>OY728154.1:138324497-139524497 GCA_963277665.1 Viscum album
CCTGAACCAAATATCCTACAACATGCAATTCTAAAAATACAGAAAGCATGGCATACATATTTCAATAAACACACAATTCTATCAAGAGTTTCACCTATTCCCATTTCAAAAATACAAAGCATTGAAATTGATATTTTCTCCACCTGGTATTATCAAATCAGAAAGCATAATGCAGTTATGATTTTGAAATTCCCTAAAATGTGCCTATCAAAAGAAAAGAAAACAAGCCTTGCCATACCAGGCTAAGGTCCAATTCTCCCTTACGTCACCGAGTCAAGGGTCAAATATCACAGTCAATAACATTGCACACCAAGTGAGCCACCAAGGTGGAAATCATATAAATTGTAATCTAAGCAAAAAAGAAAACAGCAATTCCCACCAAAGTTAACTTGGTCCATCCCTCATACCTAGGGTTGAAGGAACCCAAGAAAAATCTAGAAACCCAGTCCCAGTAACAACCTATCTCCAGTCTACCATATCCCAAATACTAAAACCAGTAGAAATAAAAAGATAAGTCTCAAACTCATTAGTAGCCAACAAACACTACTACTAAATCACTGTCATGAACTCCTCTGATACCACTTTGTAACGACCCGGGCCCGAGAAACCTCCCGAATAGTGCCAAATGAGTCGGGTGGCACTACCTTAGGCGCACCTCCCCTGAACGCCAATGGCTTCCGACTCGCAGTGAGTGTCTAAATAGGTATAGTGGGAAGGCTATACCCTCTCAGAGGAAATAAAGGGATTGTTTCGACTTTAATGTCTATAAGTAGTGGAAATTAAATGACTATGCAGACTCAAACTAGACCCGCAGAGCGGAAGTAATATAGAAACAAAAGTAGCGGAAAGTAAACAGAACAACATACTGAATATCACAACAACTACTACTATAAACAAAAAAACATGCATCCATACCAAGTCATACATATCAATATATAACATATCCAATGGATAACCAACAGTTACTACATAATAAGGTAAGCATGCTGATACAAAAAGGAATCTAAACAAAGTAACTCCGCCAAGGCATGACCTTGAGGTATATACCAGTCTCCATACCAACAGCACTAAGGTCTAGCTTCTAAGACTATCCCTCTACCTGCACGCAATTTCATAAAGTATACATGCATCCCGAAGGGCCCATGTAGGGTGTGGGACGCGTCTCAGTAGGATACCACCCAATGGTGCGTACCTAATATAAGTGTTTCAGCAGAAATACTTATAGAAGAAAACTTGTAAATAGTACAATTACCAAATGTAAACACAAACTTCACAGGTGCTTACCAGGCACCAGGATGTGTCACCTGCTTCGGACAATGCCCGAATCTCTGGCCTGTAACCTGGAACCACGTTCCACCTGACACCATGTGTCTCAAGTACTGACGTCCCAGAGGTACACCCAATAATCCTAACCTAGCTCGAAGGCTCAACCTGCCTATGGCACAACATCCAGAGGAACAATGATAACTGTCCTTAAATAATAACCAGAGGGACAGCAATGTCTGTCCTCAAATCAAGTAACCGGAGGCAGAACGATATCTGCCCTCAAATCATGGTGAGCCTCTAACCCCAACCTGATAGCCTTAATGCTATCTCCCGAAGGCTCCTCACCTTCCATGTGGCTTCCTATGGAAAGCACCCCGAAACCAAAAATACCTAACCACATCTACCGGGGGCCTCTACACAGTGAGTGTCCGTACCACCTCATCACAGAGTCTATCTGTGTGCACACTACTCAAAAGTACCCGGTGAGTGGTAATCACCTCAATAAGTTCCCAAGCCACAACACTTCTCACACCTCATGTCCCTGCGAACTTGTTGCTCAAGTCTAATGGCCTTTCCATCCAAGTAACTCAGGCCAAGCCCATCCTGTCAGTACAACTGCCTCAACCGACATCCATGACTCCGAATCCCGTGGTAGGAACCACCCATATAATCCAGGAAAAGCCCCAACCTGTGATCAATATCACTCAACAAAATATTCAGGCCACGCCTATCATAACTAAACAATTCAACAAAGGAAATATCACACATTGCATATATATACTAGGAAGAATCACATTGAACAAGAAATTACTAAACAGTCAAGTTGCACCACACGTGTGTCATCCCATACTAGCACCTAAGGTCTCGAATGACTTAAGAAAATTCAATCATGCTTTATCAAATTAAACTCAATAGTTTAAACTAAGCTGTTCAATTTGTACCCATTTCAGCACCCCCGGCCAAAATGACCCAAATGAGAAACAGCCTCTAACCCGGACTTGCTCATTCAGAACTAGGTCAGGGAATACCTAGAGGCATCCCACATTGCAGATAAATAATTAAAAACAATTAAACATGGTTTCGCTCAATACCCGACGTCGTGCTCGAAGGTCGCAACCCCCAAAAGTCTACGAAAACACGAAAGAAGGTATGCACCACCCACCTCGTACTCTTACGATGAAACTCCTTTGATATCAGCCTCTGAATTGGTCTAAATCATGGTAGATATAAGTTTCTATTAAATTCCACCAATTCCGCTCAGATGGAAACTGTGGAGAAATAGGCTTGGAATCAAGGACAAAGAGGGGTGCGTGGGGTTACCCTTTCTGATGCGGTCCTGCTTCCACCGACGGATTGAAGAACAGAGGTCATATGAAGAATCTAGGAGGGTTTCTATTTCTCAGAGGTTCTTGGATGAACTTTTCATCCAATGAGGAAGAAGAAGACAATTCTGGAAATAAGACGTGACGACTTCTCGGATGCTCAAATAAAAATAAAAGTACACGATGTGTATTTCAAGACAACAGACCATGTAGATTACTTTTCTGCACTCCAACTTAATCCGAGTTTAGTGAATGGCTTGGACCGTGTACACGGTCAACACATGGATAGGGACTCGTCCATTACACAGAACGAGGTTACAAGGCGTGTCAAGGAAGACTACATGACATGTTTATGGAAATTTACACATGGGTACCACACGACATGTACTCGATGAGCAGACAGTCAGTCACTCACCTACACATACACATGGTGAACTTGGGAGTACACGGCGTGTAGTCTAGAAACTTCCAGAAACTTCCCAGATTTTCCAAACTTCTCAATAATTAGCCAAAATTTTACAAAAAAAGAAGAAGTTTCAAACAGGGTCAGAAAAATTTAACCCGCTCTAAAAACCCGGGTTCTTACACTCTAATATAGAGATTTAATAATATTGGATAAAATTGAAAAACGTTTCATCCATAGGGGTTTGGGTGACTTATTCAGTAGTGAAATAGACTAGATGGTAGATGTCACTCATGAAATTGATGTGGATAGAATATTCCTCAAAGGAAAATCATTTTACATGTAATAAGATAGACTATCCTATATATTTTAGCGTAGGTAATGTATTTATTAATCTTCTAATGACATTCAAATGTCATAACTAGATGTTTCCATGTGATATAACATTAATGTTTTGTTATCATATTCAAATTCATTCCATGTGACAAGGGAACTATCCTCATCCTCTATGAGGTATACCTCCACCTGATCTGAAATACAATGTTTTTACCCCAATTAAATTATCTAGGGGATAGAAGTATTTTTGGATATTATTATTTTCATCTGATAGACAAAGATATGATGTAAGTTTTTATAATGATTATAATATTGTATGATACTTTATATGGGATGATATTACTCCAGTTAGTGATGTGGAACTTTTTGTAGATAACCTCAAATGCACAAGTTCTTCGTTATCACATGGTACCCTAAGATCATTTTTTCATGGGGAAGAACTTCAATTCATGATATGATATCCTTTTTGTGAGGATATTCACAATTAGGACTATGGGGAGGGAATCTATGGTTAGTGTGTTGGAATCCATATAGACGACCTTTGAGGTTTCCAGTCATTGAGTATTTGAGAAGGGAATTACTTTCTTACCTATCAACCTTTATACAATGAGGAGGACCATTACATCTAGATTTATGAGGAGAAAATTTTATATTTCAATGGAGAGTACATCAATGGATTTTTTTTGAGGAGGACCATCAGTTATCATAATATTAGTGTTATATAGAAGTCCTTAATGAATATATTCTCTTTTTCTTATTGATGAAGAGTGGGAAGGTCCATGAGATGTTATCATTTGTTTAATCTCTACAAAAAATGATCATTCAATTGGGTAGGAATATGTTCATATTTACGGGTTATACTATTTCCTTGATGAGACTTACTTGATATTCATAGCCACATGACTAGGCTTAGGACCTCAATTAGGATAATATTGAAATGTTGCAGGTAATAACTTTTTTATATACGAACTCTCCTTAGAAATCCACACATATCATCAGAATATATCGATGGAATTTCTAGATGGATTTTAGAATATATCAATATAATTTACAAGTATTATCTAGAAGTTTATATGATCATATTTTTGGTCTTTAACCACATTAAAAATATTTTGAAATGGTTACATGGAGAGGATGAAAATATGTGTTTTCTCCTCAATAGGTTCTACTAGGATATTTATATGGGATTTATATGTTTTGGAATGGATTTAGGAATGGAATCTTTTGGTCTCCAGTATTAGTTGTTGAAACTAAATGGTGGTGGAAGAAATTGGAGAATTTCTTAGAGTGGATATAGAAATATTTCATTAACACCTTTGTTAGGGGTTGGGATAAAAATATACCCCTAAGTGAATATCGATATATACTAGAAAACTCCTAAATAAATAATAATAATATTATTATAATTTGGTTCATAATTATTCATTATTGTATACACAATATCCTTCATAATGGAATAGAGAATATGGGATATATTCACAGTGTTTAAATTGATACATTTCCAAGCTCTCTTAATGTTGGAAAGTACAAGAATATGGGAATTCCCCGAAAGGACACCCAGATATGTTGATTGGGATCTTACATTTCTAACCTGATATAATTGAAGGTGCATAGAGCGAAGGATGTGACATGATCCATCAGTTCAATCACATTTAAAATTTAGTGATTAACATCATATCTATAAGAAAAATAAGGATATTGATCTCATTCTTCATATATGATATACGTTTATGCTGCTTGTGATGTTTCTAGAGTATGATGGAAGGATCACTTAATGAGAGTGAGAATATGGGAATGCTCTAATTTCCCCAAAATTTACTAATGGGATTTATTAGTGGGATAATTAATATGTGAATCTTCTTTATATTAATTCAAATATATACCACATTAATACATTTTTTTTAACCTCCTTTGTTTTGGGAAAATGAGCCAAATATGTCTTAGGTTACCTTCTCATTATAGTCCCGAGGAGTTGGGGTCATGGGCATTAATAGTTAAAATGAATAATAGAAAGGTTCCACATCAGAATAACATAAATACATGTGTAGTTTTTCTATAAATCTTCCTCCTAAATACTTTAAAGGAAATTACATCCTTCGTGATTCTAGGAGTGGTTTCAATGTGAATGACCATGGATATTATCTCTATTAATTTACATGGGTCCCTCTATTCATGGGTTTTTATGGGGATTTTAGATCCTATTGATTTTATTGTACTTTATCCATGGTGGGATTGATTTTTTTTCAAGTGGCACTCTTGTACCATTTTTTTCACCCACTATGATTAGAGTTTTTGAGTTTTTACTATATTCTATTAGGTCATAAGGTCCTGAAATTCATCATGAATAAGGAATTTATCTTCTCAAGTAATTCAATGTTGATTGGTACATGGTGTGATAAATCTATATGGATTGAATAAAGATCATAAAGTTTTCCTAAAGGTCTTATATGGCATGAAAAAAGGACCACAATTGATCAATTGGTATCACGTGAAAAAAATCAAAATAATTTACACCATTTTGATTCAAATGAGTGACTTCCTAGTCGAGTTTTCATAGGATAAGTAAGTTTTAATTATTTATATCACTAAACCGTTCATGGTTGAATTAATTAACAACTACAATTATTCATCAAACTTATATCGTTCGTATATTTTTCTTGAGTCAACAAAAACCTACATTCTAATGGTAGGTGATTGTTTGGATGTTATCAATGATGCTTATGGATTCACATTGGTTGAGATGGTGGGAGGTTATTATCATCTCCTAAATTTTCTATGGAATTATTTTCTACACTGAGACTATCTTAAAATTTTTTGACATGTTCATAAGTACTTACAAAATCTCAATGATGGAATTGTTATGACCATGAAAGTTATAAGTGAAAACCATATGTTTATGTGACCATCTTTATGTAATAGTGGCTCTCTGTATTCTTATTATTGATTGGTTATGCTTTTTTTTAATAAATATAGGTGGTCACTCTAGAATTAATTCCCATTAGGGTAGTAGTAGGTGTTGTGATGTTGGGATCATACCCCTGAGATGTGATTCTTATATTCCCCTATAAGGGGAATCAGAACCTAAATGTTTTTATCCATTAAATTTAACACATCATACATTTTATGTTTCCCTTATACGAATCACTGTGAGTCTTTTTAAGGTCTTTAAACCATGACCAAGTGAATTTACATTAATGTTCATGTTTTTAGTATCTATTCAATGTTGATATTTAACCGCCATGAAGTTTCCTATGTATCATTATTAATTCTAATCAATTACCATAGAGTTTTAATTTTTCAGTTGATGGTTGTATGACTGGGTTGTATCATGAAATTCAACATCATGCAAAAGTGATATATTCTGTAAAATTTAAATTAATACTTCATGAAATTCAATGGGAAATATTTATATCAATATTCTATATATTACATACATATATATGAAGTGTTTTCACCACATAGGTAATACGACCCTTTGATAAATGATTGACTCACAGGAAATGTGGACCTTTGAGGAATGATGGATTTATGGGAATATGACTAATAGTGACTCATAGAGAATTAAGCCATGTGAGGAATGGTTAATCTAAAGGAATACGTTTTTGATGAATTGTACCATGTATTAAATTTATCTCTTTATGTAATAATGAATCACATGGAATATAACCCCAAATTAAAAAACTAGATCACACACCTGGATGGCTCATATGTGTGTGGTCGAAAAATAGATTATAGGGGCAATATCAGTAATGTGTAAATGATTAGACAATACATCTTGTAGGAGGACCATACAGGTTTATAATTCACTATAATTGATGATTGGATAGGTAAGGATAACCCGAATAATTAGGGATATAGAATTATGAGAAAGAAGTTAGGTATTATGCTTGGGTTCCTATTTCATTATTAGAGAAACATTCAAGGATGAGGATCTAGGGTTCATAATCTAGATGGGATATCATGGGAATGTTGGTATTCAAGGCTTACACCCAGTAGGAGGTCCATTCTAGTTCAAATCACTTGAAATATTTCTCTTTTGTAATGATTATATCACTTGGAACATGGCCTTTCATTGTAGGTTCTCTCTCAAGGAATACAGTACATTGAGGAGTGTTGTTCATATAAAATATGGATTTTGAATAATGGTGTCACATAGGGAATATGGCCCTTTAATTAATTATTAATTGAAAGGAAAATAGCCCTTTGAGGAATTATGACTCACGTATAAAATGGATCATGGAGAAATGGGGACTCATACTAAATATATCCCTTTATAAAACTATGAATCATAGAGAATAAGGAATTTTGATGAATGGTGACTTCCAAGAAATATGGACCATTGATATATGGGTTGGTTATTATATTTGCGTGGCCTATATGTGTATATATCACTAATAGATGATATGGATCGGACCATTCATGAGTTAATGATTAGAACATATGCCTCGTAAGAGGACAACATATGAAATTAATTCACATATATTTATTATTGGATAAGGAAGGATGACTCGAATCATGTGGTATATTTCCTCAGGATAAATAATTTGGGATTTTGTATGGGTTACTCATATTTTTATGGGAGAAAAAGGATTGGATGCAGCTTCAAGGTACCTTAACTAGAAGATAGGCCAGGTGGAGGTTGGATTCGATGAATTACAAATTATAGGAGTACCCTCCTCTCTTACTAACTAATTTATTGGATATATTATGTCAAATTTTATCTCAGATAGATCATTTTCAATATATTTGTTAGCCATGTTGGGTAACATGGGTTGAGGGAGGATATATCTGTGTCATCATGACATGAACCTCCTTATCAAGGAATTATTTGGTTGTGACTACCTTGAGGGTTTTATAGGATTTTGAGTATTTCATAGTATTCGAATTTTATCAAGGTAATACATGATTTATGAGGTGATCAATAAAATGTGCAACCTAAAAATGTATTTTAGGTGGAATTGGAGGAGGAATTGGAAGGTAAACACCAAAATAAGATACCTGGGTGATGGTATATCCAAGGTAATTGTATTGGGAAAAGGTGTTTCATAGGTAATTGTCTTAGGAGAAGGTGTCACCCTGGTAGGAGACACGTGAAAAAGATATTCCCATGTATAAGGAAATTGGGGAATTCATTTCCAAGTGGAGTTCCTAGATGAATTTGTGACCTAGTGGGTTATATGGGTGAATTGGTGCCCCAATGGGGTTCCAGGAGAAAATAGGTTCCCAAGGTTGGTATTTGGTTGATGGGAACCACATTAGGGAACCTAAGAGTATTATCACCCTAGTGTTGAGAGGATGGTGATGTTTTACCTATGTTATAGTGTAGGTCGAATATGAAACCCTAATCAAAGGAGTGAGAGATTGTCCACCCCACTATTGAAGCTTAGTTAAAACTTCACCCATGTATAGTGTATGGAAACGTGACACCCTTTTTTGAGGAGTAGGGGGATGTATTTATCTTGTATTGATGGGAAAATATTTTTCACTAATTAAAACTCCCTATGTGAATGGGGAACATGATGTGGATGTGTAAATATCCTAATGTGAGGTGGGAAGGTGGTTCCCTTGTTGGATGAGTTCTTAGAGATGACATAGGATCATTTCAATATAGTGTATCACTCCATATAGATCCCATTTTCATTATCTTGGATAACTAGTGGATAAATTATCTTATCAAGTTTTTCATATGTTAAAACTTTTGGGAAAATGATTATGTTAGTTTCTTGTTAATCCCTAAATATTTCAATTTAATAATTCTACATGAATGGTTTTATGAATATATGGTGCATGAAGGTCGTATATTTGGCTTCTTTTTTACAGATCATTTCATTTTTCTCTGTATTTTTATAAAAGGAAACTCTTGGGGTCTATTTATACAAAAATATTGGGAGCAAGGTTTTTAAAGGCTTTGAATAAGAGTAGTTTCATTAAAGTGCTCCAGGAGATGATGGTGATCTTGTTTTAATAGTATCTCATGTGAGTTTTGATATGAAGGTAGGAATGATAGGTATTCACATTGGTGGACCTGAGAATGATCACCATCATGTGCCAAAGTACTTGGGTGAACTAGCCTATGTATGTAACATCCCAGGTAAATAAAGAATAAATAATTTTCATATTTATTAATATTTACGAATTAAATATTAATTTTAATTAAAAGGGGTTTCTACGTTCGATAGCGTACTCGGTACGCAACGATTAGTTTCTTTGAAAACTTACGTTGCACACAAGTAATAAAATAATATTATTTTAAATGTTAGTTAACGAGTAGCCGTTGTACTGGCGGGAATGGATAGAAATAACCAAAATAAGATTATATATGTTTTTAAATGTTTTTACATTTACCCAATAAAAGATAAGGGCTTAAAATACGGAAAGAGTTCAATTTTAGGCATTTATACCCTAATTTTCACGAAAGGTCCACTTATCACCTTTTGACGGAGAACCATCATTAAATATAGTTTTGATCGATCTTATAAATTCTATTGGACCAAATATAACTCTTCTTTAGAATCGGGACATCAAAATTTACTTTGTGTAAATTTTTGGTACCTTTCTGATAAAGTTCATTTTTTTAATGAATAGTGTAAAATGTTGTATTTTAATTCAAAACCAATTTTTAATCTAATTTATTTATATGATTAGATTATCTTTTGAATTGGTTTTAAAGTGAAATTAGAAAATATTTTTACCATTAAATCCAATAGTGGTCTTTGGAATTAATTTCACTTTGAAATCAGACTTAAACTAGTGCCAATCTTTTGATACTTATTGTTTCATAAAAACACGCTATTTGCTCTGACAACGGGAATTAATTATTAAATTAATTAATGTGACTTATATGTTTTGAATTTTGTAAAATAGACTTCATTTTTGAATTCGTAATATCAAATATAGCTTAGGGTGAATTTTTGGTAATTTTCTGAAAAACTTCAATTTTTGATAAATAGTGAAACCACTAAGTGGTACTTATAAAGACTGATTTTCCGTTTAAATGAAATTTTGCCATCATTGTGTTTTGAATTTCAAAAATACGACATAAATGTTTGTCATTAAGAAGTAAAATGTGGTTCAATGAGATTATAATAATTTTTTGGTGAATAGTAACTTATTAAGTTAATCGCGATTAGTGGTAATTAGTGTAGTTTAAGGTAAAAATAATGCTTTAATAAAATAAGATGAGCTTGACACATGTCCTACCCTCATTGGTTGTGTCATGTACGACCAAGACAAGCCATGGGTCAACTTGGGGACCCCATGGAGACACTTTGGTTGGGAAATGACATAAATAACGTTTTATTTAATGTAAAAGTAAAAATGACACAAACATAATATGTTTTACAAAAACAATTGTTACATGGGGTTATAAAGATCAGATTTTTGATTATAAATAGTCATTGGAAAGATAAAAGGATTTCCTACATAATAGTATCTTTTTTATAATTTTTAGACATTAAATAAATTAAATTATATATGACATAATAATGATGCAGCGATGACATCATTATTTGACGATTTAAATAAAATGGAAAGATAATGTAAAATCTATGAACTACACATGTCCAAAACTTATTGGATGGGTGTATTTCGAACCATTATCACCTTATCCACGAATTATATCAATGTGGGACCTTTTAAAACAGAAACACAATTTCAAATAAAGTAATATTTATTTAATTTCCAAAAGTGCCCCTCCTCTCCTCTTATAAAAGGCCCCCACCTCTACCTCATTTCACACACTCCTAAAGCCTTTGGCTTGGCCAACCCCTGCCCATTTAATCTCTCCACATCCCTCTCCTCATCCTAGAGGATTCACTTTGGGAATAATCCTTTCAAAGGAAGCCTTTAGGCTCAAATCAAAAGGAGTTACACTTTTAAAGGTAATTCATTCTCTCTTGTTCATTTGTTTTATTTTGCTTCTCCAACCCTCTAAACTCTTTTTATTTACTTCATTTGCAACAACACCAGTATCTTCAATATACTATGATGTTGTTATAAGATTTATTCGAGCTAAACTCTCACACAACTACATCAAATGGTTAAAGAACATACGGTTTCCGTGGATGGCGAAATTTTGCCTCCCGAAACGATGATTGTTCAATACTCATTTAACACCTTAAAAGGTGGCCATTATGATGTCACTATTTTTATATATGATATATAATATGTTTTTTTAAGCTTCTGTATTTTTCATTTTGGGCATACCTTTATGGTTTCCATTATGGGTAAACACGATATCTTCATTTAAGGAAGTGCGGACTACCGCCCCCTCAAAGTGATGTGATTCGTTAATGCCATATGTGGGACGTGTAAAGGATGGATTTAAAGTTATTATATATGATGTTATACTGGAATTATAATATACCTCTATATCATTTTTATTTCTTTCCATTAAAGTATGAGATAGAAATGAAAGTAGCGTTCATGCGTACGTACGGCTTACCGTCTCCATGAACGGTGCATTTCATTTCTTATCCCCAAATGTAATGTACTATTAAAAGTACATGTATATAATGGATATATATAATTAATGATATATCTAAATGATGAATATGATTCTGGAATTAAAATATACATACCTCTCATTTAGTTTTAATTCCATTAATATGACAAAGAAATGAAAGTAGCGTTCATGCGTACATACGGCTTACCGTCTCCATGAACGATGCATTTCATTTCTTACCTCTAAATGATTATGTAATATTACAAATACATGTATATACTGGATATATATGATACATATTATATCCAAATTGGGAATTTCATTCTGGATATGAAGAACCTTTGACCACACGAACAACATGTAATTGTAAGAAGTCCACTTTCGACTTAAGAACCACATATTGAGAAAACAAACATTATTAACTGAAATGGTTACATAATGTTTATAACATGGAAATAAGTGATATAAAAGGAATAATGAACTTTAAAAAGGTTCTTAATCAAGTATAAATTAACTCAAGTTTATTATTCAGGACGTTAAAGAACGATCGAGTCAAGTCGGACCCGAGGTAATGGACTTCGTCTCAATCTCCTTTCATTGAGGCATATTTCATTTTATACACAACTTTCTTTTATACGGTGTATAAACCCCTTTGAATTTTACTTTTATACAAAAGGAATCTTTTTCTACGAAGCGTTTTACAAAATGACAAAAAGGAATGTTTCTTTTAACGTACGCGGCGACAACGACCTTTTCCGCCACCGCGAGTATTATTTGGTCTTTGGCTTTCTCAACAAGCTGTAATGTTTTTAGAATAAAATAAATACCATATACTCTTTTATGTATTTTGGTATTGAAAATGGTTTTGAAAAATGATTCTATTATGTCAATATATTTATGATATATTGTGATTGAAATGTGGAAATGTTATCATTCCTTTATATTGGTTTTATGTTTTATGATTTTATACTGGTACTTAGACATTTTAACGGGTGGTTACATTATAAACCATATGATGGGTGGTGTCGTGAATACCAGGACGGGTGGTTACGTTATAACCTCTAATGCATTGGGTATGGAAGTCGGCCGTATGGCTATTCCATTATGTATGTATGGAAATTGGCCGTATGGCTATTCCATTAAGTGATATGTGTGGAAGTCGACCGTATGGTTATTCCACTTAAGTATGTTTATGTCCCAAGTTACCTTTATATATGTTATGTGTTCTTTATATGGGTTTTATGGTAATCCTTTGGCTACAAAAAGGTAAGTAATGATACTTTATTTTAGTGAAGAGTTTTTACTAATTCATGATGGTGAAGGTATTACTTTGATAGAGTGTACATGGTTTACTTGATGTTTGAAAAACTAACAGTTTTCATTCCTTATGTATCCCTTACTGAGCTTTTTATGCTCACCCCAAGTTTTTTTTTGAAATGTTTTCACAGGACTTAATGTGGAATAAGGTCAAGGATGGGATCAAGGGAATGTCATCCTATATAAAACATGAAACTAGACACGCTTCTTTTTAAGAGTTTTTTTATTATGGAAACTTAGTAGAAGTGACTACTTTGTAATCTTTTGAGATGTAATAGTTATGTTCTAATTCTCTAAAACTCTAAACCTGAAAAGATCCTCAATGCGAATTATTCATTTAATTCAATATTAAGTAAGGTTTAAGTCCGGGGCCTTATAGTTGGTATCAAAGGTCGGTTTAGACAACTTTAGGAGTTAGAAAAGTGTTAAATTATAATATGATTGAAATGATATAGCATTTACGGATTACCATGTTGCTTCTCCTAAGATATTTCTGTGTTCAAAATGGTTTTCCGCAGATGAAACAAAGCAGCTATGTTGGGACGACATCAGGAAGAAGATAACCTTCCAAATCAGCAACCTGAGATGGTCGGAATCGGAACTGAACAGTTTGTTTCAGTGATGGCACAGTTGAATCAGGCTATAAATGGTGGTGGTATCCATGCACGAGATCAGCCAGATCAACCGTAGAGGAACATGTCAGTGGTGGAACATTTCATGAGGCAACATCCCCCATCATTCAGAGGATCATCTGACCCTGTGCAAGCTGAAGGGTGGATTAAAGCACTGGAGAAGATTTTTGATGTCATGGGTTGTTCAGAACATCAAAAGGTTAGTCTTGCTGTTTACCGTTTTGAAGGTGAAGCTGATCAGTGGTGGTCGATGGTGAAAAATATCAGGGATAGTGATGAGATTGAGGATCTTCACTAGGAAGAATTCAAAGGTATGTTTCTTGAGAAATATTTTCCTAAGGTGGTTCGTCTTAGGATGGAAAAACAGTTCCTAGAATTGAGGCAGGAGGATGATTCAGTGGCTGCTTATGAAGAAAAGTTCACTCGATTGGCAAGGTATGCTCCAAACTTCATACAAGATCTTGATAGTAAAATAAACCATTTTTACTCAGGGTTAAAGCCAAAGTATCGAAGGGCTTTAGCTTCTCGTGAGTTCAAAAGTTATGAAAAACTTGTTCGATGTGCGGAGAAGGTGGAAATGGAGTTTGTCGATGATCAGGTGTTCTATGACAAACAACAGAATAAGAGGTCTAGTTGGCAGGAAAAGGGGAAGAATTCATCAAAGAAGCAAGGAGGTAAGAAAACCAAATATCCATCCTGTGAGAAGTGTGGTAAAATGCATCCTGGAGAATGTTTATCCAAGTCTGGTAAGTGCTTTTGGTGTGGTAAGTCTGGTCATATTACTCGTAACTGTAAGGAAGATGATCAAGCGGGAAATGAAAAGCCAATGGTAAGATGTTTTAAGTGTAATGAAATGGGTCATTATGCAAACGAGTGTCCAACGAAGAACTCAACTGGGGGAATGCAGCCAGACTACAAGCAGAAAGGGGTGGTGAAATCCTTTGCAACAACTTCAGTAGATGTTGGGCCATCGAATGAAGTGGTATCAGCTCTAGGGAGCTCAGTATTTTTTGAAGATTGACTTGAGGTCGGGGTACCATCAGTTGAAAGTAAAAGAAGCAGACGTTCCGAAGACTGCATTCCGTACTAGATATGGCCATTATGAATTTGTAGTTATGCCTTTTGGGTTAACCAATGCACCTGCTGTATTCATGGACCTTATGAATAAAATTTTCCATGAGTTATTGGATAAGTTTGTGTTTGTGTTTTGAGGTTTGGGAAGAGGTTATGTGTGCCTTGTGATTCACAGTTGAAGAATGAGTTGTTATGTGAGGCTCATAGTTCCCCGTTCTCAGTTCATCCAGGCAGTACTAAGATGTACAGAGATCTGCGGGAGTATTACTGGTGGGATGGAATGAAAAGAGACATTGCTGATTTTACTGTGAAGTGTTTGACATGTCAACAGGTTAAAGCAGAGCGACAGTTACCGAAAGGGATGCTTCAGCCTTTACCAGTGCCAGAGTGGAAATGGGAAAACATATCCATGGACTTTGTTGTGGGATTACCGAGGACATCTTGAGGTAATAATGCAATCTGGGTTATTGTTGATCGCTTGACCAAATCTGCTCATTTCCTTGCTATATGAGATACTTTCTCTCTTGATCAACTTTCCTGTTTGTATCTTAAAGAGATAGTCAGGTTACATGGAGTTCCTCTCTCCATTGTATCGGATCGTGATCCCAGGTTTACTTCTAACTTTTGGAAAGGCCTTCAGAAGTCGTTGGGTATTGAATTAAATTTTAGTATAGCTTTTCATCCTCAACCAGATGGGCAGTCAGAACGAACAATTCAGACCTTGGAGGATATGCTACGAGCTTGTTCTATGGATTATCAGGGAAGTTGGGACCAATAATTTTCTTTGGTTGAGTTTTCTTATAATAACATTTTTCATTCCAGTATACAGATGGCACCATTTCAGGAATTATATGGGAAGCGGTGTCGAACTCCAGCATTTTGGGATGAAGTGGGTGAAAGGAAGCGGATGGGACCAGAATTGGTAGAAGAGATGGCAGAAAAAGTTCAGTTGATTCAGAAGCACATGTGAACAGCTCGGAGTAGGTAGAAGAGTTATGCAGATAACCGGAGGAAGGATCTATCTTTCAAGGTAGGTGATCATGTTTTTTTCAAGGTTTCTCCTTGGAAAATTGTGATGAGATTTGGTAAGAAAGGAAAGCTGAGTCCAAGGTTTATTGGACCATATGAAATTCTGGAGAGTTGGATCAGTTGCATACCAGGTGACTTTACCTCTGAGTTTATCTCAGGTACACAATGTTTTTCATGTTTCAATGTTGAGAAAGTATATGCCAGATCCATCTCATGTTTTGAGTCCAGAGGTAGTTCAGCTGGAAGAGAATCTATCTTATGAGGAACAACCGGTCCAGATTCTTGACCACAGGGAGCAGGTGTTACGGAATAAGGTGATTCATCAGGTAAAGGTTTTTTGGAAAAACCATGTGATTGAAGAGGCAACGTGGGAATCTGAAAATGCTATGAGGGATAAATACCCCCACTTATTTTGATAAGTGAATAAAATTGCGAAGACGCAATTCCCAAAAGGGGGGAAGGATGTAACATCCCAGGTAAATAAAGAATAAAGAATTTTCATATTTATTAATATTTACGAATTAAATATTAATTTTAATTAAAAGGGGTTTCTACGTTCGATAGCGTACTCGGTACGCAACGATGAGTTTCTTTGAAAACTTACGTTGCACACAAGTAATAAAATAATATTATTTTAAATGTTAGTTAACGAGTAGCTGTTGTACTTGAGGGAAAGGATAGAAATAACTAAAATATGATTATATATGTTTTTAAATGTTTTTACATTTACCCAATAAAAGATAAAGGCTTAAAATACGGAAAGAGTTCAATTTTAGGCATTTATACCCAAATTTTCACGAATGGTCCACTTATCACCTTTTGACGGAGAACCGTCATTAAATATAGTTTTGATCGATCTTATAAATTCTATTGGACCAAATATAACTCTTCTTTAGAATCGGGACATCAAAATTTACTTTGTGTAAATTTTTGGTACCTTTCTGATAAAGTTCATTTTTTTAATGAATAGTGTAAAATGTTGTATTTTAATTCAAAACCTCTTTTTAATCTAATTTATTTATATGATTAGATTATCTTTTGAATTGGTTTTAAAGTGAAATTAGAAAATATTTTTACCATTAAATCCAATAGCGGTCGTTGGAATTAATTTCACTTTGAAATCAGACTTAAACTAGTGCCAATCTTTTGATACTTATTGTTTCATAAAAACACGCTATTTGCTCTGACAGTGGGAATTAATTATTAAATTAATTAATGTGACTTATATGTTTTGAATTTTGTAAAATAGACTTCATTTTTGAATTTGTAATATCAAATATAGCTTAGGGTGAATTTTTGGTAATTTTCTGAAAAACTTCAATTTTTGATGAATAGTGAAACCACTAAGTGGTACTTATAAAGACTGATTTTCCGTTTAAATGAAATTTTGCCATCATTGTGTTTTGAATTTCAAAAATCCGACATACATAGTTGTCATTAAGAAGTAAAATTTGGTTCAATGATATTATAATAATTTTTTTGGTGAATAGTAACTTATTAAGTTCTTAATCGCGATTAGTGGTAATTATTGTAGTTTATGGTAAAAATAATGCTTTAATAAAATAATATGAGCTTGACACATGTCCTACCCTAATTGGTTGTGTCATGGCCGACCAAGACAAGACATGGGTCAACTTGGGGACCCCATGGAGACACTTTGGTTGGGAAATGACATAAATAACTTTTTATTTAATGTAAAAGTAAAAATGACACAAACATAATATGTTTTACAAAAACAATTTTTACATAGGGTTATAAAGATCAGATTTTTGATTATAAATAGTCATTGGAAATCTAAAAGGATTTCCTACATCATAGTAGTTTTTCTATAATTTTTAGACATTAAATAACATAAATTATATATGACATAATAATGATGCAGCGATGACATCATTATTTGACGATTTAAATAAAATGGAAAGATAATGTAAAATCTATGAACTACACATGTCCAAAACTTATTGTATGGGTGGATTTCGAACCCTTATCACCTTATCCACGAATTATATCAATGTGGGACCTTTTAAAACCGAAAAACATTTTCAAATAAAGTAATATTTCTTTACTTTCCAAAAGTGCCCCTCCCCTCCTATTATAAAAGGCCCCCACCTCTACCTCATTTCACACACTCCTCAAGCCTTTGGCTCGGCCAACCCCTGCCCATTTACTCTCTCCACATCCCTCTCCTCATCCTAGAGGATTCACTTTGGGCAGAATCCTTTCAAAGGAATCCTTTAGGCTCAAATCAAAAGGAGTTACACTTTTAAAGGTAATTCATTCTCTCTTGTTCATTTGTTTTATTTTGCTTCTCCAACCCTCTAAACTCTTTTTATTTACTTATTTTGCAACAACACCAGTATCTTCAATATACTAGGATGTTGTTATCATATTTATTCGAGCTACACTCTAACACAACTACATCAAATGGTTAAAGAACATACGGTTTCCGTGGATGGCGGAATTCTGCCTCCCGAAACGATGATTGTTCAATACTCATTTAACACCTTCAAAGGTGGCCATTATGATGTCAATATTTTTATATATGATATATAATATGTTTTTTAAGCTTCTGTATTTTTCATTTTGGGCATACCTTTATGGTTTCAATTATGGGTAAACACGATATCTTCATTTAAGGAAGTGCGGACTACCGCCCCCTCAAAGTGATGTGATTCGTTAATGCCATATGTGGGACGTGTAAAGGATGGATTTAAAGTTATTATATATGATGTTATACTGGAATTATAATATACCTCTATATCATTATTATTTATTTCCATTAAAGTATGAGATAGAAATGAAAGTAGCGTTCATGCGTACGTACGGCTTACCGTCTCCATGAACGGTGCATTTCATCTCTTATCCCTAAATGTAATGTACTATTAAAAGTACATGTATATAATGGATATATATAATTAATGATATATCTAAATGATAAATATAATTCTGGAATTAAAATATACATACCTCTCATTTAGTTTTAATTCCATTAATATGACAAAGAAATGAAAGTAGCGTTCATGCGTACGTACGGCTTACCATCTCCATGAACGGTGCATTTCATTTCTTACCTCTAAATGATTATGTAATATTACAAATACATGTATATGCTGGATATATATGATACATATTATATCCAAATCGGGAATTTCATTCTGGATATAAAGAACCTTTGACCACACGAATAACATGTAATTGTAAGAAGTCCACTTTCGACTTAAGAACCAAATATTGAGAAAACAAACATTATTAACTTAAATGGTTACATAATGTTTATAACATGGAAATAAGTGATATAAAAGGAATAATGAACTTTAAAAAGGTTCTTAATCAAGTATAAATTAACTCAAGTTTATTATTCAGGACGTTAAAGAACGATCGAGTCAAGTCGGACCCGAGGTAAGGGACTTCGTCTCAATCTCCTTTCATTGAAGCATATTTCGTTTTATACACAACTTTCTTTTATACGGTGTATAAACCCCTTTGACTTTTACTTTTATACAAAAGGAATCTTTTTCTACAAAGCGTTTTACAAAATGACAAAAAGGAATGTTTATTTTAACGTACGCGGCGACAACGACCTTTTCCGCCACCGCGAGTATTATTTGGTCTTTGGCTTTCTCAACAAGCCGTAATGTTTTTAGAATAAAATAAATACCATATACTCTTTTATGTATTTTGGTATTGAAAATGGTATTGAAAAAGGATTCTATTATGTCAATATATTTATGATATATTGTGATTTAAATGTGGAAATGTTATCATTCCTTTATATTGGTTTTATGTTTTATGATTTTATACTGGTACTTGGACATTTTAACGGGTGGTTACGTTATAAACCATATGACGGGTGGTTCCGTGAATACCAGGATGGGTGGTTATGTTATAACCTCCAATGCATTGGGTATGGAAGTCGGCCGTATGGCTATTCCATTAAGTATGTATGGAAATTGGCCGTATGGCTATTCCATTAAGTGATATGTGTGGAAGTCGACCGTATGGTTATTCCACTTAAGTATGTTTATGTCCCAAGTTACCTTTATATATGTTATGTGTTCTTTATATGGGTTTTATGGTAATCCTTTGGTTACAAAAAGGTAAGTAATGATACTTTATTTCAGTGAAGAGTTTTTACTACTTCATGATGGTGAAGGTATTACATTGATAGAGTATACATGGTTTACTTGATGTTTGAAAAACTAACAGTTTTCATTCCTTATGTATCCCTTACTGAGCTTTTTATGCTCACCCCAAGTTTTTTTTGAAATTTTTTCACAGGACTTAATGTGGAATAAGGTCAAGGATGGGATCAAGGGAATGACATCCTATATAAAACATGGAACTAGACACGCTTCTTTTTAAGAGTTTTTTTTATTATGGAAACTTAGTAGAAGTGACTACTTTGTAATCTTTTGAGATGTAATAGTTATGTTCTAATTCTTTAAAACTCTAAACCTGAAAAGATCCTCAATGTGAATTATTCATTTAATTCAATATTAAGTAAGGTTTAAGGCTGGGGCCTTATAATGTATGTGTTTAAGGTCATAGAAGAAGTGACTTAGTAGAGTGACAAGGTTCATTGATGAAGTTTCTTGGGTGTGCCAAGGGGCACATATCATATTTATAACTCTTTCCACATATACATTTATCCCCAATAGAGTGAGGATTCCATAATTTTTCAGAAAAGATTCATTGACATAGATTCCAGTTCATTTATCATATTTATGATTCTTTACCTTCACTCAATTTTCTATAGAATATAGTTCTAATTAAAAGTTGAAAAACCAAAATTGGAATGATAGATTCATTCCCATTCTATAAGGAATATTTTCCTTCTTACGGGTTCTTTTAGTGGTGTAATAAACCCATAACTAATTGAGGATCTTATCCATCCATGTATTTTTATCCTTGTACACAATTTTTTTTCATTTATTTTGTAGGATATTATTAGATATCAAAATCAATCAATTTTCAGTTTTATTAATTTAAATGTGTGAATAGATTATATATTTTAGATTTTCATTTAATGTCTACAGATACTTGTATATAAATTCATGCCATTATTTATTAGGATAATATGATTAATTCTAACTTGGTGATATTGTTGGATTTTTTTATTTAAAGAATGGAAATCTTATAAAATTCATTTTCTATATCCTCCCCCTCTGAGAAGAATCCAGTTTTAGTGTGGGTGAATATTTATTATTGGGAAATTTTTAAAGGCTACGTGCTATTGGAATCTAAACTAAAAGATTAAAATGGCTAGGAAAACTTGGCTGTATATTATGTTTTGGTTTATGTATGAAACTATCTTTAATATGATATGCATGAAATCTATTTTGGAATTATGCATAGTTTTTTCCATCATTTTTTGTAAAATTTACTTGATCCTTATGACATGGTTTGTGATTCTTCCTCAAATATGATGCATTATAAATATTTTTATTGGGTTCCATTACATTACTCTTTGTATTTCTTCTACATCTATATATAAATTGAATATCAAATCAAAAATTCACTTATAAGTAATATTGGTAGTATTTAGGCTATCATAGAAGATAATTTTCACTAATCATCTATGAAAATATTCTAATTTTTTATTTATATTGAATATATTCATATTAGAGATTGTCTTAAACTAGATATATCTTGTTTATTACTTAAGAAGATAAATATGAGTAAAAACTTGTTTCTATGATAAAATGCGGTTAAATTCATAAATTTTATCAACTAATTCATTTGATATTACAAACAAAACTCTATAATATTCCCAAAATATTATTATCTCACATTGATATAGATCAGTGAGAGGAATGGAAAAGTTATCCAATGGATCTTTCAGGGTATTATGAAATAATAGAATGTTTGATACCACTGAAACTATAAAAAATTAAACATTTTCTAACGAGTTTAATTTAGAAGGATTTTTTTAGATCTACCTTATAAATGGAGTACTAACTATTATTTTGTTTTTAAAAAATAAATATGAATAACCTTCACTGTTAATATCTCTAATTATAATTTTCATATACAATAAAACAAATATGATTAAATATTGTTATAATGCATCAATTTTAGTGATTCCATTCAAAACAAAAAGGAATAAATAAAAAATGAGTGAATTTTAAAGGTGAATTGAAAATAATACCCATGAAAAACAATTAAAATTTGGGTTCCACCTTCCTCAATTAATTTTCATCCCAAATATACTATAAACGTTCATCTCCCAGGTTGGGATAAATTTATTGATTGAGAAAACATCATCTTTAGGTAACTCCATATTCAGAGGAAACTAATTAAATGAATGTTGGGAAGCTATAAAAATAGATTATAACTTTCCCCAAGTTCCCTTCCAAGAGAAAAATATAATATCAAATTATTATTCTGTTACATACATTTACACCCAAACACCCTATATTCCTAGAGTGATTGGGAATTTATTTCAATGGATCAATGTGGATTCCAAGTGAACTTCACAATGATGTAGGTAATGGTACATGTTTTTTACAACAATGATGATATAGAGACAATTTTTTTTAATATGGTATATCCATTATCATCTTCAAACATTGATAGAATAAGATAATATAAGTTTATTTCATTGAAAATATCTTTTTATGGGAAAAATGTATCATCTTATCTCTCCAAAGCTATTATATAAGGAAAGATAGGATTTAATTCTATGTAAAACATTAAAACTATAGGGTGGGTGAATTATTTATTCAATATATCAAATATACATTTAAATTCTTTATCCCATTGGAAGGATGGAACTTCCCTCTCAAATTTCTAAAATGGATTTTTTCCGTAGAATTAAATATTTAATAGACTAATGTAATAATTTTATCATTGATGTTATTATATCCCCTAGAGGTTCTCTTATAGTGGAATGTCTGGAATGGATTCTATCTTCTCTTTTTCTAAATCAAGGATAATATGATGGAAACAAAACCTATGTAATTTCTTGTATTTGACCCTTAATTTACATTTTAGTGTATTTTTTGGTATCTTTATATTTTAAAAAATACAATATTGAGATCCATGTTGCGCTCATTACACTCATAGGATCTTAGTAAAAAATAATTCATATATCCTTCCACTATCATTAAAATCAGGGGATGGAATCAATGATATATGACCCAATACTAGTGGGTCTAGAATTTTGAAAGATGAATAGAACCAGATGACCATAATACAACCCTTGTAGAATTATGAATGTTTTTGTTACTTTAACTTATGAATATATTTTTATTTTATCATATTTAGAATATATGAAATAATAGAGAGGTTTTTGAATCCATTCATGTCATCTAGTAGTATTTGAATGATAAGGATTTGGATGTCATCATTTGGGAATAATCAGTTTAGGTCTTAGAAATTAAATCAAACTCTGATATTTTAATTCTTATTCTTGATAAAAAAAATATTAGAAAAAATTGTGGTATTTAATTTCAGAGGAAAAGTGGAACATGATTAACTTATCCAAATTTTCCTCAATAATGTATCTATTTTATAGATTTATTATTTTGATTAAATACTTTTTTCCTTGATTATGTTTTTTGGGGCACATGTGATGAACAATAACTAGTGGGTATATATCCATAATATTCATGAAATTTGATGAATAGAATTCCTTATGTTCTTTTTAAATGAAATATGTTGTTCATTCTATTTGGGTCTCAGGTATATAGTGATTAACTTGGGTCACAAGTCCTTGATGGAACCCAAAATAACATGAATGGGTTTTTAAAATAGTAATTTGGAAAATTCCATCCAATGTTAGTAGGGGAAATCTAAATTCATATTTAATGATAATGTAAAAAATAAGGAATTAACATTAAACCAACGTCTCTAATAAGGATGTTTCAATTTTACATTCTTAAATGGAGATATTAGTTATATGGGAAATGTTATTTGAGTTTGAAGAATGATTTTTCATGTTTATATCATTCATATTAATTGTAGTGGAGGAACCCAATACCTCTTCCTACTCCATTAAGGATTCTTTATTCTATCAAAAAACACGATTAGTATCAATTTTTTACTAGATGGAATAGAAATATAACAGGATCACAATAAATAATTCTCTACCCACATAAAGAGAACATATTTATTTTCACCTTTAAATGTAGGTGATTTTTCAATGAATATATTCAAATGTCCATTCTCAGTGATGCATATATTTTAAGATAATTTCACTTTATAAAATGGAACCAAGTTATCAAACTAATATTTATTGCCTCATTTTATTTCATATTCATTAGGAACCATTCCATTAAATAATTACATGAATTAGTGGGAGAAACATATTATCCATTAATACTCACCAATTTCATTTTTGTCTCTATTTGGATTTTTTCCCATTCTCTTTTAATTCTAAAAAACAATTTACAAAGTAAAATATGCATAAAAATGGTATTTTTCACTAATATGAACTCAAATATTACAATTAATAGAGTACTTTATCAATTATTGGTATGAAAATGGAACATACATATGCCTCTTAAACTAGGATAAACCATTAATGTTGTTGAATGTTGTGGCATGGTAGACAAAAATGATGTTAATGTTAATATCATATACAAGATCATAAAACTGGGTTGTCAACATGATATTTCCCAAGGGATTATACTCAATTTTATCATATATTTTTATTTGAGATCAACATGAGGTTTGATCAACCACATATAGTTTGAGGAATTAGAGGGTTTTCGATTGGACGATATTGATTCCGAATCCATTTTTGACTAAATCATGATTGAAATCCATTTTATTAAGCTGACCACACAGGTACAAGGTCTTTCTATGTACTTCACTCTTTATTCTTTGTAATTTCTCTTTGAATACTATTACTTTATGGGAATTAAAAAATACCTTTTAGTATGATATAAATAATATAAAACTACCACATTATTAAACATCTATGGATTTCCTAGTTCATTGATGATTGTTTCTAATGATCATTGTGCACGTGAAGAGTGCGTAATATTGAGTGTCCAACAAAAACAATGGAAATGTGAGTTATGATATCATATTTTTAGTCTATTTACCTTGTATTTTGACACTAGAACTACTTTGGAATTTGAGGTGATACATGGTTCGGTGATTGAATGGATGATTCCCTCAAATTATAGGGTTACAATTCCATCATAAAATATGGTCTTAATGAAATGGGGGCCATAACACATTAAATCTCTATAAGAGGTAGTGTTCTATCTAGATAGGTTCCCAAATGAATCAGGACTTTATGGGATGTAGAGGTACACAAATCTAACAATTTTTGATATCTATATTACCATATATCTCTATTTTTATTTCAATAGCATGGACAATATAGTTTGGGACAGGATTCATAATTTTGAAAAGGCCACAGTAACATCTTCTTTGATGGACTCTTCTATGAGGTTGGAGTAATAAATATCATATATATCTTCTTAACCTTCATTTATGTACTTTATTTGAGTGATGTAAAAAAAAGTTAAATTTATCATTCTAATATAAAATAAGTTTATTTTTGGTGGTTTCGTTCCAATGCTCCCAATTTTAAGGGTACAAATAATATAAGGGTCCAGAAAATTTTACAATCCCTTGAGTAATTTTGAATTCGATTTTTAGAATTAAAATTGTGGTCATTCCAGATTTTAGAATTCATTAGTGTTGAAGTTGTTTTCACTAGGGTTATAGAGGAAATTAGGGTCATTATTGTATTAACTCATTCAAACCATGATGATAGAATGTTCATGATTATTTGTAATTTAGCTAATCCAATTATAATATATTTATGCATTTGTATTCATCAATTCTTACCACTATTCTACATCATCGAGATGGGTAGAATCTACCTCATCTACATGTCCCATGTGGGTATTCAATGGTACCTCACCATCATCCACCAAATTTCTGGAGTATATCCATGAATAATAATAAATCATGAATAATGATACTTGATATTTTATGAAAGGGGAGAATAAATAAGTTGAATTTCAATACATTCTTCCTTGGGAAATATCTTATTGGAAAACATGATCACCTTAAAGACCAGGGGTGATATGAAATAGCTAGGAAAATTATCCATCCATAGATAATAGTTTTCAATCATTATATATTTTAAAAAAATATAACCTCTTATTCCCATGTGGGATTTATATCCTGGGGTTAAGTAGCATGTGTTGTTATTATAGTGGTTAAAGTCATAATACCACCTAACACCTAATTATCATGGGTACATAGACGAGGGTCATTGTTTAATTAAAGGAATATGTTCTTCTTTATATTTATTGAGATTTATTATTCTATTTTTTATGTTCAAACCAATATTTTTTCTTGGACTAATGAATTTTAACCTCTAAGGGTCGTGTTGTATCAAAAAATTCAAAGAATTCCCCAAGGTTGTTTTATATGATTAACATCGTGTATATATTTACATGTATTTCTTCCATTGAGATTTCTATGTCTTACTTTAGGGGATGTTTTTTCAACATGGAATATGTCAGGACCATACAATAGGTAATGTTGTAAGTGACTCAATCATTATATATTTTCATTTAAATAAATAGGCAACAAATACAATTTTCCCTCAATTATTACTTATAATAATATAAGAATTTTTTATGGAGGTATTCCCTATTGGACACTGACCCTATTTCTGAATTACTATATAAATATAATTAAATCCCTCTAGAACTTTAATGAACATCCAAATAGGAGCTACCTCTTTCTACTAAGGATACCCAAATTTAGGGAACTTCAGGAATCAAAATGAGTGGATTACTCCACTAGGTAAAATTTATCATGTAAGAGAAATAAATTATGGTTTCTGATGTCTGATAATAGAAGCATCAAATAAAAAAAATTAGTATGGACTTCTATCTAGATATATCAATTAGAATTTATAATACAGTTCCACTAGTAGGGTGGTTATGGTCTCAAAACTTTTAACTTAAGGAAATATTTCTCTCTATATTAGTTAAAACCCTTAGTGGCATTCCAAAGTCAGATTTGGATTATTTTTTAATAGAGGAATCCATTGGTTCTCTATTGGATATGTAGTCATATAGATGGAATGATGTGGACCATATCTTGTTTAGTAGGAACATTACACACTTTTCTATTATATTTTCATGCATAATGACATGGATCACCTACTAGATGAATTTGATCTTCCCTATGAACACCATCAATATTAGGTTCTTTTCCCCATCATCTCCCAAATTTACTTCACCATATTGTTTTAATTTACTATTTTAATTTGATAAGATAATCCTTAGTTATTGGTATCTTAATAGAAATTTGTTGAGGGTAGGTTAATGGTTCAATGATTTTTTTCCATCCACCCTTGTTTAAAGTATACAATCCAAGTGATTGAGGAAATTTTATAGGATACCTGAATATAAGGGTTTTATTATATATATATATATATACATTTATCTCACATAAAATTACTACATCATAATGGGATGATTTTTTCGTTGGAGGATCTTCCTTGAATTACCCAGTTTCAAGTCAACATTCAGAGATCTCAACAATCGCAACCATAATAACACCCATTGGTGTATAACATTAAGGAACTATTTCATCAATTGAATTTGTAAATTACTGGGATTCAGCTTGATTATAATTATTATGATATATATATTATTTTTAGTTGTAGTAATGAGATTTTTGGAGATACATATTTCATTACACAACCTATGTAATTATTCTTTTTCTAAAAAATACTTATCATCTGATCGGCTAAAAGACTCTACAAGGAATGTAATCAGAAGGTAGTTACCCATAACCTATACAAAATGGGAATGAATAATATATATATAGTATTTGACTGATGATGGTGGTTATCCAACCTCTTATGTAGTAAATTCATAAAGATAATTATTTATGTAATTTCCCTGAGGCCCTAAGTGGTGATATTGGTTTGGATAAAATATTACCAATCTTAGTGGATGAAATTTTATATTTCTAGAAAACAATTCCTCAACCTTGAGGGTCATGGATTTTATCAAATGATTGATAAAACTAGGGTCCCTAATCTATTTAATCCTTAGGCCTATATTCTTGCACATTCTAGAATAAGAGTTGGTTATATAAAATGTCTCCATTGTAGATAATGTTGGTTCAGAAAAAACTATAATAGGGGGTCTTCTAGTCTTATTGTATATTCGGTATTTATATCCATCCCCTATAATATCTATAGAGATTCATGGATGAGCCTATAAATGGGTCAATATCAAGTGTCCTATCACTTTTGAACCTTTTAGGTTGGATGGAGTGGTGGAGAATACTAACTGGTGGTCTCTCATTAATTTTTGGTACCATTAATGGTCACCACAATGAATTCATTCAATATTGATTATTATAAGGTATAAGTTAGGGATGATTTCTCAAAATCATACCTCCATCGAAAAGAATGGTGGAATAAATGGATTAAAATTTCCCCATCCCAAATTCCAAACACTAGGGGAGGCATCTTCAAGGACCCCATAAAGTTTCAAGGAATCTATGTGTAAGTGTGATGAATATTATCACATTTTTGTGAGATTTATGTTTTATAACTATTGAAATAATATCGTGTTCAAACTTCATGAATCATTCAAAGAGTATCTCAAGGTTATATGAATATATTACATTTTTTATATATTGGTTGCATCAATGATTTGGTTTTTCCAATTAATTTTTGTAGAGGTTTGTAATATGATATGCCTCCATTCATTTGGGAACCACTTATTGAAGGGAGAAACAGATATTCTATATGACTCATATTTTACCATTTTATAATTCTATTCTCATTATATCATGGAAATAATTATAGTTATCAAATAATTTAGCTATTTATTTTTCCCAATTCCGTCATTAATCTATAGCTATAATAGGTTGAGCCAATTTTTTTATATGTATTATTATTTACACAATTGTCAGAATTCTAATGGTAGAATATTTTATAATCACTATTTTTGGGTGGATATTATTTTATATTGATCACTATAACCTAAAAACAGTTCCCTTGTTTATAGAAGATATATTTTTAGAATGAAATCCTTATATGAAGGTTCCTTTATGATCATTAAGGGATCTACATGTTGTTTTGGGATCAGTGACCCCATTTTATTCTCTGATTATCTAGGGAGAAAACTTTAGTTTGAAAATGGTATATTTTTTTATATCTACTTATATATTAATTATTTTATATGGTTTATTTTTACATTGGGTATGAGTAAACCAATGAAATAGGTTGTTGAAGGAAACTTTTTCTACCCTAGTTTTGTCTAAGAATCGATTTATTCATCAGAAGGGGAATTATGTTTTTTATATGACCATGGACAAGACCACTATGGATGGTGTATTCATTATGTTAAATATAAATCAAAATAATGTTTCATATAACATAATGGAATTACACACTATAGTGTTATTCCACCCTTTCATGTATGAGGTTCGATGTCGCAACTTCCGAAATGAACCCATAGGGAAGATGAAACCTCTTGGGATTCAAATTGATAGATTCTCCTTATGTAACCAGAATAATTGATGGGTAAAATTAAAGTGTCATCATATAAATATAGGGGGAGGTTGAATCCCACTAGATATTAGAATTATAAAGATCACGAAGGGACCTCCTTGTTGGTTCTTACACTTAGTAAATTGTATAACTGGTATCTTCAATGGATTCTAGGGTAGATGAGATTATTTGAAGTTGTTAAAGGCCATGGAAGGTGGGATCCACCTTAGGAGGCTCATGAGAAACTATTTGAATATTTTTGAAATAAAAAATTGACTCTGGTAGGTGTGAATTAAAGGTGTTGTTGCATCAGAAATATTGACTCGTAAAATATTTTGACATAGTGAAATGGGATTCATGTCCCATGTTGGCTCTTGGTAATTATATAACACTATCAAGACTTATCCCCTCTATGTTTTCCATGTCCGTGTTCATGTATTACAATAAATTTTCAATGAATATCTGTTGATAGGGAAGCTGGGTAAGAGAGAGCACATGGTGGTTCCCAAAAGTTATGGTAAAGGGAGAAAAAAAAACATCTTTGTATGAATGGGGAGTTATAGTAAGATGATTTCAAATCACCGAGCCCCTAATAGTCATCAAACTTCCATTGTACCAGTTAGAGTTCACTACAACCTGGTTTCTACATAATTATACTTTTTAGATGTTATCTGAGAGAAAATGAAATAAAATACCCATTAGTGGAGTATAATAAATAATCAAGTAATTATTAATTATTAAAATTCAGGGGTAAATTATTTCACAAAAAAATTACCATTTTTTCCATATTATTTTACTATTACATTCCATTTTTGTGATTTCTCCAGGATACGCATGTCATGATTGAGAGGATGAGTGGTAAACATATCTCATCATGGGGATTACTATAGAGTCCCATAATATCTCATAGATTTAATAATATATTCACGAAATCATTCTCAATAACATTATTGATATATTTTACATTACCTATTTAATATATGGGAAAATCACCCACTATGAATGGTTTTGATCGATCAATATATTTAATGGATCATGTGATTAAATAAAATCATTAGTTTCTCATCGAACAAGTAATACCATAATCATTGCTCAAGGATATGCATGTGTTTGTGGAGACTCTACCATTTGAATCCAAATTATTATGCAATCGGAAATTTAATTCCATTTAGGGTGGATTTTTAATCCACTAGATCATTAGAAAAAGATAAAGAACATCATGGATCATAAAAAACATGGAGATATGTGTTATTTTCTTACCATTATTCGTTAATCGGTTGCCTGAATTCCAAAACGATTTTACGACTTATACACACATCATTATCAGATTATACTATAGGATAATCCTTAATATAATAGATTAACTAAGGTGTCTATTTGAGAGGATACAAAATAACAAATATATGTTTTAGTATCATTTAATTCGGGAAGGCTTAAGGGGTAAGATAGAGTTTTATGGTCCTTATAAGGCTTAAGGATAATGATTGAGATTCATTCATTCTCGAAAATCTTAAGGGGGTAATCTATATTATTCTTCTATCTAGAGAGTCTTATGTAACAACATTCAATTTTTTGTAATGAAATTCAAGATGAATTCGAATTTTTAATCCCAAAGTATGTAATATTTTTGGAATTAGTAATTAGATCATAGTTTTGAGAGTTGGACAATATTGAAGAGTTGATTTTGGATATAGATCAATTTCTAGGTGATTCTTTTGATGAAAAAGTGACTCTCTAGATATTTACGATGAAATTTTGAATTTTAAAAAGGGTTTTACACTGTTACATGGGGGCCACATGGTTAGGGAAATCTATAAAAGTAAATTGGGTGGGTTGTATTAGCATTGAGTGTTGTATTAATATTTGTTCAAAATTGTAGTGATACTAAGAAATATTTAATTATGATTTGAAAGTGAGCTTCACATTTTGAGAATAATTTGGTAAACCATAAAGAAATACTATGAGAGGTGTGAAACATGGGTCTGTTGAGAAAACATGGCCGGTTCCCAATTTGGAAAATCATTAATCCATACTATATGAGGGAATTTTTATCAATATAGTGTAATATTTAAGGATGATACATGTTTTGGACAAATATGTGGTAAATTTGTGACTACATAGAATTTATTTAACCTTGGAATTTTCCCTTCCCCTCTGATATTTCAACTACACTCACCCTTATCTCTTCTCCCCCATGAATGGATGAGTATATTGCTCCCTCCCCATTCTTTCTCAACTAAACCCCTTCAAAAATGGATTATTTTATTCCATTTTTTATATATTTGATGTTACATTCTTTTCTATTACCTTTATTCATCTCCTCTATTCTTGTTAATGTATTTATGGTTGACTCTAACTAGGGTTTCAGTAAAAATCGCATCAGAATATGGTTCAATGATCCCAATGTGATGGGAATTTTTAAGGGTTTGGATAATTTGCATTTTGACATAATAAAAACTCATATTTTCACCAATTTTAAACCAATTTATATCATTTGATGAATTTTATAATTTTTTTATTAAATTGGATGTAATTAGTCATTGAATCAGGTTAGAAAATTTGGTATTTGTTGTGTGTTAGGTCCAAGTGCATGTTGGTAGTAGATCACATCATCATTCATGTGATGTCATTGGTTGGATGTCGCTCGATGATATTTTTGGAGTCATTCCCATTTATATTAACTTCAATAATAAATTAAATATATTTATAATTAATTATATTGCATGTGAGGGAATGTGATATGAAGTCATGTAGATGTGAGATGAACAGTTGGACTTAGGCGACCTTCAGTGAGAGCGGACAAGATTTATTTAAAGTAAATAACTCTATAAGGTAGGTGTAAATTTGACCAGATACCTAAGATTATATATTTTATATGAAATGTGATAACAGGTCATTCTAAATATGTTTGGTAAATCGAAAAATTAAAATGAATTGTTTCTATTGAACCACCATGAGTAAGACCTGAGTTCATTATGCCATGATGTACCCTTGATTCTAGTGTGCTTACTTAATCCCTTAGGGATGATATTTTTACTATAAAAGTCCACCATATGACATAGAGACTCTATAAGGATAAAAATTAAATTAGTGGATCATAGTGGAACCTATGTGGGTTCCCTTGGATCCCTCCTTATAAAGGACATTATTGGGCTAAGACAAATTATCCCATATAGACCCGAGTGGAATCATGAATTTTCTTATATACAATAGGATAATTGATTAGAGAGTTGGGTTGGTGTTCCACCCCCACTAGTATGTGATTACATGGGTGAGTATACCATGGTTATAATTTTGATTGGATTGGGGAGTGTAACAACCTTGGATGACTTGATAATGAAATTACAATTTAGGATATCTGTCTAGTGTGATGATGAAAAGGTTTCACCATTGAGGCCAACTATATTATGATGTGACTCTGTTTGTATTAAGTGATGTTATTCACTTTGTCTTATAAGCTTGTATTAAGAGATGATAATGAGATAGAGACCTCAAGAAGGGTGTTTGGTAGGTGGAATGACTTAGTGGACCATAGTGGGTACACCTGTATTACATTGACCCTAGTGAGAGTAAGTGTAGGGAGGTAGGTGGTGTTAATATTGTGTGTTACCATTAAAACTAAGATGATCTGTTGTGGGACTAGAATGGCTATAGTGATCCGTTGGCATTGTGAACCTGATATGATTTCCTGGGAGAATTGTAATGGGTTGGGTGGGGGACTGAACCAAGTGAAGATAATATGGGATGTTTATGATGTTTCCAAATGGGGAGAAGGCATTCCCTAGGTTGTAAAGATTTTTTTTATATTTTTATAAGCATGAAGTGTCATTCCCTAGGTTCTGGATGATATATATAGTTTTATTGAAGATTCTGTGAACAACCCTAATGTTTAATGTGATGCACCTTCTTTCATAGGAAGGTATTAGAATACCCATAAGATCCAAGATGATTATGCTTGTTTTCAAGGAATGATGTGATTATTACCCTATGATTATGGATAGAATTTGTGTGTTTCTCGATGGGGGGAGTCTGCCCCGGGGATGTCAGATGTTCTAGATATTGTTTTTAATATGGATAGTCTACCCATGTCTAGCAGAAGTTATAAATTTGATTCTTGGTTGGGTGTGGGTAGGGCCCTGAGTTTCTAGATTATATGTTTTCTAGGTGGGGAGTAGTTATATCCTTCGATTCTAATGATCATATCTATTTTATCGAAAGTTTAATGTATACACTTGGGTTCTATATGATGGAATATTTCTCATAGATACTGTAAAACTAGTTGAAGGAGGTATAACTTTTCTCACACGTCACCTTATAACCCATTGATCGATGGGGAATATTTTATTATGTGTTTAAACTACACTTTTTCTACAAATTTTATATTTTTATATACTATATAAATGAGTTATTTTAGGAATTACATTAGTGTATCCAAACTAAGATATAAACAGTCCCTAATCTGTTGGAAATGAAAATTAAATACAAAATAAGACAATATTTATTATTGGTTCACATTAAACAAAGGCCCCAAGATACATGAATAGGCTAGACCATCTCGATGAGAATTTGATAATATAATGTCAGTAGTCATCGATATTGTCATAGATGATTAATTTTTTTGTAATTGTGAATATGGTCATCCTAGTGGGTGATTGGTTAGGGTGTATGATACATGTAATATTTTCATTTTTTATAGCATGGTTGTGGTTTGTTTCTTCCACATACTATAAGTTTTTTATGGATGTTTCATGATATTTTTATTTCAGTTTAAATATGATATGAGGATGTTTACTGGAACAATGTCACCTTATACCCTCTTTGAAATTTTTAAACCTATCTAATATTGGTAGAATATAGAAATACGGTCTTTTTAAACACATAATTTAATGATTTTAAACATAATAATGAATCATATTACAAGCTAAGGATCATAAAGTATGGTGTAATGGGAGAAAAGGTACATAAAACATAAAAAATAGAAAAAAATAAAACATTTCCATATTTAGTCATCATTAATAGCTCTTATATTTCATTGTGATCATGCATCTTCATAGGATAACTTGGGGGGAACATGAAAAAAAGGATAAGCTAAAATCCCAATAAAGGAATAAACATAAGAATAAAGCTTTAGCATATGGAATAGATGGCATGGAATAATGATATAAAATGGCAAGGAACATGTGGAATCATAAAATTTATACATGGTATCATATAAACATGGAGTCATTGTAAGGTTTCAGCAATATGAAACAACACTTTACATGATTCAAGGAACGTTTCACATAGAAGGGAACAAGTGAAGATTAACCACCAAGACCATTGCACATGGTAGCATGATTCAAGGATAACTGCGAAGACCGTTTCAGAAAACATCTCATGAGACTCATATTTACCCAGTACATTGGAGTGCTATCTAAGATAACCCATCTTAATATGTTCTGGAATATGTTTTTCATATAATGAATCATACATAATCAATCATACATAAGCATAAGTATACCCATCGAAAGAAATGGGTATTATAATCATGTCATGAATCTTAATAGATTGGCGTATCCTAATGGTGTCCATGAATGAAAGGAATTAAAACATAAATGGAAATTCGTAAAGGAAAATTAGTATATGTCATGGTACGTGATGTCAACCATATGTGACAACATGTAAGAATAGTATTTTGGGATATTTTTGCATTAAAAGATTTTAGTGCAGTTTAAAGTAAAGTACTAAAGTGATTTTAAAATAGAAATTGGAATAATATTTTATATTTCCCAAAAATTGAGACAAGAAGGTTTTCATAATAAATAAAATAACTCATAAAACTATGTTTTAATAAAATATAAGATTTAACACATTTAAAATTGGGTAATAATTTGGGAAGCTACCTTAAAATAGCTTTCCTATCGGGAAGAATTAAAGAGAGAATAATTTTCAAACATGTATATACCTGAGAGAGAATGATTACTGGATATTCATACAGGAGTTTGGAGAATATAAATAGAAATTATAATATATTCACATAAATAATATATAACTTCATTTGGGTAAAAAAATGATAGAACATCCCAAAGGAAAAATGGCGGTTCAGATTGAATCCCTTACCTTAAGATTGAAGGTTTCCTTTACGTGAAACAAATTTCAGGGATAAAAAAATTAAATTTAATAATTAGTATTTCCATAACATATTCTTATATTAATTAATTTAGTATATCCTTATTAAGTTAATTCATGATCTTTTTGATGGATTAAGAAGTTCAATTTCATAGCATGTGAGCACTTGTTTTATTGTTCTTTATGATTGGTATACTTATATACATGTAAGGATAATCATGTAATATTAGAACAGTTGTGCAGAATTTGAGTTATATTCTATTAGTGAACATCAATAATATTACATGGTTATAAAATTCATTTGGTTATTTTGTGTGAAGATGGATAATTATATAAAACATTTATGATAACTGTTTTGATTATTTGGCAGTTTTTGATCACATCAAACACATTTAACATTATAAATTATTATCATGTGTAAAAAAAGATTCAAGAACCTTAAAAATGATATAATACATATATTACAGTATAGTTCAACCATAAAAATGTTTTTGTGACTAGAATTGAAGATGGTAAAAATATTTAAAACCCGTCATCCATGAATGTGATAAATTAACACATATCGGATGGTGTTTTCATTTATATTATAAAAGGATAGGGAAACCAATATGATGATAAATTATTACATTATCATAAAAAAAATTCTAGTACATATATTTTACTGGATTTATCATAACATTTGGATGAAATGAAAGAAAAATAAAAGAAGGAACTTGAATAAAAATAAATGAAATGAAAAGGGAAATTTACCTATTTAATATATCTTCCTTGAGAACCTATTTAGGGGAAGAGATTTTGTATTTTAAAGAGATAAAGGGCTTTTGGACGTGGAAGAGAGGATTACGGAGATATTTGAGTAGAATTTGGACTAAGAACAAGGCTTGAGAGGTGCGAGGATATGATGTAAATTGGGGTGGTATTTCTAGTGGAGGAGAGGTGTGGTTTACCATTATTTTAATCATTAGCATAATATATTTTCTCAAGATAATGAATAATCTTGATTATTGTGACAAAAAATAGTAAACATATCATGTGAGTGCAAACCAAGGGTGATAACATAAACAATGATTCTAGGAATAGTGTATTGAACTCATAATGTATATATACGGTAAATTAATGTATTTCAATAGTCATAAAAAAATTACTGTATTTCTGAAAAATCCCAAAAAATCACAATTTTATTTTGAAATTACGAATCCAAAAATGAACTCCATTTTAAAGAAATCTAAATATGGGAAATTTAATATTTATTTAAAATCATTGTTTACTTGAAAAATATAAAATTTAAAATGAAATATACTTTTCTAATTCATTTAAAAATTACTAATGGTCTCATAAAATTATATTATAATTATACAACATAAAAATAATAATTTATGAATTCATTTTATAAAATTAAATTTTCTTTTAATTTAATAAATTAAACACAAAAATCTAAATAAATATATATAACATTCAAAAATACCAATACATAACCCATAATGTTTAAAATATTTAATTACTTATACTAACAAATAATGATACCATATTATCAATTATAATATGAAAAAATTGTATTTATAAATTCATTGGTGAGGTTACTATTACATCAGTTAGTTTACTATTAATATGGTTCACATAATATTCCAATGGCCAGGTTATTATTTCATCAGTATAAGTTCCTTAACATCTAGAGACAACTTTTATTTTAATCATTCATTACTTATAAGGTTTTTATTCTTTTCTATAAGTAATATTATGTAAATATAATTTAAAAAAAAAATTTAAGAAGGAAATTTTATTGAAAAAACATTATGTCATTTCATTATTCCACCCTTATCAAAATTGCTCACGTGATGTTTTTACATTATATGTCATAAACAATTGTGGTTACATTTCCTTCATTGATTTCTCCTGTTCGCATGTTGCCTCTTCACACTTATTGTTCCACCATAGTACATTGGCTATGTGAGTGGTCTTTTTATATATAACTCTGTCTCTATGATCCATGATCTTCACTGGCTACTCCTCAAAATAAAGACCATTCTCCAACTATACCACCTCTGAAGAGAGTACATGTGAATGGTCCGGTATGTAATTTCTTAAGAGAGATATGCGAAATAAATCATATACTTTAGACATGGTAGGTGGAAGTTCTAGTCGATAGGACACAACTCCAACACAGTCACGAATCTGGAAGGGGCCGATATACTTGGGAATTAGAATTCCTTTCTTCCCAAATCTCATGAACTTCTTTCATGGAGATATAAGGAGGAATACCATCTCTCCAACTTTATACACATCGTATCATCAAAGATTGTCTAAATAGCTCTATTTTCACTTTTAGTATACCTTTATGTGATACTAAATGAGTTTCACCTTCTCCACCATTTCTTATACCATTTCTGGTCATAACAGCTTATGTTCAATGACTTTATCTAAACATGTTGTTGTTCTGCACCTTTACCTATAAATGTCTTCACATTATCTCGTTCAGATACTGGTGTGGAAACTATTTTTATAGGAAAATTTGACAAATGAAATATATTGGTCCCAACATTTTTTCAAGAACATAGAACAATCTATAAACATATCTTCCAATGTCTAAATATTCCACTCATATTGGCCATAATTTTAAGGATGATAGGTCTTACCAATGTTCAGTTTAGCACATATAGCATCTTTTAGAATTTTCCAGAACATTGAGGTGAATCTGGAATCTCTATTGGTTAAAATAGTAGTGGTACTCCATGAAGCATTACCACCTATTTGATATATATCTGTGCATGTTGATCCAATGAGATGTACCCTCAAATTGTGATAAAGGGATCTTCCTTTACAAGATGATTCACAATGACCCATATAACATTGTTTCCTATGGATGTCCTTGGAATTCTAGTAAACAATTACATAGTAATGTTCTCCCACTTCAATGTTAGTATGGATAGTTGTTTCATCATCCCATTATAATTTTTTCTTTCAGACTTCACTTGTAGTCATACCAGACACATTGGTGTATATTCAACAATATCTTTCTTCATATTGTCCCTCAAAAAGTTCTCTCAGAGATCTTGATACATCGTTTTTATCCTTGGGAGAGTAGAGAAGGTTATGCTATGTGAATAATTCCTAAGAACCTTATTTATCTCTGGATCAAGTGGTACACATAATCATGGCCCAAATATTTCAACTCCTTCCTCATCAATCTTGGTCATATTGGATTTCCCATTTTGAATAGCTTTCACCCTTCTCAGAATTTCCACATCTTTTATTTGAGCAACCTTTATTTTCACTGTGAGGGATGGCTGAGAAACCATTTGATAAAATAATTATGATCTTCCTACCTTCATGATTCCAATGTTCATCCTCTGAAAAATTAAAAAGACTGGATCTTTCTCAACTCTAATCATTGATAAAGATGCATGATACTTTCTACATAGAGAATCTACCACCTTATTTTCCTTATCAGGATGCTAGTGGATTGAGAAGTCATAATCCTTGATGATATCAAACCATATCTGTTGGTGTATGTTAAGTCATTATCTGTGAATATATATTTTAGACTCTTGTGATCTGTATATTTCTCACACTTCTCACCAAATAAATGATGCTGCTAGATTTTAAAAGTAAAGAACACAATTGCCAACTCCATATCAAGAATGGGATTGTTTTACCATATATTTTAAACTTCTTTGAGGCATTGGCTATAGTACTATAATTTTGTATTAGTATACAGCCGAGTAATTTCATTTAAGACTCATCGTACACCACAAATAGAACTCCATTTGTTGGGAGTGTGAGTACTGGTGTAGTGATAGGCCTATTCTTGAACTCCTTAAAGATTTCCTCACATTATTGATTCCAGAAAAAATATCACCCCTTCTATGTCAGCTTTTTCATTGGGTTTTACAATCATGAGATGTTTTTCATAAATCATCGGTAATACCCAACTAGACAAAGGAAGATACATATCTCAGTTACAGGTGTCGGAATGGGTCATTCTTTGATTACCTCTTCCATGGGAGGGCTTATAGATATCCCTTTATCGGTTATAACATTCCATAATAATGATACAACCTACATATAGGACACAAATTTACTGTACATTTCATATAGTTTCTGACTTTGTAATTTATTTTGGAAAATATTCAAATGCTTCTTGTGTTCCTCCTTACTCTTGGAGTTTATCAGAAGATCATTGATAAATATTACCACAAATTTTTGGAGGTAATATCTAAAGACTCTATTCATTATATAAATGAATATTTTTGGATCATTAGTGAGTCTGAAGTGAATCACCATGAATTCATATTGTCCATACCTCAATTTGAAGGTCATTTTGCAAATATCGTTTTTCTTCGCCTATAATTGGTAATATCCCAACCGAAGGTCAACCTTAGAGAAATAAATGGCCCCATAAATCCGATCAAACTAGTAATATATACAAGGAATGTGATACTTTTTATTTATCATGATTTTATTGAACTCATGATAATCAATGTGGAGGCTTACTGAACCAACCTTCTTCATAACAAAGAGTACTGAATCACCCCATGGTGAAGCACCTGAGCAAAAAAAACCATTGTCTAGATTATTCTATAACAATGTGTTTGGATCTTCCAACACTATGGTGGACATTATATAAGGTTCCACATATTTTTATAGAGATATAGAACAAGATCAGTTGAGAACTCAAAGTCTCAATAATGAGGACGACCAGGAAATTCTTTAAGAAATACATCAGTATAGACCCTTATAATGGAAATGTCTTCAAGAATGATTATGTTCTTTGTCTCAATAATTTCCACTAGTCATTCTTACTCACAAGGTAGTAATATCCTCACATGATACAATGATTCTAATTGATATTTGTCTTCATCCATGCACTTTTAATGAATTGGAGGATGCTTTAGGATGTGAAGAGTGATCTCCGTTTCCCGAAAGTTGATGTTGGATTTGTATAAAGATGGCCATTCCATACCCATGATAACAAAAAACCACACTAATGTAAGTAAAACAATATATTTTCAGATGTTAAGTACACTAACGTTAACTGGGGAGGAGTTATATACTTTGGATGCAAAAATTTCTCTATTTTTTGTTCTCACAGATAACTCAATATCAAAATTTTCCCGGGGTGTTTGAATAATTTTACTAAAATTGCATGATATAAAAGAATGTGTAGCACCAAAATAAAATATTTTATTCTATATTCTTGAATTAATAACTAGTATACCTATCACCACATCATTATCTAGCTCCACATCTGTAGTAGTTATAAAATATGTGCTTCTTTGTTTCCTTGGACGTTTTTTTGTTATCCTCTGACAACCCTTGTCATAGGGAAATTGTTCACATAATTCCCATGCTCCATACAGTATTATCACTACACTATATGCATAGTATTGATATGAAACATCCATTATTCTTACATTATAATGGAACTATTCATATCCATATGGCAGTTATTTTCTAGATGTCCCATCATAACACATTTGAAGCAATTCTTGGTTCCTTTTAACGAGTTCACCAGATGCCTCTTCCCACAATTTTGACACATGGAATTTTTGATATTCTTTTTGACATGGTATTTATTTTCCGAACCACCCATATCAGACTCCACCTTCCAATTTTTGTCACTGGCCCCACGATACCATTGAGAGTATATTATATCTATTTCAACCTTATGGGCACAATGAACAATATTACAATAACATTAAAGTCACAAATCAACATTACTAATTGTAGAATGAGCTTTAGTCCTCTAACAAAGTGATCCACCATTATTTCGGTGTTTATGTCAAATCTAAAGGCGTATCTTTAAATCCTCATGAATTTTTCATCATACACCCCGATGGACTCATCTTCCTTCTCCTTAAGTCTGAGGAACTCTGTTTGAATTATAAGATAGAGGGTTCAAGGAAAATATTTATTGGAAATAATTTTCCAGAATTCCTCCTAGTCCATGGAATAAATATACTATTGAGACTTCTATTCTCAATCAATGTCCACCACTAATCACATTCCCCATAAAAATGATACATATACACACAATTTTCTCTTCATCTAAGAACTAAATGACATAGAATATTTTTTCAATATATTTAATACCCTATTCCAGGTGGAGGGGAATGAAAGATCCACTAAACATGTGAGTCCTTTTCCGCCTAAAGGATTAGACAACATATGGATATTTCCTTGGAGGAGTATGGAATTCCATATGATTTATGTTATTAGTCATAAATTGAGCCAGTTGAGCAAGTACAATTATAATGTTTTGAGCACTCATTCCCATCATATCAGTCATATCATTATGGAAATCATCACATTTCTTATATCGTTGCTTATTCAGAAATGTTCTTCCATTTCCCTCCATTAACTAGAAAACAACATACAATTATAGGGATTTAATACATAGATATTAAACATAAGATGTAAAAATTAAAATAAAGGGATAAACTTTTTAAGGAAAAATATATCTTAACTTGTGATCAGTTGGGTTTTAATCTAGGTTACCCATGATCTGTTTCTTAATATTTATTCTTATGGGATTATTTTTTTATTCCCTTAATGTTGCTTCTTACTATGAAAATGAATTTAAAAAAGCATATACCCTAGGAGTGTCAATCCAGGAGTAAAGCAAGGCCAATTGTCATGAACTAGTTCATGTTTGAGTCTAGCTCAAAGTGGTGTTTTTGGGTTTTACCCCTAGATACATCAGTTCCATTTTCCCATCAACATGTTCGTATCCAGAAAAGGATGTATTTTCTTGATAAAAAACCTACTCTATACATTCCAAATTTTAGGGATGTTTTATCATACTTAGTCTAATCCATAAGTTTGTTAATAAATTACTCTAATATTAATAAAAAAAGTAATATTACTTCTTCTGATACTAACTGTAGTGACCATATCATTTTATATATATCATTACATGATTTTCTGAATAATAATGCATAATATTATAAGAAAAAGGATCATTAACTATTGAATATTTAGAGACTAGGTACATACAAATTAAAACATGGGACTAAATATAACATTTCTTCATGTAGTCTTTATAAATAGATCATAACATAAATGTTTCCCACATATATTCATAGGATATCATAGGGATAACATAAAAAAAGGGATGATATAAAAGGCCAGTATGGGAATAATCATAACTATAAATCTTTAGAACATGGGTTTAAAATAATGACACAATGATATAAAAAGGAATTGAGAATGTGGAATGATAACATATAAACATGGGATCATATAAACATGGAGTCATTGTAATGTGGAAAAAATATAAAATATGAATTTTTCATTAGTCAAATATCATTTCAAATAATGGATCACAAGTGAAGGTTAACCCAGATGATTGCACATGGTAACATGAGTCAAGGCTAACCACCAAGACCATTTCACATAACGTCTCATGAGACTCATCTTTACCCAATTAATTTAAGCACTATATGATCACAACCATATTAATGTGTTCATGAATATGTTTTAAACATAATTAATCATACATAATAAATCATAAATTAACATATGGTTACACATAGAAATAAATGGTTACCATAATCATGTCATGAACTATAATAGATGGGCATATCATACAAGTGTCCATGAATGAAATGAATTAAAACATACATGAACATTCATAAGGGGAAATACGATTATGTCATGGTAAGTGATGTCAAATAGAAGTTACAACATGCAAGAAGAGTATTTTAGGAATTCTTAGCATTACAACAATTTTGTGTGGTTTTAAGTAATGTATTAAAGTGAATATAAATTAATAAAGGCCATAATATTTTATGTAAAACCAGAAGTGAACCAAGATGTTTATAACAACAATAATATAGAATTTATAAAAATGGAACTGTCATAAAATATATGATATAGTGAACTTGAAATTTGTTAATAATTTTGGATGTTCCCATAAAATTTCCTTCTTATAAATAATAATTGAGGAGGAAAGCCTTTTGAAGACATGTATATCACTAAAAGAAAACTAGGAATGGATATTAAAACATGGGTTTAGGGAATATAAATATAATTTATAATATGTTCATAAAAATAATAGAAAACTTAATTTTAGTAAAAGGAAATATAGAACAACCTGAAGGAATGAGGGAGGTTTTTGTAGAATCCCTTACATTAAGTGAAAAAGAGTCCTTAACATGATCTTAATGTCCTGTATAACCAAATTAAATTAATTAATTTGAATTTACAGAACCTAATATTAATTTAATTGCTTTAATATAACCTTATTAAGTTCATTCATGACCTTATTTAGGGGTTAAGAGGTTCAATTTCAATGTTTGTGAGTGTTTGTTTCCTTGGTTTTCAGGATTGGTTTACTTATATACAAGTAAGGATAAACATGTAATATGAGAATTATTTTCAACAATTGGATTTATATGTTATTAGTGAACATAAAAAATATTACATGGTTATAAAATTTATTTGGTTTTAGGAGGTAAGATGAATCATTATATAAAACTGTAAAGAAAACCGTTTTGGTTAATTTTCATTTTTTTACCACATTAGACACATTTTTATATATAAATTAAAATCATGTGTACAAAAATATGACATAAAATTAAATAAGATATAATACATATATTATTTTCCGGTTAAACTATAAAAATTGATTCATGAAAATAATTGAATATTTTAATATAAATTGAAAACTCATTGTCCATGAATGTGATAAATTAACACATCTCAAATAATGTTTTCATTTTTTGTTTCAAAGGGGGTGAATGGAGAGGAGATGATGAATATTTCCACTATCATAAAAACATTATAGAACATGTAAGGTACTATATTCATTATAACATTTGGACGAATAGAATGATAGAGTAAAAGGAACATGAAAGAAAATAAAATATATGAAAAGAGGAATTTACCTCTTAAATATGTCTTCTTTCAGAAAAACTTTAGGGGAGACTATTTGGTAATTTGAAGGGACCAAGGGCCTCAAGAAGTCCGATAGGGTATTAGTTAGATATATTTTTAGAATTTGGACTACACATCAGGCTTGAGAGGTGTGAGGAGAGGAGGTAAAGAGGAGTGGTATTTATAGTGGATGAGGAAAGGGGTTTCCCATTATTTAAATTATTAGTTTAAAATTTTAATGAAGACTATGAATAGTCATGATTATTATGACAAAAAATAGTAAAGAGATCATGTGAGTTGGAACCATGGTTTCTTACATCAGCAATGATTCTAGGAAAACTATATTTAACTAATAAAATATATATATACACAGTATATTGTTGTATTTTGCGATTCATCAAAATATTCAAGTATTTCAAAACATTACCACAAATTAACCATAAAATGTTTTTGATGTGTAGTATCCAAAAATGAATTATATTTTTCAAAAATAATTTTGTACATTTGAGAAATTTATTTTTTAATTAAAATCATAATTTAATTGAAGAATACAAATTTTGAAATTAAAACTTCTTTTCTAAAACAATCAAAAACTAATTAAGGTCTCACAAAATTAGATTTTGATCATAATACATAAAAATTATAATTTTTGAATTCATTTTATAAAATAAATTCTTTTAATTTATTTAATTAATCACAAAAATATAAATAAATATAAATAAATTAGAAAAATACCAACAATTAAACATTAATTTTACAATTATTTAATTACTTATACTAAGATAGAATTATACCATATTTTCAGTTATAAGATGGAAAATTTTTATTTACACTTCATTGTTGAGGTTCATAATACATTGTATTGTTTACAATTCAAAAGGGTCACATTACTATTCCAATGGTCAAGTTACTATATCAATGGTATAAGTTCCTTAACTTCTGGAGATACCTTTTATGTCAATCATTATTTACTTATAAGGTTTTTATTATGTTCTGTAAGTAATATTTTGTGATTATACTATAAGGAAAAATCATAATAATGAAATATTATTAATAAAACATTGAGTCGTTACATAGATTTCATAAGGTAATGTTGCATCTTTAGGTATGACACAATTGATTTATCATGGTCTGAATGCATTTAAATGTTTTTTAGATGGTATTTTTATTTGTATTATTCTTTGGAGTATATTAGATAGGGATTAAGGACATGTTAGGGCTTGTGATGGACCACGAACTAGTGCATCCCAAACACCATTTTTTATTTTGAAGTCTAGGTTATCAAGGATATGGTATTGTTGTCCGAAAATACTGGTTTCATTGGTATAGTCCATTGAATAAAAATATTAATATCTCTAGAATTTTTTTTATAGTTAACGTGATGTTTCGGTATAATTCAAAATGGATGTTAATGTATTTAACCAATATTTATATAAAATATGGTTTTCCCACTAATCGATAGCTCATATGAAAAATATAATAAAATAGTTATTTATAGAATCTCTGGCTTACCCTAGGAACAAAATAATGTTGGTCAACATCTGCTATTCAATTGATGTAGATCATTGGGGGAAGCAACAATTGCAAAATCGAACAAATTTAATTAATTATATAAAATATTATACCTTTCCCCACCTTATTCAGTTTTCCTAGACATGAGATGTGGGGAGGGTTTCCCTCATATCCAATGTCCAAACCAAGTGAAATATGGTAGGAGGTGATGGAAAACATCTTCCTTGATGATGATCAAGACCAAATGAATATGTAGAGGCATCAGGTTATGTTTTGAACGAAACATTTTTGCATTTTTACAAATGAGGTATGCAGGTTTTTTATTTTTGAAACATGATACCAAAGGTTGTATTATTTTAATTATTTAAATTCCTTTAATGAATACAATAGACCACTTGGGAATTGATTTTTCCTTAATCAAGGATAAATGTACATTTCTAGAGGTCTGTAAGGATTTATAATTTTGATATCACGATTACATTGCATGTGGTTTTATGTTCAAACCTAAAGTATTATTCTCATTGGGTAAAGAAGTAGTCTTGTGACTGTACATCATTCAATTTCTCTACACATAGTGTACTTGGTCTCCACCTCATGTAGTTCTACATGACTATGTGGCCAAGTACACGGGTGGACAACTCATGTAAGGAGAGCATGATCATATAGTGGTACACATATAGTCCATAGGTGAACATTATAATGAACATGTACTCATAAAATGATAGGGATAATGGACATATCTGGGTAAAAGTGAAATGGCCAGAGTATATAAGACTGATCCAGAAGACATGATCATATCATGGGCTACCCTGCAATTTCAGTTACAATATGTAAAAAATGCATATAAATAGATTTCCAGCCTTTTCATGTACATATGAGAACACACACAAGTGTCTAGGTGAGGTTATGCATCGGGTGACCTTATATACCCATTGTGTACTTGTATATTGCTATTCCACCTTTCATATCACTATATTTGGGAATTAGATTTAGCCTTTTGAGTTTATATTCTGAGAATATTTAAACATAGTACATGGGAGAATGATTCTTTATGCCATCATAGATTCTGCATGTTATTTTATGAGTGGGACACAACATTATAAGACATTTGGCCTATGAAAGTGATCTTGTTTAATCATTAGAGAGACTATGGGGTTTGAAATCCCATGTAACACCAATTATTGGGTCCCCAAAAACGTTATATAGGTCCAGTTAGTGTCCTCTATATCATAAAAGAGCGAGGTTCCTCAATATATATATTGATACTACATCATTACTGATCTTCCACATGGAGTGGGTCCTCCATGAGAGTCAGTGTACCCTCGTTTATGGTTTATAGTAGCGAGGAGTGGGACCCTCCACTCAGTTTCTAGTGAAGTCGAGATTGGTGATGGGAATTAGGGATGGACATTTGGATCTATAAGATTAGTTATAATTATTAGATTGATGTGGAGAGAGAAAACATTTTTCCCTTACTCGGTCTTCTTTTGAACATAACTGATGTTTGGTTTATTGTGCCATATTTCTTTTAGGTTGAGCTATGTATTTATTTTTGGTTTCTCTAATTATACTGATGTAAATCCTAATTGGCATTTTCATACTCAAACCTTCAAAGGGGTTTCCTAGACATATATTATCTTATGCAGATGACAATAATATAGATGATGATAGTGGTAGCCCTAGTCTTAGTAGAGCATAGTGGATCATGGAAGTAAACATGTACGATAGTCGAATGCGAAGATCATGAGATATTATATCTTTAGTCTTTCCCTTCTTCTAGTTTTTTTTAGTTTTGGACCCCTTTTTTGATTGGGTGTGTATTTTTCCTCATATTGTTTACGACACTATTGCACACTGATGATTTCTGAGAGGTTATTAAATTCATGTTTTAGACTGAAGATGTTAAATCTTTTTTTATATATCTACATTATTTAATGGAGGTGATTATGAGGATGTATGTAGGTACATATGATATGGCCTCTCATTTAGGTGTTATGCCTATATGGGGTTAGAATCCAAAATATAGATTCGTACATTCTAGATCGGGTGTCCCACATTGTTTATCACTAATCAGGTAGGTTCCAGTGGGTTGGGTCATGATAGAGTGATATTTAAAGTGTTCATTCCCCTAGACAGTGTTTGGAGTTTGGCATTAATGGGAGAATCGGTGTGGGGACATAGGGAAACATCATCAGAGTTTCCCAAGTGTATATTTTCTTGCTAGGGAACTAATTATTGGTTGTATGGACAATGTATCCATTAATGAGGGAACTAACTACTTTATTTTCAACTAAAAATATAGAGACACCATTTTTGTGGAGATAATGGTTCATGAAACATATAATATTTTTTATTTTCACTTTATTTCATTCTGAACTCAGATTCCCATATATTCTCATGAAACTATGTCATGTCTTGATAACATTAAGCATGCCTCTGGGATGATATCCAACTAGGAAACTTATATAGGATAATAATGATGATAAAATGAGTGAAGAGGCCCCTATTAAGAAACATAATGATGGGTTGTTTCATCTAGGTAGGTATAGAGTGTTGACACCTCTTACTGAATAGTTTCTGGATCTGCACCTTGTGGTTCGAGAATTTTATTGAATACATGTTGGGTAACGTATAAGGATTGTAGTTCAGTATAATGATTCTTGTAGGCCTAGTTCATTATTAGAGTTCCAATTATAGAGGTCTCTGATGTCCTATAGAGATCTAAAACCCCATGAAATAAATTATTTCCTTATGGTAGTGTTAGTAATCATCAAACTTGTTGGGAACATAGCTAATCAAATGTTATCCCATGCATAAAGTCTTTTTCAGAGAGAACAAGTTTGTCAGTTGAGTTTGATCACCCAAAATCAGTATAATTTGACACTCACATGGTTAGGTTTATGGAAATTATTCAATAGTTAGTAATACCTTTTTCATGTTCTCTATGAATATTTATATGATTCATAGGATGTATATGGATGATAGTTCATTTTGGAGTATTCCATGTGGTTTAATGACCTCACATGATAATCCCTCGATATAGTTATAGATGGATACTTCTAGGAATGGATGTTTGAGAAGATAATTTGTAGTGAAATCCATACTAGCACAATATAGTTGTCAATTCACACTAATTATGGAGTGAAAGAGAAGGATTTGGTTATACATATCTTCCAAGAATAGAAACACAAGGAGGTGGGAGCCAATAGTGAAAATTATAGAGTTAATCCCTATTAAGAATCTAGCAAGAATCAGTCTTCAAGGTCTTGGTGAATGAGAAATTTTCATACCCAAACTCAAACATGGGGATCTGCATCACAGGGGACACGAAGAGGATCCATTCAGCATTGAAAGGGGTAATGTTATGAATTTGATAAGTGAGGTCACATGGGAAATGATTTCATAACCCGACATGCAATGGAAGGGTGAAAGGTAGTGGTTAGACCACCATGGATGAGACAACATCAAAAATAGAGATCTATCAAGCATGGTTAGAGAAACCACCAGGGAGGCAGTAATGAGAAAAGGGATGGTGGAGATCCATATATAGGAGCATTAGTTGAATGTTGAATTTACATCCTACTTTCATCACCACCCCTAGTTTTATATTCTAGGCTATGTGGGATGGAAATAAACGATATGTGAAGATGTATACAATAGAGGGATATGAAAAAGAAGCTCGTGAGATAATTTGAGGAATGATATGCGACTTTTCTTATCATAATTTAGTAATTGTAGACATAATAATGATTAATTAAATTATTGTCATAACCCATGTGCATGATATAGGAATCTTAGTCAAGTATTTAATTCATAAACTATATTTATATGTTCATACTAGGGGTAATTATTTTACATCATACATATTCTAGCTATGCTAGTTAGAATTTGGTGGATAAAGGTTTTCATGGGACCTCATATTCATTATGGGGAATCCTTATGAATTTACCCTAGGTATGGAATTGTTTTTTATAGTGCAACCCCATATTGACAATTATCATAGGGGAGTAAGATTATACAAAAAAATGGCAGGAGATTCATCATCATCTGTGAGAGAGATCTTATAGTTGACCATGCAATTATTTTGAAAAGAAAAATTAAATTATCACTAAGACGCTTGTGTGGTTAACACATGGTGTAGTGATATTGACTAGAATATGGATTCATGTGGAAGTATATAGTTGTACGGATGTCTTTACCAAATATGTTTTGATACTACCATTGATTTGGTAGATTGAATTCCACATGGAATTTTACCTTGTTAATGAACTGATATCTTGTGTGGAATGTCATATGTCCCATACCAATATTTGGGAGATGAGGTCGTATTTGTATGACATTCAATGGATTGGTTTTATCAATCCCAGTGTGTCACCCATGGAAACTACCATTTTCTCATGAAAAATGTAGATGAATATTATACATGTTATATTGAATATCATCTATAGAATAATGTAATGATCAAGACTGGGCACCGCTTACTGAGGATTGAAAACCATTTTGACCTATTATACTGTGAATTTTGGTTTTGAAAGATTGATATCAGGTGTAGATACCATTAGTTGAGGGTTTGTGAGGATGATATTCGGAATGTGGCATTATTATATCATTGTACAAGCTATATGTTCCTAGTGATAACTTTTAGTGTGAATAATTAGCCAATTGTGTTCAGGGTTATTCTAGCCATACATGGACCATTAAATTGTTTTTTTCATCAAATAAATTGTAATATAATCTACAATAAAGAAGGAGTGAGTATTTAATTTTAAGATAGACCAATAATTACATCAGGATAAACATTTTTATGGTATGCTCATAATGTTTTAGTTATGGATTAGTGACGTTAAATTTCTAGGGACATTGATCTATTAGCATGGAATAACTATTACTGCATGGAATATTGAATTAGTGAATTCTTGGGATCCATCCATGAGTGTGTAGTTGGTGTATATATTTTTTATTAGGTGGGGTACATATTGAGGTTTAGAGAATAATTTTCTAGGATATAATCACATTTTGACTACCTAGTTGTGGAAAGGGAAGTTGTTCACATGAACTGTGCTATGTTAGAGTGTTTTTGATGAGTTAAGGATGATGTTTACCTTGGATTCTATATTGAGACAATAATCAGAGGTTGTTCACTGTGTGGTGTTTTATAATTACTCTAGAGATGGGATTATTTTTGTGTTGAAATAGATGTAGGAAGTGATCACTTATGGGTCAAGGTAGTTGATACCCCACAAGATGATTTATATGACCCATGACATAGAGATGGACGTGGTAGTGTCTTATCTAAATCTATCGATTAATTATATTTTCAAAATGTGTTTCATGATTTACACAGACAACAAGAGTCTCATGTACATCTTAACTAAAATATTTCTTAACGTAATATAGATTATTTGTATGAATTTCATGTTGTAATATGAGTTATATATATATATTATACTTTAGGGAAATAATTTGTTTTGGAAGACTAACTTGTTAGGAAGTCTTATTCTCACTTGTGGGAGGAGGTGTCTGAGCAATTGAATATGTTACAGCTGACTATATGGCGGATAGGGGTGTATTTTTTCTTTATTCAATGGTGGTGACTCCACCACTACTTCAGCATGTGAGGTTGGATTAGTTGGGACAAATCCACTTTGGGGTTCAGTGTCACGGAATATCCTCATGAGATTCACCATATAGATTTTCTAAAAGAGTGGAGCACACCGTACTTTCTCTGAGATGAATGGTGGTTCTGGTTTCATTTCATAAGGATTTTTCAAGGGAGTTTCATACTTCTCCCTATATTTAATATTTAGGTGTGGAAAATATGTATAAGAACCTTAAATGGTAGTTTTCTTTGGTTAGCCTATGTTAGAGAATTTTTGAGATTCATTCTCAGTGTCTCATGTGTTAGTAGGTAAAAGGTGAACACTATGTTTTAGTAGCATTGGTAAAATATAGTAAGATTTCATAATAGAAATGGGATTGTATTTTGATAGATTTTATAATGGGTATTATTCAGATAGTAAGATTAAATAGAGATATCTTGATGATCATCGACCATGATACCGTGTTGGCACAATATCTTTCTATTAATTAGAAATGTTAAATTGAGAGTTTTGGGATGTTTTATATAAATAATATCATTCGCCATCATGGGGTACACTTAAAAATCATTTATCATTAGTATTACTAGTGTATTTCATGGTTTTAGAGAGGTTTACAGGTGGAATTTTGTTACTAGTTATATATTATCATTGTGTTTCAACTTGAGAATGGTTTATATACCAACCATACTATATAGGATTTAGAGGAGTTACATTGAATTTATGTGTTGTTCATTGGAAAGAGATGGGAGGATTTCATTCCACTGATAGAGTTTTCTTATATCAACACAAATTAATCCAATTTATACACTATTCCTTTTAAGGCTCCATATAGGAGACTATGTAGGTCACTATTATTATATACTGTTATTGGAATGTCATGTCTTATTGTACCATATATAGTGGAGGAAATGATAGAGAAAGGTCAAGTGATATATGAGAATATTTGGATAGGCCAGAGTCAATATAAATATTACTTGGACCAATAGTGTATGCATGTGGAGTTCATGAAGAGACACCTTTTTTCGTTAGTTTCTCCCCATGATGAGAATTAAGAAGGAATTTCCATGGAAGAAATAAATTGTTGTGGTTCATTAGGATATTCTTAATCACATGGAGTGCTGGTGAGGTTTCTTACCGAGTGGCCTTACCCCACAGTTGGATGGAGTTAATGAAATATTTCTTGTGTTACATCTGAGGAGGTACATGCATTACCCAAAAAAATCATTGAAAATGGTTAGATGGAACAATATTTTTTTAGTGCCCGATTCAAATTGGGGACCCACATGAGAGGATCTGGTATTTTTATACAATTCCTCTAGTTTTAGTGATTTTTAGTATAGAAGAACGAAAGATATCTCTTGGGAGCATACGAGAATGATGTGGGATCAGTACCCACACTTTTGTTTTAAAATATTGACATTTTGGGGTTAAAATACATGAAATAGGAGATAATTTAATGGCTCTAGTTTTGTTGTTTTTTTCCTTTGAATATTTTAATAAATATATTTGGATTTTTATTTGGATCCCGAATATTTTTTCATTGTTGAATCACCCAATAATTAAATATTTTTGTCATAATATTTTCAAAACAAATGGTTTTTATGTTTATTGAGAACTTAGATAAATAATCCAATACCAGTGTTGTTTCTATAATATGTTGTTTATAGACAGAGTGAAATAATGTTCGTCAGAATGAAGAATTCTATTGAAGGAGAATTTTGGAATATGGGATAACTATGTAATTTATATTATTTAATTAATTAAATTAATTAATGTACCACCCCCCAACCATTTAGTCCTCTTACCAATGGGAGAGTGATAGGGTATTCCCATGTTTTATGTCCAAGACAAGGGTAAGAGTGTAAGAGAATTCATTGGAAGTCATCCATGACAAAGAACAAGACGAGATCATGATATAGTGACTTATGAAATCAGTTTGGGAAGGAAAATTTCATTTTTCACTATGTGGTTGGTGTTTATTTGTTTTGTTTCAAGTCCCAATAACCAAAGGTGTGTATTTAATCTTAATGAAATTTTATTACTAATAAATTCCCCATGGGGTAGATCAATTCTTAATCATGGAAGAATATTTATTTTCAAAGGTTCTTAGGGATTTCATATTCAGAAATCTCAATTTCACAATTTGTGATTTTAGGATTATGCTCCATGTGTTCTTCTTGTTCGATGAATAATGAGTTTTGGAATACACACCATGCACATGGACTACACAATATAGAATGATTCATGTCCATGTGACCAAATTTGTACATGGTCATGCAGTAGTACATGGCCAAACCCGAATAGTACACAGGCATGGCCATATACTTATACATAGCCAGCAAACATGGATACAATCATGTATAAAGGAATGGGCCAAAGTATATACGAACGAGTGAGAATAATGGATATTAACCCAAGCTTCCATAACACATCATGTACTATATATAAAATCCATATATAACCACATGGGCACGCAATCATAGAATAGGTGAGGAAATTCCCTAGTGTCTATGTAACGTCCCACATCATGTGACCCTATGTACATGTTGTGTACCTTTTATATTAATTCAAACTTGTGTATCAACTTCCTATGGATATATATTTGGGACATTGAGTAGCCAATATGTATAATCTTTTCATGTAGAAAATGACATTTAACTTTCTTTTGTAATAATAAATTTTACAAGAGGTGTTACAAGAGTGACATTCCATTTAGTGATGCTTTCCCAACTGTAGTGGTCGGGTTTTATCATCACAAAGATTTCTGTGATGGTACTCCCCTCTTTCACCAAGGCGTGATTCCCCCATACCCTTTACATAGGTAGAGTCGATAATACCCCATTATACAAATGGGTTTAGTACCACTATCTAATAAGTGGTACACAAATATTATGAAGACATGAAAATGGGTGGGTCTTCACTAAGACTTATTAGTTCCTCTGCTGTAGAGTGTAGTAACAAGGAGAATGCCCACCACATAGTTTCTGGTGATGTTTCATGTTGTTATGGGAACTATAGATGCACCATTGGATGTATAGGATGACACATTGTTGTTATTTGAATATTGATATGGATATTATCCGCTATACCATTGTGTGTTTATTTTGGTTATATATGATTTTGAGTTTCAGAAACCCACTTACTTTTGGATTGAGCTGACTGTTTCTTTTTCTGTCACCCCCATTTCAATTCTTGGGGTATGAACAATGTATTTATATAATCAAACCTATATGTGATTTTCTAGAATGTTTCTTTTTCATATGAATTAAATTATATTGTTAACATGGATATTGGTGAACCATGTATCAGTGGTTCAAAACATCTATTAGCACTAGATGTGTCCAATGTTCGTCCGTAGAGATCATGGGATAGTATATCTTCAGTCTTTCCTTTTTTTCTAGTTTTTATGTTTGGATGTCTTTTCAATATGGGTTTATAATATTCCCCATAAACTTTTCATTACTGTAATTCATTAGTATGAGCCTTTCTTAGAGGTCTCTTCATATATGGTTTATACTTTACATGTTCATTATTTAATTTTATCTTTTCACTATTCCATAGATATTATGTTGTAAGTGAATATAGGTACTTAGTCTATGGAATACCATTTCAATGTTGTTCTTAAATGGTGCTAGTTTTAATTGCATATCCCATTTGAGATGGGATTATGATGACTCACCCAACATACCATCATCCAGGAGAGCCCTGGTGGGTGAGGTCATGATAGGTTTTTCTTTGTTATTGATGTTATCGTTGTCATATTTATTAAATATAATGTTTTTAATTGAGTTATTATTACTTGTTTTTGGTTCTTGTCCCATTTGGCAAAGGCCCATGTACACACATCATTCATGGAACATTGTACTCACAAGACATTTGTGTTATTTAATGTGAATGATATCACTATTTAGATAGGGTTCAGTTTTGTAAATTGTTAATGATTTTTTTAGGACTTTTATTATATAAATTGTTATTGGAATAATACAGTGATAAACCATAATTTATTTTATCTAATGATTGGTCATGAAGATCTTATAAACGGATTCCCTTTGATTATGACTATACATTTCATCCATATAAAAGATGTATTTTGAAACCCAATGGTTCAGTATAGGTACTAGGTTCCTTCATGATGAACCCATAATTGGTGATGGAGAATTATGTTCGTTTATATAAAGTGTTAACCACACCCTATGTGATTTATTCTTATATAGATTCATTAGTTTATTATACATAACCAAACATTTTGACTATATTTATATCTATATATATCATGTTCGAGTTATTCCATAATATTGACCTTTATGAGGTCATGGTCTTTAAGGGGGCAGTCAGATATGTATATTCATGATGAGGATTAGCTCCCTGGTGTGGGATAATGACTTATCACACAATTACTTAAATTTAATGTTTATGAAAACACTATAGTCGGCACTTTAGAGTGTGTGATGTATGTTTATGTTTCAGATAAGTATAGATATGTTTCACTATGATCTATGAAATATGTGAGATATGGTTGTGGACAATGTGTACGATCCTAATTCCATGATATTATTTTTTATTTGTTATGGTAACCCAAGAGATGTGTTAGCCAAAATTATGGATTCCTTAGAGAAAAAAACATTGAAAGATTCTTTGGTTATGAGATCAAATCATGGGAGGTGCTACCTGGTATATGGTATAATTACGGAGGCTCCATGGGATTTAATGATGATATGAACTTATGTAATTTTGGTATCAAGGATTGTTTCCTAATGTAGGATTAGCAAGATGCATGAACATGTTATATAATTTGTGGTTCCATATGGGTTTTGGGGTTATGGTCTTATATGGTCATATATATGATGAGTTGATAATGGGTAAACTTTTGAAGTTTCATAATAATTCCCATGCTACAAGTGATTTTGTGGTTGTCCATGGTATGTGTGAGATATCCAACCAATTTTTAAGAACGAACTAAGGTTCTTCTGGTAAGATAAAACTGATATGCAATGTGGAATGGTCAATGGTTTAGTTGTATGAGCCACGGTTTTATGGAATTGGACTCAGGGGATCATTTGTTAGGTTTTATAATGTAGTGGTACTGGAGGGTAACCCTTTCAATATTGGATGATATATAGGTATAACTCAATGGTTATTCCTGGAACTAATTTAGTTATTCACTAGTTAGAGGTTGGTATAGATTGAGTAATGATAAATTCAATGATACCATTGTCTTCTTGGTTGCCTTCGATTTTTATTGAAATGAGTCAAGTATATCTCTTTATTATTATTATACCACAGATAGATAGTGCTAGGGGTTGATAGGTGTTGAGAGTGGATCAGGTGGAGAGACACATGTGTGATGTTGGATCCTATCAATGTTGATATCTATGAATAGTCAAGGGGATCCATATAGCGTGGAGAACACCATATGACATGGGATGTGTGAAGCTTGATATGAATAGAAATTTAATGGATATCAACAATGATGTTCTCGAGATCAAAGAAGATAATGTGAAAGATAAATTTTATTGGACCTCGATTATGGGTAGGATAACTACATATAGTCATTATGTGTGATAATAGAAATTCCATGGGCCATTGAGATATGTTTGTCATGTTGGTAGGTTTATAGATGTGATGCGAATCATCATTGGATGGTCAATATGGCACTAATATATGGGTGAGTTGGTATAGGGTGATTCGTATTAGATATACAACACTACTCAAGGAATGAGTATGAAAATGTATTTTTTTGGTAAAGGAACAAATGATGGAATTTCTGCGAATTCCATGTTTTTCATTATTAATGGTGTTTATACAATCCCATAGTGCCTTAATCGATTTATGTATGATTATTGATAGGTATGATAGTGCATCAGCAGTTGAAACCTAGATTTTTGATTAACATTTCGCCAAAGGAGTGCCAGTTGGTGTCTTTTCCAAGAATTTGATGTGATGTGATCAAAACTACATAATGATTTCTAATAAATCATATTAAATTTGTTTGTTATGTGATTCTTATACTGGTAGTAACCATTTATAGAAGGTGACCTTAATGATATGAAACATATTTTGGGGTAGCATGATTTTGTGAATGAATCAACAGATGAACCTTGAGTTTCTTTGAATTAACGGTCACCTGTAAGTACTATCATGAAGATTTGGATTTTCTGCCCAGTAGAAAATCCTCTTTTGATGAATATGGTTCCTTAATGATTGTTTTTTGTAGTGTAAAATCAATTAGTTTTCCATGATATAATAATATTTGATGATCAAGAATTTATGACCATGATAGGTTGCTGTTGATAGATAATTTATTTCTATAGATTTTTGGGGATGAGGTGTGCTATGGTAGGGAGGTCTTAAAGACACATACTTATATGGGTTATGAAATTCAGGAGGAAATTTAATTTTCTTTCTTGAATATGATCATTTTTAGAATCATGATTCAAATTGAAATTTTGAGAGTTATATCATCTAGAGAAGATTCATTTTTATATGGATCAAGTATCGTAAGTTGTGTCATTTACATGGGTGAATCAAGGAAACATTAGTTTAAATAATTTTGAAGATGATTTTACCCTATCAGATCATTAAAAACCATTTAGGGTAAAAAATCCATGTGATTGAACTATGGTTGTTAATTTATATCATGGTGTTGAAGAATGGTTGGTTAATTTTTATATAGATTACATGAGAAGCATAAATATATGTTTTAGACGTTTTTTAATGGTTGGGGTAAATGTATCAATCTATGTATCCAATACATGAGATGATTGAATATTGGGATAGTTAGGGCTGTATGGTTGGTGCACATTTTGATAAAATGTGTGAGGGGTGCGACTAGTGATAGTGAGATCCACAAATTTTTTTAAAGTTGGTATGTTCATTTAGTAATTATACAATTACTAATATTTCATTAATAATAAAAAAATTATCTTTTATTATTTGAATTTATAAAACATACCACAATATTGTATCCCTCACATGTCATAGAATGACGGGATACATCACCACCACATCCTCCATCAATCTCTTTGGAAAATGGATTATTTTTTTGGCATCACATTAGAATTTTGTTAGGAATTATTTTTTGTGTTGTTATATTATCATCGTGGTTGTTGATATTTCTTATCTTTGATTAGGGTTCTGTAATACCCTATGTGTGTAGAAAAATCAAAAAGTCTAGAATAAAATATTTTTTTTCATGTGATTGATGAGATATGATTTGAACTGGAGTTTAGAGTAGAATTTCTTCAGTTTTACCATTATAATTTGATGTTTTTTTATATGTTTTGATTTCTAATAGGTGGCTAGGGATATTAGATGAGTTTTAAGAGATTCTTGTAATTTTTTTTATTTCAATGAACTCTCACTAGGGTGAATGATTTGGGATACACTATTTACCATAAATCGTTTGGGTACCCTTGAACTTGAGAAGTTTTATTTCAGTTATTTTTAAAAAAAGTTCTGTTCCACAATCAGTGTATGATTGGGGTTAACAATGTGAGACCATTGAGAAAATTGTGACACATGGACTATAACTAAGTATATCTTTTGGGATTATGAAAGTTTTTTAAAAACAATGTGGGGTATTATAGAGGGGTTACAAATCCATTCATTATAGTTATGACATAGTTAATAAATTGTGTAGCTAAACCATATGTGATAGTCTTGCTATTCCGGTGATTGGTGATTTGTAGGTTCAGAGTTCGGAAAACCATGAATCCAAATCATGTGGTATTCCTTGTTTTTGAATATATTTTTTACTATATTATGCTTTTGAAAATTAAAAGGGTTATTAGCCTTTATTCTTTCTCATAATATAATGGATGTCCTCCCTTCTCCACCTCTTCTTAATTGGTTCCTTTGATTTTTTGGGTGATTTTAAGTCTGATACCTTAACATTTAATGTGGGAGTCATCCTCAACCCTCCTTTTTTACACTTTTCCCTTTATTTATTCAAATTTTATATATTTGGGTATAGGGTTATGGTTCTGATTGCACTGAAGAGTTGGTGATTAATACAATTATCAACGGTATTTCATTCTTCCTATGAAGAGGATGTCACTATATTCCATATGTATAATGATGTTTTATTTTTCTTTTTGTATATGTATGACACCATGGGAAAATTTGTAAGGTTTTTTCATTAATAATTTATATTTCTTAATCAATTTGTTGTGTAGGTTTTGTATTTGTCTCAGTTTGGATTAAGGGGTGGGATTAGGGCGTCTTGTACTGAATTGATAGAGGAAATGTCTAGTGTCATATTACTTTTGAGTTTATAATTGGTTTTGATGTTTTTTATTTAGTCAAAATTAGTTAGTTAATTAATTTAATGATGATTATTTTTTTGACTATTTCTCATTGGAGAACATCTGGTGATATAGACATAGTTGGGACATGGATGATCCTAGGAAATATGTCTACAAGGTAAATATTAAATTGAAAATTTTAGGATGTGGAATGTGGTCCTCATACTATCCCTATAGATTTATTCATGTTATTAGTATTCATGTTTGCATGTGGAATTATTTTTAGTTTGAGGAACACTATTATTATTGATTTTTTTAATTTAATTCAAATGAATTTTTTTTATTTATACACCAGGGATTAAAGGTAACAGCTTTCTAGGGAACCATAGAATTAGTGTATTGGTTTGATTCCTCAAATGTTAATGACTAATTCCTATACTAAGAGGATACCAATATACATAGACACCCCCAATAGTTTGTGTAATATGTCTTGAGATGGAAGATCATTGTAGATTGGATGAGGACTATAGAGATGTGTCAAGAATATGTGGATATAACTTATGCATATTGTAGATGGTTTGGGAAAGTTTATCAATCTAGAGTGGCCTTGGATATTTAGATGAACATCTATCCATCCCTCCAGACTATTGCCAGTGTGGTTCAAACCTAATGCGTGTGAGGTCATGAGATGAAATTGATGATGTTTAGGGATGGTTTTTCCCTGATCATCATGAATAGACTTGATATACTATTTGTGACTTTTCATCTCGAATGGAATTCTTCCATTATTGTAATAATCTTGGAGACCCTTGTGGGTTCTCCTTTAAGAGATGACCCTGAGCAAGTGTATATGGTTATGTTATGATATGGTTTTGAGTGAACAAAATACCCAAACCAACTTCTAATAATGATGGGGTTATGATGATGAATATGGGATTGGTTATTTGGTCATCCCCAATATTGTTTCTTACTTTTATTTTGACATATAATTCCCTAGGATTCTATAAATGTTTCCATTGATCATTACACAAAAGTTATTCTTTGAGATTCCTTGGAATCACCTTCTAATATGGATGAGACCCTAGGATGTCCAATATATTTTTGAAATGGTCTAATGCAATATTTGTAGTGGATTCCATGCTCATCTATTATCAAGTGTTTTTTTGGATGTGGGAGTGGATTCGTAGAAGTTATACCCGGGACTTATCATTAGATAACATGTCTCCATTTATATATTAATGTCTGGGATTTCAGATATTCCTTTGATATTGTGATAAATGGAGAACTCCCATTTGTTGGTATTTTGATGACAACACTCTAATAAAATTGTGAATTCATGTGATTCTCAGGATTTTAATTGTTTTATGAGGTCTTGGGTGGGTGTATATCACTATTAATAGATATTGTAAATCCTTTGGGTGACTGTTGTATCCCCTTGATCGATGCTAAGGAAACACCCATTTGATTTTTTGGACACAAAATATATATTTCTTCTGTGTTCCCAAGTGTATTGGATTCCAAGAAGATTGACCATGGGATCTAAGGTGGGTATTCCACTTTGATTTCATGGGTCATAAAAGAATATCCCATGCCCTGAAATATAGGATTTCCAAGGGTTTCCCCTTCCGTGTAATCAGATATTATCCTATCAGTGATGAATGTCTAGGTACCACCATGGTGTTCTACCTATGGAAATTCTTATTAAGGATATCGAGTGATTCCATAGTGTTAGGTACTCATCCTAATTGATGCATGTCATGGGATCCCTAGTGAGTGGAAAATGGTTCTGAAGAGGTGATTCTCATTGTCAACCACACATAGAAACTAGAAAATGATGTTATGTTCAGTAATGTTCATAAAACTAATCACTTATGATGTTAATTATGGTTTCCCCAGTTTATATTTATACACCTATGGGGAGGTCGGGTTGCTGGTTGATGAGGTCACCATGGTGTATTCAGCAACATTCCAACCTTAGGACAAAGAAGATATTGTGATATGTTTACTTATAGAAATAGTTTACATTTTTAGAGAATGACACAAGCATATATCACTACATTGTTCATATATAATGGGACTACATTGGTGGTTCCCTACATAGTTCTTTACTCAAACCATTCATCAGCCACCATTGCACTAGGATACCTAGGAATCATTAACTTCGTTTCAGGAATAAACTGGGCTAGGCCAAGTATTTCTTTATTGAAAAAATGTATTGGATGGTTTGGTTTATTTTATAGTTTATTAATATATCTTTAGTGTAATTACATTTATATGAACGTGAACCCTATTGTTTGTGATCTAGATGTCAGTTTATTATGAAAAATTTTTCCGGTGTACTCTGTAATTTAATTATTTATTTTATGATCACACACTCTTATATATTTTTCTAGTCTCCCAGGGATCCTATAAAGACCATCAACACTAGATTAAAACCTCTACCATATGGGGAGTAACATCTAAGGTCACATGGTTGTTCTTTATATTTAGTGTTCATTGTGATATGGGTCTGTGTGTTACATATTTCATTCATGATTCCATTGAAGTGTGTTAGAATGATCGTAATATCATGGGGGTAGTATGTGGTGTTGATAGAGGATATATTTAGATGATTAAAATAGTTTTTTTATTCTATTTGGAATACATTATGTCTTCTAGTGAATTTTCTTATAGATTTTAATAAAATTCAAATAAGTTGAACATTAAATTATTTGAATAAGATGGGGATTTTATATGGGCTAGGTCTAGGTGCATTTAATAAGTAGACTTCACCATTTTTATCAAACTTTACATTAGAAGATATTTGTTGGTGATGTTTTTATAAATATTTTTATTTAAAAAGGATTGAATAATTTATTATTAATTTTTATATATAATTATTAATTTTTGTAATTAATTGTATTTTTTGTGAGGGAATGATACATGACCTAGTGTCGATAGTAAATCACTTGTTTGTGTTTGATGTTATGGGGTGAGAGAAGTTGGGTTTCTTTAATAGAAATTACTCTATATGAGGTATCTCGCCCTTTTAAAATCTCTTTATGCAAATGAATTTAATATTTCATGTGATATTTGGTCTCCCCAAAGATAGGTGATCTCCCTTAAACTTTGAATGAAATATGGTATGTTCATCATATCAATATATCCTATATCAATATAACCTCTATATAAATAATGGTATTTTACTCAGAGACACCCTAAAACTAGTTGAATTAGGTAAAGTGAGTATCAGGTGTCGCCTTTGATCCGAAGGATTGACTATGAGTATTGTATTATGTGTGCACACTATATATATTTTCTGAGAATATCACATGTCCCTTTACTATATATCCTGGTTATGATATAGAAACCATTAGTGGAACCCCAGTGAGTGTAATTGACACCTAGATCGGGTGGTCATGGTACCAAATTAGAACTCATTTATTTCATTTTCATGTAATGAAGTTGGATAGGGTTTCATGATAGATCCATATATGCTCAATGAAATTTGGAAAATAGGATGTGATGGGTCTCAGGGATGTTAGTTGGGCCTCCCTTTAATTTTATATTATTCATTAGTTACAACATGGTTATATCTTATTCCCTTGGCATAAATTGATTATTTATTATTGATATATTTTTGATTTTCCTATTATTTTATTACTTTTATATGAGCGCATACTCATTCCATAGTAACACCATAGACCCTCGTTTATACTCATTAGCCTATGGCATATGGAGGGGTGTGGATGAGGTTAAATAGAATCACCAGTTCAAACAGTATTGTGTGGACATAGGTCTTGGACCTTATATATTAAGTAATTGAGGAGATATGTTATGTTTTAGTTGGGACTAGGCCATTGAAAGGGGCTTCCTACATATCATTTTGGTGGTAATCAAAACCCATGTGGTCTAGTTTCATATAAAGTGGCATGTCATGTCTTTTAAGGTAATGTGATAAGGACTATATTGGCTCATTTGAAGGTTTTATATCAATGGGAAATGGTGTTCCTCTTATGGGAATTCAAGAAAGATATATGTGCCATACATTTTATGTTAATTTGAATTTTTTTGTTTCAAATTAATTTATATCATTGAAGAGTGTAGTACTATATTAAAGGTATCTGTGAATGGTTTTGTGTAGTCCTAACCTATGAGTGGCTCATTTTTAGTTCTCATTGGTTAGTGCATTAGGTGGTTGAGAATGATGTATGTATTGATGGTATGGGTTCTATAGTTAATCAATGGCCCTTGTCCATGTTTACTATTTTATATCATAGAAATTGATTGTAAGGAACTTCTCAGAATGATATAAAATTTTTACTCACTTCCCATTTATTGGTAACTAGATAGGGGGAATATGACTGGACAAACATAAGGTAAAACTAGTATAATAAATTTTTTTCTTATTTCAGATTAACAGTTTTTCTTAGGGTGGGAATTTGTGATATGTAGGAAAAAATGTTATGAGACCCTCTACAAACGTTTCTTTGCTACCTAATGATTTTATATATTAAGGTTGGTTCATAAATTATTCTATATCGATATCCTATCCAGCGTACATACCTAATGTACAATGAGTAGTTCCAAAATGTGAATGAAAATGGAGTATATATAAGTTGATTGTTTCATATGTATAAAATATTTAATGTGTGATTTTAGTCAAGTGGTAATGTACTATTTGTGACAATCAACATGAGAGGGGTACATAACATGAGTGAGAATTATCTAAAATAAACCTCATGTTTGGGTGTTGCAAATGACCTTGGAAAAAGGTTGGTAACCTACACATAATTCAACCAAAGGACATAGTTTTCAATCGGTTATGGACAAAAGTGGGAGTGATGGGATTTGTGGGATATCATAATTCCAATTTGAAATAGAATAAAATCTTAATTCTATAACAAATATAATACTAAGATAAAATAATACTATAAGTTTTAAAATGATTAACCATGCATATCTCACTATACAGTATTTAAAATATCATTTTAAATGTGTCTGGTCAGGTTTGGTTTGTAACAATCAATATGATCCATCATTAGATAATATCCACTATCCATAAGTGTCACTGAACAAATTTATAAGAACTTTTTTAACTTAGTAGTCTGACACCACCACCATTACAAAAAACAGAGAACCAATAGTTAAAGAGAGCTTCATCAGGTAGATAATAGTCCCTAAATAGCATTAATTAATTAATTTAACACTATTATATATGTCATAATATCATAATGAAATTTTGTATTGTAAATCATGACATTCAAACCATTTTGAAACGTTTAAACTCATTTAATAACCTTTAATTAAATATTATGAATTTTCAAAACTCTATTAAAATTTATCATTAGTTTAAACATCATCTCTTTATGTTTTGATAGTCAAAGAACATTTGAAAATATAATTTTTAGTGTAATTTTATTAGTATTTCCCACCATTATTTTATATTACTTGTCATGGTATCATATGCCACTAGATGATACTAGAAATGGAATAGTCCATTTCACTATATAATGGTCAATTATTTAGTGTATCAAATTCAAAAATATAACACTAACACAATGGAATCAAAAAATAAGTAAAAACATCACAACTCTTTGTGAATAAATATAAAATGTATTGGAAATTGTTATCATTATCAATCCAAAATTTTGTAAAAACATTTTAAAAACATTAATACTCACTACTGTACCTTGTGCATGACCCTATGGAACTTTGAAGTATTGAAAAAAAATTAAATACTAAAAATTATATAATTTAAATCAAATATCTCCATGTAGAAGAAATATAGTTATTCTCGTTCTAGAATGGGTTCTGGGATGATATCATTCAAACATGATGATATCTCTATTTTAACATATCTATGGCAATATATATCTCTCTAAATTTCATAAATGCTTATACAAACCCATTTTTCAACACAAAAAGTGACAAATAGAGATGGATTATTTAAATTTAGTATAGGCTAACCCATATATTCTCAATGGATTAAAATATACTAGCTAGTTTAATTGAATAAATTACATGTATTTCATCCATGTAGTTGATCATTTTCATGTGACTAACTAGAAAATTCAATAGCTTTCATTAGTGTGATTCAATAATGGTATAATATTTCAAAATTTTCATTCATAAGTAAAAATATGGCCTGAGTTAAATACAAGTACTGAAATGATAAACAACTTACCCAACCACCCATGATTAGATTAGCCTTAAATATTATGTAAGAGTGGAATCAATGTAAGATAGTTTGTATGATAAATATTTTTTCAACCTTGGGTAATTTGGATTCACATAAGGAAAGAATCTCTAACTATATCAATAATTTTATGAAATTATATGTGATATACTTTCATGGATCAATCTAATAATAAGTCTCTACATATTATCTGATAAGAATAATCTATTTAACAAATGAGATTATACTCATGTTAATCATTACATGCCATTGGGAACCAAAATTCTCTATGATCATCATTGATTAGGGGAAACCAAATTTATTAAATACTGGGGATTTACCATCCAATTATCCAGGTAATTTATATAAAATACATGAATCAATTAAAAATAGATATTTGTTTTTATTATATAAAAACAATTCATTTTACTACAATTACATAAAATATCTGATGTATCAAATACCAAGATATTCAACACGATCTCATGATTGTTTTTGAGTTAATGGTTTTGTTGAAGAATATTATATTTCTTAACATATATCCACCCAATCGATCTACATATCACCCCTAAATGATCTCTAAGTTGGGTTGATATTTGGGATGGATGTGTTAGGTATTTTGGTGAGACCAGAATTCCTTTGATTTAGAAATAGATCAGGTTTTGTCATATAAAACCTCAATTTTAACCTGAATTATAGGAACCAGAATTTTAAGCCAATAAATTTTCACCACACACTATATTGGAGTGAAATTTCTATAATCCTAAATTAGATAACATTTTTTGAGTTGAAGAGGAATGTGTTTCATACATGATGATAAAGACTCAGTGGGATCTCCAGTTTTATTATGACTACTCACACGTCATGGGTCAGAGTCCCTTTAAAAAATATAATATCTTGTGAAGTAGTGCTGAGAGCCTCCCACCTATATGAACCTATTTATTTCATCAATTATTGGATAAAAAGTTTCCCCTTTCTTTGGATAAATCCTTATATCCCTTAAAAATAACAATTTTCCATTTAAAACAACTAAAATGGGATATATTTATATATATAATATGTGTTAGATATTTCATTATAGATTTAAATCAGAACCCATATTGATCAAAAATCAATTTTATATCGGGCATGTTATTTATTTTATGTTGGAAGGATGTTTTCAAATTTATATTTATTTCACTCTTATGTGATCCTCATCCAAATATGCTCTACTCTATATAAACATGGTCTCACTTCTACATGTTCACCCTAACCGATTTTCCTTGCATCTAGTAGAATACTACCTACATTCCACCATGCATGAACACTACCCAATACACCCTATTCTATGTGGGAACTTAGCCTCATATTCCCAGATACATACCTGGGATCAATAAGTGGTTATGAGTGCCAAGGCTGGAGTATACTTTAAAATGACCCTAAGGTACCCCTTTTAAATGATGACTAGTAATCATGGAGGATATTATAATTTATGGTTACATGGTTTAATGAAGATCTGGATTACACATCCAAGCCCTCCATGGACTCCCTTGGGTGAATTTCAAAACTAAACATAAGGATAATAGATATAAGTGTCCATTCACAAGACCTATTAATTAATTATGTTCATTGTGGGTAAAACCACCAAAGCACCTTCTCACATGGGTAATAGAGAAACTAAGAATTAGGAAATCTATGTTTTAAGTCCCTGGACTCATGATCTCCCAGATTCGATAACTCTTGAGAAACCATCGAAAAACCAGAGTGCTACATTTCCCATGACACTGACTTATGTTCCAATTCATCTAGGCCTCCTCCCTAGGTACCAATTCTCCCATGCCTTGAATTTGGATTCCGATTTACCCATGCCGGATTCCAAGGTTCCAATTCTTCTAATCTGCCTTCCTATGTACCTGTTTGTATAAGCCTCTTATCTAGGCCACAATTCACTTAAGCATTATAACAAGGTGGAAATTCACCAAGACTCTTCCTTGGGTGCCCATTTCTCTGAACCCATCTACCTAGGTATGCATTATAACCATATTAGTCCATACAATGGGAACTATAACTCAATGCTGCTACTAATACCATTGACACCAAGGGAACATCACGTTTAAAGTTGATAATAAACACAATTTTGGTAGTGATACCCACCACCCTAAACTTGATCATAATGAATTCATTAATTCATGATATTCTGATTCTTTATCTCATATGTATTAAGTCGTGATACTCTTCTTAATTTCTTCAAATACATTGAGTTGAGATACTCTACTGGGATTCCTAATATTCATTGAGTTGAGACACTACTCTTGGATTCATTAAATTCATTGAGATTAAATATTCGTCTTGGTCGTCTCGTATGAATTTATTAAAATTATCATGTTGCTTTCAAAAATTTATTCCCCCAACTACTTTTTTTATAATTAACATGAAACATCCACTTATTCGCAGGTTCTTCACCAACCATTTATTATTATCCATCACATATTAGTCTATTCAATATGAAATTAAATGACTTGGAAGTAGTCATTGATATCTAACATTAAAAGGTAATACATAACCTGTTTTGTTGATTTGAACAATGGGTGTTCTAGTTCCCCATACATAGACACATTGAATCCCTTTTAATGGTTAAGATACTAACTTTACCACACCAATTTTTTCCTTTCATAGTTTCGTAAATCCTTCCTTGATGGAAATTAATTCTATAGTTAATTTTTATAAAGCTTCAAATTAAAGTGTAACCAGATCCATGGATCAAATTTGGGATAATGAATTTCCAATTTTTGTTGTCTTGTTAAATTAATGTTTTCATTCAATCAATTTAATTAGTGTGAAAGAATCTAAAACATGTATTGAATCTATAAAGTAGAATCAATGTACATATTAAGTCACATTAAGGAATGATAAAAACATACATCCTATCATTTGGTAAAACATATCATCACCACCATCCCAGGTGATCTAGAGGAAACCATACTTTTGAAAGAAGGATTTTTACAAAATATAAAAAAAGTTTGATACGATCCCATGATGAATGGATACCCCTCATAAAAAAATAAACCAATTTCTCTGATGAAAATCATTATCTAAATAACTTCCTCAAAATAATCTAATGTGGAAAGTTAATCTTCCTCTATTATTGAGTCCACCATTAGTGGGTATTTTGAAATGATTCTAACTGATAGATATAATTCCAAGGAAAAAACAAAAAAAAATCATTCCTCATATCATCCTTATTGTTTTTGAAACTAGATTCAATATAACCCCGTATAAGGAGCCTTTCAACACATAAGATGACAAAAAGAATATATTTAATTATTCACATGTACTTAAGGACAACTTCAATAGAAGTATGGTGACTCATACAATGAATGAATTTGTATCTACATATTATATTTAGTGAATAATTTACATCATGTAAAATATATAACATGGATTAAATGATTGATCATATATTTTATTTATTAGGAATCATATTCATCCTTTTGAACACTTTTTAAGGACATAGAATCATAACATTGATCTCCTGAAACACATGTAAAGACTCATTATTTGAGTTATCAATAATAATCCTCTTTATACATTTTCCAATATGTATGTTCTTACTCATCGAAAGAATATTTTTTTTATTAGTAGAGATCTTCATTCCTATTATATAGGCTAATTCACCCATGCCTTTTATTTTCAATCCATTTTATAAACAAAAATTTATTAAATGCAATGTCAGTATATCATTTCCAAGTAGTATTATAACATCTATATACAATATTTGAAATATCCAAAAACTCGCACTTTCTCTCACGTATTCATAAGAATAATAATCATTCATTACGTAACAAAAAACTTTTATTTCTACATAGAATTAAATTTTAACTTTTAGACTCTTACTTTAATCTATAATTAGATCCAAGAAACATATAAACCTAAATGTTCTCATATAGTTCATTAAAACCATTGGTAATTTTTATATACTCATCCCCAACTAATTGTTTTATGTGAAATAGTTTTCGCATCCGTATGATAGATATCATAAAAATAATTAGATTATAGGGAATTAAATATTTGAATTAAAATATTCAATATAACTGTTGATTAATAATTTTTCATAGACAACAACATATTTATTTCTTATCCCTTTTCAATTAGATATGCTTTATAGGTTGACACGCAACCATCCATGTAATCTTTCGAGAAAAAAATAATTTTCACCATATGAGTGTCGTCACAGAAATTTGATACACTATGTTAAAATCATGATAGTATATAAGGATTCCATCTCAAATTTAATATTTTCTAACCATTTATCATAATTATAACTCTCAAGATCCCCTTGATATATTGTATTCTAATTATCTATGAAAAGTATTTCATCATAATTTTATATAACAAATATAGATATCTTAGGCTCTTGATAAATCCTTTTTGAAATTATAGGTTATTTTTAACCTATGTTTGTTCTTCTTTCCCAAATATCTATTCAAACATATCATCATACATCTTAGAAACAACAACTTTGTTTTTTCTATAAATCTCTCCATGTTCAACATTCCCCCCAACAATTCTCTAAAAATATTTTCCTTCTCAAGGAAACAACTATATCATGCCACAAACAATTTTTGTTTAATAATATTATAATTATAATGTTCTATGTTATCATTGGGTAAACAAATTTAAAAAATCCCTATTTTAGAGAAAATTATATCACAAGAAAATTATAATTTATATAATTCACAACCTATGATCAAATAAAAAAAAATATATGTGCCTTACAAAAAACATCTCACATGGTGTATTTATGACCTCTCTAGATGGAATGTTATGTAAGAATATGAGATTTTCTAATAATATCTAGAAAATTATATAGTTAGTTCATAATAACTCATCATCGATTAAACCATGTGCAACAATGTATGATTTCTCCTACACTTATAAAATTACAATATGCTGTTATAGGTAGTGTTATTTGGGAAAATAATACATAATCCATTAGATGAGTAGTTGATTAAGTACCCACCACCCCTGTCTGATCAGAAAATATTAATACCCTTTTCTAGTTGATTTAAAAAGATAATTTCAAGTAGCATAAACTTTTAAATTGTTCCAAACATGTTCTTTATGAGAGGAACAATACTACAATAGATATATTCATTAGTAAAGGTTATGAATCACATATTACATTAACTTAATTTAGTTCACATAGGTCCATATACATCATTATGTATATGATCCAATAATCTTCAAGCCATCTCACCTTTTCTTCTAAAAAGAGAGCTTCTTATTTTTAATAATTGATGATTTTCGCATGTGTAAAATGATTCGTAATAAAACGAATCAAAATATCCATATCAATAGATTCATTGGATTTGTTTCTCATTTATATGTACAGGGAGACAATTACAAAGACAAGTTGTGTTAGAATCAACCCCATATTTCTTATTTTTTATTTTCTAATTCATATTATACTTATCATGAAATTATAAACAATTTACTATAATAATTTTATATTAAAAAATTTATTCATATATGTAATGAAAATTTATCATTCATGATAATCAATGAAAATCCCACATCTTCCAAATTAGATATAGGAATCAAATTTCTATTTATATCAAGAAAATGATAATAGTTTTCTAATTTAAGATCTAATCAACTATATTAATTTAGTTCATATGGTTCAAACTCTAATGTAGAAAAAACTAAATCATTTATAACATGTAGATATAGTTCACCTTTTAATAATTATGGTATATTTTTGAGTTTGTGATTATGATTATAAATGTGTGATGCACACCTATTATCTAGTAACAATTAGCCTTTATTGTACAATATTATTTCTATTACATTTAGATCCAAATGCTTAGAATGATTCTATACAAAAAATTTCCAAACATAAATAAAAAAACAACTATATTATAGTTTATACCCATAAAGATCATAAAATTAAAATCAATATGCGTTCCACAATCTTTAAAAAAAGATCTATCAATCCATGATTACTAGTTTATATATCATTTCATAAGGACTTATAAAAATTAATACCACTAAAAATGATTTCCCCATACCTCATATGAATTGTATGATATAATATCAATATTTCATAATGGATTATCCAAGTTAATTTTGTAACATTAGTTATCAATACATCTAGTAGATAATCATGTCACTCATATAACATATGACACCCTAATAGGTATGTCTATATCCAAATTTACTTATCCATCATATAGATTCACTCAAATATATTCCTATAGTATATAAATGTTTAGGATTTCCCAACTACGTATAACCCAAATAATAATATCTAATATATGAACAAGGATATTGGGGTATGATAGCCTTATATAGGAAGATTCATGGGAACCAAATGGTTAGGGTCAGTCGTACCAACTTATTGAGGCCCAAACAAGTGTTTTCTTTGAATATAATATCATACATTGTATTTTAGGTTTTTTTATATTCCATAAAATTTAATATAAATTATATTCAAATTAAATCCATAACTATGATAACTTAGTTAAAAATTATTATTTCATGTATTTATTTACATTTTTATGCATGTTTCTAAAGATTTGTATTTGGATTGTCGACCCCTTATAGGAAATTAATATGTTAAAACTATATTTTGGTGTAAGACCTTACAAAACTCAAATCTTTTGTTACTAACCCAAAAATAAAATAGAAATATATCTAAACATATCTAAATCCATCCAATGTATATTGTATATGAAACCCTATCATGTAAAGTCATATCATTAAAAATAAAATAATTCCCATAAGGGTATGTATGGTGTGAAGGGTATTTAAACCCCACATTTATTAACAAGGAATAATCATCCACACTAGTTAAAAATCCGGCCCCATGTCTTTCTACCAAAGAATAATTGCTCATTAGAGACCTCAATTCCATCATAACTCTAATATCAAATATTTTTAAACAATAAAAACCTTTAAATTTAATATTTTAACATTATAAAAGACCAATGAAAATATAGATAAAAAATAAATCTTATATTGTCTACCTATCATGTAACTCATATACACATCGAATGAAAATTTTTAAGGAGATATTTAACCAATTTAAATGAGATCATGCAATATTTAAAACCTAATTAAAATATAAATAAATAATTATTTAAATATTAATTTCATAATTAAATGACCAAGTCAGTTATTTATCATGAAATATAACAGCTTTATATAAAATATTTTAATAAAAAAACTTCTTATACAGTGTAAATCAAAATTGATACAACCCCATATGGATTACAAAAGTGAGCATTTTTTATAATGTCAGCAAACAAATATTTTATTTAAAATTCATATCCAAAATTTATTCACCATTGCATGGGGTTCATCTAATACGACTCATATATTGGGAAGCAACACACCTATTACCAAAATTCTAAAATTATTTTGGGTATGTGGTCATATAGTATAAAAAATACATTTTAATTTATTTTTATTTAGAATTAAATTTTTAGAAAATTATCTATGTATTGAAAAATAGTTTTTTTGGTATATTAGAATTTGAAAAAATAGTGAAAATCCCCAATATGTCATGGTTTTTTCACAATGTATAGATAAGCATGTCGTAGAAATTGCCACATAATGTAATAGAGAAATTAAATATAATGCTCTATTTTTGGGGTGGTTTGTTGTACTTGTTTTAATAGAACTATGAGATTATAAAAAAAGACTATGCCCATTATTTATCCATGTATTTCATTGTGAGAAAAATCATGAACCATAACAATCATTTTATAGAGTATATATATTAGTGTTGGGGAATAATCATTTATGGACTTATAGGATGGATCCTAATATTATATATCTGTCAATAATAGTTTCACTAAAATCACATATGGGATTCATAGGAAAAATTAAATCCCATTACTTGTGGTAAAAAACATAAATTATATACCTGCAATCCTACCAAGATAAATAGATAAAATAAATTCTAAATTCATAACTTTTTCATAATTCACTATCAAGGATTTCAAGCTTCATTAATAAGGAATTTGATCAACATACCTCAGTAAAAAACTATAGGCTCATACCATAGATGATATCTATTATCTCCTAAAATAAAAAAATGTTTTAGGACATCTTTCCCCAAAATAATTTTGTATCACATACTCCATGTAAAATTGAGTATCTATATTTTGAAAGAGAATTAGTTTGATTAACATAATCATTAATACTAAAAATAATGTTTTTAAATAATTTTTATAGGACACAAGCATGAAATGAAAATTTTTATCATAGTAAATAATGTTCCAAATGTCATTAAATAGAATAAAAAATATTTTTCTCCCAGTTTAATGATTAATACTACCATTTAATTTTTTACTGTATAAATTTATTTAACACATACACACTTGATGTGTTGGTAACCAAATAACATATTGTAATTTATCTTTAAGATTTATTAGAATGGTATGTTATGCCATTATTATAGGCACCATTATGCGCTATCATATTCCATGTGAATATGTTGTCCACACATTGGTGGCTTTCATAACATTGTCATAAGTGATTTAGTCTAAATTAAAATTGTGACAACTCTAATGAAAGATGATTCATCCCCTAGTATTGTAGAAGAAACTATTGTATAATGGGTTTTCTAAATTGTAAAAAATAAAGGACTTGCATGAAAGTGAGCCCCTTTATTTTTACCACCATTATGCGTGGTCCTCATAAATTATAGGCCAATTTGGTGTAAGATATGGTTCTTATCAATATTTTTTTGATAAGAATAATATGTCGAAATAATACTCTCAGATAACCATTCATAGAGAATCACACATTTTTATGTTTATAGTGAACAACAATTTTCTTACATAAATATTACATATTATTATATAAATATTAATTAAATATTGTAATGATACACATGAAATCAGAAAGGTCTAGTATCTTTTAATAATTGGATAATTTAACAAATTTTTCTTAATTAAACTACATCATCCCCCACTAATTTATCCTTAATTAGCATCCTTCATAGAAATATCATAATTAATACTTTCATTCATAACATGGAGAAAGTAAACATAACAATGGGTGAGCTCAAATACTCAGGAAGGGTGAACAAGGGAGATATCAATGATCACATAAACATAACATGAGCATAATGGTATTAGAGCATGAAAATAAAATTTAAAAACCAATCTCAACGCATCATAGATCATAATCATGAATCATGGCATAAATTTTATCAATTAATAAGGCAAAAAGCGTATTAGAATCAATGAACATGATCCATGGGAGTATGAAATTTACATAAGACATAATTTTGGGTAATATAAATTGTCATTAAAAATAATTTCCCGAGTAGTCATGAATCAATATAAAGACAATCATAGGAGATTGGGTTCAGTCCTGAAGCCATTGTAGTAGTGAAGGTTCACTCCCAAAACTATAATAGTGTAAATACTCCCTTACCAAACTGGGTTTACTCCCCATTTCTATCCTATTTATCTCATGAGATATCCAACATTAACCAATGAACTAGAGTGATAAATAATTTCGGTCCTACCCATAAAATAATTAAAACCATTCCTATTTCCTACATAAAAATTATAAATATTCATTAATCAATAACCCATGGAAAATAAATAGGTTTCTTTAAAATTTACTCATATCATAACCTTCAAAAATAAAACAGTCTTCCTAATCATTTCACCATTTCATTATAACATAACCCATGGAAATGATACATCTTTAATAAGGATAATTTTATGATAATAATAACAAATAATCCAAATAAATAATAAGGATGGGATCATTGAATCATATCCCCAATAAGGATTAAAAAACATAAAATGATTTCAACATTGATATAAAATTCTTTTAAATGATTACTTGGAACATTTATTGAGGAAAATAAAATTTTCAATTTGAAATAACTTATTTAAAATATTAAAAATTACTAAATAATATAGAGAAAATTAAAATTTAAAATAACATTGAAACATGTGAAGGATTATTCAAAGCATTTAGTAATCAGCAGGGTCAATAATTTAATTCTGGCTATATATGTTAAAATAATGAAACCTATCACATTTTTAGTAAAAAGTGAATAATACCTTTTTGTGAAAATATTAGGAAAATTCCTTTTAATTTTTCACACAAAAATTAAATCATGGGTGAAAATTATATTAAACAATCATTATATAATATTAAAAAAATATTTAATGCATTTTTAGAATACATTGACATAAAATGTAATTGAATTTTAATAGAAGTCAGAAATACGTTTGGTTTTCCTCAAAAATACTCTTTCCTACTATTATGTCATGAAAAAGAGGAAAAAGAAAGGGAAAATGAATTATATAAAAATAACCAGATTATATAAAAATTCATGAGATTATTCAAAGATACACCATAATATTTTATTAATTGATCTTAATCATAAAAAATCTTAACAAACATTGAGATTACAATATATAACTATTCCCTCCTGTCCAAATTTCTTCATAACTGTTCATGCCACCTATATAATAAATATAGATTTATTATATATATATTAATGAACCCTAATCCTATATATCCTAACATATTTGATTTAATTATAACCTTTTATCACCTTTTTTGTTATCAATTATTTGTTAAGGTCACTGTTACGGGTTATAACAACATCATTTTTCATATATGTTTTGGTTCCATAGTTTCAGTCTTCAAAATTTGATCATTGTTTCATCTTATATATAAATTAATCATGATATAATTTAATATATATTACTCATATATATTTATTTATATTCATTCATAAAGGAAAAATATTGAAAAATGAATTACATCATTTAGGGAGATGGCAGGTCGTACGTACATGGGAATCATGTTTTGATTTTTCAATGGATATAATGAAACAAATGTAAATAGTAGTTCACCATTAGGGAATAATTATTATATCATATATATATCATATATTTTTTCATTCAACCCTTATTAGAATCATTTTAAATAATATTTAAAAAATGAACCACATCACTTTGTGGTTCTGGTAGTCTACACGTACACACAATTGACATTATCAATTTTCATAGATGTGAAAGAGTGTGGATATTGATTGTTTCATGATCTTCATAACATTTTAGTATATTAATAATACATAATTTATTATTTTTTGATATGTAACATGTATTTATAGAATGTGAATGATGAAGTAAAATAAAAATAATGTTGTGGATTAAAAGGATTACCTCATATTTTAATGACCTCCTTTAGATATCCTCCTAAGGTCAAAAGGGTTGGTTTATTTGGGATACCATAACCTCTATAAAATGAATATTGAAACTTATTATGAAATTGTGTATGGTTTAGCTTAGTGTAAGGATCAAAGTGTTGTAAAGAAGAAAAAGCAGGGGAGTCAATTTGTAAGGGCGGGAGATGGCACACTTGGAATTTCTTAAGTGCTTAAAATATAATAAATTCAGTACAAATAAAACTGCGTCCATAAATCCCCAAATTCAATGAAAAATATTATAGGTTCTAAATTAAATCAAGATATGAAATTTAGAATGGTTTTTCAGTCATTTTAATCCCCATTATTTTTATTAACCCCATCATTACCCATTTGACCTTAACCGTAGTTACAACTATTTCAATGTTAAAGGGGAAATAATGTTATAATAAATGGAAAAGTAATCGAAAAATGAAACATGATTTTTATATTCAACCATATTACTTTCCATTTTCCATAGACAATATTTTTTTTAAATTTAAATCATTTAATTAGATATTATTTGTCATAAAATATCATTAATGTCTATTTTTGAACTATTAATTCAATTTGATTTTAAGGGAACCAATACTAATATTGAAGTTCATTGTAATATTTTGAAAAATACATATAATGTTTTTTTATCAGAAAACAATTTAAATAAAACAATTAACTTATATTTTATCATTTTTAATATTTTGATAATCTTTTACTTCATTTTTTAGTAATTTTATATATACCGTGTTAGTTATTCATAGGAGTTTCAGGAAATTTTTCAATCAATAAAAATTATAAATAATTTTTATTAAAAATAAATCAAACTAACTGAACTTTTCCACTTTTTATCATTATGAAAATATTTTAGATAAATTAAATTTAAGAGAGTAAAATTTTTAATCTATTATTTTCTTAAATAAATATAAATGTCTTAATCAATAATATATAGACCCATGTATCCATATATTTGAGAATTGGATGGATGTGATCGAATTACACTCAAATGGTATGATAAAGGATAGTATTAAATTAATTTTAGTTCCTTATATAAATGATTTATCCATATTATACCTTTTTTACCCTAACTATGGTGAAACAATTATTATGGTTACTATTAACATTGAAAAAAAATTAAAAGAGACCTATTTAAAAAATATATACCTAATGATTCCAAATATTTAATAAATTTTTAAAAATTCAAATTATTTATTGGAATAAATTCATTTTAAAATAAGTGAGAAAATGTGATAAAAAATGTTTCATGAAAAAAATATTTTAAGCATAAAACTGAATTTATTTTTGTCTCATGACTAGAGAAAATATATTTACATTAAAAAATATTATTTAATATATTATATATAAATATTTTTAAAATTATTCAGTAATTGTGATTATGTCAATTTATTATGATTAAAACACATTGGGTGCTTAAAAATGTTTTTTAAACATATACTTGATTTTGAAATAAATTTTATTTTTATTTGTAATTAATAATTATCCAATGAATTAATATTATACATATGAAAAAAAATTAGTTTTTTAAATTTAATTATCGAATTAATACATTTAAATATAATATATTAGAAATTAATTTCAAATATAATAATAATAATTTAATAATATATCGCAGTTCCTTTAGAAAAGAATTTTAATTTAACAGAAGTTATCAAAGAAAAATTAATTATAGGGAACTATATTATAAATTTTAAGGATTTTAAAATTTGGTGAAGAATTATTATTTGTCTCCTCAATCATAAATTCAACGTCTAGTGTGAAAGTATATTTTTTTAGCTAGTCTGATGTTGATACAAGATTCAAGATCTATGGTTAATTTTATATAAGGATTTTCCATGCACTTTATATCAATAAAATTTAATATTATATAAAAATGTAGACTAATGGATTACTAGGTTAATCTCTAAAAAACTCACCTATCATTCATTATTCTTCTATTAATATTTATTTTGGAATTTTTAGTTATTAAAACGAAGTGAAACACGTGAAATCAAATTTAAGAATGAAAATGAAAAAATGGGAATGAATAAAAAATGTTAGTGGGAAATGGTGTCATCCAAGGTTTATAGATGGATTACTTAATCACATTTTTTCATAATTGATTTAAAATTAAAACATTCACCCAAACATAACCCATGGTAAATCTCCCTCTTCTATATATATTAAAGAACTCAATACATTTATGAAGCTGGCTTTGTCCAAAAAATCATATCTCCTACAGAGTGTAAAATAATCAATATATATTTCATGTGGAATTCCAATTTTTAGAAAATCAAATTCACTAAATATGGTTTAACATTTTATTCAATCATTAAAACAGAATGATATAGAATAAGAATATGAGAGAGAAAGTTTAAATAGTGAAGGAATAAATTAAGAATATGTTGTTAAGTGATGATTATCGTCCTAACTAAATAAACTCTCCATGTATCATGTTCTCCACATATAAGGATGGACTTAAAATAAAATGTGCATTAGAAATTGGGATCCATGGCCAACCATGTGGTTCACAACCATGAGTAAGCTACTCCATATCAATTTATAAACTACAATAATAAGAAGGAAGGTGAAAATTAAAAAAATACAAGACAAAATGGTAGAATAAAAAGACATTATAATACAATAAAAAATGAAATGAAGAATTATATGAAATTAAAATGAAAAGGATAATATTTTACAAGATATGGCTAAGAGGTAATGTGTTCTGAATATAAAGGTGTTGGGGGCATGGAAATCCACATAATGGAGTGGTGTTGGAGTGCATCATTTCTAGTTTCAGGTGACGAATGGGTGGTTTTCATGAGATAGGGACAATAGTTTAGAAAATAAAGATGATTTGTACGTGGATGAATTCATAGGTCACATTATTGGGATGAGTATCATACCACACAGTAAGGTCTAACACTTTAATCCCCTCACCATAAACTATAATAACTTTTTTTCAGTCAATGTTTGGATGTTGAAGGGGATGGGTGGAATACTCTAATGTAATGTTCATCTCTACAAAAGGATTCACCGACATCAACTATGATTGAAACCTATTTTTTATTATTATTATACTCGCTTGGTGCTAATATGTAATATTGGAACACCATATTTTGGTGAGAAACTATGTCCCCATTCAATTAGATTGGGGGAACCTCAATTTTGTTTCATTATTTCATTTTCACCTCCTATCATTGGTGGTTCTTAGCTTTGGGAGCACAATGTCCATAACCTATACTAAAAATGGTGTCACATTAGCTTTGATATGTGTGCATTAGTCTCATTATTTCTGTGCATATTTTTACTTCACTTATAATTTTTTATCTGTCACTGGTTTAATCAAAAAATTCAATCCTTGGAGTATAACTTATATCTTTAATAAATTGAGTGGTGTTTCTAGTCAAATATTTTATTTACCAAATTATATACTATGTGTCCCAATATTAGTTATTCAATTCAAATTTTCCAATTTATAAACATTTTAAAATCATTACCCAATAATATTTCAATATTCCAATTGATAATTCCGAGTATATTTTATAAAACTTAATCTACAAATGTGATAAATTAATTATAAAATAAAATTTACACTATAATAAAAATATAAACTTACTGTAAAGAATATATTTATTATTTTTATAATTTGACATAAAATATCAATCTTATTTCTTTATTCAAAATTTATTTTTATTTTTAATTAGATTTTCCTTTCAGATGGTTACCATTTTTTTGATTTACTGTACGATGTCCACCTCAAACAATTCATAAAGATCACCTCAATCCCACTCTAATTTTTATCCAAAAAAAATCCTTCTTATATATATATATTATTAATTTCAATTCTAAAAACACATTTCTTATTCATATTATTAATATTAATAAACAAACCCTTAAAAAATATTTAGTTTATAAAAAAACATAAATGAATGGATAGATGGGTGTGGAGTTATACATTTTAGCAATCCTAATATTTAATATTCACTTTTTCTGCTTAAAATCTCACTTATACTTTTAAACCATGATTCATATCACCAATTATTGATGTAATGAGATGTGAAATCACTATAGATAATCCTAGGATTTGGGTAATTCTTAATGTTTTTATTCAGGTTTTATATTTTGAGGTGTATGTTCCCTTGAAAATAATTTTTGATAAATTAGACAAAACAATTGTGGTATTATTACTCATGACATTATTTTTGGACATATTCCATCACGTGAATTTTATTTATAGGTGTCATATTCTTTCATCTTTTAATCCACTAAAAACATTAAATGGGGAATTGTTTCAATGAATATTAGGGGATTAAATGTTTAAAAATGAGATTTTATTTTTTATAAAAAATGTTCATAATTTTATATAATTCAATTAAATAAATACCAATTTATGAAAAATTATTCATAATGATTACAAAAGTTTTAATTTATACAAAATTACTTTACCCAATGAGCATCCTTTTAAAAGTCCGTTATTAAAAAATGATTCATTTTATTATTATTTTATGTTTAATTTTTTTAATATCCAATGATCTAATTTAGTATATATTTTTAAAATAAATTTTACATATATTTTTTTCATACTTAATTTTGAGGTATTTATAGACAAACATCATTGGTATCCCTTATGATCTCGTTATATTCATCTTAGTTAATCATTTGTGCCTCCAGAACCTCATTCCATCACATAATATTTGATTTATACGGTATTAATTACCTAAAATAATTCATTTTGATATATTATTTTTTTAAAATTTATATAATGATGGGAGAGTGAAATTGGTAATATTATTTTCTCCCAAAATGAAGATTTCGACAAGGATATGATGTTCATATTTAATGTTACCTTAAATTTCCATTTGTTCTCAGTTTTATTTTTGTTGGGTTTCTGTAGTTTATGTTATTACATAAATACTATGTTATGTGACCTATTTTTGTTGGGTAGTGTTTTCCATATTCTTAAGTGATTGATCCACATTTTCTTTTATGTAACATATTTCCCAAAATCAATGGATTGAGAGGTGGTTGAAGTGTCACTATCATTAGGTGATATCCCCATTACACCAAAGGGTGGAAATAAATTTCAATATAATTACATATCATTGGGGCATTATTTTCTATATGAAAGCTAAAGAACCTAAAAATTTAAATTATAATAAAATTACCATCAATATGATGCATGATTATTAAAAATACATCTCAAAGGTAAACTTGTAAGAGAATAAATATCATTGTAACAGTGGAATAATATATTTCAAAAAATAATACTAAATGATGACATAACCCTATGAAACCAAAAATGGAATCTTCATAAGCATCACCAAAACAAGTTTTAAGCTAAAACTCCTCATTCCCCACCCATGGTATCAAGATAAATCACTAGAGATGTAAGATATTTTCCCCTTTTCTACATCTCAGAAATAACATATCTAATGCTCCAAATATAAACAATATATGGTGAGTATAATACTAAACTTGAAATCATCAATGACTTTCCAACATAAACCACTATGAAATGAACTAAATAACACATTTTATAGATATATAATTTTAAAAACAATGATAGGAATAAATAAATAGACTGTGAGAATCTAATTTTTTTATCACAATACATTCTCTTTAATGAAGATAAATTAATTAATTAAATCTTTTAATTCAACCCTTTCTCTTAGCATACCCATCCATGTTATTCACACACAAACACATGCATACAAAAAGTAGTTTTATACTCATGTTTGGTCTATTTTCTTCTCTTTTTGATCACATGGTGATAATTCTCATATTCCATTACACCTTAGGCACTGATCAAGATGGGTATTTCAACAAGGACCCATATAGTGCAACATGAATACATTCAAGCATGTATTCTAAAAACATATTACATATCAATTGATTCCATTCCAATTATTTCATTCTTTTAAATCATATTTTTGAACTTCATTCTTTCATTGAGTGGAATCATTAATTTTAAAACCATAATTTTAAATTATAAAAACAAAGGGGTTTTTTCAAACACCCCAAAAAATTCACATATTGTAAATTACTTAGTCAAAATGGCTTCTTTTAGGTAGTTTTTTAATTCATTATTTTTAATCCAAGACAAAACATTTAAATAAAAATAATACTATAAGTTATATTATAAGTTGATTAGATGTAGAATCCACATACTAGATAATGTATGAGAACAAAAAAGAACAACACGACTAATCCTCTAGATCTTGGATCAAAACCACATTAATTAAATATTTACAATTTAGATATAATAAAAAACATCTTCGATCATAGATCAATCCATAATAAATTAGATATAATGATCTAGATGAGATAATATGATGAGATCTAAGGAGGAATTGGGAAAATAGAAAGTTACCATTGATTCCAAAGATTTATTTCACATTGATTCATTAAAAGCATGTTACAAGTCAAATGGAACAAATATGTATTCTTAATTGATAGGAGTAGTTTAGTATCAAACAATAATATAAAAACTGAGAGTTTCTGGGGTAAACCCATAGTTAAACACTCATTTTCTAATCATTAAAAATTTAATTCATGGTTATTATACATAGTTTGTGAAATGGTGATCCAACTGTACACATGATACTGGAAACAATTGAGAGGAGCCACAAGATTGTTACACATGATTGAAAAAAATATTCATATGCAATGTATACCTATCTGAAAAAGCTCTCATCTAACACATGTTCACCTAGTAACCCCCATTTTTAATAAAAAGATGTGCACAAACCATGTGTATCAATAATCATAATACTCCCATATTTCCTAGTTTCACATGGGAACCCACATGTTTTGGCCAAATGATCAGTAATTTTCCACTATCCTAGTGACTCATAACTTCTCCTTTCTTTATTTCCTAGAGAGAGTGTATGAATTTGTCTCACCATGCTCAATATTTTGAACATTAAAACCCTTTCAAAAAAAATAAGAATGATCAATAATATTTGAAAACTAATCCAAAAAATTATATAACTTTAAAAGACATAATAAATTATAGATTACACAAAATCGAGGGGTGATATATTTTCCCCATCATTGTTCTTTTTTCTTCACAAAGATAGAGATAGAATTTTTTATAAGAGACCAGTCCATTGTTGAAGTAAATTTTTATCACATTAACATGACTATTCCTAAACCTTCTGATGCTTCCATAAAACCCATACCAAACCTATACATTCCCCATCAAATATCTTCTATTGTCTATCCTAATATCAATCAAAACATCATTGAACCAATCATCTAGCTCAATATCATCCGGGACCCATATAATTACATGGTCAAGATCAGGTTAGCACTTAATCAATTGAGATATGTGAAACACATTTTATGTAGAGCTAAATCATGGAGGTATATCTATCCAATAGTCCACATAAAATTGATTCTATTATATCAAATGGTCTAAAGAGTATGGATATAATTTCCCTTTGAAACCAAAATGATTTTCCCTAGCCTTGGAGAGGCTCTAAATAAATAATTATCACACACATAAAATGATAATAGTTGATGACGATGATCCACATATGATTTCTAATGTCTATTATACATCTCTATTATATATCTAGATATCTAAATATTTTTTTGTCTCATGCACAAATTTATATCCAATATTTAAATTATCACCTATTTCAACAAACATTATATGATACTCCAAAGAAACTATAACATATAAAGAGAAAGGTATAAACATGTCTTCCAATGTTTTGACTATCCATTCGAGAAATTCATCAATTTGTGGATGATATGTTTTGTTCATGGATACTCAATTCTAAGGGCACAATATAATGATTTATAAATTTGAGATTTAAACAAAAGGCATCGAATTGAAGTAATGGAATCTAGTACCCTAGGTATCATTAAAATATCCCAAATTAAGTGTTTGGATAAGTATTACACCATAATGGATTTTGGAATATGGATGACGTGAGTCAAAAAAGAGAGAAAATCCATAATTACCCAATTTGAAATATGTTTTCAAAACATTATTTCTAGACCTATGACCAAATCCACTATTATCGGTTCCCATTTACACATAGGAAAAAGTAAATATTTCAAAATATCAAATTGTAATTAGTGCCCTTACTTGAAATTTTGATAGGTGTGGTATAAAAACCATACTCTTCCACCTTCTATTTCATGCCATACCCCCAGAAATGTTCTCTCATAGACTTGTAAATGTTCAAAATTCTTAGATGAATATCCCAAATCGAGTGGTGGTGTCCAAAAAGGTGTTTCTTCAGAGAAGCTAGGGAAACCAAAGTCTAATCTCTAAACTACAAAATATATCTACCATATGGTGTTAATACCTCAACAGTTTCCCCATCATTGAGCTTCAATCTCATGGATAATGATTTAGTATTAGTTTTCCTTTAATATTTAACTTATTCAATAAAATCATGAATGAGAGAAACATGAAAGATAATAGAAACATAACCTTTCTCACTGAAATCCTGATACATATCACCTATAACCATCATTAACTACCACAAATCTAAATATTCTTTAAGGATTTGACTCTATGACTTCATACTCAATCCATCAACCATAAAATTTTCATTATATGATGAATACATCAATTCAATGTCCCAAATTTTAAGGAATTCCATTCAAATTTTATCCAATATATCCAAATATATTTGTTAGAAAATATAAATCTGTCTTTTAAAATCTATGAACAACATGAACTTCACACCTAATTGATAATTATGCCCAGTATTCAAGGAATGAAATAAGAACCTAAAAAATCATGTTCTATGTAATTATTATCATTAAATCTTAATTACCATGATCCTTAAGCAATAATATGATATAATTGTAACAGAATGGATCCCAAACCAGATTCAAATTCATCATAATAAATTAAATAACCTCATCGTAGCTCTAAAAACATAAGGATAAGTGTTTATGTTCGTAAAATCTTATTATCATAAAAATATTTCTATAACTCATCACTCTATAATATGGAAATACCTTTCCATATCAAATATATCATCAAAGAGGGAAGTCATTAAAATTAATAAAAAAACATCGATAATACCCTATTAGGAGGAAAAATCTTTATGTCAAAAAGATTTTAGTTGGTGGATTCCACAATATTATAACATTTAATTTTTCATAATAAAATTATACTCCTATTTATGAATGTATATATCCAAGTAAAAATACCTCATGTACCCTTAAAATACACTTTGATATCTTTGAATAACGATAATGTCCTCCAAAAATACCCAACACTAAGATTATATGTTCTTCACGACCAACCTTATTCCTAAAATACACCGTAATATCAATGATTTATTCCACCCTATAAGAGTAAAGATAAATATGAGTTATCTACTTTATCAATACCATAAAAACATTTGGCGCATTTATAAGACCAAATGGTATCACCGTATATAAATAATGACCATAAGGTATACTAAAAGGTTCTTTTGATATATATTATTTTGTACCCCATACTTGGTGATACAAAGATTATTGGTCGATTTTAAAGAACCATTGGGATCCCATAAATTGATAAAAAATTTCATCAATATACAGTAAAAGAGACATATTATTTAACATAACTTGATTCATCTCATGAAAATCAACATCAACTTTTAACAAACCATCTGAGGCCTTAAAAGTATAAATTGGGCAGCATAAGGAAATGTACTTTTTCTAATAAACCCATTAATTTCCAATTAAACTAATTAGATATTCATGTCCTTCAATTATATTTATTATTTTATTTACAAATAAAATAAAACTATTATTTTTCCATAAATTGGGGTCAATCAAAAATTTCGATTCCCTTACAAGTATAAACCTAGAGAAATTATTGAGAAACATGCTTGGATAGTGATCCACAATGGTAAGAAAATTTCAAATATCAATTTTCTAATTATCCTATAAAGATATATAGGTTAATTTAGAAGACATATATCCAACCATTAATGCTATGAATCTAATTTTTATACCCATGCCATCTGAACCTCCTTTAAATAGATGCAACAACCCACCATGAGATGTAAACATTATCCTTCATGCAAACGAATCCATATCGTCCTTAAAGGAAACTAACCAATCCATTCCTATGTTCAATTAAAAGTTTACAATGCATAAAATAAGATATTACCTATAAAATATGAAATAATTTATTATAGAGAAATATGAACATTTAAATCCTACGTACTCTCACTACCTGATAGGTTTTTGAATACTAATAATGCTTGGAATCATTTGGATATATAACACAATTTGATTACAGACTCATGGAGCAATAAAATGGTCAGATTTTCTAGTATAAAATAGATCATCAAGACAGATTTATTTATGTAGAATTTTACTATATAAATTCAAAGGACTAGATTATCCTTCAATTATGATATATAATACACCATACAAAATTCTTACATTGTACCCCTTGTTCCTTGCTTCTTTGCTGTAATTTCATACCCAGAGGAGTCATAATGTTCCTTAAATAACAATGGCTCACTCAGGTTTTGAGTATGAGATGTTTTCAAATGTTATTATCCCATAGAATAATAATATTTCTAATAAATATGATATGCATTATCTGTAACTATGTTAGGAGCACTATGAATAATTAATTGAGATATTTAATGTTATTACATGTATGAAATGATTTAAGTGGTTCCATGAAATCAGACTTTATGTGCTCGAACCACCTACATTTTAAATATAAAGGATTAACATTAGGACATGGATAAAATATAAAATTATTGATTTATTAGTTTTGAGATGCTCCACCACATGGGGAATAATTTTCCCTATTTATAAAGTTTCAAACAATTGAGTTCCACCTATATCCATGTAGGTAAACATACTCCATTGAGATTTTTTGATAGATGTCAATTCCCACCACATTGACTCGTTAAACTATCTCTGTATTAGGAGAAATATGGATAAAAACTATAATAGAGAGAATTACTGGTCACATTCCATACTCAAAGATACATTCCATATAAGGTCTTGTTCCACTTTATCTATGATAGATAAATACCACTATTGGAGTGGAAGATGATCTATCTTATAAACTACAAACTTAATATTTATCTCAACCAATTTATTATAAAAACTGATGATTTATTTAAATATTTGTAGCTACATTTTAAAATTTTTGGGTTATAAATCTCCCAAAAGTGTCATTCTAATATTTTTATAAAAATGGAAAGATCGATCCTGATTTATAGTTTCAATATTCTATTTTCATTTTTTATTGGATTGAAAAGCCTAAACAATGCTCTGAAGAATCCATTTTATGACATGTGTCTCAGGTGGAACAACATTTTCCACAACATAATATAGTGGGGTTTTAAGACTTATATCTAGATCCTTTTATCTATATCCATAACTAAACACCACTTAACATCACTCATTATAAACTGAATCCTAATATAATTTCAAATAATCTCATGTAATAATCATTACATTAACCATGGCTAAAAGCATCAAAATCCATTTAAATCATAATAATTACTTATAAATTGGTAAACATAATATTAATAATGTGGTCATAATGAGATGTATTAATATTGATGAATTATATGCTAAAATCATCATCTAAACCCATGATGTTGTGATGTCGACAGACAAAAAAGTGTCTCAGAACACTTTTTTTACCCAAACCACCTAGGTAACAAGAGATTCAACTTAAATAGGTAAGAAAAATATCCTTATGCTATGTATTTCATGTTTTAACAATTTTATCTCATTAATAACTTCCTAACATGACAGTGTAAAAAATATTAATTCCATATGAATCATCCCAACCCAAATCATTGGCTTGAGAGGAGGTAGAGGTGCAACTATCCATAAGTGAAATTGACATGTAACAAAATTTAGGAAACAAATTATATGTAATTATGAGAATATTGGGGTACTATTTTCCCTATAAATACGAAAAATATGATTATGTTAAATATTACATAAATAATACATCAATATTATTCTTAAGTACAAAAATACCAATCGAATGTAAAATATATAAAAAATATCATAATAACAATAAAAATAATATTCCTCTACCAAACAAATTCCAAAATATGATATAAAAATATGAAACCAAGGTAAATAATCCCAAACATCACTCAAACTAGAATAAAGCTCGAACTCCACATGTGTTCCCCACAGTATTATGATGAATCACTATAGATATAATATACCATTCTATTTCTTATACTTTAGTTAAAAACATCTATAAATACTCCGTAGTTCCCCTGAAGGGACAGAGTAAAAAAATCATTAGATAATACATAGATACATCTCAACACATTATATAAGGACAATAACATTTTACCACTTTGATAAAATTACAATTTTATATCCATTGAGTAAAAAAAATAAATATTGGGTGAGAATCTCAAAACAATTTATCATAAGAAATGATAATTATGGAATATAATTTATATAAATATATTTGTCAATTAATTATTTCTTCTTGAAATACTTATCCATGTTCCACACACACATAGACACACACATGCATGATAGATTATAGCTCCATACTCAAGAGTAATCTCTCATCCTCCACTAAATCATCACGATGGGATAAATCCCGTTTTCAATTAAACCTTTTCACGAAGAACCAATTATCTTTCAAAAAGGTCTCATATAATAAAATATAAACACATTCTACCATATATTCAGAGGCCACATTCAATATCAATTCATTCTAAATCAAAAAGTACTTTCCTTTAAAATAGTTCATTTATTATCTTATATGCATCGAAAAAATTTATAATTTGAAAGTTATAATTTAAAATTATAAAAACAGTTGAGATTTACAAAATATTATAAATTCACATGTTCTCAATTCATCAATAAAAAATTGATTCCTTTATGATATAATATTTTAATTTATTTTTAATCAATGAAAAAACATTTCAATAAAATTAATCTTTCAAGTTCTTGTACATGTATAATAGAGAGTGAAGCCACCTACCTCTCAATAGATGATAAAAATATATAACGATATAAGAAAACTTATTAATGTGAGATAAAAAAACTCTTTAATTAAATATATACAATAATAATATCATCAAAAAATCATCATGGAACATGTATTTATCTACAATGGATTAAATATAATGATTTGTGAGAGATAAGATGAGGACATCTAAATATGAATAGAAAAATAGAGTCATAGTATTGATTTTGAATATCCAACAGAGTCCATTTCATTAAAAATGTATTCTAGGTCCAAGGGAATTTATATGGTTTCCTAGGAGAAGTGATTATTTTTAATTCCTGGGATAATAAGACAAAATGATAATTTTAGTGTTAAAAATCGACTTAAATAATCATTTTTAGATCATTATATGCTCTACACAGGGTTGGGACAAATGGTTTTAATGTATTTCACATTGTATTGGACAATAGGTAGAGAGGATGTATGGCTTATTCAAATATTTATGTCAAGCCATGAATATTTATTTGGAGAAATATTCCATCTTGCATGGATTTTTCTAGAAAGACACCTGGTTTAGCCAGACTGTGTGCTAACAATGCGATGATATTTTACAAAATATCTCATCTTATAGTATTTCAAATTGGTTTCCACTTTGTTTGGAAAACCATTTCACCAACCACTCACCTTCCCAGTTACTCCCAATATCACCACGCATGGTTTCCTGAAGATAGTTCATGTTTCCACTACCCACAATCAAACTATACACCCTTACTAACCCTTCCAGAACTCTCCAAAACCATCAATAATCTCTTAAAACACACCACATGTATTATATGACCCAAATATTTATTAGAAAATTATAATTTAATTAAAACTAGGTGGTGTTACAATATATTACTTCCTAAAAACTATCTCCCTCTTATTTATGACCATATTCCTTTTTTATGAACATCCTAGTAACAATAACATGGATACTAATGTAAATAGAAAAGATCATTAAAATAATAATTTTTTATTATTTAGTTTAATATTTATTATATTTTTTATAAGACCGACCTAAGGGAAATAACAACATACCCCTTAGTTTTGGAAATCGTTGGGTTGATGAAAATAATATGACATTCAATGTCTTCTCACTCATCATACAGGGTAATTATGTAAGATAAAATTTTAATTTTTTTGGAATAAAAAAATATTTATATATAATTTATTTACTAAAATAGAACATAGAAAATGAAATTAAAAAATCCCACATTTTTATATTGATTATAGAAAAGGACTATTTAGGACCACACCTTCTACATAATAGGTGTATAAAAGGTGTGTTCTACACCTTTTTCTATTTTTTAAAAAAAATTATTTTATGTTATATTATATATATATATATATATGTATATCAATGTTTTAAACAATTTCGTGTTGTTATTATTTGTTCAAATTATAATAATTACTTTTAAAAAAAAAATAAAATAGAATATCAATAAAACATTAATTTTATAAATGAGTGAATCTTCAATTCTTTTAATAATCCTCAATTTGTGACACACATTCCTTTTCCCTCCATTGTAATATCTCATTCATTGCCTTTTTCATGTTGAAATATTTAATAATAATAATACACTAAATTTCATATAGATCATAGAAAATATCCCATCCCCTGAGATCCTCAAACCTAGTAGTTTTGATAATAATAATGATAAAAATAATAGTTATTTGTATTATTATAAATAATTTCATTATCATTTTTTTGTTTTATAATAATAATAATAATTATTTATTATTATTTGTCTCAACTCGGTGTCTAGGTGTGTGAGTTTTTTGAAATCCCCAACACATAATATAGATTATAATTAATAATAAGGAAATTATTGTTGAACAATAATGTAATTATAAATAGTTTATTTTTAATTAATAGTCATAAAATAAATAAAACTAAATAATTACCTAATTGATAATAATAGTGATGCTATTTTTAATAACTATTAATGTAAACAATAATATTAAGAAATTAATTAATAATTAATAAAAATTATATTAATAAAAATACTAATAAATTATTTAAATAACAATAATATTACTGTTGTTTCTATTATTATTAATACTTAGTTTAATTTAGTTTGGGGATTACCTGAGTGATAAATCAACCCTATTATTCTACATGAAACAAAGGTTCAAATCCATGAAGCAAAGTTTCATAGGATTTAAAAATCCATTTATAGAAAAATAGGGGTCCACTCATTAGAAATGAACAATAGAAGGCAACAGGTGACATGAGATGGAAAAGGTGAACAGATCACCACAACTTGTAGTAAGTGTAGTGTGGTGAGATGCTAGAGCCGCCGAAGGGCCATCCTTAAAAGTTGTATATACACCATAGAGAATATCAATTTACCTTAAATCATCATAGATTTTTGACATGGGATGGAGGGGTTCCAAACAAGTGAATATCATTATATTAGGACTAGTTTTGGCGGTGTGGCATGACAGGCAGATGACACATTAGGGCACCATTTATCAATTGCAAGGTGGGAAGCTTGAGGTAGACAATGCGAAAAAACACATTGTAGGAATCGTTGGATTGGAGGATCAAAAGAGGGATGGGTGATATAGTAAATATAATATGTCCTTATTCCCACACGTATTTATAATGTGGGATTAATAGGTGCCCTGCCATTGTATATCAAAAGGTAGTGCGATGCAACAATTTATAGTGGTGGGTGACATAACTTCCAGACCGGTAACACATTGTGATGACTACTGACAGGGTGTGGAGTGACATATGATTGGTGAAGTGTCTTAATTGAAGTTTCTTATTCAGGCATTTGAGTTATCTACTTCATGCACCTTGATATAAAATTCATTTAAACCTTCGAGCAATAGACAAATCTTTTCCTTTGGGTTATAAATATGTAATAAAATTGGTTTAGTGGGTGCTTCACATTCCTTTTAGGGAGGGATGAGACTTTACCCACTGTGGTGCTAAGGTTTGTGTGTTTTCTATGCTTTTCAATCCGCACTACCAAATATAGATTAAATAATTTAATTATGTTTTAATGATAACGTCATTTTTATGTTGTAATATTGTAATAAAGAATATTTTATTGAATATTTATAATTATTTAAATTATTAAGGCAAAATAATGTAATTATTAATATTAAATGAGTTAATTTTTAAAAATTAAAATAAAAACTTGATTATTAACAAATAATTATATAATAAAAAAAATAACATAATTATAATTAATTTATATTTAAAATTTATATTTTATTTTATTTATAATTATATATATATTTAAATGTTTTTATTTTGAATTTTAAGATGTTAACTTACAAAATAATTTAATTGTTAGAATATTAATTTTAGAAATTTCAAAAATTATTATTTTTATCAATAAATTTTAATGATTTATTGAATGTGTTATATATTTTTTTGTTGTGTTTAATATTAACCTCATTATTTTAATTATGCACCACATAAAAATAAAAATATATATGTTTTAATAAAATACATCTTCAAAAGATATACATGTATTTTTTAACCTATGAATTTTACATTTTAAAAATATTTGAATAATTTTTGTTTTATATCTATTTACATTATAAAATAATATAATGTTTTTTAAAAAATAATTATTGTACTTGTTTTAAACAAACATATAAAAGAATAAAAAATACACATTCAATAAAAAAGTTCTTTCAAATAAATGATTTTTATTTATATAATACTTTAAAAAACAATAATCATTTCAAAAGAAGAAAGATTTTTTTTAAAATTAAACAATTTTTGGTACTTTTTCATAAACATTAATAAAATATTTTGAATTTTACTAAATAATGTTTATTAAAAATAAATAGTAAAATTATTTCTTTATTTTAATAAAATATCTTTATCATAAAAACAATAAATAATAATTGAAATCATAAAATAGATAATTTTTTATGAATAATACTAATAATCACTATTCTAGATGAAGGGAGTACAACTAAATAAAACACCCCAAGGATTAATTTGAGTCAGAACAAATCCCCTCCAAAGGATTGGAAAATATTTAAATTCCCTTGTTCCTATAATATAAATAAGCCTTATAAACACAATTGATAAGGCCCATTGGTTCCTACTTCATTTATTGTTGAATGGCCTACGTGGCTATATTTGTACTACTACAAATTAAGGACCTCAAATATTCATGATTTTATTTGTGTACCTAGAAAGATAAAGAAACCACGTTTTTAATTGGTCAACTGAGAATGCATTAGTATCTAACTAGCATCCACATTGAGGAAACCAGAGTGCCCCATACATACTTATTACATAATTTTATAGGAATATTCATTGCATCTAATAATAAATCACACTCCATAACCTATAGGATTAGTTTTATGGATATTATATATATATATATATATATATATATATTATTTTCTAACATTTTAGACATCACCCACAAATAGAATTCTCACATGGTACCATTTTAGAAACATCATGCATAATTCTCTTCTTCACAACCCTAGGAATGGAAACATTACAAAGGGTGATCTCATATTCTCGGTATTGATAAACATAAGAGATTAAAATAAAATATCATAAGTTAACATAATATTATCATGTGGGTATTAGAATATATTCTTGGTACATCATCATAATATAAGGTAATTATATCCAATAATACATAGATCAAAAAAATTGAGCTATGGAATAAAGAAAATGGCATGACATAAGACATGTTTCATATGTGGGTGGAAACATGAATAAATAATCATTATCCATGATACATAAAATAATTATATTTTATAACATAATAATGTTTCATAATTATATGATTGGAAATCATAAAATATATTAATGAAAACCACTAATACATTCACATTATAATGGACTAGGCTACACAACTTCCAATATCTTAGTGGAGTTCGGATCACCACATGCATCCCTTAACATAGATTACTAGGAAATACCACCCTTATACCTTCTTAAAATAAAGAGATATAAAAAATTATTGAATTAATTGGTCGTTTATAATAGAACCACATTTCAAATAATTGTAAACCACATATATGTGTCCCACATGATGTAAAAATATTTGGAGATAAATAATTATTCAATTAACCTATTAAATGACCTTGGTTTCATGAATACATTATATAGACACTATCATATGGATTCAAGAGAAAGGATGATAGTTCAATTAGGGTATATTCCCAACTATACATAAGAAACACTAATGTATATCATCATATATGATAAACCATTTCATAAGAGTGTAAGATTAATGCATTGAAAAAAAGAAATATCATTTTTAATACTTTTTATTACAAAATATAAAATTAAAAAACTAATGTAAATATATATATCATTTGAGAATCAATCAAAAATATAGATTAATATTCATAAAAAATGGTTATAAAATTGGAAAATATATTTATGAGGAAATCATTAAAAATTTGATTCTCTTCACACTTCATTAAAGAGAGTTAATGTGGGTAGAAAAAAACCTTCAAAAAACATTAAAAGAGGGATCATTTTTTTAAAAAGTTAAATAAAAATAATATAATCATTTATGTATAAGTATTTACAACTAATATTAAAAATAAAGAAAATGGACATAAAAAATGTACCCAATAAAAAAGAAGAGGTATGTTCTGTTTCTTTTACAAGAATCATGTCGGGTGAATTATAAAAATAAGTGGAAGTAAAATGATAGTAATAAGATTAAAAATAATTAAAAGATTTGGAGAACAATATAGAGGTGTTTTTAAAGAGAAATATTATAAATTTTTTCTAGATGGAATCTTACTCATAACAGTCTTGGATTCAAAGTGATATTAGAAATAAAATCATTACCTTATCTCCTAACATATTTAAAATTTATTTAAACAATGTAAAATTAATATAAACATCATAATAACATATTTAATTACCTTATTAATAAATATATAAACTCATATACTCTTTATTTCTATTAAATAATATCGTATATATATGTTAGTTATTTATTATTCTTATCATCTGATAATGGAAAATTTGATTATTTTTCAAATATTTAATAATGGAAATGTGGGTCAACATTCATTGAATCTATCTTCATCATTACCATATTATTTAATGTATATAAACAATTTTATAATTAGTTTTATCCTAATGTTAATTTGATTAACATTATCTGTATGGTTTGTGAAAATGGAATCCATGATGAACATGTTTTGAAACTTTTCCCAATAATAATGAGTAACTATATAATTAACATTTATCTTTATATCATACATAAATAACCTTACTAATGAAACATGTAAATCTTTAACATAATATTTTAATTTTATTATTATCCCAATAAACATTCATGGTTAAAATGGAGATGTTGGTAAAGCATTTTTCATATAGATGGTAGAACATACCCAAACAAGAACAAGTTAGACTAATGAATGAATAAGAGTATAGAGTTATATAATAGTAGTGTAATTTTTTATGAAACATAATTATGTTAATATAACACTAATTATTGTTGAGTATGATTTTTAAAAACAATGGATCTTAAAAGGTAATAGAAAATTTAAGGGAATAACTTAGATACTTACTTGATTAATTCGCTCCTTCGGGACACGACATCCATTGGATTGAAGTATTTAGGAATCCGTCAGGGAACTTAAATATATAAAATTTCTAATAATTATTTTTCATAGTGTTTATTTTCATAAATGAAACCTTGAACTATATTTACTGAGTTATTTGGTAGGGGTAGTGGAGTGTTCCATTTATATTCAAGGTTTGAGTGACATTTTTTCAAATATTCACTTCTAAAGGAGTATGGTAGTCTATTTAAAAAGAATGTATATAAAAATTTAAAAATAATTTATATTGGAAATTTTTTTGTCAATTTGTACCTCATAAAAACATTTATAGATAGTTTTTCATTATATTTTATTATTTTACCATATAGTTTAATGAAATTTTACATCATTTTACCTTTACCTAAAAAGTCAATTTTAACCACAGTAACATATTTTTAATCCAAAAAATGAAATTTACCACAAATTGATTTTAATTATTATATAAAATCTGTATCTATTTAATCTAAATAAATTACTAAATATGGGAAATTTCTATTTTTAAATTAAAATAAAAATTAAATGTGAATTTTTTTATTGAAGAATGTTTTTTAAATATTAATTGTTCTAAATATAATATCATATCAATTAAAAATTAAATTAATGAAAATAAATTTTATTATTTATTAAAATATTACAATATATTTTTTATTAAATGTTGACTGGTTAAATTTATGAGGCTAAAAATACTGAGTATTTAAAAAAATTGTTCTTTGAAAAATCTCATTTTTAAAACTAAATAATACAAACCACATTCTTGGAAAATTAATTATTCATGATCAAAGAATTGAATTATATTAATCAATTGGTATTGAAATAATTATTTAATTTTATGAATACATCAAACCATTTTTTATATTATTAGGAAATATATAATATTATACATGTTCTTATAATAATGTATTTTAATTAAATAAGTTGGTTTTATTTAATTTGATTCATTTAATCAACTTAAACATTGGAAATACCAAATGAACTTATATATAATGACCTTCTTTCTAATGGATTAATATCTAAAAACAATATTTCAAATTATCACATCAATATAATAGACATTTTTCATTTCTATATATATCCATATATACATTATTTTAAATCATTCATCCTATTCATTTACTTATCTCTCATCATGTATATTATATTTATAATTACCCACCATACATCAATATATTAGATTGGGGTTATAATATTTAACTAAAATTTTATAGAAAAGTTTTACATGTTCATGGTATTTATATTTACTTGTTATTTTACTCCTCTTGGGGTTTTATTAATAATGTTTCATATTTAAATTTCTTAATGTATTAATTTTTTTCTTGTATTATAATTTTTTATATAAATGAAATGTATTTTGTTTTGTTTTAGTTTGGTGATGTGAGTTGAAAAATATATTCAATATAATATTTATTTAAGTAAAATACATAGTTAAATAATGGTGAGATTCATTCAACTCTATTTATAAGAATTTATCCTTCCAAATTTCACTACTCTAATAAATACAAATATGGGTAATTATTACACATTGAATCTTTGGGTTACCATGTTTCATACTAAAAATATTGATTATTAAATAAGACTTTAACAAGTCTAGTGGTCTTGTTCCATGGAACATTATCTCTGTAAAATAATATTTCTAATGATTATTCCTCATTATAGTGGTCGTATTCTTGTTGTACAACATCAGAGTTTTGTAATAGTGAATGGTCTAATATTTACTTCATTAAAAGTGATACATGGAACACATAATGAACATGAGAGGAATTTGGCAGAATAATGATATGATAAGATAGAATTTCATAATGATCAAGGGTTTTAAAGGAGCCTATGTATTTATTGCTCTAATTACCCTTCTACTTGAATCTCATGACCCTATTCTATAAGGATATTCAAATGAATTTATTATCTCTGACATCAATATCTAGATTTCCTTGATGATTATCCACACAAGTCTTTTGTTAAATCTTTGTAGTTTTAATATTCCACTAAATAATTTTGATATTTTCTTCCATTTCATAGGAAAGATATGATCCCAATAGTTCATTCTCTCTATAATTATCCTTGTATGTTGTAGTTCAAAAACTCTTCCAATAAAGAGCCTCATATTGTTCCATTTGAATGTTAGAATGGAAACTCTTTATATATGTGAACTCTACTAGAGGTAGGTATTTATCACAAACTCATATTAAGTCCATTTAACTCGAACAAAGTATATCTTCTAGAGTTTCAATGTCACTTTTAGACATAAAAACTGTACAAGGATGATATTTATTACTCAAGTTCAACTCCATATCTACTATTTGTTGAATAATATATAGAATTTCAAGGAAAACCTTGTATCTTTATATGGTACTATAAAGGATGGAACCTCATTATTCCTTTAAAATCATTCATATATATCATATAATGTTTATCAATTTATAAATCTTTACTAAATATAAATGAAGTTTAAATATTTCATGAGGTGGTTGACTATAAAAAATGGAATTATGGATTTTAATGGCCTTTTGAATGCCTAAAATGAAATCCATTATTTTAAAACCTAATTTATATATAGTGATTGGTAATGGTTTTATTATCCTTATATAATGTTTTCATTCATCCTTAATTTCTAGCATACAAAGCATAAAGATGCATATTATGAAATCTCTATCTTCATGTTATCCCATTAGAAATGATTCTTGATATCTCTATAAATTTTTAAATTCTTCATTAGATAGAGAGTTATGATCTATTATCATCATCCAATAGAAATTTCTGAAAAAAATTTATTTACAAAAACCATATTTGTTTATGAAATCTTATAATAACATCATTTTTTATTAGACCCCAGAATATTCACCACCTTTCGTAGTTCCGTATCTTTATTTTTATCCTCTTTGTTCTTTATAAGGATGGATAGTTTAGTAATAATTTGTGAAAGATATAATTTATTCCATTCCCTCATTATTTCATGGACCATCCTTTGAAAATCCTTAATTATTTTCCATATTTCAATCATCATAATAGATAATTTGTTATGTTAATTATAAATAAGATAATTGGCCACCTTATTTTCTTTCTCAAGATGATAATGTATTGAGTAATAATACTCCTTTATTAACTCATAATATATATGTTGGGTAATATTTAACTCCATATCTGTGAATATATAAAGTAATCTCTTATGATTAGAACATATTTCACACTTTTAACTATTGAGATAAAATGACAATATCTTTAGTGAAAATAACACCTCTATAAGATTTAAATCATGTGTAAAGTAATTTATCACATGAAAAATTAATGGACATGAGAAATAATGTACCTCCATATCAATCAGTATAATGAAACATCCTAATACATCTTATTATTCATCAATGTATATAAAAAACCCTTATCCATATCAGTGTAGTGTGAGTTCATGTGTGGTGACCATCCTTCTCTTGAACCCCTCTAATTTTTCTTCACATTAATCTATTTAGAGTAATATTAATCCCTTGTTATCAATGTTATTGGATTTTATAATTGTGATAAATTTCTCATAAAGTGTTAATAGTATCTACGAAATCTAAGAAAACTCTGAATATTTCTTAGAGTGAATGATCTAGAACATTCATCAATCAATGTTATAATTTACAGATGCAAATATATTCATTTTAAAAGGATTTCATGACCTAAGAATGATACTATTTGTAGCAATAAATCAATCTTAATAAATTTGTTATATAATTTCTTCCTTCTAAAGGTTCTTCAAGAAATCATCATTCTCTTTTTAGGGACTACCTTTCTCCTAGAATATCATATAATATCATCTATAAATAATACTATTTATAGATTAAGATAATTTCCAAAGACTCTATTCATTCGATCCATGAAGAAAATATATGAATTTTTTATCATAAATTAAATCAATATGTATGCATAGTTCCCCTAAATAGTAAAAAATGAATTCTTAAGATTTTTACCTTGTCAGAGGACATAAGGGTTGTAAGATAATATTTATAAACTACATAACTAGTATAATAGTGGACGGTTGAACCTCACAAAAAGTGGTTAAGTATTATAAGGATTATTTAATTCCAAATTGCAAAAAACAAACCTTAGATGATGAATTGGAAAATACGAACAATGTTGGAGAATGAAAACTATGAAATATGGTAGAGTAAGATATGGGTGAGTGATAGGGAAAAGACAGAAACAAATTATAAGGGTTATGACTAGGAGATATACTAAATTATATTAAGTATGAAATGTAAATGAACTAGTCTATACAATTATACAGTTCATGATGAACGATTTGTGAAAAAGGAATTCATTCTCATATTTTAATATCATTATACTATGATTGTTTATTCATAAAATTCCCTAAATCAATATATAGATAAAAGTTTAGGTTATAATGGAATTAATATAGTCTCAATTAAAATTCTTTGTTAACAATTTATCAATGAATTCCAGAAATTGATCAATATATAGGTTCCAAAACAGATAAATTGAAATCTATATGGAAAAAGGAAAATCAAGAATGAAGAAAATACATAACAATAATTGAATTTCTTTTCAAATAAGCTATTTATATTAAATATTTAAAATGAAATTGAATAATAATTGAAACATATATTAGAATATATAATTATAAAATATAGGGAACGAAATTTGTCTACTCCATAAAATTCATGTTTTTACTCCTCATCTATGTGTATATTTGTTTCTTATAGAAGCCATACATAAATCTTCTAAACCAATATAGCCCGAATTTAATTTTTATCCATATTCCCGAAATTTCCATCCCATAATTAATTGATCAGTTGATACTTTTAATTTTCTATTTAACTCCTTATAACCTTATATTAATTAAACATAAAATCACTCACCAACCAAACAATATTTTCCACAACAACTATTCACTACATTACATTTCTGGATATAAACCCATCGAATTCCATATGAAACTCATCACTATTAATTAACCAATAGCATGAATTAATCTAATATCCTTTATAAATGACACTGCCCATGGGGATTATTTATTATTTATTCGTATTCCATAGTAATATTTTGAGTTTCACCACTTCTATACATCGAACATGAATGGGAGAGTTACTTATTTCTCACTATTGTCTCTCAATTTAGTTACACAATATTTATATTATTTTAAATCATTTAAATCATAGATTTTTAATATTTAAGTGACATAAAAAATATATTCTTTTATCTTCTTTTAATACCAGAAGATGAACATGATATAAATAATTCATTAATCCCAATATTTAAAAACTATAACTTAGAGTAGTCACATGACTCATGAACCTAATGGATTAGATTATTTGAGATTAGTTAAATAAAAATATTATTTATCACCCTTGATAACATTTTTTCATTATAGTGGTTATCAAGACCATTTTATATATATCTCACTTGATCTAATCTTCTTTGTAAAGTCAGGATTCAAAAAATAAGAAAGGGGTGATCTAAAACGTTTGGTAGGGGAAACTGTATCATAACATGAAGGAAACATGAGGGATATATAAATACCATAATAAATGACCAAAACCCTTTTATGTTAACCATAAAACATGTTATATCCAAAATATATCAAAAAAAGATCAATAGGGGAGAATAAAAGATATCACTAGGATAAAAACACACCTTAATAGTCATATTATAAGTGTGAATAACATAAAAGTTTGGAATAATTATAATGAAATATGATATAATCATGAAAATATTAAATTTCATTGAAATAAAATTCTTATTTAAAATTTATCATAATCTGATGAAAAAAGGAAAAATGTTATCCAACCATAATCATGAGAATACATGTCTGAGAATACTCAATGTAATCTTGGTTATGTTAAAAAATTGATTATGTCCATGAAAGAAATTGTGAGAAAACCCATCATTCTCAAACACGTTCATACAAACCTATTATCACCATTGCTAGCTATATCATTAGACATAAACTCATACCAATGCATTAGAGAGAAAAATGATCATACCTATCCTCATCAATTCATATGTGTGCCTCTCAAAGTCAATCATCGTCGTATCTTATTGTACCCAAAGAATTGAATTAGATTCCATATAATCCAAATGAAAATTATTCATGTTTCAAAATGAACTAATAGAAGTAAAATTCATTTTATAAAAGAAATTAATGGATTAAAATATCATCATGGACTTAATAATTTTGTTAAAAATCTTAATCAACAAAAATAATCACATAAGAATAAAAATTATTAGGTGAAAAATATAACAAAAATTTATTATTGATAGATCATTTTAAATATACAGGGTAAAATTAAAACAAAATAAAAAAATATATTTCATGAAATTATTTTGTATACATCAATGTAAAATTCATAGTTTTGATTCCATTTTCAAATATTATCATTTTTTTCAAAAAAAATATTCAATTAAAATTATTCATAAAATGTGATTTTAATTTCAAAAATCTTTTCACTGGAATAAATAGAAGACATAATTCCAAAAAAAATGACATAGAAATCATTATTTAATAAGAAACTATATAAATTATAAAAAATAGCTTGAGTTTCCTAGTAGCTTACCATTTCACATTATTTCCAAAAAATTAAGATTCAATTCGGTATAAAAAAAATAAAAATCTTAATTACATATTTCAAAAATGTATTATTATGTATATATATATATATACTTAAATGTATAAATACAATTTATTAATTTAAATTCTCTTCATTTATAAGATTTTTGTAATATTTTTTCATTAACGGTTGTTAATGTCTTAAACCATTTACACATTCCCTATAATTTTTTTATTTTTACTGACTATTTGTTTACATGTTATATCATTTATGATTGTTTTTTAAGAACAATTAAATTTTTATTATATGAAAAATATAGGAAAACATATCCACCCAGGATCATAGGTGGTGAAAGTGATGAATCCCAAGATCATCATGAAAAAATAAGCTTATAGACATTGGGTAAGGCACCAAAAATAGCATGTAAAAATAAATTCTCACATATCCTCCCTTTACTTGAAAAGTATTCGGTCACATAATTCCCTTCCGTCCAGGTATGACTGAAACTAACTCATTGATTGATAAATATTTTATAGTTCTAAATATAATAAGTCAACTCTTATGGTACATTAACCTTCCATATAAGGAACCCATCTAGAACAATAGAGTCATATTTAAGTTCATTATTTTGATTTTTTTATCTATTACATATTATCATAAGGGTCTCCATGGATCTTAAATCCTCTCTAATGGAATTAGATGGAACAAAGAAGGAACTAAATACCAGAATAAGTGGTATACTATTTTATCTTCCCAAGTCATATATTCTCATCACCCCACCAATACATGATCCATTGAAATTAAACTTTATCCACATATTAGAAGGAATACATCTATCCCACAGACTCTAACTACCTCATTTTATTATTCACATATTAATTCAAATCCATTAATTATATCTTCATAAGGAAGTAGAATTAATTCCACTCTTGATTAGGGCACCAAAATCTACAAAAATATCCTTGAAACTTACATAAATGAAGATATATGAGTAAATTATTCATTCTCTTTCCTTGTTTCTCTCTTCCCATAAAATCTAAAAAGAATCTGCAAAATTCATACTATAAATGTTAATCTTAAAACAATAATGAATTTATATTTGAAACCAACCTTTAATGACCACCTATAACATGTTCCATACACCATTGATATTCATCCTATACTACATAAATTCCAAAACCTATGTCACCAATTCAACTTAAAAAAACATGCCACATTGTTTCATTTTGTGGTGTGAGATAGAATCATTGTGTTATTTTTTAGTGATTTCAAAGATGAGAATAATACATAAATAACATGTTAAATACATTATATAATATATTTAAATCCATAAAAGAATCATTATTTTATTATTAAATAATAATAATATATTTTTCCTTGATCCCATATACATTTATAATCATGTTTTACTTAATAATTCACTTAGTTTGTTAAATTAACCCAAACATGAACACGTTTTAATATAATTGATGTGTATGTTTAAGAAGGTGTTTCTATCAACATATTATAATATAATAGAATTATTTTCATATTTTTTATGATATTATCAATATTTTAATATTTCTATATATGAATTATTTACAATTAAAGATGATAAAAAACATTTGTGGATGTGGTAGTCAGTAAACACACACACAATTGTGGTTCCATTATTATCGTAAGTTGGTGGGAAATGATAAATAATGTATGTACCACTAATATGAAAAATATAAGTATAACAATGACACTCAATTCATTATATTATTATATTTATAAGATATTTGGAATATTAATATTAACAATAAAAGCATAAGAAGGAGATAATACATATGTTGAAGAATTAATCACTCCTTATATATCCCCATGAAATTGAAGGGATTGGGACCACTATGGTTTAAAATGGACTTATGTTCATTGGATATAATTATATGGAGAGTAAATGGTAAAATTTCATCGAGGATGTTTAAGGATAGGCGATTCTTGGATTTTTGGATGTGTTAACTTTTTATAAGTGATAAGAAGGGTAGTTATGGAAATACCAGTTAAATTTAGATAATTTTATATTATTATTAATGTTTAAATGGTTTATAAAGGGAAAGTGATAAAATAAGGAGATTTAATTCATTCAAAACATCTACCATCCATTTGGAAACATTTTTTTATCCTTTCCACCTTAAGAAAACTCTTTTCATCATTTTTACTTTTTACTTAGGTAGCTAAATTTTTACCTTACTAATTAATCTTAATAACCAAAATAAAAAATTTCCAAATAAACTAATTTAAACCATAATATTTCAAATTCGAAAAAATATTTAAAAATTTATATGTATAGATATTTTCAATATAAATTTTAATATAAAAAACTTACACACATAAAACTATTTTTGTAAATAACATTATTAATCATTTAAATTTATATATGATAAATTTATCATGGTTTCTAGTTTGAGATAAATAAATTGATATATTTTTAATGTAATACAGTTGTATGAGGCATCAAAATTAATTGAAAACCCAATACTAACCTTGGAAATACTTTATGTAAGTAGAAAAAAAACTACATTTTATATCAACGAAACATTTTTCATTAGTTCAAAAAATATTTGGCATTGGGTTTATATGTCCAAATAATACATCAAAATTCATAATCGTATTACATGAGTAAAAATTTATTTTTATTAGTTCTTTTTATATATTCCTGGATTAAGGTACATAATGATAATATCTTGTAAAGTATAATTTTCATAAATCCCTATTTTTCAACTAAGAATAAATATTTTTCAAAAATGCTCCAAAAATTATAATAAATATGATTTTATAAGGGGATTTAAAATATAAGGAATATTGTTTGATATTAAAATTTTAAAATTGTTAAATATATCATTTAATGAAAAACTAAAATCAAATATTAATAATTTTATTTAAAAATACTCTTTTCAGTATTGACACATATTAACTATCTATTTTTTAAAGGTAGTAATTATTAATTTAATCCCATATTTACTTATTTAAAAATGTTATTATAATATTTGTTTGATAATTTAAGTAAATTTTTTCTTGAAATAAAATTTATCTAACATTAAATTATATTTTTTTACTAGCTCTAAAATCTATGGTTGTTAAATTCTACCAACTTAAAAATTTAATCATCAAAATTTTATTATATGGACAAAAACATTTGATAGAAATTTTTTATCATCATATACATATGTTACCACATATCCTACTAAAAATTATGATTTACCATAGAACCATGACTAGATTACTGATCTAGTTATGTAATACTTTATATTTTTGATCTAGAATTTTCGTCACTTGTTCCCCATATAATAGATCTTTTTTTAGTTGGATAGCTTATGATCATAAAAAATATTAAGGGTCTATTTTGTACATTCTAAAAATATATACACGTGAAAAAATGTTTCTTTGGAGTGGTGTGTATTGATTTTTAAGATATAGGGTACATCCCAAACATGATCAAGGATCTAGAAGGGACTAATGTATTTTGGGATAAACTTCACTCCCTTTTGAAATATCATAAATCACTTACATTAAGATATTTTAAGAACACAATTTTCCCCAACAAAAAACACTATATATCACTAATTATTTTCTACATTAGTCTTTAGTAAACATTGTAAAACATTCACTCATTGCTGAATGGTTTGAACATGTTCCATTATTTCATGGACAAGTTCTAGACTTATTATCTTCCTCTCTCCAAGTTCATCCTAGTATGTTGGATCCCTATCTCTATAATAATTCATAGACTCATATGGTTCTATAAGAATCCTATAACAGTTTTTTAATTGTGAAATATACCAGGGGATGATGTTGATCCTAATATCCTTGTAAATCAATTGAACATGATCTTAGAATATCCTCTAGATCATTATTTTTACTAAAAAATTGACTATTTGTATACGGATGATATGCAGTTCTTATAATCTTCTCTATCAAAAAATATTTTTTATGAATTCTTAAAAACCATGAGAAAAATATTATATACCAATATAATACAATGTATAGTGATACTCTATACATTATCACTAATTCTCTTGGGTAAAACCTGGCATGTTAGTCATTTAGAAATATTCTTTCATGGAAATAAATTATGCTTACATGGTAAGGTGATTGAGTAAACCTAAATAGAATTATAAGACATATAAATTTTGGGAGTCCTATAATGAAGTTCATGGTGACTTTTTTCGATTTGCATACATGTATGGGTAATTTTTGAAACATACCCATAGATTATTATCATTCATCTATAACTTAATGGCATACCAAGAATTGAAATGTGTATTATGAAATAACTCTCTTTAAATTGGCCCAAATATTTTATTTTTGATTTCAACACATCTTCAAAAAAACTATGTTCATAGTTAATTATGAGATTCTTGTGTCATAAAAAAGATTCTTCATCAATTTTGGTATTTGTATAACACATATTTGGGTTCCAAAAATTATAACTCCATCTTCATCATAGTTGAAATAAAAAATAGTTTCTACATTTTTCTATGGATATACGTTACCATTATAGGATTATTTAATATATATATGAATGAATGTTTGAGTTGTTAGTTGAGAAATATAATATTTATCTCCCCCATTATTAATTCAAGAATATTACTCTTCAAATCTATGGCTATTGGGTCTTTCGCAATCTTCATCACAGATAGGGTGGCATGATAATTATTTCTTAGACCGATAGATATATTATTTACATAAAATGCGTGTTAATGAATTGATTTGTTATAATATTTTATCAAATATATCCATATAATTGATAACATATTGAATTTAATATTTATTTAATATGTATTTCAAAGTCTTGTGATTAGTATTTCCATATTGAAAATGTCAAAAATTAATTAATGAAATCCTCACTACAACAAGATCTAAGTCATGTTCTATGTAATTTTTCTTATGGGTAATTAATTATAATGAACCATAAAAAATAACCATATCATTCAAAATGAGTATTCCACACATACAAGTTTTTTATGTATGACATTATATAACAGTCCCCACTCCACTTTAGTGCAATATAATTACACAAGAAATGATAAAACTCCTCTTTAGTTCCTTCAAAAAATGCTCACATTCATCTATCCAAATGCAATTTTCTCTATTCTATGTCAACATGGATAGTTTATTTAATATCCATGAGATAATTCTCATGAATCATTGGTAAAATCTTAATAACCCATGAAAACTATGAATCCATGTTATAGTGATCGATATAATCTATTACCCAATGAATTATTCCTTTGACAGATTTAATGATATGCCCTTGGTTATGATTTCATGACCCAAGAATGTGAAATTCTGTAGCTATAACTCACATTTTATAAACATGGAATAATAATTCTCCTTTTCAAGGTATTTAATTGAATTTTCAAGATATATTCATGATCATCTTTTCCTATTGAATAATTATGAATATCATCTATAATGAAAAAAATAAATGTTTTATGGAAGTATTTAAAGAATATATTCTTTATTTACTAAATATAAAAGGTACATTGGTAATCCCACTATAAACTGATAGTGTCTATCCCTCTAATGAAATTCTATATTGTATGTATCCTTCATTTGGACCATTAACTGATGATATCCATATCGATGATTAATCTTTGATAATTATTGATATCCTCTATTTTTTCAAATAGATAATTGATATATGGTAATGTATACTTTATTTTATCATTATTTTATTAATCTCATTAAAATAAATGAAAATATGCAATGATCCATCATTATGCTTGAATAATTGGTTTTTTAAATACATAGTGCATCATTGGGACTTGTAAAATACTTATATAAACTTCCTTATTGTTTCCTCTTTAACTCCTCTAATTCAATAGGATACATTCTATATAGACACTATGACATAATAATGGATCTTTGTGTAAGTTCAATTTAAAACTCAACCTCACACTCTAGGGAATACTAGATATCTCATCTGGAAATATATAAGTATATTCTGGTAAGATTTGAATGTCATAAGTATTTAATTCCACCCTGATCATTTTATCTAAGAATCCATTTTTATTGGGAAAATAACCCACATAAATGAATTTTCATTTATTGGGAATTTATAATCATCATCCAGCCATTACATGAGAATTCGATGATTAGGGATAGTAAATTTAGAATTATTTAAACTAAAATATGATATGTGATTTATATAGGTAAATCCAATACATAACCAATATTATGTCAAATTTGATAAAACAATTATTAGATCTATCTGAAGTATACCCCCAAAATACCAACCGGAGAAGATTTGTAAATATCAGACATGATCATTGTGTCCCAATGGAATTACATTTATTGTATATTATCTTTTTCATGGTGATGATTCCACATTCTAAGAAAACTTGTGTGATATAAAATGACATGATTAATGATAGTAAAACATTCTACAATGAGATCTAACCAGGATATCAACAAATATGTTTCTTTAGTTCATTATCGTGATCTACATCAATGGTCATGATTGAAAATTTATATCTTTATTACCATGATTTTTGAGGTTTTTGGGCCTATTTTTGTCATTCAATTTAGGGTTGGGGAATTCATTAATAATATTTTCTAAAATCTTTTATCTTGAATCATTTTAGTGTGATTGAATTATTATCAACTAATTTTTTTTAATTATATTTCATTAATCATCCTCAGAGACAGGTTTTGATATATGTAGACCTAGTATCCTTATTTACCACTCATAAAAAATTCCATGATCACTTGAGAAAATTAACTATATTATTTATCCTATATTTATTTCATATTGGATGTTTTAATTTCTTCCCACCATGCGTCTTATAGTCGATGCTTACTTGATACCCCACATTCCTTTTATTTTCCCAAAATGGTTGGGATGTTCTAATATCCATATCATCCTAAAGATCACATCAAAAAATATATTCATATATTATGATGTATTTTATTTATAACACACTTAGGAGTATAGGATTTAATCAAGTAAATAATTTATTTATTTTTCTCATGATATTAGAGATAAAAAAAGAGATATACATTGCATAACTTGTGAAATTTAGTTTATATGATCCTGCATAAAAATCTATTTTCTTAATCAATACAAGGAATTCCAGAATTATTTTTGTTTGAATAACCCATGGAAAATACTTAGGAAATGATATATTCTTAAATTATTTCCATTATATAAAGTATATGTATTCATTTTACATGGTGATATTAATGATAATCAACCACTGATCAATATCACCTTAAAAATAATAGATTTCCAAAAACCTAATATGACTTGAGAACTGGAGAAAAAACAATATTGGCCCCATTGCATTGACCCACTCCTCTATGAATAGTGGACAAGAGGACCCTCTAATGTTGGGTGAAAATTGACTAATAAATGACTCGATTAAGAGTTTCCTTATTCATGGTGAATTTAAAAGATCAACATGACTTGGTTTGTTTCCCACTACTTGATATTATTATATAAGAATTTCCAATGTTTTTAATTTTATCCCCAATCACATTAGTTTTCCCATTACAGAAATATAAAAAATTATCATTATACCCATTGCTGATTATTTTTATTTTGGTTTGTGAAATTAAACTTACTAATTAAAAAATGGGAATGAGTATTCCTAAACTAATTATTACACATAAACCAAAATAGGTTTATTAAAATATGGATTACATAAATGAGTTTTGTGAATTATCCTTTCAATATATAGGTTTCAATATTTTTTACCCAAGATAGTATATCTTACTAAACTAGTTATATTTTTTAAAATAATTGATACATATTTGTTTAAAAAATGTGATTAGCCAATGATTATCCCAAAAAATAGTCATATCAAGTGTGTATAAATGTTTTATTCAATATTAACCATAATGATAGATGGGATAAACTCATCTAACTAATTTTAGGATTATTTACCTTAGAATCAACTATTCCAAAACTAAATCAAATTATAGTATCCATAATTGAATTTATTTCTAGAAAAACCACAAAATCCATACATTACCAAAATATTAAGGTAGTAATATAAACATATCTTTAGGGTTTTTTATAATATTCTATAAACTAAAATCAAAAAATAAATAAATTATACTCTAAAACCAACTATATTTATCCATGATTGAAAAGGAAGAAATAATACATTCATACCATGGTTTAAATATCACATATCATAATATTCACAAAACCCAAGTACCTAAAGTTTTAGTTTCATGGAAAATATCTACATAAATATCATATTTTATTACACTAGAAACTATTTTTCCTTTATAATTCTCCTGTAGAAAATTTCATGATATTTCAAATTATATAATCATCTTCTTAAACTATCTATTATATATATAATAAATGTCTGATCACAAAAACACAATAAGGGAAAAATATTTAACAACATGAAGGAAGTTATGAGGGAGACATAAATATCATAATAAATGAACAAAAGACCATAGATGATAACCATAAAACTTTTTTGATTCACATTACATATTAAAATGATTATTAGGGTATCATAAATGATATGGCATGGCTCATAAAACATATCTATAATCATATACAATTCAAGCATCAACAAAAGTTACAAAATACATAATATGTTTTATATAATCTTGAAAGAGTTGAATTTCATGGAAAAAAATGTATCGTGGAATTTTAGCATAACCTAATTAAATACATTGAAATGTGATATAACAAAAACAAATATGAAAAAATGTGCAAGAAATCTAATTCTACACTTGATTATATGAAAAAAACCAATATTTCAACACTTGAAATTCTGAGCAAACTCATCATTCCCAGGTCTCTCTGAACAAAGTCATTAATTTCAAACTTGATTATATCATGTGATATAAACTCAAACCAATGAATTTGAGGGAGGTATAGTATAACACCCATAATAATACACACATACGTGTTCCACTTAAATTAAATCTCAATCAGATCTTATATAACCCATGAAAATATTCGTTTCTTTAACATCCAAATAGTAATCATTCACTTTTCATAAATAACGCATTGATATAAAAATGATTTTATAAATCAAAGAAATATAATATAATAATATCATGAATAAGGTCACGTGAAACCAAAAAATGAATCACCCAAAATAATCACATAATAACACAAAATATTTAGTGAAACATTAATCATAACACTATTATAGATAGATGATTTAAAATATATATAGTAAAATGAAAATGAAATCACAAAATATCTTTCTTGAATTAATTTTCAAAAAATTGATTTCAATTTCATATTTATGACTATATTTTTGAAAATTATAATTATTTTATAGAAAAGTCAAAAATAAAATAAATCACAAATAATAATTTTATCTTTAAAGCTTCTTTTTTCCAAAAAAGAGGACAAGATTCAAAACAAAGGAGTCATAAATCATTGCTTTGTAAGAAACTATATAACTCAAAAGGGGTATATTTCAATTGATTTCCTCATAAGTGATTTGACCTCTACTATAATATTTATAAACATCATAGTTTCTAATTTCATAAAATAATTATTTTATATTTCAATTTATACCCTTCAATAATAACAATTTTCCTTAGGTATAATATTGTTTTAATATCTTTTCAATATCACGTGTAAATATGCATAACTTATTGTGCATGAATTGAAATATTGATATCATTACCAAAACTATTATGTAAATTAATATCAATTAATATAATAAAATAAATAACCATCACATATTAAAAAAATTTCTCATATAATTCCATATGTTATTTAGTTACGCTGGATGAAAATAGAATCAGTGTAGGTTTATTTTTGCGATTTCAGTGATAAAAGATGATACTTCAATAATATGTTATATAAATAAATTAATATTTTATATATCATATTTATATTATTAGGTTGTTATATTAAAGTAATATTACTCTTCATTTTCCCATGTATATACATAATATATTTTTATAACGTCGTTTTTCTAGGTCATCATACCTACCCAAATGTCAACATACAATACCTAAATTTTGGAGTATGGTTAAAGAGGTGTTTATTTTAAAAAAATATAATTATAATAAAGTAATAATGATATTTTTTATTTTTTTATTCTTTTGAACACGATTTTATGATTTTTGATAGAGAATTAAATATTATAAAAAATGACAAAATTGTTCTTTTTGGAGGTGGAAGTGTGTGCACATACACGATGGATGGTCATTTATTTTTATAAGATTATAAAAAGAACAAATTTTTTTGGAAGAATTAATATAATAACATCTTAGTATACTAATTATACTGAAGTCATAATATTATTATAGTGATAACATATTTTGAATAGTATGATTAAGAAGAAAAAATTAAGAATTAGATAATACTTATGTTAGAGATTTTATCTTTCTATGGAAGACCCATAAAAAATGAAGGCTATAAGATCACTATAATGGACCCAGAGTATATATTCATTGGATATTTTTATACCTAGAGTACAATGATATTGTTACAATAATTAATTTTCCGGATATGTGAGTTAGGAATAGGTAGAAGTGCGACCTTTTTACTAGTGAAGTCAAGACTAGTTTTTCAAATACCCATTGAATTTGAATAATTTAATTTCACAATTAAATTGAAAATTATTTAAGAATATAAAAATGAAGAAGTGGGTGGGGTTGGGTTGGGTAACACCTCATCCATACCTTTTAAACAATGTTTTTAACCTATTTTTCACTTTCTTCCTTTGTTAATGAATTTTTATCATTTTTACTTTTTTCAAGGGTAGATTATTTTTAACTATAGTACATAATTTTAATGAACAAAACTAAAATAAACTAATTAACTTATTTAGATACTATGATTTCAAATTTTAATACTATTTTATGAAATAAAATTTATACATTTATGAAAAGTTAACTTGAAAATTAAATCACTTAAATGTATAAAACCATTTTTTAAATAATTTGACTAAGAATGTAAATATATATTTTATAATTTTATCATGGTTCTGAGTGATGAGTACTTTGAAAACCAATTAAAGTAAAAAATTTAATTTCAATATGAAAATACTTTCTTTATGTAGAATACCAAAAACATTATATAAAATCAACATTTTTATTTAGTTCTACAAAGGTTTTTTTATAGGTTTTCAAAATTCAAAGAATATTTAATCATGAATAATGTTATTAATTAATATAATTTTTTTATTTCTATAATGGTTTTTAAAATTTCTTGGGTATTTTTATATAGTGATTAAATCATGGAAATTTTGATTTTCATAATTCTGATATTTTTTTTTGATAAATAACCTTTTTATAAAATGATAAGAAGTCAAAATAAATAAAATTTAATATGATTAATTAAATACTGTGGTTTATTTTATCAATTTCAAATTCTAAAATTTAGAAATTTACCTTTTCACAAAAAATTAAAAATAAAATGAAAACTTATTTTGTTGAAAAATATAATTTTTATCACTATCTCATAATAAAAAAATTAACATTACAAGTAATTATTTTTAACTAATTACTATATTTGGTTAACTACTAATTTCATTCTAATAAGTTTCTTCTCATTTATCTAAGGTTTTGATTGAATGAAAAGTTATTGAATACTTAATTATTATTATTTTACATGGTCTAAAATATTGTATTATAACATCTTTTACCTATTTTCAACATGTAGTTGAATTATTTCCACTAGTAATGAAGTACAAAATACATTAAAATAGATTAAAATTTCATTATCCTGATGTAGAATCATCAAGAATCAGTATCCCTAACCAACTTAAGGTAATTTCTTAAACATAAATTCTGGCTCTATGAGGCTCTCTTTGTTTGGTCAATAACACTATCTATAGGCACATATTTATATGAATATTGGAATCATGATCGATATTATTCTATATTTCAACCAATATAATATGGTTCAACATTGAATATTAGATTGTACTACACATGGATTAAACTATTTCAATAAATTCATAAAATATATGGGGTGAAATATACTGAGTCCACCTAATTAGATCATTGAAAAGATTTGAGGACCTTCAATTTTCATAAAATCAACTCTGCATTAAGATAAAACTCAGAAAACATAAACATTATCCTATAGTCAATAAATTTATCTAGCTCATATCATCCCTCAAATTGGATTCCATTTTTTGATTTGGAACAATTGTGATTAAATGAAACTTTTCATCATCCATGTTTGAATGAGTGGGAAGTGTTGGGATGACATGAGAATGAATTGATCTAGGATCTTAGGGTTGGAACGATCTTCATCAAACCTGAATTACTATTTTCATACCAAGTCTGAGTTTTTCATAATAAATTCACCTTCCATCCTCGAGATGATATTATATTCTCTTCAATTCAAAATCAACTCCAATTATTCATCCACTAAACATGATGCATCTGTTGATATAAATTTATTTTCTTTTGAATATTCAACATATATATAATATAATATTATATATATAAGTTAATATTTAATATATTCTAAATTCTATGAAATTATTATTATATATATATTAAATACAATTGATAATATATATATATATATATATATATATCACAAATGTTATTCATTATAAATCCTTCATGAATGTATGAGATTGTTTTAATATTAATTGAATATGATTAAATTAATTAATTTCAATGGTAATAAATATATATGGATACATAAATATGAAGGACTCTTTTTAGTTAATAAAACATGTATTGGAAAACTATATAAAAGTATGTGATCCATCGTATTGTAGATAATGGATTGTCACCAGGCTTCTCAATTGTCTCTTACTCCCATTCCACTCGTCATTATTTGAGGTGATGGTCTTTTCACCCTTTCATCATTTGGGTATCCGCAAAATAAAACCATGGAACAATTTTCTAGTTCACCCCCTTGGAGTTAGAGTAATTTTGTTCACTAGCTTTTCATATTCATCAAGAACTCTCTTTCATTGAGGAAGAATAATTTTACTTTCATTAGATATTTCTTGGAACACTATTTCTATCGTTTTCTTTAATCATTGAATATCAGAGATATATTTACATGTGTTTGGGTTGTTATCCAAAACATATGATTATATAATGATCATTAAAAATCCATCGATGGTATCCTAGTTTAGGCTTATTTTATGAATCAATGTGTTTGTTAATAAAAACATGTTTTTAGAATATTATGATATTGTTGAAGTTATAAAATGAATATGAAAAGTTCTTATATATTACAATGGGTAATGTAAATAAATAAAGTATTTTTCTTAATCAAAGAGATTGAATTTTTAATAGAATAATTTTTTTATCATTTTCTTATAAATAATTACAAAGGAATTTTTAAATATTTATATAATTTTATAAAGGTTTATTACACACTAATTTATTATAAAATTTTGAAGGTTAATTAATAAAATTTAGAAACTTTGGAAAAATTAAAGTTAATTAATTATGATATTGAAATAAGTTGTTTATTTAGAAATCATAAGAGTAAATTTATACGGATTTTAAATATTTTAATATATATGATATCTACATTATAGAAAAATGATTACTTAATAGATATTGAGTTATAAAAGTCTAAAAATTCATAAAATATCATATAAATTCAATTGAATATAATATATGAATGGCCTAAAATAATAATAATATAAAATTTATATTTACTTTATAATTAATAAATTGATTATAAATGTAATTTACTTTTTATAAATTTATATGTGGTTCATATTTTCCGAAAATAAGGAAAATTATTATTTAGTAAATTTATTTAATATTCATGTTTATTTCATAATTAATTAATATGAAATTGTTCAAATTAAAGGGAAATAATTTGGATATTATTTAGGATGTGTCAAAAGGAGTTTTCATAATTGATATGACCAAGGTTTAAATAATAATTAGTAATATGATAACTATATTGTGTAAATAAAATTACATAAATGAAATTGAATTATATATAGTTTATCCATATAATATCACATATTTAAAATAAAAATATCCTAATATGATAAATATGAAATAGTGCATATTAGAAAGTATATAATTTTTTTTAATGAAAATTCTGAAATGTGCAAAATTCTAATGACGAAATTATAAAATTATTTATAATTAGATATTATTTATAAAAGTGTTCATAAATTTTTATCTCATGTTTAAATATTTGACTTGTTCATTTATTTAATGGTTTTCCCTATTTTATTCATTTTTATAAAATTTTAATATTATAAATTTCTATATGACAACGATTATATTATAAATTTATTCTAACATAGAGCTTTGGATATCATTCTAGGTATGACATCATAATGCTTAGTTTTCAGCAATGTATACCTATATTTATATTTTTTGTAATGTTCTTGAGAGATTTTATTAGGAATAGTTTGTGCATTCTAGGTGTTGGAGGTTTCATTAATTTTACTCCCTCTTGTTTATATTTCCTTAGGTATAGAGACTTGGGGTCAGACCACCATCATTTATAGAGGATTTCATTTGCTTGTAATTTTAGTGGGGTCAGCTATTAGTCACTCTGGCCATACTCATGTCATGTTTTTCAACCTCATAAAATATATACCATTACATGAAGCATTAATATACCTAATATATATGATGTAATTAGATTTGTGTAAGTATACTCAGTGTCTTATTTTTTAGATGATTAACACAAACTTATGAGTTGTGTTAAGGGCTACACATTAACATGGTGTGAAGACATTAATTTGGTTGTTTTAAAAGGGAATCCAAATCTTAACTAGTGGTTGTGTGTATACAAAAAAGTTCATAAACCATTAGATGGTAATATCTATAGATGATTTAATATTTATAATTTAAAATTCATATGATGTATATAAATTTTTTGAGACCATAAAAGGAAATCCCAAAAATAATAAGTTTAAGATTCCATCAAAAGATACACTTTTCAAGATATCAATAATCCATCTAGGTTCTTTCATACTACAGTGAGGGGAATTTGTATTATCCTCTATATTGATAGTATGTAATTAGTGACTCAGTATTATTTAATGGGTAGTTTCATTCCATATTGGGGATCACCTATATTGTCTTGTGTTAGTGTGTTTTTAATTTTTTTATTGGGTCACACATAGCTTGGAAACCCAAATAGTCAGGATACTATAGGAATTTAATTTATTTAATACTTATGTTGGATTAGGATAATGGATTATCTGATCAATTATCTATAATTTTTATATGTTGTTACTGGTATGATTCCCAGCCTAAAAAACTATGTGGTGAATTTCACACCATAGAGGGGTAATTTTCATAGGGAAATATTGACCTTGTCTCAAAAATAAATATGATGTAAGGGGCTATAAATTTTTGTGGTATCACATTAATTGAAATCCTTTATTTAAAATATATAATACATTACACTCACTTAATAATATGTATTTTTTTTATTATGTCATACTTCACAATAAACATGTTTAAAATATTAATACATATTCCCTATAAAATATTTAATAATTGGTTTTTAGGATTGGGTAGTTTTCTCAAAGGGAAATATACGTATTACCAAAATATAAATGTTATTGAGTTCAATTTCTCCAACTCTGACTCATGGGTAATATTTATTTCTCTTTCATCACAATTGTTTGATAAAAAACACTGAATTAGATATTGGAGGAAACTAATAAAGGGTGAAGTAGAACTATGTTTTGGTAATGTAGGAAAATTTGATGAATTGGAATTTGGAACTTATGATCTAATTTTTCTATGTATTTTGATGATAGAGTAGAGAAACTATTATTATGTTCGGATGCATGCCACTTGTAGGGCATGAAAAATGTAATGACCCAGAATTTCGATGTAATTGTTTATAAATAAATAGGAATTTTATGAGTCTGCGAAAATTGACGGCGCATAATTTCAAGGCCCGAAGTGCTTGGAATGAATTTCTGAACATTATTTCAGGTACGTTCAGTAAAAGTGAAAGAGGGTTTTTCTAACATTTGAACCGGTTCGCAGAAATGAAATCTGAGGGCACCGTTGAACATGTAGTGCTGATATTCACATAAGGATACATTCACCTCGACCACAGTAGGTTGAGGGTGGAAGTTAGATTTTCATATATTTGTGAAAGAATAAAATAAAAATAAAATTGTGTAGCTTTAATTTTTATTTTTATTCCATGTGGATGTTGAGAAGTGGGGACCACAATACCTAAACCTCCCATGAGAGGTTATGATGGTGGGGACCACACGAACTAACCTCCAATGAGGTTTTATGGTAGTGGGGACCACATGAGGTATAAACTCCCTTGAACTCCCCTCTTAATTAGGGAGAAACATCTCAAATCCTTCTTTAATGTGGAGGAGCCTCTTGAGCTTCCTCCACATTAATTGTTCCAACAAAAAACGTTAAATTTTCAAACCCATGTGTGTGTGTGTGCGCCAATATAATTTATTATTATGTTAAATTATTTTGGCACCGCTTTTCCTTTGGGTTGGTAAAGGAGAGATCTCTTGGAGGATTGCTTTCATCCAACGAAGAACTTATTCTCTAAACTAAGAATACCGATGAAGAACTTCTTCTCTGTATGAAGAACCCCAATGAAGAAATTCTTCTCCAAATGAAGAACTCCAATTAAGAACTTATTCTCCGAACGAAGAATCCCATCGATGAACGTTCTTCGGAATCAACCAAGAGGATAACGCATGAACCGACAATCGAGGAAAACACCAACGACACTGGAGACCTTCGTTTTCCAATTATTCATCTTTCTCCTCACGACATCTTAGACGTCCTCAACTGAACGAGGTAGGGGTTTGGTTCCCATGTTCTTCCCTTCTATGTTTCTTTTGCAGGAATGGGATTAGTGATTGACGAAGGTTGTGCGGATTGAATTTCTTAAATATCTTTCATACATGTTCTTGATCTTGTTAAGCTACTTGATACAGCTCTAACTCCAAGGGTTCAGTCCAAACAAACATGGCCCGACGCCTCCATCGTTCTTCTTGAATGGTGTATCCTTCGCGATGGAAAAAGGCGCCTTTGGTGACGGCGTTCGGTTCCAGTGGTTTTCACTAGTGGGACTCAAGAACTACCGACAAAGGCACGACACCCTGCCTCCCCACGGCCTCGGAACCTAGCCACCCCGCGACCTCTGCACCGCACACTGCTCCTCCGTCCACATCCACCGACTCCCTACGGACATCGCCTCCCCGCAGCCTCCGCCGCTCCGTGCCATCCACTACCGAACTGACCCGAGTCACCACCTCCTTTTAATACACCGCCTCCATCTGAGCCACTGTCACCGTCTGGGCTAAGCCACCGCCAGGCCAAGCCGCTGTCCAATCCACCACCACCGTCCGGGCCTAGACGCCACCACCGTATGCACTGATCCGCCACCGCCGTCTGGGCCGTGCCGCCACTCGAGCCTCCGCCGCCCTTCTGGTCGATCCACCCTATGGCCTCGCGGCCTCAAGGTACCCTCCGTGGCCTTGGGGCCCCCCAGGACCCTCTGTAGCCCCCTTCGGATCCTGCCAGGCTGGACCTCGTGGGCTGGGTCGGTTCGACTGGGTCTAACCGGACCCGGGCCCGCTACGAACCATTTACTTTCTTTTGACCATAACTTTGGCACCAGACGTCCATTTGATGAACTATTAGAAGCGTTTAAAACATCGAAGCGAGACGGTACCTTTGCGTATACCCCACACAGTTTTGGTTTATGATGGGATATAGTCAGGTTGGATCAAGCACGAATCCAACTGGGCCCCCGGGAATAGAAGACTAATAACTCATAGACCGAACATCCGATTGACGCATCATCCATTGCATTGAGACCCCTAGGACTTGGTAAATCATTGAGATAATTATTCATGGCACATCATGGTAGTTGGAAAATCGACCAATGGTTTGGGGAATAGACTCTCCTGTAGTTGAGCAAGCCAAGTGGGGAAACCCAGTAGCCAGTTGTGACGAGATGTGTGCTCCAAGCAAACCTATGCAGGTCATCTCTAAGCGATCCTGTGTGGGTCACCTCCTAGGGATCCTTTGTAGATGAGATCTTAGCGATCCTATGTGGGTCAGCTTCTAGAGATCCTGTGTGGGTCACCTCCAAGAGAACCTATGTGGGTCAGATCCAAGAAATCATGTGGGGGTTAGCTACTAACGATCATGTGGGGGTCATCTCCAAGAGATCCTGTATGGGTCATCTCCTAGAGATCATGTGCGGGTCAGCTCCTAGTGATCCTGTGTGGCTTAGCTCCTTGCAATCCGCTCATAGTGATCCTGTGTGGGTCAGCACCTAGCGATCCTGTGTGGGTCAGCTCCTAGCAGTCCTATGTGGGTCACCTCCTAACGGTTCTATGCGGGTCATCTCCTTGCAATTCATTGTAGGTAAGTAGTAGAGGCTCTTAATAGAATTATATGACTCATTATTTATAAATAATCATCTCTACTGCCATACCTAAAGACATACCCCGTGTGAGCTGAGTCAGTACCTCTCTGTTTTCCTCATGATTGAGATGGATTACTTGAAAACTCAGGTATCTATATTGGCATATATAGGGTTATCTGTTGATTTCAACTTTTTGGTTTATCCCTAGTGAATTTTTTGAGACCTTGAGGGTCTCAGGGTCCCTAATGGGTATCTTTATACTCACCCCTACACGGGATATGCTCGCACCTTGTTGTGTTGGATGCAGATGAAGGACATCGCTGACTAAGGACAAGGGTACCAGGATTGGACGGTCCCCGGAGGTGAACCATACGGTGTGTCAGTTCGCAAAGGAGACAGATGGATGTGGAGTGTTGAGGAGGCGATCTGTACCTACCCTTCTAGTAGTATTTGAGGTGGATGATCCAGGAGGTTCTTTTCTACTATCATCCAACTTTTACTTTCCAGTTTTCCTTGTACATTCCAAATGGGCTTATATTCTGGCCCCTTTTTCTTACTGTACTCACTCTGTTTACGATTCATTTTAATTGAGTTTGTATCTTGATGTGTGCTCGGTTATGTGTTTAGAGGTTATAAAGGAAATGCCTTACCAGTTTTAGGGGTTATGCATTTCAGTGCTAGTCGCCACCCCCTGGAATATGGATGTCATGCTTTGAGTAGTCATGACATGGGCCCCGGGGGATGGGTCGTGACAAATTGGTATCAGAGGAGTCGGTTCTACCGCAAAACATATGACTCTGAGATTTCTTTTAATGATAATAATGTTAAGTGTAGTGAGTGTGGTAATCAAGTTTAGGGTATCCAGTGTTTGTGTGGCAGTTGACGTATCCATACACCCACACCCTGAATTCTGATTTTCAACTTAGTTCATGAAAACACTGATTTCATGTGTGTTTTCAAATTTTTTCTTTATGACATTTTCATTTAGCTCACCGGGTATAACCTATTGACTGTGGCGAACCTGAATCGTTTCAGGATGCCTCCATGGAGACAGCCAGCTAGGGTTTCCAGAGTTTTATGCACTAATAGCCCAATGAGTGATGAGGCCTGAGTAAAGGGCCCTATTCTAGTAGAGGCACAAGTGGAGGCACCATCAGTACCATTACCCATTGGGCCACCGATGCCCCCAGCAGAGGGTGCACGCCGCTTGAGCGCGTTGCCTGATTTCCAACACCAGAGGCCTCCCAGGTTCAGCGAAGAGATGGACCCACAGACAGCTGAGGATTGGTTGGAGTCTGTAGTTAGAGTCTTTCGATTGGTAGAGACACCAACCGATCTCATGGTGATCATTTCCACCATCCTTCTATAGGTAGCAATAGGAGATGGTGGAGCTTGATGCTCAAAGTTCACGATGAGGTTATGATTCTCTAGGAAGACTTCAAGAGCCTCTTACGGGAAGAGTTTTTTCAAACAAATCTTCGCGCAGTGCGCATATAAGAGCTCTTTCATATACTATAGGGTAGTATGACTATAGATCAGTACTCTGTGAGGTTCACTGACCTCTCACACTACTCCACTGATATGGTGCAGGACCCTTTCTTCAGGGCCCAAACCTTCGAGTTGGGACTCAGGCTGGACATCAGGGATTTGATGAACTCACTCAGCATCCCAACGCATGTGGGGGTGTCAGAGAGATCCCTCTTAGTGGTGGGTTTCCTTGCTGAGAAGTCACCAGCAGCGAGATCGAATAACAGTCTTCATGTAGCAGAGTCTTCTGCAGGTGGAAGTAGACAGATTTTGCAGAGGACCAAGAGGACCACAAATACATGTGGATGACCGCATGACTCAAGATATGTTATACGAGTCACCCGCAACAGAGCCAGTCATACCAGGAGCGGGAAATGTTACACATGTGGTGGGTATGGGCACATGGATTGTGACTGTCTGACCCACTGTACAGATGATTAGCAGACGGTCTAATGACTTTTATGCAGAGACAAATATTTTACCAAAGAGGTCCGTTGGGAGCAGGAGAACATGACAGAGGATCTGGTCATGCAGCTGGCGGTGGTTGACGATTCAAGATGTTACCACCACCACCACCATGAGGTCCACCTTGACTGCAGGGAGTAAGGGGAAAGGGGAGAGCTCATCTCCAGGCTACTGAGGCCAATTATCAAGGCACTCCAGAGATGATATGAGGTATCATCTATTTCTACTCCACCTTAGCTACAGTACTTATAGAAACATGTGCCAGTCATTATTTTATTTCCATTACCCTCGTTCGGAGCTCAGAGATTCTGACGGAGCCGTTAGTTAGATCCTTACGACCAGAGATTGTTATGGGAGCTGATTCGATGATTACACACTGGTTCTGGTAGTGTGAGATTACTATATGAGGCGAGAGATTCGGCTGAGATCACCTAGTAGTGTCATCGAGCCCTTAGAACATCATCTTGGGTATAGACTGGTTATCTACATTCCATGCCTAGATTGAATGTATTAGGTGCAAAGTGTGGTTTGTCCACAGGGATGGAACCAAATTTACATTCACCGACGAAAAGGGAGCCTTTTCTACATAGGATGGACATTCATGGAGGAGTGTGCAGCCGATCACTCATCAGTTGGTTAGCCTTACCCTCGGAGAGGATGATGTAGAGAGTATGAGCCATCCTGTTTTGGTGGTCCAGTATGCAGATGTCTTTCATGATGATGTTCTAGGTCTACCTCCTCACAGAGAGGTGGAATTTTATATTGACCTATACCCCGGGACGACATTGATATCTACACCAGAATATCGGATGACTCCCGCGGAGCTTCGTGAGCTGCGGTTACAGCTTAAAGACTTGCAGGGGAAGAGATTCATTTGGCCAAGTGTTTCTCCTTGGGCAGCCCCGATTTTGTTCGCCATGAAGGCGTATGGGAGCTTGGGAGTTTATTTCAACTATCTGTGCCTAAAATAGGTGACCATGAAGAAAACGTACCCACTTATGATGATTGGTGGTCTCTTTGATAAGCTGAAAGGAGAACGATGTTTCTTGAAGATATACCTCAGATAAGGCTATCCCAAGCTCAGAGTACAAGACAAGTTTGTGAAGAAGACGACCTTCAGGTGTCGATACGACCTTTATGAGTTCTTGGTTATGCCATTCGGTGTAACCAACACTCCATAAGTGTTCATGGGACTCATGAACATGATCATTCCTCCATACCTTGATCACTTTGTAGTAGTCTTCATTGATTAAATTATGATCTACTCAGCTAATGAGGAGGAGAATTCCTATCATTTGCAGGTAGTACTGGACACACTCAGAGAGTTCCAGGTTTATGGTAAGATCTCAATGTGTCAGTTTGGATCTGAGAAGTTCAATTTCTGGGACATGTCATATGATATGATAAAGTTGGAGTGGATCCAGTGAAGTTTGAGGTAGTACATTCTTGGGAGCCACCCAAGAGTGTGTCAGAGGTACATAGTTTCTTGGGTTTGGACAGATACTACGGGAGATTTGTACCAAATTTCTCTAGAGTTGCAGCGCCTCTATCATTTCTGACGATGAAGGGGAAACCCTCTATTTTTTCGGAGAAATGAAAGTGGAGTTTTCAGGAGCTGAGGTAGAGTCCAACTAGGTCCCCCATCATGAGGCTTCTAGAGGAAGGCGTTGGGTATGTAGTCTACTACAACACATTAGGGACCAGACTCAGATGCATCCTAATGCAGGAGCAAGCAGGGATCGCATATGGTTCTCGACAACTGAGAGAACATGAGCAGAACTATGCTACCCATGACATGGAGTTAATAGCGGTGACCTTCTCCATGAAGATGTGGTATCACTATCTAATGGGTAAATGATTTACAGTGTACTCTGATTACAAGAGTCTCAGGTATATATTCTCTAAGAAGGACCTGATCCTTAGACTGTGACGTTGTCTTGAGTTCTTCCAGGACTATGACATCGAGATAGTCTATACTCCTGGGATGGGGAATGTTATTTTAGATTCATTCAGCAGGATTTCTGGTATACAAGAGCTTGGTGAGGTGACAAAGAGACTGACTGCTTTACAGATACCCTTTGTGGATATAGATAGAGAATCTCTGCTTTAGTCTGTTACAGTCACTCCCCCACTACTTCTACGAGTCAGAGAGGCATAGCATGGGGACGTTGACTGTGAGGCTCGATGTGCTCAGATATCCATAGGGTAGGCACATGATGGATTTTCTGAAGGTGGGGAGCATGTCATCCTATTCAGAGGACGTACCATGGTACCGGTGTCACTTTGAGAGGAATTGATGAGGGGGTTATAGACATCCCCTCTTGTGGTGCATCCAAGAGTGGTGAGGATATTCCAAGATCTCCGACGACATCACTGGTGGCTGAGAATGAAGAAAGCAGTAGCAGAGTTTGTTTCTTGGTGCCTCACTTGTCAGCAAGTGAAGGCGGAGCATCGGGTACCAGCAGGCTTGGTTCAGCCTTTAGAGGTCCCAGAGTGGAAGTGTGATGGGATATCCAGGTACTTCATGATATGACTTCCATGTACATCCAGAGGTCATGAATCAATTTGGGTGATCATCGACTGACTCACCAAGTCGGCCCACATCTTACTAATCAGAGAGAAGGATTTGGTAGAGAGTTTGGGATGCCTCTATGTGCAAGAGATTATACAACTACATGGAGTAACTTTGATGATTGTCTCCGATTGTGATGCATGTTTTACTTCCCAGCTACGGAATGGGTTTCAGGTGGCTTTTGGGATGCAGCTTCATTTGAGCACCACCTTCCATCCTCAAACGGATGGTCAGACTGAGCAGACCATTCAGACCCTCAAGGAAATGCAACATGATTGTGTCCTCGACTTTAGTCGCAGCTGGGAGGATCATTTTCCTTTGGTGGAGTTTGTGTAAAACAATAGTTATCACTCCACCATTGGGATTTCACCTTTTGAGGCGTCATACGAGAAACCATGTAGATCACATTTGTGCTGGACAGACCCAGGGGACTCAGCACTAGTGGGACCAGATATTGTATGGTCTATTACAGAGAAGGTTCAGATCATCCAGGAGCGTATTAAGACTGTACAAAGCAAGTAGAAGTCGTATGATGATAGAAGATGGAGACCTCATGAGTTCGAGGATGGAGACCACATATTTTTACGGGTCTCTCGTTGATGAGGTTTGCAGAGATTTGGCTGAGGCATCAAGTTATATCTGATATTAATGGGACCTTTTTAGGTCCTCCACATAGTTTCCGAAGTGTCTTACTGCTTAGATCTTCCACCTCAGTTATACCGGGTGCATGACGTCATCCACGTATCCCAGCTGAGGAGATACGTGCACGACCCTTCTCACCTCATCGACCATGGTAGGATAGAAATCGATGATGGGGATACTTATAAGGAGGTTACAGTATACATTGAGGATCGACATGAGCGGGTCCTTTATTGATGTTCGATACCTCTGGTGCACATTCTCTGGAAGCACGGGAACCTACATGAGAGCACATGGGAGCGGGAGGCTCAGATACGTTCTAAGTACCCCCACTTGTTTACATAGTTATGAGTTGTGGCTTATGGGGACATAAAGCCCTGAGGAGGGGAGAATGTGAAGACCTAGAATGTTTATTAATAGTTTTTAAATAAATGGGAATTTTACGAGTCCACAAAAATTGACGGCACATAATTTCGAGGCACGGAGTTCCCAGAATGAATTTCTGAACATTATTTCAGGTACATTCAGTAAACATGCATGTGGGTTTTCTAACTATTGAACAGGTGCTCGAAATTTAATTCTGAGGGCACCATTGAAATCGCAACACTGGTATTTGCATAAGGAGACTGTCACCTTGACCGTAGTAGGTCGAGGATGGAAGTTAGCTTTTCACATATTTGTGAATGAATAAAATAAAAATAAAATTCGGTAGCTTTTATTTTTATTTTTATTTCATTTGGATTTTGAGAAGTAGGGAACATGAGACCTAAACCTCCCATGAGTGGTTATGATGATGGGGACCACCCGAACTGACCTCCCATGAGAGTTTATGGTAGTAGGGACCACCCGAGGTATAAATCCCCTTAAACTCCCCGCTTAAGGAGGGAGAAACCTCTCAACACCCTCTTTAATGTGGAGGAGCCTCTTGAGCTTCCGCCATTTTAATTGTTCCAAAGCCTTACTTTAATTTTTCCAACTTGTGTGTGTGTGTGCCAACTTAATTTCTTTTTGAGTTAAATTATATTGGCACCGATTTTCTTTTGTGTTGGAAAAGGAGAGATATCTTGGAGGATTACTATCTTCTAACGAAGAACTTATTCTCCGAAGGAAGAACACTAACGAAGAACTTATTCTCCAAATGAAGAACGCCAACGAAGAACTTATTCTCTGAAAAAATAACGCCATGGAAGAATGTTCTTTGAAATCAAGCAAGAGGATTACACATGAATAGACAATCGATGAAAACACTGACGACATCGACGTCCATCTTTTCCCAATGATTTGTCATCTTCCTTGTGACCTCGTCGACGTCATCAAGTGAATGAGGTAAGAGTTTTATTCCCATGTTCTTCACTTCTAAGTTTCTTTTGCGGAAATGGGACTACTGATTGACGAAGGTTGTGGGGATTGAGGTTCTTAAATATCTTACATACATGTTCTTGTTCTTGTTGAGCCACTTGCTAATGCTCTAACGCCAAGGGTGAGGGCCAAACAAACATGGGCTGACCCCTCCACCTTTCTTATTGAATGTTGTATCCTTCATGATGGAAGAAGTCAACTATGGTGATGGCAACCAGTTCCAATGGTTTGCACTAGTGGGACATGAGAACCGCCGATAATGGCCCGCCGCCCAGTGGCCTCCACCCCCCGCGGTGCTCCACCATCTGCGGCCCCCACCACCCTGTTTCCATCACCACCTCGCGACCACCGAAACTCCATGCCATCCACAACCGTGCTGACCCGAGTCACCGCCGCCATCTGAGCCTCTGCCCCCGTCTAGGCCGAGCTGCAGTCGCCGCTATCCGAGCTGATGCCACCGTCTGAGCCACTACCTCCATTAGGGCCGAGTCGCCGCCACCTTCTAAGCTACCACCTTCGTCCGGGCTGAGCCTCCACCACTGGCCCGAGCTGCCATCCGAGCCACCACAACCATATGGGACGAGTCACCACCGCCCTTATGCCCGAACCACCCTGGCCGAGCCGTCTAGTGGCCATGTACCCTCGCGGAACCCTCTAGGGCCTCACGGCCACACGCGGCCCTTCGTGACCCATTGTGGCCCTCTGCGGCCCCTCCTGGCCTACTAGGCGAGACCCAACGGGTCGGGCCGCCCTGCGGGATGGACCCAGCATGTCAGGCCGGGTGGACCCAAACCGGGTCGTCCCATGCTGGGTTGGTCCGGGTCGGTTCTATCGGGTCGGATAGGACCAAAGCCCACTATGACCCATTTACATTATTTTGACCATAACGTTGGCACCAGATTTCCGTTTGACGAAATGTCAATGGCGTTGAAAACCACAGAGAGAGATATTCCCATTGAGTATACCCCACTAGAGTTTTGTTTTATGATAGGGTACGATCGGGTTGGATCGAGCACGAATCCAACTGGGCCCTAGGGACTAAAAGGCTAATAACTCAAAAACCGGGCGTCCGATTGACGCATCGTCTGTTGCGTTGAGACCCCTATGATGTGGCGAACCATTGAAATAGTTATTCGTGGGAAATCATGGTAGTTGGAGAATCGACTAGTGGATTGCGGAAAATACTCTCCCATAGTCAAGAAATCCTAGTGTGGAAACCCAGTAGCTTGCTATGACGAAAAGAGTTCTCCTAGAGAACCTGTACGGGTCAGCTCCTAGCGATCCTGGGCGGGTCAGCTCATAGAAAACCTCTGTGGGTTAGCTCCTAGCAATCCTATGTGGGTTATCTCCAAAAGATTCTGTGTGGGTCAACTTCTAGAGATCCTATGTGGGTCATCTCCTAGCGTTCTTATGTGGGTCAGGTCGTAGAGATCCTATGTGGGTCAGCTCCAAGCGATCCTGTGTGGGTCAGCTCCTAGCGATCTTGTGTGGTTCATCTCCTTGCGATTCTGTGTGGGTCAGATCCTAGAGATTCTGTGTAGGTCAGTAGTAGAGCCTCTTAACAGAATAAGATGATTTAATACTTATAACTAATCATCTCTACTACCGTACCGAAACATATACCTTGTGTGAGCGGAGTCAGTACCACTGTGTTTTCCTCATGATTGATATGGATTACTTGAAAACTCATGTATATATATGGAAATATTCATAAGTAAGGTTATTTGTTGATTTCATACTTTTTGGTTTAACCTTGGTGTATTTTTTGAGTCCATGAGGGTGTCAAGGTCCCTCATTTGTATCGTTATACACACCCCTGCAAGGGATATGACCGCCCCTTGTTGTGTTGGATGCAGACAACAGACAACACTGACTGAGGATGAGGGTACCGGGACTAGATGGTGCTCGGAGGTGGACCATACAGAGTGTCGGTTCACAGAGGAGATGGGTGGAAGTGGAGTGCTGAGGAGGTGATCTGTACCTACCCTTCAAGTAGGAATCGAGGTGGATGATCCGGGAGCTACTTTTCACCCATCAGCTGTCTTTTACTTTCCAGTTTTCCTTGTACTTTCAATATGGACTTGTATTCTGGCCCCTTTTTCATACTATACTCACTCTGTTTACTATTCAGTTTACTTGTGTTCATATCTTTTTGTGTTCTCAGTTGTGTGTTTACAGGTTATAAAGGCAATTCCTTCCCAGTTTTAGGGATTACGCTTTTCGGTGCCAGTCTCTAGCCACTAGCCTATGGAAGGCGGTCTTGGGGTAGTCACAACACGGGTCTTAGGGGAAGAGTTGTTAAAAAAATGATTTCTTTGTTTTTCTTAATGCAGCACAGTGGTGGACTAGGGTCATCCCATATGTAGATTATCACATACGGTTCATAGTTAAATTTAAATTGACATAATCTAACTATTTTTTTGGTTTTTTATTATTTTTTGAAAACAATGGTTCTTATTTTGGAAAATATTACAATAAAATAAAATAACACTATAATAACATATAGATGCAACCAAGAGTGAGGGTTGGAAAGAAAGGTCTCGGTCTCAAGGTTAGTCACATGGGTTTCTTGATCATTTAACTTTTATGTAAATTCAATTTGATAATTCTTTTTGAAACCTCATTAACAAATTAATTTACTTTAAATTATTTCATTTGTGATTTAATAATTCCATCGTTTCACCGAACAAACCTAATCAAAATATAAATATTACGATACTTAAACCAAGAATGAAACTCCTAAAAGACCCACCACCACTGTATTTTATTTCATCACATCATGATTTATCATCTCCACTGTTTGAAGGGTTTGGATGTGAGAAGTTAGATAAAAATAAAAATCATGCAAAAGGAATTTAACTAAAAATATTTTTAATGTGGAAGACCACATCACCTTTTTAATACTCTTGCATCCACCACACATTGAATGAAAATATGATGAATTGAATAAAAATAATAAATAACTATGTGAATCCTCCCATTGTTCCAAGCCTTGGGTTAGTTACCTTCCATTGAAAAGTGAAAAGAGATCATGATGGAAATAAGAAAGGGAGATACAATAATATTAGTGTTTTAATAGAAAGTGTGATGCATGATGAAATGGAAACAATTTAATTAAAATATGAATGTAGGTTACATGTGAAAAAAACACAAATAAAAAAAATGGAAAGAAAATTAAAAAACAAAATAATGGTAATAATCATTTCACTTAGCCTCCTTTCTATTAGGGGTTAGGAACTCCCCCTCATCATTGGGGGTCTTATTTTTATATTTGATAAGTGGGTTCTATCATTCAGTATTAAAATTAAACATATTCCAAATATACATTTAATATATCCTCCATATTCTATCTATTGAAATATTTCTCATGGTAGAACAATTTCATCACCTAATTTGTGGTAGTTATCCTCTATAATGATATCCTCAAATGACTTGTGTTTTAGAAAAAAATACTTCTTAATCGACAATGTGTAATTTTTTTATATCCCACTAACTCTGAGAATACATTCTATCTAGGTAGAATCCATTAATTTTAGAACCCATAATTTCCTTGAATTGATGTTTTTGTATATTTTGGTGAAATTTAGAGGTTCAACAAAACTGTAGATAAGAATACACATCTAGTAAGTGTATTTCACGATGTGAATGTTATATTCATTTCTTTTCGATAGTCAGTTCACAATATGTAATTTTTATGGTTAAATAATAAAAATATGACATGTTTTTTTAAGGGAAGAATACCCTAAGGATTACACAATGTGAAAAAATATTACACATCATATTAATCCTCAGTGTAGTATGGCTATAACATTACATAGCACTAGTGGTTTCCTCAAAACCTAGAATATCTCTCACTCTAGTAGGCTATCAATTCCACATTTATTGAGTTTTGAGAATCCTCTTGGTGAGGTTTGGTTCTCAGCTTCCTATCTTCAATCAGTTGTGTGTTCTCCTATTGTTCTCATATGTTTTCTTCTATTATTCTTCTGGGGTTATATTGTGTTGGTGTTTCTTTAGTGTGGTCTAGGTTTGGGTTCTACTTTTGACCACCTGTTGGTGCAGTGTAGTTTTATTCAAAAGTTTATTCTACAATGGTGGTTTCTGGGTGGTTTCTTCTTCACACTATGGAGCATAGAGAGTTAGAATGCTTCTTTTAGGTAGGTATTCCATCATTTCTCTTCAATGTGTATCTTATGGGAGGTGTTTACTATTTTTTATCTATAGGTTATGTTTGTTTCCGAATATTAAAATAAAAAAAAATTAATTTAATTGAAACGGTTAAATGGGGATTGATTCACATGTTTTTATAACATTATTTATTATTTTTTTAATGTGGACTTTATGAGCTAGATGACCCACCGAAAATTTTGGCTGTTGGGAGATTTGTTTTCCCTAGATATATGTATTATGACTGTTGAAACTATTGTGAATGTCATACTTTTTTTATATCAACCTAAATGAAAATTGGTTAATTACATATACATGGATAATGAAATGGTCGCCCCAGGATTTTTGTTTATTAGATAACACCCCAAAAATAAAGTGGAATGTGATAAAATACCCATTATAAATCTATGAAAATGACCATAATGTGTATTTATGTTTGTCTATTCTTTTGTGATGACAATTATTTGATGTAATGGGGGCATGGGGTGATATGTGGTTTTTTTGACCATGATTTTACGGAGGTGGGGTGGCGGGTAGTTTTTTTTGGAAATTATTTTTGGGTGTCAAGGAGATGGTTTGTTTTTCCATGATTTCATAGAGGTGATGAGGTTGTTTTTTTGGCTGTTGTTTGGGGTTGTGGGTAGCTAATTTGTTTTAAAATTATATTAGGGCTTAGGGGTGGTCATTTAATTGTATTAGATTCCTGAGTAATGGTGGAATAAATAAATAATTCTTCCATAATGTTTGGAATGACTTGGGTTGGTTTGGATAATAGAATAAAAATATTACATGGATAATTAAATAGAGGGTGGTGTGGTCAAATTTGTTTGATGAAAAATTATGAAATTAATGGGTTGTTTAAATGAAATTGGTTGGAAATGTGAAATGATGTTTTTGGATATGTATAGTTTTTTTGCTGTTAGTGGTGGCAGAAAAACTGATGGTGTTGTGAGATGTTCGGTTGGTGTATGATACCATTATTTTGGTATTGAGTATTTAATACTATTTATATATTATTTTATATTCATAAAATTTCTATACACACCCAAATCATGTTGATCACGTCGTTCCAACAATCATATAGTCAGGAGGGGGTATTTTCCCAACAACCATTGAAGAGCAATGCTAGTAGGGTACCCGCTGCTTCCCACTCTCTCTTCCAGGAAAGGATTGTATTTCATACGTTATGATAGTAAGAGATCTATTATAAGGTGGTTGTGATAACCCAGGTTCCTTCAGAAGAGAAGTGATATCCCAAGTATTTATTGGGGAGATATGGTGACCCATGGGTTTTCAGGAAAGATGTGACCGTTATTATGGGGAATCGTCTAGTAGGGTTCATGCATGGTAGGGGATGGAATTATGTTTTTGTTCAACATGTTCATGATACCCTACAAATATTGTTTTGGTAGTGGTTTTGTTATGGCCTAGGTGTTTTCTTGTGAGTTGTGTTGTGGTCATGCTTGTGGGGCAGTGAGTCTAGGTGTACGTGGTTGAGGTGTGTTGTGACAGTGCATATTGGGTAGTGTGGTATATGAAAGATATGGGATCCCCAGGACATAAAATTTTGGGTGTGATAGTGTCATACCAATGGGAAAGCGGTGTGGGGTACCATTATAGATGGGATTTTTATTATACTTTATTATGAGGTTTTCCTTATTTGGTGAGCATGACTTGGTGAGTTTGAAATTGCTAGTATACCTTGATAGGTTCTTCTTGGTTATGTTTTTTTCTCATAGGTGAATTAATATGTTTCTTTATCATATTGATGAGAGAATTGAGTTTTTCCTAGTGAATATAATTGTATGCACACTATATGTCTATAAAACTATTTCCAGGTTTCCAAAAAGACTATATGGATTGTGCTGGGCATTACTATCTCAGAACATTGGCCAGCTAATGTGTTGCTACTTTGGAGTTAAATTTGGTATTTACTTTGGAGACATTATTGTATATGTATCAGTTCTATTAATACATGAATGTGTGTTGGTTTTGGATTTATTTTTAAAATTTGTATTGTATTTTTTTGTCTATGATTCATATTATATCCCAATACTATTTATATTATAGATGTTAATGCCTCCAATATATGATATTTTTATACCCTCAGTAAAAGTTGCCAACCCAAGGCCTACTGGAGGTGGGACTCATGGGTTACTCTCTCTCTCTCTTTGTTATGGAATACTTAGTGGTATGGAGTCATGACAGAGTGGTATCAATAGTGAAGGCCAAGATATATGATGGAGATTGGTGTTAGGCAGAGTGATGGTTTCATGGTTTCGTAAAAAAAATATCACCAGTTGAACTTGGTGTGTGACCTAGGATAGTGAGACTAACAAGGATATGATATTTTAAGGCCACTGTGATCTATTATACATACTCTTTTATTATTTAATCTAAATGTTAGATGGAACTTCTTGTAGGTTATATACCTATAAGAGGTACCTGAATATTACTGATTTTTTTCTTATTTGAATTGATTATTTTGGGAAAGTGGAAATGTGAAATAAAATAAACTGAATTACTTAAAATTAATCTTGATGAGATCAAATTCTACCCTGGAGTAGGAAATCCTTGTTTTCATTTTAGTTATGGATACTCTTTGATTATCACATGTGGACCATGTATTTGAGGTTCATTAAACTGATCTGGTAGATCAATGTAAGGTCGATCCTATGGATGAGGATGATCAATGGCTTAAAAATTTGTCTTATTTCTAGTGTCTTGGTCTGGAGAAGTATTAGTGTAGTGTTTCATACAAAGAGGAAGAGATATGGCTAGAAGAGCTAATGATTTCTTTCAGTTTGATTCGGGCCTCGATGGATTACTAGTTTCCTTTAGCAGTCAATCAGATGCAGTTATATATTAATTTGTGGGGGACACTGTATCTAGGAGAGCGAATAAAGGCAGATGTTTTGGGGTTCAAATCAAGATGGAGTTTTAGGAAGAGTTCCTTTCATCGACCCTGGAGGATGTAAAGTGGTATATATTCTTTCTCTTAAGGATTGTAACATGTTATTATTGGAATTGGGAATCAAGTTCAGGTACATTTTGCCTTTCTCCTTGGTTCTTTTTTTAGATGAGGAGTCTCATGTGAGATATATATAAGGGTCACTCCGTCCTTCTACACAGTAAGAAGTAAAAAATTTTAGGTTACCAAAATATATAGAGGTTAATAATAAGGGAAAGTGGATCAAGAAGATGAACTCATGAGGATGTTTTTTATGATAGGTTAAAGAATACGGTTGTGTGGGGGATAGGGTTGTCTGTGGCAGGTCTCAGGAACCAAGACCATGGAAGTTTTTACCAGATGGGAGTCGACCTCAGAATCGTCGTTTACGGCCGTCTTGGGCCAATGGTTTCCATGAATTTATTGGGAGTTTTTTTATTGTGTGTTTTGGTTAGAGTGTTCATGGTGATTTCCAAAACTAGGGCCTAGTGGTTCTCGAAGCTTAGTTTGGTGGGGGTGGAAGTGTTCAGCTCTAGCCTCAACTGTAGTTTCCAGTGAAATCATTTCTGCAGAAGGGGCATTTTTTTTTCTTCCTTGAGGGGAGATGGAATAGTTTGAGGCCAACATTCATATATTACTCGTTTCAGGGACCGTGATCGGAGCATAGTTGGGGATGTGTTTTTCCATAGATAAGAAGAGGAGTAGGGTGTGGTTGGTTTCAGACAATGGAATCCACAGTTCCATAGGGGTCATAAATCATCAGTGGTATGATCAGTTTTCTTAGTATTATTGTTTGTGACTTATTTTAATCAATATATTCATACTCCTATGTTTCAACCATTCTATCACCTACTCTAGAAATATATGTAGATAGGCTTCTTGTACCCCTGTTGTTGACTATACCAGTCAGAGGGCAGACCAACTTGTTTGATGTGTGATAAGGGTGTCGACTGATGATGGGGTGAAATTAGTACCATGGGGATATAATATAGATAATATTTTATTTAACTTATATATTAATTTAATTATTCATACCCTCTAACATTATTAAATTGATATTATTTACAACAATTCAGGATTTATGTTTTTTTTGTGATAAATTATGAAAATTGGTTAATTATGAAAATTAAATATTTTTATGTAACTTTAGTAATTGGGGCATAAAATTTACAATATATATCCAATTTATATGATTAATTTTAGTATGTTTTCTACATTCATTTATTTCAAAATATTTTTCCTATGAGAATATATGATTCAAAATTCGGGAGGCCAGAAAAAACAAATGAAGTTAGAAAACCATCTGTGAGGATAGTGTGGACCCTACATCGGTAACTAAATAATAACATCAGATAAATGAATCCAATTGAGGATATTATACCTGTAATTGAACTAGGATTCATATTCAAGTTTCAAAAAATATCATGGTGTTATGAAATCATTATGATGGACATTGAATGATATACATCAAAGACACATCTCTGAAATTCTAAACCAGAAAAAGTCATACTCAATATTTATTCCATAAAATCCTCTATCCATGTTCAATTAATGTAAAATTTGGATAAAATATGGGAAATTAAATATTAGGAATCCTATCTGAAGATTCATTGGGGTTATTCGAAGAGGAGGGCTTCCAAACAGAAGCAATATTTAATTCAGATGATTCTGGAGGATTTCTTTTCTACTTTACATTTTATCTCTTTTAATCATCTTATTTTTCTATTATATTATCATATAAATTCAACTCAATAACCATTAACATGTTGGGGTAAATATTTGATCAATTTGCGAAGGGTAGTTTCCATATTTTTCAATTCATGAGTTCATGCAGTTTATCATATAAAAACATTATATCTCCTTTTCAATGTTCTTTTCAATATAAAATAGTGGTTTTTTATTATCATGTGTGGCAGTATTTGATTTTTGATTCTATTATTGATTATTGATTTGATCGTTGATCATGATCACCATTTACTAGGTTATGGTTTATATATGGTGGAATATATTGGGTCTTAGTGGTGATGTACTTAATGGTCATAAATACAATTGAACGTGGTAGTAAATGTACTTGATTTTTTGGGATAAACAAGACCTGATCATGTATTTACAATGAAAATTGAGTATATTCATTGAAAATCACTTTCAAAAGGAAGGATAGTAGACCAAATTGATATCTTGGTAAGCTTTTTTCTTACCATCCCCATTTGACCAAAGGAGTGAGAGGAAATTATCATAGAATATCACTTCCACATACATTTCAAAAAAGGATTGAATTAAATAGAACAACAACAAAACTGACATTATGAAACTAACATTGACCAAATTCCCATTATTATATCAATTTTTGTAGTCACATGAATATCAAATTTCATTTCAATTATTTTTTTATTTATTTATTTTTATTCAAAACCATAAAATTCTAAAAACACTACATTTGATACTATAATTAAAAAGTTAAAAACTATTTTGTGTGTAATCCTCTTCAAAATACTAATTACAGATAACCACTAGACTATACATAGGTCATATAAAATACATTTTTCCATTCCCCACGAAATTTATTTGTCAAACATGGCATCATTTCCAGGGAGGCAGTGCCTCCATACCCCAAAAAAGAAAAAAACTTTTATTGAATGAACCATAGTTCAAATAAAAATTTTGTCGATCATTTATCCTAAAATTAAAGGAATAATATCTAAAATGAGAAAGAAATTACAATTATAGTTTGAAGAAATAAACCTAATAGATTCATGTGACACATTCCCATATAACTCTGAACCTACAACAATGGATATCAAACCCAAGAAAAATCTATGGGATCTTTGTAGTACATAATTAATTAACCATAAAAATCAACCAACTATCCCCTGCTTAGATAATTATATTGAATTGTATACTAAAATGATTAAAATTATACCATAATTCCATGGTGTCGCAGGAGAAGACCCAAAATGGAATTGGAGAATTTACAAACATGTGCTCCAGTTGCAGACCCGGAGAAGTTTTGGAATGATAGTTAAAGTGGTGGGAATTCCATTTCTCACTTAAAGGAGATAAAATGGAATGGTTTTATAGTTTATAAACAATAGAGGTCTAAGAATGGGGATATCGACAATGAATATTAATTCAATGATTTTTCCAATATCTAGAAGCACATATATTCTGAAATAGATATATTTTATTCACCAATCAACCGGTGAGACACTTTATGTGTACTGGAAAGTATTTAAGAAGATATGTTTTAGCATCCCACATCATACCATATAAGAACACAATTTTTATTGTTTCATTATTTCATGGAATACTCTGTAATGATTGAAAATTTATAGATGCTTCATCTGGAGGATTCTTGATTGAAAATTAACATGTGTATGTCATAGGTATGGTTGAAAATATTATAAAAAACACATTGAAATTCAATTTTAGAGTTGTGGGAACTAGTATAATTCATGAGGTGAGAACATATAATTCATTTTATTTGTTGAGAAACAAAATGGGTGAAGTCACCCGGTTCTTTTGACAAATGGTTTTGAACCAAGTGACAGAATAATAAGGCACAACTCTGGTATGAGGTTTATGTTCTTCTTCCACTCATTATAATGACTTGTGTCTAGAGATACATGGGTTATAATATTGAGTTTTGTCCTTTCACCCTAAAAAACTATTGAAAAATCAACAGTTTCAACCCTAAGCCCATTACCAATATGGAAATCAACAAAACCAGGTGAGATCATTCAATCTAAACTAGTACCCCAATCAACCTACCTATCAACATCCATAGTATTAAAAATATATATTATTCCAAAAAACCTAAAAATAACTACAACAATAGAAACAATTTCAACCACCAACATTTTTTAGATCCTATTAACAACCATCCATCGGTGGAAAACCATCAATGGAGAACCAACAACTATAGTGATATGTTGAGGGTCTTCAAAAATGTGAGTGTCCTATCCAACCAGTTATAGGATATTTTGGATATTCTAACAATGAATATAGGGAATATTATATCCCATATAGTGTTGAATCCTAATTATAATGTCAGTGTAGTCAAAACAAGAAGTGGAAATGAACACCCACTTTCCTAGAACCATGAACCTAAAAAAATACCCCATTTTCTGAGGGAAGATTCAGATTAAAATTCATATAATTATTTTAAAATTCACCAAGTATAAGAAAAGAGAAAGGTGTATTATTAGGATAGGATGAGGAGGTAATAATTTCCATTTAAAAAACAAAAAAATAGAATAAATGATGTCACCCACCATTATCATGAAAAATGACTGAATTAATGATATTGCAGTAAGAAATTCCTCAAAAACAATTATGGACACCTTTTAGAAAGTGGAAATTAATATCCCACTTATGGAAGACTTAAAACATGGTCCAAGGTATGAAAATATTTAAAAGGATCTTTTCAATATGAGGAGGAGACTTCTATGGAATGAGAAGATGAACTTTTGAAGAAGTGACTTACCCCTTATCACACCACTGTTTTCAACCAAATTCCAAGGTCCAGGAGAATTTTCCATTCCATGCACCATATGTTATTTAAATTTCTCTAATTATTTGTGTGATCTAAGTTATATAATTAATGATTGTCCTCACTCATTATACACTTCTTTTAAGGTGGTAGACATGTATCCCATAATAGTGGTGGTCTAGCTTGCAAATAGATCAAAACTTCTCCTAGAAATAGTTATTGAAGATGACCTTGTGAAATTAAAAGACTTTTTATTCCCCAATTTCATCAATGTACTAAATATGGTAGAAGATAGGATCCCATCACAATCCATCATTTTAGGGATACCTTTCTTAAAAAAAATCTAAAATGATCATCATTGTCTATGAAGGGATAATCACCATAGAGTTTGGAGATAACAATTCCCACTTAAATATTTTTGAGTCAGTGAGGCACCTATCAGATGACCATTCACTATTTTTACACTACCATGATTTTTTTATTGAACCAATTTAAGAATATCATATGGCCCTTAAATTATTTGATCTAGGAGATAATTTTTAATTGAAAATGGAATTTAACATGTGAATTCCCAAAACCTTTGAGTATTTGATTTTATGTGGGATGAATTTGTAAAATATGATTTCCTTGATGGTTTGTTAATTGTTTAACATGATATGATTTTTTTGTGAAGGAGGTACAATCTTTCTAAGGTTGGAACCTTAATTTAATATCATCCATTGAGAAGCCCCAAAATTCAGAATTTAGACCACTCCCCATTGATTTGAAATATGTATACCTCATACACAGAGATAAATTAATAGTAATAATTGATAATAATCTATCTAAAACTCAATATAAATCATTTATTGATATTTTTAGAGGGAATGTATAATCCATAGGGCGGATCTTAGGTGATATCCCTGGAATAAAACTAGAAATATAATGATATACAATCAATCTTAATGGACATTCAAAACCTATCAGATAGCCCCATTAGAGGCTGAATCCCACCATTTGAAGGGTTTGAAGAATGATATTTCGAATATCATGTATTATGGGATAATTTATCCCATTTTAGATTCATAATGGGTTATACCCATTAACGTAGTTCTGAAAAAACTAGCCTTACCACTTTCAGTAATGAAAATAATGAATTAATCATTGTGAGAATTTGGAATAGTGAGAGAGAATGAATATATTTAAGAAGCTGAATGAGGTCACTCAGAAACATGAATTACCCATCCTAGTAATTAACTAGATGTTATAGATTTTGGTATAGATAACTCATTATTTTTTGTGGATGTATTTTCATGTTTTTTCCAGGTACCCATTTCTCTTGATGATTGATTAAATACTCACTTTACATGTCCCTTTAGAACTTTTTTGTTTAAAAGGAATCCATTTGGACTATGTAATGTTCTAGGTACATTTCATTGGTTCATGGTAATTATATTTTCTAATCCCATTGAAAATTTCTTATAATTTTTCTTAAACAATTTGACAGTGTTTGGAGATTATTCTGACCATTTTTAGAAAAATTTAGAAAATGTTTTAAAAATATGAATTGAAAAATGTGTATATTTCGGAATGTTTAATTACATGGTTTATAGGGAAATTTTTATTGGGAATTTAATCTCAAAAAAAATTAATTGAAGTGGATAAATATAAAATTGAAGCGATAAATTTATTACCTTACACAACTTGTGTGAAACATGTTAAATCCTTTTTAAAACATGCAATATTTTACTAGAGATTTATCAAAGAATTTTGTAATAATTATCTCTCTATATATATTAAATTTTAATTATTTTTATTTTTATTTCAATGATTAATGTTGCGATTCCTTTGAATAATTGGGGAAGATATTTATTTCACCACCCATGATGCATCCACTAAAATTGGAATAGCCATTCGAGCAACTGTGTAGTGTATCCAACCAACAGGTCTGAGTTGTCATTTATTATTGAAATAAGGGTAGGACAAAAGTAATATCTTATTCTTTGAGAAACTAATATGAGGCCCAATTAAATTAAAACACCATAGAAAAATGGTTTTTAGTAGTTGTCGTTTCTTTAGCATTTTATAGACCATATATTCTTGGAACTAAAATCACAGTGTTTCCTGATCACACTGCCCATTGGTACTTGATCATGAAAAGATATTCCAAACCAAGGCTAATGAGATGAATGATAATACTATTGGATTTTTACATATAAATAAAATATACAAAGGGATATGATAACCAATTGGACAATAAATAAAGTATACTTCCCAATACTGCTAAAAATGAAATTCCAAATAAAGACTCACAGAATGGTCACTTCTAGGAGATAATCCTTACTTGATTAAAGTAGAAGTGCCTTATTATTATTACATGGTCAATTATATAGTAACATATAAGGTATCATTTCATTTCAATTATCACCAAATTCAAAAATAGAAAGCTTAATCTAGATATTACATTTGGTGGGATCCATTAATTTGGAATATTTTTAAATGTACAAGTGATAAGAAGATTTTTCCCAAATAGTAAAATTGGTACATTATTTGGGTTTTTTCACACTTTATCTTGTCTATTTCAATTTTTACTTCAATATATATCATTTAAGGTTTTAAAATACGAACTTTATTTGAAAAATATTTTTAATCATGCTTATGAATTTTAAAAAAGGTGTGAAAATTTTCATTATAATAGAAATATTTCAATGTGATGAGAAATTACCAAAAAACACTCAATATTGAATGAATTTTTATGTCTGAAAGATATATTTTAGGTGCCCTTTACAAATGTCATTTGGAAATTCATATATTTTTCTTACTGTTGATAATGATTCCATGTGGGTGGAAGAAAATGCTATTAGGAATAACGATGCTAATGGTGTTTGTGATTTGGTTAGGGATAATATATTTTGTTTATTTAGAGTGCATAGACAAAAAAATATCTTATCCAGGGACTCATTTTTATAGTAGTAGAATGGTTTATTTTATTATATTGTATTGGGTTCTTAATAAAACATCCACTCCCTGTCGTCTGCAGACTAATGCACAAGCTAAAGAGTCAAATAGGGAAAACAATGGAATTTGGGAAAATACTATTAATCCCAAGAGGAAGTTTTGGAGCCGAATGTTGGAAGAAAATTATGGCACTATAGGAAAGACTACAATACCCTGAATGGGAATAGTCCATATATTATGATTTTTGGAAAATGTTGTCACCTACATGTGTTATTGAAGCATAAGGCGTATTGGGATGTGAGGAAGATGAATTTGGATCTTGAAAGAGATTGGAAAGAGAGAAGATTTAAGTTGAAGTAGATATAAGAATTTATAATGGAATATTTTTAATATCACAGGATTTAAAAAGAATGAAAATGTGTGTTCCATTAAATACTGATCCAACCAAAATATTTCCATCGTGGAGTCAAATTGCTTTTATTCAACTCAAGTCTCATTCTAATTCTATGTAAAATTAATTCAAGATGAGAATGATCCATTTATAGATACTCACACACACACACATATATATATACATATACTTTTGGTGCTGTGAAAATTATGATGGAAATTGACTAGGAGCCATTAACTATTAATGGGAACAGGCTGAAGCAATTCCTTGGGACCCTTCCATCAGAACCTATTGAGGAGATCACACTATTCCAACATGTTTATCAATAAAATCCATCGAGTTGTACATATCATTTGAACTTTATTTCTTATTCTGATTCATTTTCAAATCTCCTTACATGTTAAATCCATTTTGCTTCATTGAGGACACTCTATCAATTATGAGTGGGCGAGGGAAGATTTTTAGTTTAGGATTTTCATATAATGATTGTTTTTTTGTTATTCTAAAAACAATTGTGTTTTTTTGAGTTACTTGTGTGGTTCTTTTTAAAATTTAGTGTTTTTTCAAAACATGTATGAATAAATTATTATAATTTCCATATGTGAATCCCATTTCAATGAGTGAACCAACATATTCCATTAATATGTGCTTCCTGAATATTGAACATGACTTCGTTTTGAGTTCAAATATATAAGTAATCTCATGGAACATCCTCATATTTTGGTATCCAATTCCAATGTTCACTATATTTATATTTTAAATCACATTCCCATGATGATTGAAAAATAAATTTTTTCATATTATTTAAATTCAACTCAATTCTTGAGAGAACCAATCAATGCTTTCTTTAACTAGAATTTGATTTTTTTTAAACATGAGGGTTTGAGATGCTTGTGTCTTAAATTAAGGAGCCATTTATTTGGTTTCAAACCCCCATTTTTTAATAAAATCATTTTTATTATATACTACCTTTTACATTTAATTCCTTTATTCCATAGATGGCATGAGAATACTCTTATGTTATCCACATTATAATCCAATTTTCCCTATCTAGCTTACTCTTGAGGTTATATTTCATGATATTGATCAACATAAGTGTAAGGGAAGCTATTTTGTATTGTGATACACTGTTTTCTGATAAATTAGGAAGAAATAAAATGTTTAAGATCTGATATTGTGAATAAATAATTAATTATGATAAAATATTTTCCTTTCTAGAGCTTTCATGAAAAAACAAGTTGTTCTTTTCTAGAGCTTCCAAAGGATAAAGAAACATGTCAGTATACATAGCTTTAAAGAAAAATTATCACAGATAAAATTGACATTTATACCATTTGGATGGCTAAAAACTGTGCCCTTTTTTTGATATTTCATGATTATAGAGCTACATTTTTAGAAAGGGGAGTGAGGAGGAGACCATACAAGAGTGAAAACTATAATATTTCAATTTCTCTTCGAAATGATCCAAACCCTCCTAATTCCGCCTCAAAATTTTTAACATCTAAATCTAACCAATCAGAATCTAGATAATAACCCTAATAATTCCCCAGGATAAACATATGCCTCGACTCACATCTGGTAGAGATTTAGGAATCTATTAATCCAAATGGGACTCTTGAATGGGTTCAGATGTGAAAATCCTTATTGAAAATTGAAATTGGTGTGATGATAGAAAATTCATGTGATGTAGGTGTTTTGTGTGCATGGGATGAGAAATGAGGTGGAAATATATTAAATTATCAATTGTAGGACATGAATTAATTGTTTATGATGAGTAATGATATATTATTTTATTCATGCTTTGGATATGTTGTATCTTATAGGTATGTGTTTTGAATTTTCTTTGAATTGATTTTGAAGCTTATTTTTCCATAATTTCAAGTGCTATGTGTGGGTGAATTGAGAGAGATAATATTTTATACACATTATATATGAAATTAAATAGATAAAACCCTCCAAATTTATTAATTTTATATTATTTAAAATAGTTTTGGATTTAGGGTTTGTTTCTGGATAGGATGTGATAATTGGTTAATTCTAGAAATTAAATAGTTTTATGTAACTTTGGTATTTTGGGTATAAAATAGAAAATATAAATATAATTAATTTCATTATTTTTTATAGGATTCTTATATTCTTTGTATTCAACTGTTTCATCTATTATAATTTTTGATTCGAAGATATAGAGGCCCAAAACATCAATGAAAATGGAAAAACAACCAAGAAGAAAAAGTGGCCCCAGCTCCATAACTGAAGCATAACCTAGGATACACACTACAAACTAAAGTGAAAACACTTATAATTTAATTAGGACTCATATTATTGATTCAATAAATAACTAATGTATTTAAGAAATCATTAAGGTGTCCATTTAATTATTTACATTGAAGATACATTTTTTGGAATTCTTGCCCGGAACAATAAATACTAAATATTTATTCCATAACACCCTCTACCTATTTCCAGTGAATATGAAATTTTGAGAGACAATATGAAATCAACTTTATAGAATCCTTTTAGAAGTAACTTTGGGTTGATTCTAAGAGTAGGTGTTCCAAATAGGAGAAAACATTCAATGTAATGATTTTGGAAGAATTTTATGCATTTATTTTTCTCTATTTCAATATTCTTAGTTTTCTAATGCGATATTCTTCCCAATTAATCTTTATTACCATTATAATAGTGGGGTAAACTTTTGAGTAATTGGGTAGGGGTACGTTTAGTATATTTTAATTCTTTACTTCATGAAATTTGTTGAATAAAAACTATATATCTCTTTTGCAAAGTTTTTTTCAATTTCACATAGTGTTTTTTTATTACCAAATGTGATCATAATTGTTTTTTATTCTATTATTTATTTCACATTGTCTAATTATCATTACCTTTCTATACTAGGATTCTATTTATATATGATGGATTATACCAAGTGATTATTGGAGAAGTACTCAACAATCATCAATACGTATAAAAGGGGTAGTAGATGTTCCTAATTTTATAGGATAAACAAGACCCGATCAGGTATTCCCGAAGTCAATTTAAGATAATCTTAGAAACTCTATTAAACATTGAAGGAGAGTAGACCAAAATTAAATCTTCATATGGTTTTCTCTCACTATCACCATTTGACCAAAGGAGTGAGATCAAATGATCCTAGAATCTCACTTCAAATAACATTGTAAAAGAGGATTGAATAAAATTGTACAAGGGAATCATTCCTCTTCGAAAACCAACACTAACTAAATAACACTTCTTATATATTTGTTCTTAGTCAGTTGAATTTCAAATTTCTTTCTATCATTTTCTTATGGATTTATTCTTGTTCAATAACAAAAATTCAAAAAACACTACATTGTAACTCCTATAAAAATTTGACAAACTGTTTTGCGTTCACTCCACTTAGGGATACTAACTAGGTTCAACCACTATAATATACCTAGTTAATATAAAATATTTTTTCCATACCCGTTGATAGGAATGAATTAGGATAATATTTCTCTACATATGCATCCATTTGGTGTCATCTTCGACATTGAATGTTTGTATTACGTATGTGCTCTTATTGAATGATTTTGGTAGAGATTCGCGGTTTAGGATGTGGATGTACAATGAGTGGTTTTAATTTACAAAAAAGGTTTTAGGTGGGAATTTGGTGTGTGGATCCCCTTCATTCATTTTTCTCTGAATTATTAGTGGAATCAATTGATGCTGAGATGGTAGAAGTTCCTAGGGTCATTAGGGAGTTCAAAGATGATTTCCCTAATGAGGATTCGATGTTTCCCCTCAATGTTATATTGAGTTTGGGATAAAATTTGAACCCTATTCTTCTCTAATTTCGATGGATACTCATCAAATGAAACATTATGAGTTGCTGGATTTTGGGATTAAGTTAGATGATTTTATTCTGAAAGGTTTTATATGGATTTTCTATCACTATGGGGTGACCCAGTGTTGTCCTCAAAGAAGAAGAATTGTAGTATGAGTTTGTATATTACTAACATAGATTGAATCTGTTGATGGTAAAAAAAATTATCCTTTTGGGAAATTATTTGATCTTTTCGACCAGCTGATCAGGGAATGTTTGTTTTCTATGATTTATCTTTTCTCTGGATCTCTCTAGTTGGGGTTGAATGAAGGAGATATCCCAAATACTACCACTATATGTAGGTATGAGCACGTTGAGTTTGTAGTCATGATATTATTTGTTATGAATGCACCGAAAATGTTCAGGAGGATTATGAACTCAGTGTTCATTTAGTTACTAGAACAGTTCATATTCATATTCATTTAGGATATATTAATCTCGTCAATGTCATTAGAGGATCATATCAGTCATATCATAACTGTTTTTCATGTTCTCTGAGGCCACGAAATCTATGGAAATTTTCCAAGTGTACATTTTGAACATGAGGGGTGCATTTACAAGGACATTTGGTCTCTTATTAAGGTGTGGTTGTAGACCAGTCTATTTTTGATGTATTTGTTTTTTGCAGAACCCAAGAACATGTTTTAGGATCTTAGTTTACATGTCTTGTAGGATATTGATATAGCTTTATCTCTTTTGGAAGAATTTAATATGAAAGACTGAGATCTTGTGTGGATGATGAAATATAGGATAAGTAAGGTTTCCATAAGGGGAAGTTAGTCAATTCTAAAGTGCTTCAACTCCCAGAGGAGGGTGTGTTGTTTGAGGTGTTTTGTGATTCTTCATGTCTGGGCTTGGGATGCGTGATGATTTAGTAGTGGGAAGTTTTATCTTATGGGTATAGGAAGATAATTCCCCACAAAATTAACTATTCTACCCATGATCTAGATCTATTAGTGGTAGTTTTTTCTATATATTTTTGGCAACATTACCTCATTGGTGGGAGGTTCTTTTTCTTTATAGATAGAAAACATTAGAGGTATGTCTTTTCCCAGTGTGATATAACAATGTGAAAATGTAGATAGATTTAGTTTCATTAGTATTATAATTTATATATCTCCTACAACTTATGAAAGGGAATGTTGTGGCCAATTATTTGACAAAGAATTCATGGAAATGTATTGATCGGGAGTGTGAGGATACTTAGAGAGAAATGAAGGAGTTTGAAGCATTACACATGGATTAAAGATTGGATGGTTGAAGATGATGTTTATATCATATTATGACACAATATTCATTTATTCAATAGCTGTAGGAGTCTTAGTGGTGAGGATTAGAAGAAACGGTGATGTGTGATCATTTTGGTTATGGTGATGCTCCAAAGGGATGGTCAGAGGATGGTAAGAACTAGTTGATGTTCCATGGGAGTTTTTTTCTTCAGGTATCAATTCATGATGGACACCTTCTTGAGTTTCAAAAATCACCTATGGAATTATAACCAGAAATTTCTAGGATGTACCACAGATTAAGGACTCTGTTTTGGAGGCTTGGGATAAAATGTAAATTGGAGGAGTTTTTTGGAATTGTGGTTGGTTAGTCAATAGGTAAGCTCTGTACATCATGTTCTGTGTAGTTTGTTGCATCCCATAGATGTTCATAAGAGTATTTCTATGAATTTAATTATATTTTAACCTATAAATTAGGACTATTTTGATGATATCTCGGTGATAGTGGATCAGTTGATCAAATCGAATCACTTATTATCAATCAAGGACTCAATTATAGTGGATTATTTGTCTAAGATTTATCTAGATAAGGTGGTGTGGTTTTATGGATTTATGAGTTCTATTGTCTCGGATCGAGAGACATAATTTACATCCTGAGTCTAGAGGGGATTTGGGTGTGATTTTGGCCAGGAATTATACCTCAACTCTACTTTCCACCCTCAGATATATGGGCAGATAGAATGGAATATCCGAACATTGGAGGATATGTTGTGAATGTGTGTCTTGGAAATTTCCAGATCATGAGTCTAGAACATGACTTGGTCGAATTTTATTGTAAAAATATCTATTAATTTTCCATTAGAATGTCTCTATTTCAGGCTTTGTATAGGAAACTATGTCATTCTTCGTTAAGTTGGATTGAGGTTGAGGAGATAGATATCCTTGGTTCTCATGTGGTGCCGATCACGACTGAAAAGGTTCATCTTATTCATTATAGGATGAAAGAAGTTTCATATTGGAAAAAGTCTTATGCTGATCATAGAATGAGGCCCTTGGAGTTTGATATTGGGTATAACATGTTCCAGAAGGTTTCCCCACAACATGTGATTTGATGGTTCGGCAGAGGGAGTAAACCTTATCCTAGAATTGTTGTGCCCTTTGAGGTGTTGGGGAATGTCGGTGAGGTGGCATATCAGTTGGAATTTCCACCACAGTTAATGAGGATCCAATACGTCTTCCACATATCTCAAAATCACCATTATCATCCTGATGAGTCCCATGTTATTTAGTGGGTAGAGATGGATATAAAAGATGACACAACAATTATGGAACGACTATTAGAGACACAGAATCACCAAGAGAAGGTGTTGGAAAGATGTACCACATCATTGGATCTTGAATTATGGAGGCATGGTGGCCTAGAAGAGTGTACATAGGAGAAAGAGATATAGATGGGTTCCTACTAGCTGATGTTTTTTTTGAGTTTTGGTATTCTATATTTTTCTTTGTAATGTAATGTTTCAGTCAATATTTTATGAAAGGATCCATTTTCCTTGGATTTTGATGTATATGGGGTGATGTGTGATATAGTCCCAAGGTATTAAAAGGAAATGACTATATTTCTGATTGATTGCATTAACTATGTTGCACTGAAGGGAGAACGTCATTACCAGCCATAGGGGATAACATCTTGACATAGAAGATGGAATTCATTGATTCATGTGTTAGGGATGGTGTGGTTCCTTGGTTTAGTGGTTTTTGTATTTGGATTAATGAAAGTTAAGATAGTTGTGAAGTGGTGATGTGGTAGTCTTGTTATGTGGGAGGTGGTGGCTTGTGGATGTGAATTGTGTTTTTTGGCCGTTTGTGCTGGCATGTTTACTCAATCATAGCGTTTGAGGTATGACAAGATCCATACAATGTATATAGTGGTATGAATGTTCAAATCCATTTTCTTCTAGGATTGGTTTTGGATTCTTGAGAGAGAGAATCATTAGAGAGTTATTTTATGTAATGGTTATTTTCTTCACGGTCTATTACATTTCTGATTTTGAGTGATAGTGGTGTTCAGGGGATATTCTGGGAGTATTTGGTCGAATTTTAAGGTGCAACATAATTTTTTTAGGAAATACACAATATGTAAGGTTATTGCGTGATGTGAAAGTTGGTTTCACGGCTCTCCAAGGGCTATTTCATAACATGTAGTTTTTTGGGGTAAAATAATGATAGGGAAAAGGGTGTTTTAGGTGAAACAGAACCACAAGGATTACACAATGTGAAAATGGATTACACATCATGTAAATCTCTAATGTAGTGTTGTTATAATGTTTCAAGGAAATCTAGTTTTCTTCAAACTCTATTATCTCTCTCTTGGTTAAGAGGCCAACGGCTCCCCCTTTCATGTCTTTGGACACCCTTTTCAATGGTGTTTTCTTCATGGATTCTCACCTTTGATCCATGGTGAGTTATCCTCTCATTCTGATATAGATCTTTCCATTCTTATTCGGGGCTCCATTATAGTGGATTTTCATCGGTATGGGGTGTGTTTGGGTCATTTTTTACCAAAATGTTTTGGAGTGCAGGTTAATCATCATGTTTGTTTTTCAATTATGGTTTTTGGGTGGTTTCTTCTTCTCCCTACACAGTGGAGCGAGTAAAAAATCTTTTTTGGGGTAGGGATTTTCTCATTTATATCATTATTGTGTATCATGTGGGGGAGGGGGATCATTTTTTATTAATGGTAATATTTTTGTTGGATTAATCCAAGAAACAGAATTGGGAAATTTAATTTGAAGTGGAAAATGGTATTTGATTCACATGATTTTACTACTTTATTTGTTTTTGTGATATTTTGGTTTGTGCGGTCTTGATGCCCTACTAAAAATTATAGATGTTGGGGGATTTGTTTTCTGGATATAATTATTCTAACCATTTTGACTATTGTGATTATCGTGATTATTGTGATATCACCCTAAATGAAAACTGGTATATTAATTCTTCTTGGGTAATGATAACAGTACATTTTTAAGTCAATGAAATGATATTGATCTTTTTTGACATATGAATGTGATTGTGGGAAAGAAATGTGTGGTTTCAATGAGGATTGGGGCGATTAGTGGTTTATTTTGAGGTGCTTTTGGGGAGGAGGGGAGGTTGTCTATTTGGATTTTCTTTTGGCTAGTGAGGTGATAGTTTGTTTTGAAGTCCTTCTAGGGTGGTGAGGTGATGGTTTTGTTTCAATGATTTTGGAGTAGAGAGGAGGTTTTTGTTTTGGCCGTGATTTATGGGTAGTGTGGTGGTGGATGATTTTTTTTAGATTCCCATGTAATTATGGAATAAATAACTAATTTTTCAATAAACATTGGAATGGATTGGGTTGTTTTGGATAATGGAATGTAAGTGGATAATGGATAATTAAATGGTGGGTTGTGTGGTTAAATGTGGTTAATTCAGAATAATTAGATGAATGTGGTGATAAAAAGAAATTGTATGGGAATATGAAATGTGTTTTGTGGCCTGATGTATGGTGTTTGATATTTAGAGGAACATAAATTATTACGGTGTTGTGAGTTGGTTGGTTTGTTAGTTAACACATAGGTTGGGATTTCATTTCTGATACTATGTATATATACATGAATATTTTTGTAATTTCTATATTCACCTATCCATGTTGACAACATTGTTTAGACACCCATATATTCATGTGTGGGTGTTTTATCCAACATCCACTGAGGAGTACTGATGGATGGGTACCCATTCATTCACACACTATCATTTAGGAGAGTTTGGTATTGCACAGGTTGTGATGGACTAATATCTGTTAGATCATTAGATGGTGGTTTTGATGGCCTAGTTGTCTTTGGGAAATATATGATAGCCTAGGTGTTTATGGGGGTGATGTGATAGACCATGTTTCTTTGGGAATTAGGTGATTGTGCTTATGGGGTGGCTTCTGGTGGAGGTCATGTATGGTAGGAGGAGGGCATGAGGTTTATGTTCTACATGTTCATGATACTCTTTTACTCTTATTTTGGTAGCGGGTGTGTTGTTCCCTAGGTGTTTTCAGGTGATATGTGATGTGGTCGTGCTTGTGGGTCGGCAATCCCAAGATTTAATAGGTGAGGTGTTTATTGACCATTCTTGTGGTTTGATGTGGTATATGAAATATATGGAAGTTCCATGACATACAATGGTGTGTGTGAGAGAGTCATACTAGTGGGGATGTAGTGCGGGGTACCCTTATCAATGTGATTCTTGTTATACTATATTAATTGGTTTTTGTTTTTTGTTGACCATGGCTTGGTGAGGTTGGGATGGTTAGTATACCTTGTTAGGTGCTGTTTGGTTCTGGCGTTATCTCATAGGTGTATTAGTGTGTTTCATTCATATTTACATGAGTGAATTTAGTTTTTATTATGATTTTACATGTATGCTCACCCTGCGTATATAAAACAATTTTCAGGTTTCTTGGAGGATTAAAAGGACCATGTTGGACATTAATAGTTTAGAACTTTTGATAGCTATTGCGTTACTGGTTTAGCATTAGATTGCATATTTACTTTGGAAACATTATTGTGACTGTATCAGTTCTATTTACACGTTCATGTTGGATAGTTTTTGGATTTATCTCAATATTGTTTCTTGGAGTTTTTTGTGGATGATCCATCTTATATACTAATCCTATTTTTATTATTTACGGTAAAACCTCCAATATATGATATTTTAATACACTCTGTTCTAGTCATCATCTCGTGGCCTACTGGAGGCTGTACTCAGGGGTTATTATCTATATCCCTTCATTGATGAATATTTGGAGGGAGGGGCTCACGGTAAGAATCAATTGGGTACATATTTATGAATGTTTTAATTAGGATAATATTTGTATCAATGTCGAATTTAATCTCCATTGTACATTCCATTTATGATATATTGGCCAAACATAAAAAATATCCCGATCTATGCATAGATTATGAGGCCTTATTATGAGATTATTATGGACCTCCAAATGGTGGATTAAGATCATGGACAAAAATAATTAAATGAATACCAATATTTATATATTATAGAAAAAACTAATTACATAATTTTAATCAGTTTATAGAATGTTATGGATGAAATAATTAAGTAAATTAAAACAGATAAATTTCAAGATTATTCCATTTTTTTAATTAGGCCTAAAAAGATTCTAAAATAATTTTATGTGTCAATTAACCTTAAAATGTCACATTGGTGGGATTAAAAACATTGAAAATAAAATTAAAATGATTTAAAATATTTTATCTTTCAATTCCACCAAACTTAAACCGTGCTTTTCTTCAAGAATAAAATCTCAACATTAAAAATTAAACAACACCAATGTTATCAATATTCAAATATAAAGCCAATATAATTAAACAATCCCCAATTTCTAATCATATTTTCAAATTTGACAAAAAATATATTTTCTATTTTCTATTTTTTATAGAAATAATTAATTCATGTATTTTACTTCATCTATTTTGAAAATTAACAAACTTATTTGTCCATTCCTTTGATATCCTCAATTCATTATTATTAATCATGAAGAATCAGGATTATCCTCAACATGGATTCTTTTCACTCATCAATTAAGATATTAATTCAAATAGATTTTTTATCATAAAATGAGATCATTCCTTTTATCCATAAAATTGTAAAGGGACTACATTCTACACATTTTAAAGACAATAGTCACTTAAAATAAGGAAGTATTTCATTAAATATTAAAATTAATACTAGTAATAAGATTAGTTGGAGTTAAAAATTAGAGATCATGGAGTAGGATAACCTATAATGTAATGTGCTTGATATAAAAATAAAATTCTCAATTAAATAGTTCCCTTTATATTGTAATAACTCCAACTTCCCTAAACACAATGTAACGAGTATGATAATATAAAGTATAATGAATTATTTATGTACACTCATGATTTTTTTACTTTTATAATTTTTTCCAAAGAACCTTTTTATGTTTTTATTTTTTGAAAATTTTGTTTATAATAAACATCAAATCCACCACCTTTTCACATATTATAAAAATCATAGATCTAGTAACGGTGATTTTTTATTTTCCCAAATCAAAACGCTTTTCTTTATTTTTGGGGTTCATATTGTCATGTTATCTATTATTATTCAAGAGGGTGGAAAATGAATAGTACAATGAATATAAAAAATTCTCATTACTCATCTGTATCACTTTGACACTTTTTCATTCTCATATATTTCATCCTTTCCACTATGAGTCGCTTCACCTCCACACATAAGATTTTAATATAATATAGAAAATACAAAGTGGATGGAAGGAATTGATAAAAAGGGATTGAAACATGGAACAACCCTAGAAAGTTCATTCCTGATCTCTATGGGGAGAAATAATGATTTCTGTAAATGTAGTATTTTTTCGATAAAATAATTTCAAAATATGCCCCAATCATTTTAAATGTGTTTTTTCATAGTCATAAATTTTATAATTACAAATGTAGGTTTTGATCTGTTATGTGTACCAAGATCACTAGAGAAACATGATCAAGAAAAAATATAAATTACTTAGTCTAGAAAAACACTTTATAATTGTACATATGATTTTGGAAAATTAGTCAAGAAATAGAAAACAATATAATTTCAATTTGTTGTAATTTTACAAATTCAATGAATGAAAAATATTGGGGAAATTTATTTTAAATTAATAAACTACTTCTATAAAATCTTGAATACTCATTTCATTATCCCTATTTCATTTTTATCATTAAATTATCCATTATACACATTATGTATCACTGTCATTGAAATCTAAAACATGTAATCCTAACATTTCTATGAAACTCACAAATCCATGAGATGTAAAGTAAAGTATAACTCAAGTGTGGGTGTGAAATTTTGTTTTTTATTCGTAAAATATTTTTTGGGAAATTATATACATTGTTTTATAGATAAAAATAAAAGTTAACTCCAATTCACATGATTTTTAGTGATATTTCCATCCACATTTTGGGGACTATATTTTTCCTTCAAGATAAAAAACAATAGAATTACTTAATTATGAACACAGACCAATCCATTTATAAAAAAATTAGTCAGAGTGGGATACATGTTGATCTAATCTCAAAAATAAAATTTAATTTTAAATTCCTAAAAATTAAATGGAAATATATGTTTTGGTATGTTCCTTGAAATGGGTCTTAAATGTTTACTACCTCTATAGGGAAGTAGAACCTGTAATCCAATGTTTCATAGTGGTTGAAGCATCTTGGATTTGAACCACCAAATGTTTCTTTTCCAAGATTTAATTTCATTGTTCTTATTGATGAGAATTCCATGTGTACTATTCCCCAAATAAAACCCCTTCTCATTGAGGAACAACAATCATGGATGGGGTAGGATGGAGTAGCAAACCTATGACACTTTGTTTGTGACTCATGAAAACTCATTTTCACTATCAAGTTGTTTCCCCAGATGTGCTGCATTAAAAGAAACATTAAAGGTGTATTTCAAATGTAATTATATTTGAATGAAATTTAAATTTAATTAATTAATTTCAATATCATCCCTGTATATGAAAACATATTTTCAGGCAAAGTGACACAGACGTCTTCAGGGGATTTTTGAAGAAGATGTTCAATATAATCAGGGATCTCTATGTATTCCCCAAAAAGTGAAACTTATTTTTCCTCATGATCTTCTAGGGTATAATAAGAGTGGGATTATTCATAAAATTAAAAACAATTAGGAGTGAAAATCAAATTATTTTCAATGAAATTAAAAGAGCATGTGTTCAAAAATGTATTATATCCCTATGTTGTTTCATATTAAATCTCTTCTTCAATGGATTGTGCCTTGTGGGATTGATCTTTTGAAGATGATGGTAGGTAGTTGAGCTCCTCCATTATATCTTCTAATTACTTTAATTTTTCTCTTTATTCTTTATCTTCATAGGATTGATATATATTCAATGGTGGTGGAACTTCAACATTAGAAGGATTGAGGAGGTCATGCTTATTTTCAATTTATGACCATTTTCTCTAAAATATATTGAAATTCACTTGATATACCTTTTGTAACTCAATATCTAGGTCATTTTCGTCTATATCTCAAAGAAATAGTTGAGTTATGATGAATGAATCTTTAGGTACCTACACCATTATTTCCCAGGGTTGTTTAATTTCAATTATTGGTGGTGAAATTTCTTCAACCACTACCACATGTTTTTATTTTGGCTCAGGATTGGGTGATCTATTCATAAACAAACATATTTAAATTTCCTTGATAATATTCTCATTAGTACTTCTATGATTTCACTATGTTCATAAACTTGGGATACATTATAATTTATTTGTCTTTGTGAATTTTTTTGTTTCACCTATGAATAATCTACCCATTTATAGTAAAATACTATTTAATTAATTATTAAAGGAGGATTCATTTATATTTTTTTAATAAAGACAACAATGAAGAATATATTCAATATTGAGACATTCAAAAAAGTGATTAAAATAATTTTTTAGATCCCCTGAATTTGTGCCATTGTTGAGGCACTATGGTTGAATGGCATTGATTTTTTTTTTCATTTTTCTAATGCAGAACTGAGACTATCTAGGGTCGTCTCACATGAGGGGAATCATAGTCAGTTCAATAAATAATTTATATTTAATTTAATATGATAGTTTTTTTTGTTATTTTATATTTTTTGAAAACAATGAAATTTTTTTGGAAAATAATGTCATGAAATAAAATATATGCATCCTAAAATGTAGATGGTACATATAATGAGTGTTATAAATAAAGGTCTTTGTCCTATGGTTGGTCACATTATTTCCTTCGATTGGAATGGCCTAAAGGCCACCATTTTATTATTATTGTTGATAATCCACCTTTCAAGGGATGAGATGGATCAATTATAAGGCCCGAAGGCTTAGAGACAATTACATGACTCGTAGGTCTTAGAGGGAATCACCTAGAATAGACAACTTAGAATTGATCACCCCCAATATATGTCATTATATCAGTTCTCCAACATCGTAGGTTTGGTCGGGTAGCTGTCCTATACAAATATGCACATGCCCAGTATTGATGGAAATGTCATACCCTCTCGTACTTCTAATTCTGGTTATCATTGTTCTAATGAATGTTCTTACTCTGAATCCTCATCTGGTGCCTTTTCACTTGTTGTCTGACTGGTACATCTGCATCATCACCTAACTTGAAGTCCTTAGGGTGGACCTAAGGCCTTAAGGTGGTCTTATTTCCTTGAGATACAACTAGCCCAAAGGCCTTGGGTGGCCTTAAGTCCTTTTAGGTCTCGAGGACCAAACTGATAGCCTAAAGGCCCATATGGATGAATAGTTCTGGCTGCTACAATTCTGAACAAAACCTGTTATAGTACAGCTACATTGGTTCCTTAAATATTTAATTGTTTATTAACTTCAATTTGATAATTCTTTTTATGAAAAAACATTAACAAATTAATTTAATTTGATTTACTGATAGTTGAATTTAAGAATTATTTCATGGCATCAAACTACACCATCACTAATATTAGAATAAGATAACACCTAAATCAAAAATGGAATTCCTAAAATAGCCAGCTCAATCATATATAGTTTCATCTCTTCATTCAATACTAGCTCCACTATATTAAGGGTTTTTATGAGATATTTGAGTGAAATGAATGAATCATAGAAAAGGAATGGAATAGAAAATAATGTAGTGGTGGATAACTGAATCACCCATGATATACTCTTTAATCCACCAAAAATAGAAAAAAACATGTTTAATTAAAGAAATGTAACACAAAAACTAGTAGAACCTTAACTAAGGCCAAGCTATAGGTTTGACAGATGCCATTTGAAGGTGAAAAGGGATCAAGATAGAAATATGGAAGAGAGAAATATTGAGATTAGTATTGTAATAGATAGAGGGAAGGATAAAATGGAAACACTATGATTAAAATATGAATTCATGTGACTTAGGAAAAGAAAACTAAAATAAAACTAAAATAAAATAAAATAAAACAATGAAAATAACGGGCTCCAACATCTCCCTTGGAATATTTTACATAATAGGTGTGTAACTCTTATTTAATGTGGGTGAACTACCACTTTTATGGGACAATGGGGTGCAATAATTCGGTATTAAAATTCATGGTCTTCTAAACTGCCATTAAGATATCCTCTATGCTCTTTCAATGTAATTGTTTCAAATGGTAGACCCATTTAATACAGAATTTCCAAATGTATTATTTTGTCCGGTTGTTCCAATATGTCAGTCAGGTTTTATCAAAACCTTTTATCCTTAAAAGCTACATATAAAATAATTTATATACCATTTAAAATGAAATTGTATCCTTTCCAAGTAGACTCATTGATTTTCATAAATCTTATTTACCATGAATTTATTGATATGGTATTAGTAGAATGATGTGGGGCCATAGTTATGAACATTATTCCCTAGGATGTAATCATTATTCTTATGAAATTTTAGAAGAATATTTCCTTCCATTTATGAGATATAAGACCGACTAAAAAACTATCAGGATCTATGCAAAGATTATAAGACATGATTGTGATCATATCTTGGACCATCAAATGATGGATAAATCTCTTAATCCAAATTAATTAAAATAATCCTAATATATAGTTATTCTAAAAAAGGAATTGTATAAATTAAATCATTTTATAAATATTTATGTATGAAAGACTTAAATAAATTAAAAAAGTTAAATACCAAAATGTGGAAATTTTCCCAATTGAGTAGAAAAGATTATAAACCAACAAAATGTGACAATTGACCATAATATGTCACATTGGAGGGATTCAAAACATTTAGAATAAAATTAAATGGATTGAAAATGTTTTCTCATTCATGTTTTATCCATTTATAATATTTTACTTCTATAACATTTATTATAATATGTGATTTTCATTAATTATTAATAATGAGAGTTGTTATATTTATATGAATGAAATGTCTTATTGAAATGGGAATATAATGAACAATTTATATATTACTAATATGGGAAATCATGAATATAACATTAAAAATAATATGTTTAGTGTTGATTCTAATCACACATGGCTTCGACATAATCTCTCGGGAAACATAAATAAGATATTCCTTAAAAACTCTATATAGATTGATTATCGGATTGATTGGATTATGAATCGTTTGATACATACAAATAGTTTTTATTAGGGAAAATGACAATTTCACCCTTTGGGAAAAAGATGAGTGTGATAGTCGAAAATTGGATTTTATACATAGATAACTATTTTGACCAATGTGTATACAAGAAAATGGTGATTATCAGTAATTTGTTACATTACAGATGAATTTGGATAGTATGGATATGTTACTTCCATTAAAACCAAGTATTAAATTGTTAAAAATTAAAATAGTTTTATAAATGTGAATAAAATCCACATAGAAAATGAATTAGAGCCCTCTGATCAGATCGGGGTGGTGGGTACTTGATTTAAGGATTTGTAACTCATCTGAGAGACAATGGAATTTTTTCACAACTCACTCCTCCTGGAGATCCACAATGGAATGGTGTATCTTAAATAAAGAATCATACCTTGTTAGACATGTATCAGTACACTCAGAATCTATGTGAACTTCATATATCATTTCGAGGTTATTTATTGGATTTTACAACATTCCTTATGAACCACATTCCATAAAAAGTAGTAAGAAAGAAACCATATGATATAGGGTATAGTAAACATCTTAGTAATTATATTTGAGGATTTTTTTGTGAAAGACTTTTAATGTGATTGGATTATGGTAATATGGTACCTAGGTTAGGAAAATGCTTATTTTTTTATAATGCCAAGTAAACTAAAGGATATTATTTCTATCACCCCACCAAACACAAATTGATTGTATATCAAGATGGTTTTTTCCTAGAGATACAATTCATGGATTGATTATTATATGGAGATAAAATTGATCAATGATAAATCCAAGTCAAAAATCTAGGAATTGATCCTAATGTGGAAATTGAGATGGTTCTAAAAAGAATGTAGGAAAAAGAAAAGACTAGATTTACATGTGACCCTCGAGGGTCTTGTATAAATAATCTAATAAACAAGAGATATAAACCTCTTATATGAAATTATGATGAAAACATATTGACAGGTGTTGAAAATGATTGCAACTATGAATATATTTAGAATTCATATTACATGAAATGGCTAAAAGCCATAAAATCTATAATAGAATACATGTACACTAACCATGTGTTGTTATTAGAAGATATAAATTAAGGGGTGATAACCGTATGTGAAAGAGGATTTTACACAAGAAAACATACTTGGATGGTATAATGTCTACATGTAAAGCTCTCCACATGGAAAAGGGTTAACAAAAAATTTAGGGTATTGAATATGGAAAAACATTTTCCCCTATTTTGATGATAATGCTCATTTGAAATGTTCTTATTGTAAAAGATCTTTATGAATATGAGATATATCTAATGGTGGATCAAATTTTATTCCTTAATAAGGATTTATCTGAGGATGTTTATATGATACATCATATGTGTTTTTATGTTTGAAATGACAATATTATGGTCTTCAAGATACAAAGAACTATTTATGGACCGAAATAAGTTTGTCGATTATAGAATATCTATTTCAATGTAGCAGTAAAATATTTAGGTTTCATCAACAATACTAATGACTCATGTGTATAAAAATGTATTGATGGGAGAACAATTTTATTTATAATTTTTTTTGATGAAATACTGCTCATTGGAAACAATATCATTACTATTCAATCTATGAAGATGTTATTGGGAAAATGTTTCTCAATGAGAGACATGGTTGAAGCAATTTATAGAAATGGTATGAAGATCCATATAGATAAATATAAGAATCTCATTGGTATGATTTTGAACACATATATTGGTAGAGTGCTAAAGAGAATTAGCATGACTACTTCAAAAGTGGACTTTACATGTATTGTGCGGAACATCTATTATGAATAATTAGGATACTTCAAAAAATTTGGATATTATTTATAATATTCATTATGTTTTTTCTATAGGATCTATTATGGAAACCATTTATTTATTTTAAATTATTTCTCATATGATTTGATTATAATATTTAGATTCCAATTCAATCCTGGTAAGTGTCTGGGGACTTCTATGAAGAACATCCTTATGTACCTGAAAATGAATAAATATATTTCCCTAGTCATTAGATGAGAGGTTGAGCTATGTGTAAAAGATTGCATGGATGTTACTTTAAAATATCAGTAGGATGATATTAAATATCAGTAAGTATTTTCTTCCAATATATTACTGTAGTTAGATGGGAATTTTTCGAACAAGCCATCATAGTAGACTCGAAAACATAGGATGAATACATAACTACATCAAATGATATTAAAAAATCAGTTTGGTTCCGAAATTTCATTTCAAAACATGGCGTTGTTTCTAGCATTGAAGGAGACATTGAGTTATATTGTGACAATAATGGTATTGTTTCTCTGTCAATGTAATATTTTCTCATCAAAAAAATAACCATCCATATAAAATTATATCTCAAATGAGAATTCATAGATATGGGAGATATACATATCTGTTTGGTGTTTGGAAAAGATAATGTAGATGATCTATTGATATAACCATTACCACAACAAAAATATGAGGGTTATTTTTTATCTATAGGTATTATATAAATGGAATATTGGTTCTAGTGGTTTTAAATTTTTATTGTCACATTAAATATCATAAATATTCATTTTTCATTTATTCATTTCCGTTGAAATTTATTTTATATTAATAGTGTAAGGGAAAATATCCCAACAATATAAAAACATAGAGTTTTACCTAACAAATTATCAACAACATTTTAATGGGTCATGATGATATGTGAAGTTTATCATGAATAGAATCATATATAAATTGAAAGGGTTGTATATTATATATTTAAGAATATATTATTGATTTAATAAGTAAACACTTATATCATGGACTCATCCACAAAATTATATTAAATGGTCATAGATTGAAATAATATAGGGTTATTGTCAATCCTTCTTACATTATGTTGTCTTGATACATGGGAAAAAATATTTATACATTAATACCCGACATACATAAGTAAACATATGAACATAGCTAATACGAGGCTGGTTGGGTATATTGACCTTTATGTCATCAATGGGAGTGCGACCAATGTGGTTTTTTTCACTTTTATGAATGGAAAAGACATTAGGCCCTTGGTTCAATTTAAGTAATTAAATTATATTCTATTCTTAGTTTCTTTATGTTTACTGCATTCAAATACTTGGATAAGTGAGATTTGATTTACTTATTTGATATATGAATGAAATGTGATGTATTCAATCATAGGATCAGTTAGTTTTAAAGAATCATGAAAATGATAAGTGGCCAATAAAAGATTGACATGTTACATGTATAGTGGTAAATCGATATCATATAAAAAGGGATTATAAAAGATACAAATGATGTGTGTGAAAAATAATATAGAGGGCATGTTCATATAGATATATGAGTATGTTTTATAGATATCATACAAGACCCATTAGTACCTTGATTAATAGTAATAGTTTTCTAGGGCCCACTCATTGCTTCCATTTCCAATGTTGATATTTCATCATAATTTTCAATGAGAATATGGACCACATGATACCATATTTAGTATTCTAGATAATGAAAAAAATTATACAATGTGTTCATTGAAAATGAAGTGAGTTTTTTGAAAAGTCATATCCAAAATATTTTTGGATGGTTTCAAAAAGAGATGTAGATTTTTTAATAAGGTCTTTAATGGATTTTAGTGTTAGAGGGATATTTTTTAATATGATATATATATATATATTATATAATAGTATATTTAATATATTATTCATTTTATGAATGTATTATTATATACGTAATAAATCTATGCATTAATAAATATATGTATATGATATATATATATATTTATTTATTTCTACCAAATGGTTTTTATTATCAATCTTTTATGACTGGATTAAATGGATCGATTTTCCATTGATTATGATTCAATTAATTAATGTAAATGAGAATAAAATTATAAATATACATAAATATTCTTGACATGGTATATCAAATGAAACAAATTTTATATATCTATATAAAGGGATGTGATCCCTTATATTCTAGACAAGAAATTTTGAGAAATCCTCTCAGTTCTGTCTTCCTCCCACATATATGTTCATTATCATAGATTAAATCTCAATAACCCATTTATAATTAAGGTATCCTAATGATATGATCATAAACCAATTGTTTGGTGTACCCCCTATAGAGGCTGGGTGGTTTTGTTCACTAATTTGTGATCTTCATCAAGAATTATCTTCCATCAAGGAAGAAGAGTACTACTTCCATTATAGATTTCTAGGTAATAATTTTATATATTTTTATTTATAAATTGTTTTTAAAAGATATTTTTACCTTTTTGGGTTTTCTTCTGCTGCATTTTTTCATATGATTATCATTCAAACCCAATCAGTTGAAACCATCTATTAGTCGAGAATTTTTATTCATCTATATAAGGTTTAGATCGACTTTTCATCTATTTATTCACCTGAATGACTTGTTTATTAGTTGAAATTATTCTCAAAATTTAGATATGGATTTCCTTTCTTATTCTCCAAATGGATTCCTCAACAACTCCATTTTCTCTAAATGAGTTTATTTTTTTCCTTTAAAAAATATTTTAGATAGACTATATGCCTTATGATTTTGGATGGAATCCTTAAAATCATGGCTTGAATGTTGAATGAAGAAATTATAAAAATTCTTATTACTAAAAGCTAAAACAATTGTGGTGTAAAAAAATATACCGAAAAAATTAAGGATTTTTAAAAATAATTCACCAAACATGAAATAAATTTTATTCCTAAAAATATAATTAAACATAAAATCATTGAACATATAACATGTGCATTAGAATATATAAATAAAATTAATTTTTTCAAAAAAGTGTCAATTAAAAACAAGAAAAAGTATTTAAAAGGTTTTTATTAAACATTATATAAATCAAATCATGAACAATTGAACATGAAAAACCAAAAACGTTAGTTTCTATTAAAATATTCCAAAATATATATACATTTAACTAAAAAGTGAGAAAAATCCAATTATTATTCAACATAAACACATTTTTAAATCAAATAAGTTTTAATTCATCAAAATGATATGAAAAAATGTATCCAATAAAGGTGATGTTAAATTCCAACATAATTAACATATTGTTTTCCTCAATAAATTAACTATATATACTAAGTGTAATAAAAATGATGATAGAGGCCTAGTTTTCACAAACTGACTTATGAAAAATATTTTGAATGGTGTTTTAAATATATTTTGAATCACTTACAATTGGACAAGACACAAATTCAAAACTAATATTATCTGTATTCAGATAATTCAAATAATGGGTTCAATGAAACAAATGGAAGACATAACGTTTTATCACAAAAAATATTAGGTTTCATCAAAGTATAGTTTTTCTCTAATGCTTCCTCATTTGAATATAGAACATCATGAAATCAATAAATTCAAAAATATATCTATGCATGGACCAAATTGTGAGTGCTAAATAGTTCCTTCATGTTCAAATTTCATTACATCACCCACAAAATAAAATACATTTGAGTGTTTTAATTTCAGTTTTAAGGAAAAAATGTTCAGTTATATTTAGATAAAATCATATTGAATAGAATCCATATTGAAAAAAATTCCCAAAGCTAATCAACATTGATTTTAATTTTATTTTACCATTCATTAAATTAATCATTAGTGAATGAAAAAGTAATTTTTTATCAATTAAGATTTCCTAAAAATGATGTCCCCAATCTTTATCCTCAAAAAGAAAATCTAGTTTTTTGGGTACACAATCTTTAAAATTGGAAAATCACATTGATGATAAGTTTCACAAAAATTAATATAATTTATTGTTATTTTATAGATCTATTCTAATATTACACTAACTTCCATCCTAAGATAAATTTTTATGATATAAAAATAATAATTGAACTTGTTTTATCATTTAAATTTTAATTCTCAAGATTCATCACAACCGAAGATGTTATTTTATAAAATGTTTTCAATTTAATAATTGTGGGTGGATGTTTAAAAATTGGTTGTTCTTCTTCTATTTACGTAATTGTATGATTATTTTGTTTTTCAACCATTCAAATTAAATATATTTATTTTCCTTAATGTTTTGGTCTTTTTATTGTTGGTTATTGACATACTAATAATCATTGTTTCTGTAAGAATGACAATGAACATGATGGTTGTAATAAAACTAATACCATCCACAAACATGATCGAACTATTAACCATAAATCATGATCAAACAACAAAAATATTATATCTTTTATTACTAAACAAATAATCTAAATTAAAAAATGAATATGTAATTGAAAATTCTATACAATAATATCACAAAATATTCCCCATAATTTTTAAATTATTTATAATTTCCATTATTTGTTAATTGTTTTGTAACCCTAATACAGAAAATTAGAACCCTCCTAGGAAATGGTTCAAAATTTAGAAAGGTCCTAGGTATTCATGATTGTAAAATTAAATATATAAAATACTAATATAGTATAGAGTTTTGGGTTGAATAATAGAGAAGGTGAGTGAGTGTTTTATTTCTACCTTAATTATTAATTACTGAAAATATAGATAATGATTACTAATGGAAGTATGTTTATAGTGTGAGAGAATAAAGAAGAATAAATACATATGAGTGATATATGGGAACATGATAGTAATAATTTAGAACATAATTCTATGTTTTATATGCCATATATCTTTTAAAAAAAGATGAGGTGGATTTAAAAATTAACCAGTCTATGATATTATGATTTTATTAATGTATAGTTCACAAATAAAAAATTTATTAACATAATTAAATTTCACTAAAATATGTGTGTTCATTCATAAAATTCACAAATTCAATATGACAATAAAATACCTTAGTTGAATAGCTCCATGGAGGTCTCTATTTTAATTATTATCAAGTGATTCATAAATTAAATCCAATAACTTGAACAAATTATTGATCCCATGATAAATGAATTGGAATTTAAATGGTTGAAGACGAGAATAATAATGAAGAATAAACTCACTAGATATTTATTTTTATCTCAAATAAATTGGTTATAATGCATAATTAAAATGAAATTAGATTATATAAGTAACTAATAGTATAAATGGTGCTAAAAATATTAGGTAAGGGAAAGTTTCTACATTGTCGAATTGATATATGCGCTACCCCTATATCACGAGCATTATTTATTCTCAAATATTGGATTGTATCTTCTAGAAAATCATACCCCAACCTTAATGATTAATTATGGTACCCAATGTTGTAGTCTACAATTTTTTTGTCTATTAATTCGCTTTTAGTTTTATTATTTCCCTCTCATAATGAAATATTCCAATGACTTATAGTCATGTGTCACTTATACCTCAGTTCCACCACCACTGCTCATAAAAATAAATTACCAGATGAGGATCAGAGCAGGAAAATTCACCATAGCAGAGCTAAATGATATTGGAATAATGAGAGGGTATGGGATTGCCATTGGTACCAGGCTTGTTCCGCACTACACAGGACAGCTAGTCGACCATCATTACGAAGGGGGAGTGCTGATATCGTGACATGTGCTATGGTGGAAAAGTTCCATGTTGTCTTGTCAGGGTTATTTACTTTCAATACCTACAGGTCATGTAATTGTCTCTAAGCCTTCATGCATTATAAGGGTTCCACATCACCCTTAGAAAGGTGTATTATAAAAAATAATAGAAAAACGCCTTCGGTCAATTCAATCAGTCAAATCTAGATTTTGTGGTATCAATATGTCATGTCTAGTAAATAAAAACATATATAAAATGTTTCAGTGTATGAGTAAGAAAGTACTCAAAATTAGTATAATCGAGCTAGAGTTCTATAAAAAATAGTCTAAAACCTCTTGATAACCTACCTGATAATCCACAATGTGGCCCTTTCAATTTCCGAGATCCTTAGTAATGAAATTTAGAGGCACTTTTAATTTCCTTAACAGGGTGTGAGTATAAGACTGAGTCTGGAACAACCAATAACCCTTAACAAAAATGATTATTGTATATAAGAGAATAACATAAAAGTATACATGGTGGAGATATAAACCACATAATACCTCACAATTATAAATATATGTTGGGTCCTTAGAAACTGGTTGTACCAGAACTAGCACCATACTAGATGAAAACTTAGTCCCCAACGTAACACATCCCCCTCAGGGAGATAGCACCGAAACATGTGTGAAACATCCCATCAGTTGGGATGGCCCATGTACAAACCAAAAAATGTATACAAAAACACTCATTAGTTATTTTTTTAAAACAGGGTTTACCTACATGCTGAACTAAAAATGACATAGGATAAAATAAATGATACAAGACATTTTAGAAATATAAATATAATGTACTATCAAGAGATAATGATAATAAATAAAAACATATACAAGAAAACAAAAAAAAAACAGATTTTTTATAGGTGACTCACACACACCTCACGTGGATGACCATCAATCATAGGCCTCATAGGGGTATACAATCATCCCAAAAGTCATTCCAACAACCCGTATAAAACATATGCTAAAGTAAATATACATCTATCTTTGGTGCACTGAATATTAAGAATAAAGGGTCACCGTATTAGTCTAGAATAACCGCAAGATCCAAAAACAAAACCCTAATAACATAATATATAATCCAAGGGTAATGGTTGAGAAAACAAATACTATAGAGATATGTTATGTTTGAAAATACCCAAGATGATCTATATACAACAATGACCATGGTCTATAAGATGCACATAAACCAATTCTTTCAGTCCAGATTCCAATTATGAAAATTATAATAAAAAAATCAATAGATAATGAAAAAAATATTACATACAACCGTGAAATCAATAATCTAATTTATTTTGATCAAGGATAATAAAAGATAATTTATCATGATCAAATAATATCTTTCTAGATTGGATGGACAAAATCGAATGAGAATTTGGGCAACAAAGAGAAGATTTAGAAGGGTAGAGGAGAACTCCAAATAACTGCGGAAGGGATACTGGGTCATTAAGAAAGCATATATAAATGGAAAATGAAATAATAATAATATAGGGTATGTTTTATTGAAATTTAACATAAACTTACAAGCCTCAAAGTGCCTCAAATTATTATACTAGCTAGATAGCAGCCTCCATTCACATCATGGTGGACAATGGGTAGAAATAATTCTACCCAAGACAACCATTAGATGATATGTGAATTATGGGAAGAATCACTTAGTTATAGTAACATCACATGTTTTCCAATTGGGAATTATAGCTAAAGATGATATAGTATGCCTCCAAGCCTACCTCGACCAGTTTGAATTCACCAAAACACCTCTAAAACATATAACATGATCTAAAATATATTTAAAATTTTAAAATATTTATACCTATAATTGAGGGGTTCTAATCATCCCATCCCATATCTTATGACTTATCATATTTGAGATGTATCCACATATATCTTCTTTAACAAATCAATCCCCTACACCTGAATATTTTCATACCACTAAAATTTTTATTCCTAAAAAACATAAATCCATTGGACCTGAATAAGAGGAAAATTATTTCTTCACACCAAATTCTCACTTCATTACACAATACGAATAAGTTTCTCTATAAATGTAAAATCTGGTGCTAGCTTAGCATCCTCGCAAGAAATCACATGTACATGATCGTTCTCATACATCAAAATCTATATCCTATGAAATAAATTATGCATACATTGGTACTATAGAGATAGATGAAACTAATTTTCATTCATATTAATGTGTTCGATGAAATCTTAAAACTCAACATAACTCAACTCCAACATCCCAAACATCCAAAAATGAAAACGATCCAATGTGGGGAACACCTGTAAGGAAACCATATCACTCAAAATGAATTAAAAAAGACATCTCCTCTAATTAACATACTCTATCTGCCTATTATGATCCATACAAATCTATTTTTGAATCATCATCACCTACACTAAGGCCTCTTATATCGTACACAACCGAAAAAATTAATACTCACCAACCTCAATCCAATACAAAATAAAACAATGTAGTAGGCCATAAAAATCCTCAAATAGATGTATATTAATTAATAAATTAATGATTTTATTATATAAGAACTCCACATAAGCTAATTGATCATCCCACGATCCCGTAAAATCAATAATACATGTTCAATGTATATCCTCCAATATCGGGGGTCATTTTCTTTGATTTCCCATTATTCTGCAGATGACAGGTCATAATATTCTTTAACTGAGTATATATCACCCTCTATAAAACTTAAATAAACAAGGTAATCTTAGTGTTTATATCAGATACCATTATTAATGGTACTCCACATAGCCACAATCTTTCTCAAACATAAATTATTTTGAGCTCATCAAATGAATTTTTCTCTCATGTCAATATTAAATAACCTACCTTCATCAAACAATACAAACCCACAAAAACGGTTTCTTGACATCTCAAGGTCCTCGGAAACCCTTTCATGAAGCACTTTTTCAACTAATATAACTTGTTAATATGAATTATAATGGGATAAAGTAACCTTCTATTTGTCTAATTCAACACCTTGATTCTATGATATGTAAAAATATTGGAGGCAAATCCTGTAATGTTTGACTTTATTCTGGTCCACTATAATTGTTTCATCCCATCGAGATACATCATGATTGACCCCAGGTGCACTTCTCATTGAGAATCATAAGGTAATATCATTAACTACTCTCTCATAGAAGATAGAATCATGACAATACCATGAACTAAAATCATTTTATGTATATCCAATGTCCATCCTAATATGGAACCACTTGTATCAAACCTCTCATTAATTTTCACACACTCCATATAATTCCATTAATAATCTTGTAGTCATTATAACAAAAAATTAAATAACAATATGTGTATAGTACCCTGTACCCCTTGATCTGATGCCACATTTACATTTCATTGTTACAGTAAAATAATGATCTTGCATCCTACTTCTAAAATCTATTACCAACGATCCTTTATTTTAATTCACAACACATCTATAACAATATTTCCTTTTATATGTGAATATTCTAACTTAATGTAAATTTTATTAAATTATTCTACCCGATTCCATTGACAAATATTTATATTCATCTTGGAGAATAGGAAACAAGAATTTTATGGGTATTATAGATGATTTTTTTTTCATAAAGAGGTAGTGATTCCAATATTTCAACTCAGGTACAAAAATCAACAACTCTAATTAATGGCTAGGGTAGTCCCTCTCATAGGGCCATAAATAAAGATATATATAAGGAAATAATTTATAACCCTAAATCATAATCAATCCTCATCCAATGCAATACAAATATTAATAATCTTCTTACCAAAACCTAGGGTTAAGAAGAATAAGTATCAAATTGATTATTAACCACATGTTCATCCCAATGAAGACTTATTCAAACTGATCCACCCATTAAATCATAACTCTCTTAATATATAGTGTAGTATTGGGAATTACCGTGTTGGAAAACTCTTTAATTAACATTCTATACTCATTTTCCAATCCAAAAAAATATTAATATTGATCAAAATGCTGAATTATCCAATTAAATGACTATATCAAAAAAAAATGAGTCAATTTAATTTCTTTCATGAGAAACCATGTTCCTAACAAAAAACATCTCTTGTATCCAAAGTGACCTTTTGTGTACATGTCACAATCTTGATGTTTTAGGATTATAATAAATACAATATCTTGGTTCACCAAAGTGATTCCAATATCTTGGAATATATAAGGATGTCATAAATGAGAAAAATAATGATGTAATAAATTTATAGGTGAATGATTTTATTTATTAGGGCCATGAAACTATCCTAGCACTGATTAGACTAAAAGTAACAATGAGATGATCATAAAACCTATACATTATTGGAAATAAAATAATCAGGATGTAGTCCTCACTAACCCAAAGAGATTGGTGGAACATGTAAATATCAATATTATAAACCATGGGGTTCTCCCCAAATGATGAAAAAAGTTCTCTATTATTTAAAAGTTACATTTTCATCATAGTGATCTCATTTATCTTCAAATAGTCCACATAAATCTTGAGTCCACCATCTATATTCTTATGAAACAACAAAAGATCATGTTAGGGGGATGTGATCGGTCTAATGAATTATTTAACCTCAAGACCATCAAACTACACATTCAGTGATTATAACTCAGCTAGTTCAATGTGATATTTGGGAAGCAGTATGGTTAATATATGTGTCCTAGAAATTGCCTAAAAATCAACTCCCTTGTTTGGTGGAATCCCTAAGAAATCATTTGTGATGAAATATTGGTACAGGTCTACCACTAGTGGAAAAGAGGAGGGAGTCACCACTAGAACCAAATCAAGGATCATACTATCCACTTATGATAAAAAAACTTCTATATAAGGAGAGTCTATTCCCACCTTGAAATCCTTGATATACAATTAACCTATTATATAAAAAATTACCACCTTAGGAAATGTGACATTCAATAATCTCCAATAAAAATTGATGTCTATATGATAGATGGTCAATTAGTATATTCGAAGGATCATATCAAAACCAGACAATTCTAGAATTGTGAAGCACAAAACATGTTCAAATCAACAAATAACCTTTATAAATTCTAAACAAATATAATGAAAATCCGCATTTCCTCCCAGGTTGCATCGATATGCAGAAGCACATAATGTAATTTTACCAGTAAATCCTCCCATAAACTACCAGAGATGATATAAAATAATGTGATGATCTTATTTAAAATAATAAAATATATATACTAGAGAAAACCAGACCCATGTCTCTCATTGTGAAATGTCCCTCTCCATTGTCAGCTAAAACATTATAAACTACATAATCTCTTTCATCCACCACTCTATAATGACGCAATATATCATCTATCAGCTGGTATACCAACTGTTTGGGGTTTTCTAACCACTTTTGAGGTCTACATATAGCTCCTATAACACACATCCAGTAATACTAATCATAAAACCACTTTATTTTTCATATATCTCCACTTTGTTAAAAACCATTGAGAGAATATATAGAATCATATATAAACTTTTACGCTTTTTTGTAGCTGTATAACGTATAAAAGTCACCATCCCTGGAGGGTTTGAGGAACCTCCACTCTTATAATACTATATACCACCAACACTATGTTTATCATATGACTATCTCTTATTATTACTAGAATATGAAATTGAGACTATACTATTGAAATTATATGTTTTATCCACTTATAATTGAAAGAAGCACCATTGACCTATCCACTTAAATTAATTTCTTGATAGTTAGTGACTTACAAAAAAATAGAGCATATTTCATTTGATATAAGTTCATGAAATATCATTTAAGTTCTAGGGAAAGACAAATCATGAAATTTATATCCTTTTATTCCACATTCCCCACCCAATGTGGAGAAAAATTAATTAGCTATATGAAACACACTGAGTAGGAATACACTCTCTCCATCCCCTATTAGTACCACATATACTCCTAATAATGATCATGATTTAGAAAATCTGGAAATAATCACAAGATTAAGAGGTCATTTAAGGTCACCTATGATATACCATCATGTCTACCAACCTGCAACATGACATATCCTGATAACCATACCCCACCTTGAATCATATGGGTCTCAATATTCACTTTCTGATCCTATGTTGTATCTACCAAGTTTAAAATCATCTCAATTACTCACATTTATCCCAAAGAATCCTTAGGAAATATAGTTCCCTATAGTTATGGGGTATTGTGAAGCTATATTTCATTAACAAAATAGACCATCACTGGACCACCCTAAGCTGACACAAGTTGAATGGTCCCTGACTGGATTGGGTCTATTTACTATTTCACTAAAGAAACTATTTGATAATTCTAAATTTCATCATCTTACATAAAATTGGGTGAAATGGGATACATAAATAATCTTCGATGTGATACTTCATAAAATTATACAAAAAATTGAATAACTTCAATATCATAAATTAGGAAACTGGGAACCACACATAGGAAAACATAAGGGTTCACAACATGATTCGACCTAAGACGCTACCCATAATGAAAAGGCATACCTCCTAAAAAATATCCATAACCCTATCCCAGACTCTAATTCCTAACCATATGTAACATACATATATAAACACTCAATCATTGAGAATAACAATATCTAAACAGGAATACAAGAATTAGTAAACCAAAGAAATATAAAAATATCAGTAGATATTTAATTACATGGGAATTTTCTAATGCAAGAAATATGTACATGGAATATGATCCTACATGCCAATAATTAGAGATGAATACAAACCAAATTGAATATATTAGTACACCAATATATTATGCATCCCCAAGGTGAATTTATTCAATGCTAATGTCAAATAATAAAATAATAGAATCCCACATTCTCGGTAACTCATACATCCACTATACATTGCTAGTCTAACACTAACATAGTTCGACTACTTGAGTCCCAACCATCACACCTATTGTATATCCTATCAAAAATCATGTTATATAGAAGAAACAAGTTAGTAAAACTAGTTCTTTGGTACCAATTTCTAACACCCCAACCCGAACATCTGGGTCCAATATTGGGGTTGCACATGACCTGATGTGCACCTTCATGTATGAAATATATTTTTTTACTATAACTTAGGGCCTATGTATCATCATGGGAAGATTAGAATCTCAATTATCGGTGAAATTTAAATTATAATAAAAAAATAAAATAAATGAACTTTAATAAATAATTGAATAACCATTAGTGTATAGAAGAATTTGAACAAAATTCATCCCATGTAGTATCAATATGTAATGTTAGTTAAATAAAATAATCTAAATAAAAGTATCTAGTTTGTGGTTAATCCAAAGAAAAAAATCCAAAAAATCTAGTATGTGGTCCAACCAACATAAAATATAGCCTCCAACTGAACTACTCAACTATCTACCATAGGGCCATTTCCCATCTTCAGAACATTAGATTATATTTTCGTACATATAATATTATATTTGGCTTGGGTTAAAAAAAATCCATGTTAATTCTTTAACATTTTATACACGCTACCCCAAGAATTATAAAACTACTACATACTATTAATTTTAGTATTATAATTTTATTATAGTTTCCACCTATCTAAAGGAATGGTGATTATGAAAAATAATAAAAAAATCATGAAAATAAAGTTTATATGTGTATATATGAATAATAATTATCTGACCAATTAAATATAAATGAAAATAAAACACTTCTAAAAATATATGAAATCATTTGCTGGAAAACCATATCTATGAAATAAAACAAGTTTTTCCTCATTAAATTATTAAAACACATTTTTATAAATGATTTTAAATATATATATATATGATATTAAATAAACTTTTTTTATCTTCACATTCTATTTTTTCCTACTAAGATATAAGAAGAAAACCTATTTCACACATAAAGATATATATTTTTATAAAAGTTTATTCTATCACCTTTTGATGGAGTGACTATTTTAAATCTACCTTTGGACACTTTTATAAGTTATATTTGATAAATGAAAATTCAATTTGGAAAGAATAATGTCAAAATTATCTTTTGGTGGGTTTTTGATATTTTTTTGAGAAGTTTCAATTGTGGATTAATAGTATAAAATATTTAATTCTATTTGAAAACTAATATGTCATATAATTTATTTAGATATTAAAATTATAATTCCTTTAAGGTTTAATTATAAAAATTATTCATCTATAAATTAAATTCAAGTTATTAGAACAAATTTCACATGAAAATTAGATATAAAAACATTTCAGACATTTGAACTTTCTCAAATTAAAAACTCATCGTCTCATCTAGTTAGTGAATAATAATTTAAAATTAATATGTTACACAATAAAGAATATAATTTGGAAGAATGGATTCTATATTTTAAATAATAATATCATATATTATATAATATGTTAATATTTTTTAACCAAAAACATTATGGAAAGAAATTAACATTAATAAGTGTAATTAATATAATAACGAGCTTACTTAGGGGTTAAACATACAAATTGGTGTGTGAAAATGGCGCTAAACATATAAAAAACCAATTATATAGCTTTATTTCGACCTTAAAACCACTCGTATAGAATATTTTGGGGTTTTGAATGATCATGTTATTAAAAAACGTGTGTACACCTAACATTCTTCTAAAAATACCAAGTGTGTCATCTCCCTCCCTTATAAAAGGTCACCAAATCTCCCCATCTCTTCAAACCAATCAAGGAATGTTTTTAAAAAAACATATGTCTAAATATCCACCTAAATTCCCTAACATAATACTAGAATCCTCACTTTTTTCAAAAAGTAATCCAATTTATTCTGTTGGTGCAAACCAAATGGAATATTCCAAATAAGAAGGAACATCATTCCACAAAGACTTTTGTTTTATTTATTTATCTACCCCTCAATTAATTATTATTAAAGAATTATATAATACTCTTAGTATCATAAATATACTGAGATATTTTTATGTTAAATTTTTTACTTACATCTATAGACACTTCCACCAAATGAGACATGCAATCATCATTTGTGTGTACGGAGGACTACTACCTTGTAAAATGATGTTGTTCATTCTTACATTGCCACCTTTCAAGGTTGGGAATAAAAGTATAATTAATAATTTTTTATGATATATATAATTTATTTATACTTTTTAAATTATTATATAACACACAACTCCATGCTTTCCATTTTTTGGGAATATAATAACTTTGTTTGTGGACTTGTGGACTACAACCTTCTCAAAGTGATGTGATTATATCACCCATTAAATAGAAGGTTTTAAGAGTGGGTATAGAATATTTATACTAAATTAATGAAATAAATATTCTAATTTAATTTTAATATATATTTTCATATATTTCATTTAATTTATATCATTAAATATTATAAGAAAATGGAAACAATGATCTTGCATATCTATAGCCTTCTGTCTCCATAAACGGTGTATTCCAATTCATATTTATATAATATATGTATTATTTTAAATAAAAATATAAATAGTATAAATGACAGTTATATAATGTTTTAAAATATTAAAACATTATAATATTTATGAAAGAGAATAATGAATATCATGTCAAAACATATACAAAAAATAATGTTATTATTACCCAAAACAAAACATTATCATGAAAATGTTAATAAAGAGGTTATAAAAATTAATGTTAAAATAATATATTGTATGATATATAAAAATAATGTTATTTTTTCGATGTATAATAGAATTGTATTTATTATACATTATGATTGAACATGTAATAAGAATGTCATGACTTATGGTAAGGGTTTTCTCATCTCGCTTTAATTTTTGTGAGGTACATGATATATTAAAAAATTGTTATTATTGTTTGGTGTATATAATTCCAAAATAATTTTTATATACTTAATTTCATTTTATTAATGATTTATTTTTTTCAATTTATGTTATTTTGATATGAATATCATGATACACAAGTTTCTAAAGTAGTAAAGGGGTTTATAGTCCCACTTTTAATTCAGCAATAATTTTGAATTATTCACCACTAGTTTATTTTTTATGGTGTGTGTAATTACAATGAATGTATTATATGATAATTATAATCATATTTAGTGGTATTTAAATATCCAATTGATGATCTATATTAAACGGGGTTTTACAGTTTAGAAGATACCATATCTGTAAGGTAGTTTTTTCTCAATATTCCATCACTGAGACACATGTTTTGTTATGAACATATATTATTTTATGAGGTGAATATGCTTACATTTGACAATTTATAAAATTAATATATTTACTTTAAATGTATTTTAAACTAAATGTAATGTTTTTATTTTATGGTTATTAGGATTAAAAGTTCCATGGTGGTAAGAGTTTATCCCTACAACAACATCGTTTATCAGGATTCATTATGACTATACCTATATTGATAAAATATTATTATCCATATATAAAGAATTGTCATGAATTTTATTCTCATAATTTTATTTGTGATATCATCAAGTAAGGGTATAATTTTTACACTCCACATTACTATGATATTTAATAAAATGTTATTATGAAAAAGCCAAATTATTTCTCCCTTCATTGAGAAATCTTCTTTATTAAAAAACAATGTTTTCAAATAATAGTTTTAAAATTTTTCTAAATAATATTTTATGTTCATTTTTAAGGAACATTTATTTAATTTTTTTTAAAATTTTAAAAATATTTTCTAATTTGTTTCATGAATTTTTTAAACGTTTTTAATGATATTTTTAAATAAATATATTTCAAAGCTTATTTTATATATTTTGAATGATATTTTGAGAGAAAAATATTTTCAAAAATGTTTTATTCTAAATAAATGTTTTTAATTATTTTAAAATATTCCATTATAGGTTATGAAAAGAAAATTTTCAATGATAAGGATTTTAATTATAAAAAAGGTCATTTTATGTGTATTATAATCTATTTTCTAATAATATGGTTTTATAATTTATTTTTGTTCAACAAATGTTTTAAATTATTTTCAATGCTACCTTAATATGTTTTCAAATGGATATTTTCAAATAAAAGGGTGTTTGCGGTGTTTTCTAAATAATAACTATTTTTATCCAGAAAAATTTCCAAAATATCATTAGAAATTATTTTCCATTTAGCAACTCAATGATAACATACCTTTATAATACACTATTTTAGATGAATATTTAGAACATTATAACAGTACATGCATAACAACCATAATAGTTTAGTTTCTTTGGACATTTGGAAACAAAATATTATATCCTCATGAAAAGATATTCAATATTTCCTAAAAATAACTCCACCATTACTAATTCTACATAAAATATTTCTTCACAACCTAGAGAAAGGAAACATTAGAAGGGCTGATTTGAGATGATCAGTATGTGTAAATAATGGAAGTAAAAAATCATAACATAAACAAAGGGAATTGAACATGATCATAACATTTTAAAATCATACCCTTTATATTAGTGATCATAAAAAAGTATTAAAAATTCATTAGACATGTATCATAATAAAATTAATAGAAAAAGTCATGAAATCACAACATATGTATAAAACATGTAATTTTGGAAAACACATAATCATATAATACAATTTCCATAGTAATCAAGGAATCACTAATAAGGCTATATTAGTGAACGAAGTCTTTTATTTAATTGGGATCACACCCAGTTATAGACCTATATTAAAGAATAGATTTTTCTCCCCATTTCAGTCCTATATTAATGAACTATGTTTATTTACTATTACAGCCTTGTAATAATGAATCGTGTTCATTTCTCATTCCAACACTGTAATACTGAATTGAGATTATTACTCAATCCACCCATGTCTATCTCCTAAGATCTAAATAATTACCCATTCCCTTAAAGTGAGATATAGTTCCCACAAATCTTCTAATGAAATCATATATAAATGATCCACAATATCATAAAAGACCATATCATAACCCATGAACTGAAATGGGTGTCACAGACATATAATCATATATTATCTTATGGGAAAGAGAAATGTTTCATAAACATTTTAACCTAAGCTCACCCCATGAAATAAATAGGGCTTCAAAATCAAATAACCTGTGATGGAGAAATTAATTTCATTAACATAGAACCTATTAAAGATAAATAGGCTTCATAAATACCCTGATATTTAGCATAACCACTTAGACGAAGATTATGAATGGAACCTTTATATAATTTTCTATATAATTGTTATTAACATCAATGGATGTCATATTAGATGGAAAATAAATTTTAAAAATATTTATAAAATTTTTCATGAGTAAGATATCCTTCTTTCTTTGAAAATGATTTTTATATACCTAAAATCATTTTAAATTCATATTATTGACAAATAAATTTAAGACTTATAAATAAGACATGAAATAAATTTGAAAACCATTAACTTTTAAACCTTATAATAGATTATCAAAAATCTTTTGAAAATATTTTTCCATTGAAAATATATAAAATAATATTCAAAAAATATTAAAAACGTTTTCTATAATATTTTTTGAAATCTTACAAATAAATCTTTAATATGTTTTGAAAATAGTTTTACAATAAAAGTTATTAAATTTTTTTAAAAAAGGTTTTAAAACCATTACTTCAAAAATACATTTCAAAATTATAAATAACACTTGAATACATTTTGAAGGCCATTTTTCATTAAAACTTATAAAAAAATATTAAAAACACTTTAAAAACATGTTTCTTTGAAATTATTTTGAAAACATATAAAGAAATCATAGAAATGTTTTTGAAAAAATTATAAGCTGAATGTGTATGAAATAATAAAGAATATATTTTGGAAATTATTTCATTAAAAATACTTTGAAAACGTATAAATAAGGATTCAAAACATTTTGATTACAATTTTCCCTGAAAACCTATAAAAGAATATTGAAAATATTTGGGAATAAATTTATTTAAAAATAATTATAAAAAACAATATTAAAAATTAACACATTAGACATGAAAATGATGATTCACATAAATTATGGTGTGTAATCCCGTACATACCATACCAGGTAAAAAGAACATTCATTTTTCATAGTTAAAAGGTTAGAAATTTCATAATCTAGAATGTGAAAAGAGGACTCCTTTGGAAACATTTGTAAATTTAAAAAAAGAAAAATGTATTTAAATTTTTATAAGATCATAGTTTCAGATCCTTGGAAAACATTTTTGAAGAAAATGGATTTGAAGGAACATAGATTTTCTATTAAAGTGACGGTAATGTCAGTATTTCTTAAAAAACATTCTTAACTATATTATATACCAAAGAGTGGAATATTGGTACAATAAAAGACTATATAATGAAATATAAATTATAAAGAAACTGATGAATGTTCTTGAGAGATGGATCAAAATATTTCATCAAAGGAATCATAATAAATAACAATCTCAAAAGATGATGATATTGTTTCAACAGACTCTTACTACATGATTACATTGACTAAAATGCTCCCTATAAGTAAATAAAATTTCATGATTCATAAAGTATCTTGAAAATTATTATATTCATGATTTAAAATGTAAAATGGAATTATATACACCTCAAAAAATAATTTAGGTTGATAAAAATACATGATTCTCAAAGAAATAAAAATTGAGTCAAAACTATCTTACCAATTTAATAATGTAAATTCAATTAAAGAAATTTTTTAAAATATATATTTAAGTACCAAAAAATTAATTTATAATATACATATTATAAATTCATGGACTGTACATACACCACACAAATGAAGTGAGTGTGAATAAGGCATCTATCTCACCGAAATAAAAGTGAGGTAAAATTACCCTTACATTGCGTATTCAATCCCTTTGTACCAATTCAAACCACTGGTATAATAAATATAAATTTTTATGTATATTTTTAATAATAATATTATTATATCTAATACTATATATTGTTTTATTATGGAAATATATTACCCTCTTTTTAATAGCTATATTTTAAGGGATCACTTCGGGTAATATCTGTATTGTTCTTTTCATGTGTATTAATTTGTTATATCATCTACCTGTATAATTATATAATTATTTAATGAATATAATGAATGAAATAAATATCATTTATATTAATTATATGTGTATTATAATAATATATATAATATATTATTATGAAATAGAATACACCGTTCATGGAGATGGTTGGTCGTATTACGCATGATTGTGGTTTAAATTTAATTATTATATTGAAATAAATAAGGTAAATGGGATATATGTATATATAAATATAATTTTTAAATTAGTATTATTATATAATATATATGTTATAATTTCAAAACACTAATCATTAATACATACCATGGACTGTGTGAACGAATCACATCACTTTGAGGGGCGGTAGTCCACACTTCCGCCAATAAAATTATCGTATTTATAGAAACTGGAAAGAATGGAGATATGTGTATTAATTGGAATAAATAAAATTAATTAAATAATAAATATAATATATGATATATAAAAATATTTTTCATCATAATTTCCACCATGAGAGGCAGTAAGTAAAAATAAACAATAGTTGTTTTGTGAGGCGGTAGTTCACCATATACATAAACAGTATATCTATTACCCATTAGATGGAGGTGTGTGTAAGTGTAAGTAGAAAAAATATAATAAAATCAAACATGTATATCTAATAATATATTTTATTCATACAATAATGTTATTAATATAGTGCAGGGTGGATAAAGAAAACAATATAAAGGGGGATGAGAGAAGACGTTATCTCATAATCAGGTAACTCCTTATGGTTTATGCCAAAAGAATTGCATTGATTCATTTTTAGAAAGATGATGATTCCAGATGAAATGTATAATTTTTGGGATATTATTTGAGAATATTTTTTGAGATCCAAGGGGCTTGAGTGGTGTGATGGTGTGGGAGGAGAGGAGGCATTTTTTTAGTGGAGGAGAAGTGGCACTCTTATAACATTTTGAAGAGAAACTTCTAGCCACTTTTTTCATGTATAAAGTGGATCCAATAATGACAAAAATTATATAAAAAGTATTTTATGATCTAAATATGACTATCCAATGACTATTTATTAATATTATACATTATTTTTGCTGTAAAATTTATGATTACGTCTTTAGTTAAACTTAATTTACACTCAAATTTATATAATTAATTTTAATTACATTCACTAATATTTGTTTGTAAAAAAATAAGTTGACCTTATCTAAAATTATACATTTTTATAATAAATATAATGAAATAAATTTTTTTAAATTCTAATCACATAAGTGGTATACATTAATTATAAATTAATCCTCTTGATGGGATAACACAACAGATTGTTTTTGTAAAAATAATCAAAATTCTGATATGATTTGATATTAAATTTAATGTGATATTGGTTATAGTGAACCAAATTGGATTAAATGAAATATATTTATCTAATTAGTTTTTCAACCAATTTAAAATATTTCTAAACCTTATAATTACATTACATGAAAAAACAATTTTGAAGTACAACAATGTATTTTTAACTATTCCTTAAAAACTAATACCGGATATAAAATATACCAAAAAATTGTCCTAACCTAATTTTTATGTTTCACTTAAAAATAAAAATTTTATTCTCAAATATTACATATATTAAGGTTCAAAAAATTGAATTTAAATCGGGTTCTCCCTTAAAAGGCTATAAAAAACATTAAAAAAATATTTTTATTCATAATATTTGGTTTATTCTTATATTATGTCAAAAAAATCTATTGAATAATTATAAAAAATATTTTATTGAATATATAACATATATATTACATTAATAAACCTAAATAATTATAATTAAATCAATATTTTAGGGTAAAACAACATTGTGATTACCATAATATTATCATTTATATTCAATCAGATTTCATATTCATTTATAATTAATTAGTAACAATCAAATTAATCTTATATTTTTTAAACCATTTAATTTCAAAATTTATTTTATACTATTCATAAATTTTAATTTAATAACTATTTAATTTTATATTTTATTAAAAAATAATATTTTAGTAAAATATTAATATTCGATAAAGCTCTATCATGCGTGTGACAGAAGCCATCACAAAAAGTAATTATTACATATAACGCATGCTAACATCGGTTTTCTATGTAGGGAAAGATAAAATCTATGATTTGTGTAGTGCATTATTAAAATAGTGTTGTATATAATGTATGACAAACATAGTACATTATAATAAAATAAACTATTTTCAGAGATGTGTGAAATGAAAAATATCTAAAAGGTAAAATTAATTAAAAAATATATTTCCCAAAATCTCGCGATGTTACATTCTACCCCCCATAAAATAGTTTTTTCCTTCTAAATTGTTCTGTGTTATAAATGTTTTATTGCATAAAAATTTATTTCATAGAATCCCACATAATAAAAATTAATAATAAAATATCCATTAAAACTGTAATGTCGAAACCATAACAGTTACTGAATATAACCTACAACGTGGTCTCCACATACCAGAACATAGGTTGGGAGTGAATATTTGGCATGTATGAAAAGATTAAATATTTATACAGGGTGTTTGAGGTTTGAAATGAAAAAATGAATGATTAATGAAATTTTGAGGGCCTAATAGTCATTAATCTTCATTGATTTCAAAAACCCTCTATTCAAAACAATTAAGGTATTAGGACAACATTATTTTTTTATCATTTTTAGAATGATGAGTAATTATTGTAATATATCTATAAATAAAATTTCATACTTTTTTTGTGCTTTAAAAAATATCTAATGCATCCATTACATCAAGGAATTAATGTCCCAAAATTAACATTGATGTATAAAGAACTAAAATACATTTTTAACAGATCTTAAGGTCAAAAAAGAATAAAAAATATAACAATTTATCTCTTCAAAATAAATATTCCTTAATATATAAACATAAAAAGTAACACTACCAATTCATCATTAATATTTATTCATAAAAATTAATTATAATTTAAGAAGGAGATCATATATTCCAGTGGAAGATGTGAAACCCTTATATACTTTCAGTCATAGGTTCAACACCCATGTCCTTGAAAAACATGATTGGTGTTTTCCCAATAAAAAATATTTCATTTTGTAAGACCACAATAACATTATTTCAAAAATAAATAAGATGAAATTCTTAAAAATAAGGTTGATCACCTAATTTCCATTTAAAAAATGTCTTCAATACAAACTCAAAACAAAAATACTTCCTCCAAAAATTAAATTAATCATTTCATGAACGAATAACATTATAAACATTATGAAAAATGAAAATCCAAAAAAATGAAATAAAATCATGAAAACAACTTAACATTGATCTCCCATATGTCAAAATGTAACTATTGGTTGTCACATTCCAAATATATGAATACCATAATCATGTATTCTCTTGAAATATGGTAATAACCTAAATCACTATAAATAATTATGGAAAAAATTAATCGTTCAACATTATGAAGGTCACATGATATATTTCATATATACAATAAGTTTCAAACTTATCCATGATCATATTAACCATTTGGTCAATAAATCAACAATTAGATAGAGGGTAATCAGTATAGTCCAATTCACTTTATTACATCCAACATGTATCTTATAAGAAATCATTATATTATCCATGGGAACACATTAAGGGTTATCTTTCACATAATCTTGTATATCCCATGAATATCTCCTTTTCAATAAATTACTTTAACCATCCATAAAAATCATTCAACGTAATCATGTAAATACTTAGAGAAAAACATAAACTAAACAATACATGCTTATTTCACCATTCATATAACATAATTTTTTATTCTAATTATATAAAATATTAAATTACTTTATCTTTAACAAATTAACAAGTCTATCTCATCATATAACATAATACCTCTTTCCTTTAACATTTTATCTGTAGTCTCTTTATCATACGTAATGTTACCATTACTCACACAACCATTCTAATTCTCTTTAGGAGATTTCTTAATTTTACATTGAGTTTTTAAATGACTATTTTTCTGCACTTGAAACCCTTAACCATCGATGATGTCATAGAGAGTCTAATATTATAATCCATTCCATTAATTGATCTCTTTATTTTTCCATTATAGTAATTTTAGTTGTGTCCATCTTTTCCACATTTGAAACACAATCATGTTCATATAAGTCATTCACTAAGGTGATTCTTTCCAAAATATTGGCACAAAGGAAACCAAATCTTCTTTCCTTCTTGGTCTTCATTATAAACAATCTGAGTGAAATCTTTATTTGTCTTCTTTATTGAGTCAGAGAGTTGGTTTAGGTACAAATTGTTAACCATGTTCCATGAAAAATGATTAGGCATGCTCAAAACATCATTACATATAGTGATCATACCTTTGGATCGCTCATCAAAAAATCATCTATCACATTCAACATTAATCCAGTTCCTTCAGGTTCCCAGCATTGATTAAAACTTGAAGCTTATCCTGAGCATTACTTATCCACACATAAAACCACAAAATCATGAAACTAATTACTTATAGGATGTATAAATCATGACACCATCATTAATATATGGAACCCTACATTCATACTAGGATATTCATAGCCAAAATGTATTCTAAATCCTTTTTGACTATTTTTGAATATTTTGTGAATTCTGAAATCATGTCTCTTGGGAGTGTCAAACCAGAAGTGTAGCAAGGCCCATTCTCATGCACCAAATATTCCCTAGTCAGACTAGGGACATCTTTTCAGATTTATTACCCCTAGATACCTATATGCAAGAACCGAATCCACTTGTAGTTTCTAGACATGGTTATATTTCTAGGAAACTAATCACTCTATACTTTACCAAAATTACAGGACAATTTCTAAAATGTTAACACATCCTTATAATTATCCTTAGATACATCCTTTAAAATATACATAAGGATCACAATAATGTTTTATTATCATATTTTAAAAAGGTTAAATAAAAATTTCCTTTGAAACCAACTATAGAATCCCAGGTCTAATATACGTGGATATTACATCATTTTAGAGGAATATTCAATACCTTAAAATAACACATTTCCAATGACATTATAGTTTATCATATTTGGGAACATGGAAAGAAATCATTATTTACAAGAGAAATATATTCAAAGCTTTCTTAAATATCTCTACCTTTATTACTTCAACCTAAAATTTTTATTCATAACCCGAGGAAAGGAAACATAAGAATGATTGAGCTCAGATGATCGACAAGAGTAAATTAAGGAAATTCATACACATAAAATGAACAAAGGCTATGTAATTTGATCATAACATTTTAAGAACAAACCTTGCATATTAGAGACCATAGCACAGACTGGAAGGTCATAATAAATAATGATAATAGGTTTAAGAGAATAATCCATTTATTAAAATTTTTTTGATATAACGTTGAATTTGGGAAACAAATAAGAAAATAATATGCTTTCTATTATAGTCATGGCATCACTACTAAAGCCATATTAGTGGAAAAATATCTTTACTGAACCAGGTTCACTCCCGGTTATAGCCTTTTATTACTAAATAGAGTTCAAATCTTATTCTTTACCTATATTGCTGAATCAATTTCATTTCCTATTCCAGCTTTATAATATTGAACCGATTTCATTTTCAATTACAACATGGTAATACTGAACCATGTTCATGTTTTATTCTATCCAGGTCTATCTCAAAAGATAAAAATCTTTACCCAGATCATTGGAGGTAGATATAGGTCCCACCCATCTCAAAATGGAATAATACATATATGTTACACAAAATCATAAAAAATCATATCATAACACATGAAATCTAATGGGAATCATAAAAATGTAATTATATTTTAACCTATGGAAAATATAAATATTTCATAAAAATTTAAATAAAAAAACCACAGAAAATAATCATCTTGAAAAAGAATATAACCCATGAAATAGACATAAATTTCTTGATCATATAACCCTTAAAAGTGAAATGGGTTTCATAAAGACAATGAAATTAAGAATAACCATTAATAGAATGGATATGAATGTAATATTTAGATCATTTAGTAGAAAGTAATGATTAACTTCAATAGATGTCATCTTATATGGAAAATAATTTTGAATTTTCTTTTAAAGACATTTCATGTGAAAAATACCCTTCATTCTTTGGAAATATCTTTTTAATGCATAATAATATTTCAAAAACATTTTCAGGGAAAATAAATTTAAAAAATATTAAGAATACATAAAATCATTTTCATAACCATTTTCCATGAAAACATCTAAAAGAATCATGAAAAATTTTGGAATAACATTTTTCGTGAAAACAAATAAAATAGGAATAGAAATATTTTAAACCACATTTTCTTTGAAAATATTGTAAAAAATTATAAATAATTCTTGAAAATATTTGAAAAACCTTTTTTCCTTATAAATTATAAGGCTTGAAAACATTTTCATGAACTTAATCATAACCATTCTTGAAAATGATTGAATATTATTTCTTTGAAGATATAATGAAAAATTATAAATAATGCTTGAAAACAGATTGACAACCATTTTCCTTGAAAACTTATAAATTTAGATTAACAAATTTTTAGAAATATTTTTACTTGAAAACATTGTAAAAATTTATGAATAAAACATGAAATGTTTTTCAATGCATTTTTAATTAAAAACATATAGAAGAATATTTAATTTGATTAGAAACTAATTTCGTAGAATGTTTTTTGAAAACATATAAATACGGCTTGAAAATATTTTTATAACCATTTTCCTTGAAAATTTATAAAAGAAGTTTCAAAATGTTTTAAAATCCTTTTATTTGAAAAAATATTAAAACATTTCTCAAGAATTAACCTTTAAATATGAAAATAAATCACCATAAAACTTATTTCATGTAAATATGTACATGTTGTACGAGGTAAAAATAACAATCATTTTCACATAAAATAGTGTTGAAAATGCCTTATTTAAAAAGTGAAAAAAATATTAATTTTGAAAAATTGGTAAAATAAAAAATGGAAAAATGTATTTTAATTATTATAGGAGAATAGTTTTATATATTTGGAATCCCTTTTTATAATACATGGTGTTGAAGGAACACAAATTCCGGATCGAAGTGAGGGTAATGTCAGGTTTTCATGAAAACACAGTTAACGATATTATGTATGAAAGAGTGGAATAATGGTACCAATAAATTAATATATAATGAAATAATATAGGGGCAGTAAACTCAAGGGGGTCTTGAGATATGGATCAGAATATTACCTCAATAGAATAATAATAATTTATAATCACTAAAAATGATGAGATTCTTTCAATAAACTCTTACTACTCAGTTACATGGAATCACACACTCCATGTATGGAAAATAAAACTATATGAAACATAAAATATCATATATATATATATATATATATTCAATATATAACATGTTATATGTAATTATATACAACATGAAAAATAATTTAGGGGCATAACAAAACATGAGTCTCAAATAAGGAAAATTGAGACAAAACTATCATACCAATTTGGTAACATTTTAAACATTAAACCCAATGAAATAATGTTCTTAAAATTGATATTTAAATAACAATAAATTAATTTATAGGATAAATATAATACATTAATAGTAAATACATAACCCACACAAAATAAGTGATTCTTGAATAAGGTATGTATATTACAGAAATAAAAGTGATAAAAAATTTCCCTTATCTTGTGTCTTGACACTATTTGTACATGTTGAAACCAATAGTATAATGAGTATACATTTATTATAAACATTTTAACTAATGATATTATTTTCTCTAATTCCATATATTTTTTTATTATCAACTTATATTACTCTCTTTTTTACAATCTTATGTAAAGGTTTCACTTCGGGTAATATCCTCTTTTTCTTTTCTTTTGTCTTAATTTGTAAAATATCAACACCATGTAATTATATAATGATTTAAATAAAATAATATATTATATAAATATAATTCATATTCATTATTTTTTTTATTTTAATAATCTATAGAATATATAATTTTTAAATGGAATACACCATTTATATAGATGGTAGGTCGTATGTACGCATGAGCATTTTATACATTTTATTATCATAATAAAAGAAAGAAGTTAAATGAAATATATGTAAATATTGTTGAGTCATTAAGGTTTCCTTATGATTTTTTCCATTCCTTCATCTTCCAAAAATAAAAAATACCATATCTTAAGTCAAATTTCATTTTACCTAAAATTTATATTAATAAAGAAAAGTTTCATTTCCTAAGGAAATTTTATCCTTACCTATGTTTTCATTGTTCATTAGATAGTTTCTCTATTTCTAACACTTTTTTTCTTCTAAATTATAAAAATTGGATTCACATCTAAAACCTTTGAATCCAATAAATCCTTAGATATGTAGTATTCTGTTTTTAGATTCCGAATTCTCTAAAATTCAGATTCTGAATTCTCTGAAATTTGGATTCAGAATTCTATGAAATTCTAATTCTGAATTCTCTAAATTTCAGATTCCAAATTCTTTGAAATTTAAATTCCAAATTTTCTGAAATCCAGATTCCAAATTTTTTGATATTTGGACTCCGAATTCTCTTAAATATAGACTTTTAATTCTCTAAAATTCAGACTCCGAATTCCTTAGAATTCAAACACCCACTTCCACAGGATTTAGACTCTGGATTCCTCAAAATCCATAATCCAAATACCATAGGATTTAGACTATGAATTCATAAGAATTCAGATTCCTAATTCATTTCAATTCATATTCCAAAGACTATATAATTCAGGTTCAAAATCCTTTGGAAAACAAAATCAGAACATCCATGATTTATATTCTCCAAGTGTTTATTTTCTTAGACTCCAAACTTTATTTTTTCCTTAGACTCTGAAAAAATGTATTTGGTTAGGAAACCATAATTTTCTTACCCCTATTATAGATATGAAATTATTTCATACATTCTGTTTCCATCTAACAATTGTTTCAGTGACATGTGTACAAATCCCTCCGAGATTCAAGGACAAATATGATCGGTAGAGGATGGAGCAGACCATTGGGGAAGTGCTTCTAAATAAGAGCTCATTTGAATGATCTCAATAACTGATCCATCATTCTAGAGATTACATGATTCTAATGTAATTTCTATAGAGAGAAACTTTCATTCCTTGTGTGTAATGAGCATCATGTTCATCTTGCTTCGTGAGACTCTGATTTTTTATGTGTACAATCGAGGACTTCCTGGGATAAGAAGACATAGGTTCTGACTACCTTAAAATTTCACGGACTTCTATGCATAAGAAGATAGATGTTCTGACTACCTTAAAGTTCGAGGTCCTGCGGGGATATCAAGATAGATTTCGATATTCCAAATGAGGGATTACCCTGGTGTGGGTAATATAGACTTTCATGAATGTATAAATCAAGAGACCTTTATACAAGGTTTTTGGATACCCTTCACTTTGGGTAAAAAGATATCATATTCATTACTTGTTTGTTTTTATGGTTATATTCTGCTGTATTTTGATTTAAGGAATAATGTATAACCGTATTATACTATATTTTTCTTTTGTACACTCTAATGAGTGAGATTCTATATGCTTTAAGGTAGAATCTTTTCATTATAATCTTTTATTAAGTTTTAATTCTGGAATCATATTTTTGGAACCTAGCATGTTTGTAGAACTAAGAGGTCTTGTGAATTAACATTGTTTAACATTGTTAAAAATTGTTTTTTAATGTCAAAAATGATTTTCTTTAAACTTACAATTCACCCCATCTTGTAATTGAGCATCTACAATCATATTTCAGTCCTAAAATTGGTATTAAAGCAGGTCTCTGAAATACTTATATTCACATATATTTTTTATTTCTAAAGTTTTCATTGTTCTAAATATTTTCCTTGCTTATGATTTTTATCATTGTTTATAAACATTTAATATTAACAAGTTCTTTTGGAAGGATATTCTCTTTTAGATGGTAGTAATGAATGTTGGTTCGATTAAAATCAAAATCCTACTAGACAACATATATTTGATGGGAATTAATTTGAATATTGGAGAGATCATATGAAGAATATTTTTTATTTATACTGGAGTGGACAAATTTGTTATGCTTACTGGACATCAGAAGATTCCTGATAAAGAAGTAAGAACTTTTACTAATCAATAAAAGTAATAATATCAACTAAACTACAAGGTACACAATACTTTGTTGTGTTCCATAACCAAGAATATATATAGTCTGATTTCTCCTAGTGGCGCTTCAAGTTGTATTTGGAAGAAATTAGAGGTTACTCATTTTCGTAAATACAATGTTATTGAAACTAGAAGAGCTATGCTTAGATCCAAATATCATGAATTTCTATTTCATTATGGATAACTAGTGTGTAAGGTATAAAAAAGGTTTATGAATATTGTTAATAGTTTGGAATCAATGAGATAGAAAGGTTGAGATGATGACGCACTTGAGGACAAGATTATAGATATCATGCCTAATGAGTAGGAATCTAAGAGAACAGCTATTGATGGGAATTGGAAAGTATCTCAAATTTCTATTGATGAGATTTTTTGAGGACTTATTCAACATGAGATAAGAATAAAAAGAGATACTAATTTGAATGAGAAGAAGAATGGTAATGGAAGTTTAGTTTTTACTACTACTAAAGTCAAGACTGTGGAAAGGGTTACAATATACAAGTAAAATAAAGTCACAATTTTATCTAAATCTAGTGTAAGTGAACATTCTGAGAATGATCTAGCTAATCTTATTCGAAGGATGAACAAGGTAGTTGGAAAGAAAAACTTTCAGTGTAGATTTAAGAAGAAAGAAAGAAATGAAAAAAAGTCTCGGAAGTCACTTGTTATGAATGCAAAAGAGAAGGGAATATAAGCCCATATTGTTTAATGCTTAAGAAAAAGGATAAAAAGGAAAATCATTCTAATATGAATAGAAAGAAGTACTAAAAGGCTAAAGATACGAATGTTTTTGAATACTAATTACACATAGAGTGCTAGTGGTGGAGACTCTTATGATGAAACCTCAAAGTATGAATCTTCGGGTTAGAAGAATCTTTGTTAACTATCCATATTACCCAATGAAAATCATTGTCTAATGTCTAAGGCACACAATGATAAATCTATAACTAATGTTTTCTTAAATTTTAATTATAGTGACAATAAATATTATTAATCTTCGGATGAAAAATCTTCTTCTGATGAAGTTAATACATTACATTCTTATGAAGAAGTTTATAGGTTTTATATTCTTTTTGAGAATGAAAATTATAAACTCAAGAAAAAATTTGATCAGGTAAATTTTATAATTTTATTTTAATTAAATAAGTATAAGGCTTATCTAATGATATTGAAAATAAAATTTATGATTTTGAAAGTATTTCAAAAAATCGTGATGAAGTTAATTCTGAGGAGGGTAAACATTCTCTGTATCTGGAAAAAGTAATTTCTAAAAAAAATATTTTAGAGAATAAATCTAGTGCTAAAAATAAGGTTTTTGAGGAGAAAAACATACTTACTAAACTAAAGTTAGAAATATTTTCCATGAAGAAGTGTTTTTCAAAAATTACCTTAGGTAAGGAAAACCGTGATATGATTTAATCGCAAATTCACCCTCTAAGGAATAATTCGGGATTTGGATATACTCATTCTAAACTAGTTTTCAGTATTAACTAATTTTCTCTTCAAAGTTCATCATTCTTCACTAAATGACAGTGTGGTGGACATTGTGAAAAAAATTTCTTTAAACAAAACTCAGTATTTATGTTTTCATAAATCCAATTTTTCTAAGAATACATGGATACCTAAATTTTCTCATTCTAATGTTTCTAGATCCAAGAAAGTTTGGGTTCTGAAAGTCTAACACATTTATTTTCCCGAAAACAACTAAATTACAAATAAAAATACATGGAACATGGATATTGGATGTTCCTGGAATATGAATTGTATCAAAAACATCTTTGAAAATATTATCAAGACGAAAGGACGAAAAGTAATTTCATAGATAATGCTAAGGGAGAAGTTACTGGTATAGGTAAAATTGTTCTTCTTGGAAAAACTTTGTTTTCAAAGTTTTTATTTTTCAATGGTTTTAAGCATAACCTTATTATCATAAGTCAGTTATGTGATGAAGGTTACCTTATGAATTTTAGGAATGATAAATGTTTAGTACACAATTCAATGGAAGAGTTCATACTTTCTACTAATAGACAAGAGAGTGTATACACACAAAACATAAAATAAATTAGGAGCAAATACCTACCTTGTCTTAGTGCAGTGGAAGATTATTCTTCATAATGGAATAGTGGATTAGGACATTTTAACCATAGGAACCTATGAAAACTCTCTAATAGAAGACTATTTAAGGATCTAATAGAGCTTAGATTTTATTCTTCAAAAGTTTATGATCCTTGTCAATTTGGAAAGCAACATAAATCATGTTTTAAATTAGTTGGTGAAGTCTCAACTACTAATGAATTACAGTTGGGGCATATGGATCTTTTTGGTCCAAAACAAACTGGATGCATTGGAGGCAATTATTATGTATTTGTATTAGTTGGTGATTACACTAGATTTACATGGGTATATTTTCAAGCAAAGAAATATGAAGACTTTTCTTATTACAAAATTTTTAGATCCCATGTTAAAAATAAGAAAAACCCTTCCATTGATATCTATTCATAGTGATCATAGAGGATAATTTCAAAATTATGATTTTGAAACCTTTTTAAGTAGAAAAGACATTTCTCATAACTTATCAACCCCAAGAACCCATCAACAAAATGGTGTTGTTGAATGAAGAAATCGAGTTCTTCATGAGATAACTAGAACCATGTTGAGTGAATATTTGATAGTTAAACACTTTTGGGATGAAGCCGAAATTACTACTTGCTATAATATAAATCTAGTATTGATCAGACTTTTTCTTAAAATAACCCTTATGATTTATAGAATTTTATAAATCCGATACTTTTCTACTTCATGGTATTTGGTTGCAATGTATTAATTATGAATACTAAATGTAATATACAAAAATTCGCACCCAAATCTAATGATTGAATTTTCATAGGCTACTATAAAACATCTATGGCTTATAGAGTTTTCAATAAAAACACTTGTACTATTGAAGAAACAATACATGTTAAGTTTGAAGAAACCAATCCCTTTATTTTTTTAACAACCTCAACCTACATCATCTGATGTGTTTTAAAAAACTGATTATCAACCCTTAATATAAGATCTTTCTAAAAAGGAAAATGTTCAAGAAAATATTTCTTAAGAATTTACCCCAGAATATTTCCTACCATATGTTGACGAACAAGTTTTAAAAAACCCAAATTAGTTGTTTCTTAAGAATCATCCTAGTAATAGTATCATTGGTGATGTAAATCAACCAGTAAGGACTACTAGTTTCTTATGAAATGAAGTAGAACATCTAGCATTATTTTCTCAATTGGAACCAAAAAGAACTGATGAAGATTTTGGTGATGATGATTGGATAAAATCTATTCAATATGATCTAAATGAATTCGAACGAAATAAATTCAGGATCTTGGTTGAAAAACCTAAGGAATCATATGTTATTAGAGTAAAATGGGTGTTTAGAGATAAGTGTGATGAAAATGGAATCATAGTAAGGAATAAAGCTATATTAGTTTCTAAAGGACATAATCAACAAGAAGGAATAGACTATGGCGAATCCTATACTCCAGTAGATATAATTGAATCTATCTATTTTCTACTTGCCTTTGTAGCATTCTTTAATTTCAAACATTTTCAAATCGATGTTAAATGTGCATTCCTTAATGGTTATGTCCAAGAGGATGTTTTTGTTGAAAAACCTCATGGTTTTACTGATAAAAAACATTCTTGAACATGTTTTCAAATATACCAATTCTTTATATGGACTTAAGAAAGCCCCTAGAAACTGGTATGATATACTTATAGTATTTTTGTTACAAAACAATTATATTAAGTAAAATGATAATCCAATTATCTTTATAAATAAAGATAAGAAAAATGATTTAATTGTTCAAATTTATGTTGATGATATTATATTTTGTTCAACTCATCAATCTTTAACAGATTCATTTGTGAATATAATGAAATATGAGTTTGAAATGAGTATGATGGGTCAGTTAACATTTTCCCATGGATTAAATTTTTTAAAAAACAAGAAGTAATTTATATATCCCAACATAATTATATTAAATATCTTCTTAAAAAGTATGGATATGACAACACTAAGAGTATAAATACTCTCATTGGTACCTCAAATTCACTTGATATTGATGAAGCTGGGAAACCAGTGGGTCAATCATCATTTAAAGGTATGAAAGGAAGTCTACTATACTTGACAACTAGTTGTACATACCTAATTTTTTTAGGATGCTTATGTGCTAGATATCAATCCAATCATAAAAAATATCATTAAATGGAAGTGAAAATAATATTTTTCTACTAAAAGGGAACTATGAATTTATGACTTTTTTATACTTATGGAAATGATTTTCTTCAAAAAATATTTTCAGATGCTGACTTTGGTGGATATAGAATGGATAGTAAAATTACATATGGAACTGTTAATTTCTAAAGAGATTCATTAGTTCCTTGGTCAGGAAAAAAACAACCCTCAGTAGCACTTTCCACTACGGAAGTTGAATATGTAGTAGTAGGAACTTTTTGTGATCAAGTGTTGTGGATGCAACACATCACATACTATGTTATTTTTTTACCATAACACAAATAATGGGTGATAATTCTAGTTCCATTACCTTACGTAAAAACCCAACGCATCACTCTCATGCAAAACACATAGGTATAAGACATCAATTTATTAAGGATCACACAAAAGAAGAAGATATAATTATTCAATTTATTGGAATGTAAGATCAAAAGGATGATATTTTCACTAATTCTTTACCCTTTGATAGATTTTAATTCATTAAACAGAAATTATTAATGATAATAGTAATGTAATATTCCTTATTAACTTCTTTTTTAAACCTATCTCCTTATAGTAAGATACTCTTTTTCAAAGGGGGAGTACATATATTTCTTTTTCAAAATTATTAATTTAAAAAAAAATTCATAGTCAATTTTTTTAAAAAAAATCCTAAACCTAAAGTTCATCAAGAAGAATCCTCTTCATTACGAATAATCTTCCTAGAAATTGGGAAGGAATGTTTCCTTTTTAATATTTTCTTAATAATATTTCTTCAAGTTTGTATTTTATCTTTTTCAAGAAACCTTTTCATATTCATTTTTTTCCATATATCCGAACATTTTATCTTAAAAACCTCAAAATATCAGAACCTATCAAAATCCTTCTTTGATTATCATATTAATCATCAGATCCGATCAGATGTATTTCAATTGTTGGATCATGAAAGGAAGCTGAAATGTCGTCTTAATTTCCAATATTAGGACCCCTTGATGTTTGCCCCACATCGATATTCATGCTCTGGTGTGCTAAATCCCTATCGCTCTACTTAAGACTATTCTGAATCATTAAAGGGTTTCCTCAATTACCAATGTCTAGGCAAGCCTCTTCTCAAAAAGAAATTTATTTTGTAAAGGAAATCTCCAAGCGGCAGATATACAGAGAAAGGTTGGTCAATCCAAAATTATATGGTAACTATATCCCTATAATTTCAAAGAATATTAATCTCAATGGATGAGAAAGATTATGTATATCGAAACTAGAGGAACATGACTCGGTCTATCCGGACTTGTTGATTGAATTTTATGAGTCAATAAGTTTTTTCAATGAAGGGGGGAGAGATAATTTTTTTTCAAGAGGTATGGGAAGTCGTATTCCCTTTCCTACAGTAAGGCAAGAAGTTTTATTATAATTCCTTATGAAGGAGAAACAAAGTTAGGTACTCACAAGATACCATAAGTAACAAGATATTTGGATAAAGACAATTCTCTAGCATGTCTTGGCCTTTCAAATATAGAGACTCTGAAGATTGCTCATCTATCTACAAATTTATGGATTCTTGAATTATGGGTTCAATGATTTATTATTACAAGGAAATTAGATAATGATACGCTAAAAAAGGGTGATATCTACATTTTGTATTTCTTGGTGAATATCTAGAAGATAAACTTTGTTAAGTGTATCTTGGTTACAATTGAGAATATCAAGAATAGAAATTTGAAATTTCAAATCATCATGTATCTGTCTATTCTCTCGTTGATTATTGTAATTTAGCTTGGTTCCTTCAAAATTCCTTACAGTTCTAAGGTGAGAAATTAAAAGGTGATTTTGTTGAGTGATGACACTCTAAGATGAATGAAAATTGGATTTTCTAGTAAATTGGGAGAATTCTATGATTTGCATGAAGAAGAAGTAGATGATTTTTCAGAGAAATCAGAAGTTGATGAAACTTATAAGAATAGTTGAAGGAAGAGGAAGGCCAAGGAATTGGAAGAGAAAAGAAAAATCCTTATTCCTACGAAATCTTAGTTAGATCCACTAAATCCAATGAAGAAAAACTCTTACCCAGATGAAGTGGTTTCCAGGCTGAGAGAAGATAAGAAAAATAATAAGGAAGAAGAGCGTACTTTTTTTCTTGGATCCTGCTGAAGCAAAAGATCAAAAGATAAAGGTTGTTAAGAATATTGAGAACAAAAAAAATGAAAAGAAGTAAAGGAACAAGATTTCTGAAGCTGATATATTATAATCTATTCTCAAGGCTACTAAGAAAGCCTCTGAACAACATTAGGTAACAGAATCAATTTTGAAAGAATCACCCCCTACGAGTCATGGAAAGAAGGTGGTGAATCCGAAACCACCTTAAGAAGAAAAAATAGTTGAAGAGGAATAATTGTAAGAAGGATAAGAAGAATGTAGTGGCGATACAGAAGACATAATAAGGAAAGTGGGGGATTATATTGGATGCACTGGCAACGGGCATGTGAATCTACTGGATTGAGGGTGCCAACTTTTTTTATTTTTAAAATTTGAACTTTGGGTGATCAGTGTTTGAATTTTTGAAACTTGAATGTACAGTGACCACTCCTCTTAAAGTAGATTTTTAGAAGAAAAAAAAAGGATTGAGGATATTTATAAGGAGAGTCCTTCTGAGAAGCTTTCAATCTGAACATCTAAATATGAGTCTTCCAAACATGCTACACCTAGAAAAGAATAAAAGTGTCAGGTAGAAGTTAACAATCCAACTGAAGAAGAAAGAAACAATCATGATTATTTTCATCTAGAAGGGAATGTTGTTTAAGATGTGAAAGGATAAGTTCATGAAGATAAGATTGTCCTGTTATCAGATAGTGAGCATGAATCAAATAAAACACAAAACATTATTCTTAGAGATGATAAGGGAAAATAGGTGGTAGTCTATACACATAGTAAATATATGGTGAAATAGAAAGAAGTTGGTGCTTCGTAAAAGAGGAAAACTGATGAGATTATAAAAGAAACCTCATAAAAAACTCAGAATTAGAATCAACCTCTCTTGAACATGATTTTGTTGTCTAGTCTTTGAAAATTCTAGTCGGGAACTATTCCCTTATTTCCCAAATAGAATCAAGATGCCAGATGCTTCAACATTCAATAAACGAGAAATCATATTCCGTTTCCATGGTTATGGATAAATGTGTCAGACTTAAGGGAGCATTTAGATATTTTCTCATTGGTTATGAGGCTCATAAAACATCCTGAAAAAAGATTACAAGTTGGTCAAGAGAGACATTCTAATAGATCAGATTCAATGATGAATTTCATGAAAATGTCAAGGATTCCTTTGACATCAAATATTTTAAGATCAAGGACCTTATTAAAGTTTTGAGTAAAAGCTATGTCTCGAACACAGTACTAAGAAACATGAAGTTAAGGATCTAAATGGGAAGCTTAATTCTGTGGCCCTAAATTGGAAGAGGGAAAGGGATCTAAAAATTGAATTTTAAGAGAGTCTTGTTAAGAAAGAATAAGTTTTGAAATCTCAAGAAGAATATATTAAGGCTCATAAAGAAAAAATTAGATCCTTGGAGAAGAAAAGAGAATATCAGGATCCGCTTCTTAAGCATATAGAAGAAGATCACAAGGAGATAATGAAGAAGAAAACCATTGTGGTAAAGCTGATGTCGAAGGAGATAGAAGGATGATTTTTCAAATTCCGATCTTTTCTTAATTTCATAGTGATACAAATTATTTAAATACTAATGAAATTTTGGTTGTTCTCCATATATTTTCTTATTTAGTACTTATATTTCTGGTATCATTTTTTCTATTCCCGCTATTCCTTTTGGAGAATCACAAAGGGGGAGAAAATAATGATAAAAAGAATGCTAAGAAAGAATATATTTCCCTATGTAAGGGGGGATCATCTAAGGGGGACATCTTATCAAAAAATATTTTTGTATAAAAAGAAAATGTAAAATCTCTTTCAGTAAATCATAAATATGATCCTTAGGGATTGTAAAACCTAAGGAAGACTTAGTCATATTCACTTTAATCCATAAGTAATGGGAGATAAGTTTTTATTTTCATGTCTTTATATTATTTTTCATAAGGATGTTTGTTATTTCCAAAAATGGGTAGATTTTGGAGTCAATAAGGTTTCTTTATGACTTTTATATTCTCTAATCTTTTGAAAATCACAAAAACCTTATCAGAATAGAAATTTCATTTTCTTTAAAATTTATCTTAATAAGGAAATTTTTTTTCCCAAGGATATTTTATCCTTACCTTTGTTTTCATTGTTCATTCTATAGTTTATCTATTCATATCTCATTTTTTATTCTAAAGTCTAGAAATTAGTTTTACATATAAAATCTTATAATCCTATAAATCCTTAGATATAGTGTATTCTGTTTTTAGATTCTGAGTTCTCTGAAAATACAAGTCCGAATTCTTTGAAATTCAGATTATGAATTCATTGAAATTCAGATTCTGAGTTCTCTGAAATTCAAATTCTGAATTCTTTGAAATTCTGATTCTGAATTCTCTGAATTTCAGATTCTGAATTCCTTGATATTCAGATTCTGAATTCTCAGAAATTCAGACTCCGAATTCCTTAAAATTCAGAATCCAAATTCATTAAAATTCAGACTCCAGATTCCTTAGAATTCAGATTCTTAATTCCTTATTATTCAAACTCTAAATTTTTCAGAATTCAGATTCTGAATTCATTAGAATTTAGATCCTGACGACTATAGAATTCAGGTTCTGAATCCCTTGGAAAACCAAATCCAAACATCCATGATTTATATTCACCTAGAGTTTATGTTCATAGACTGTAAACATTATTTTTTCCTTAGAATCATGAATATTGTATTTTTTTAAGCAACCATATTTTTCTTACCTATGTTATAGTTATGAAACAATGTTGTACTATCTGTTTCTAACTAACTGTTGTTTGAGTGACATGTGTACATGTCCCTTTGGGATTCAATAAAAAATATGACTATTGTAGGAGGGAGCCGACCGTTGGAGAAGTGCCTATAAATAAGATCTCATTTGAATGAGCTCAAAACCCAATCCATCAATATAGAGACTACATGATGCTAAAAACATTTCTAGAGAGAGAGACTTTCATGCCTTGTGCATGCTGATTTTTTTTTCAGCTTTCTTTGTGCGACTCCGATTGTTGTTGTGTACAATGGAGGAGATCCAGGGAAAGGATGATAGATGTTCCGACTATATTAAAAGATTCAGGACTTCTGTGGATAGGAAGACAGAGATACCTAATACCTTAATGTTCATGGGTTTACGGGGATAACAATACAGATTCCAGTATTTCTATCAAGGGTTTACCCTGGGGTAGTTAAGATAGACTTTCTTGAAAGTATAAATTAAGAGACCATTATCCAAGGTTTTTGGATAACATTCACTTTGGGTTAAATGATTTCATATTTGTTACTTTTTTCCAAGTTTATATTTTGCTATATTTTGATAATGGAAGAAAGTATAACCTTATTATACTTTCTTGTTCTTTTTTATACTATGATAATTTTGATTCTATACACTTTAAGGTAGAATCTTTTCCTTGTAAACTATTATTAATTTTCATTTGAGGAATCATATTTTCAGAACCTAGTATCTTTTTATAACAAAGAGGTCTTAGGAATTTACATTGTTTGTCTTTGTTAAAGATAATTTTCCTTAAGATTAAAAACAAATGTTTTTAGACTTACAATTAACCCCTCTTGTATTTGAGCATCTAAATTCATATTTAAATCCTAAAAATATATATATTAAGGTATAATTATTATATTATATATATAATATACGTTCACTAAACACATCCTTAATTGATTCCCTATACCGTGTGAAAGAATCACATCACTTTGAGGGGGCGATATTCCAAACTTACACAAATCAAATTAACATATTTAAAAAAATGGAAAGTACCAAGATATATCTTGTAAATTTAATTAATAAGATTAAATTAAATATAAATATAATAATTACATATATAAATATATAATACATCATAATTTCCACTATGACATGTGGTAAGGAAAAATAATAAATCACCTTTTTGGGAGGCGCTAGTTCATGGTGCACATAAGAATATATTCATTACCCAATATATAGAAGTGTGTGTTAGTGTAGGTAGAATCATTAACACAATAAATTTAACATATATTTATGATTATATGATTTTTATATAATCATGGAATAAGTGTAGGGGATAGATAATGAAAATAAAATAATGGAGTTTGAGAGAAGACATTACCTCTATAACGGGTAACTTCTTTTGGTTTGTTCCATATGGATTCCTTGTATAGACTTACGTTCAAGGGGGATTCTAGTAGGAAGGGAAGGATTTTGGTTGCTTATATGATTCGATTTTGGGTGATCCATGGGGCTTGAGGGGTGTGTGGAATTGGGAGGAGTGGAGGACTTTTTATAGTGGAGGAGGAGTGCCACTCTTGTAATATTTTGTAGAGAGATTTACAACCACGATATTGATATTGAATGTGGATAAAATACTAATCCAAATTTGATATAAGGGATGATAGTTCCGAATAATGGGTGTTCTATGGAATTTGGTAAACTATCATGGTCTTTTTTCATCTTAAATATAAGATTCAGTCCTTAGTTATGCTTAATTTTTCCTCAATCAATGAAATTGATATTTGTTACATTCACAAATCTTTTTGGTCAGAAACTATGTTGAAACTAATAGAAATTATAAATTAATCTAATTTGAAATATTGAAACCATTTTTCTAAATTTGTGTCTCAAAATTTTTATAAATTAATTTAAAATTAATCCTACTGACAGGATGACCCTATGAGTATTTAAAGTAAAAAATGTTTAAAAGTTTTCTATGTTTTTATATAGACATTCAATGTGAAATTTGTTAAAATGTCCTAAATTTGATTAATTGATAAAAAAATATTATATAATTAATATTTTAATTCACTTTAAAATATTATTTACCCATATTAACAAATTATCTGTGAATTAAAATAAATATTTTTAACTATTCCTTCAAAAAATTGAATCATTGTAGAAAAAATACCAAAACATTATCATAACATAATTTTTATTTTTCTCTTCCAAATATAAAGTTTGTTTTGATATATTAAATCTATAAAATTCATAAAAATGTATTTAAAATTGAGTGTTGATTAAAAGAAGAAAAAGCTACCTTTACAAAAAAGGTTATTATGAATAGAATTGGGTTTATTATTATCTTATTTCTATCAAATCAATTGGATAAATATCAAAAAAATATAGAATATATAACTTATATATTTAATTTATATCACTTACTAATTATAATTAAGTTAATTTATTATGGTAAAATAGCATTATGGTGATTATAGTATTTCCCTTAATATTTAGTCAGTTTTCATATTCATTTCCAATTAATTGGTAACATATGAATTCATCTAATATTTGTGTAAACCATAGATTGTCATAAATTAGATTATAATATTAATATAATCTAATTTAACATATATGCCATAAATTATTATTATTAATAATAATTTTTTACTATATATTATTGTTTAGTAGACCTTGGTCTTGTATGTTACGTAAGTTATCAGTGATAGTCATTATTGCGTGTAAAACAAGATATCCTTGGTGTTCCATGTAGGGAAAAATAAAATTTATGATGTGTGTATTGCATGATAAACTTATAGTTTTTTATAATATAATTCAATCATAGCCCTTTAATAGAAAATAAAATATATGAAGTGTTATGTGAAATGAAAATATCCAAAAGGTTAAATTAATAAGAAAAAATATATTTCGAAAAACATTGGGGTGTTATCTTCCATGTATGATTATATCCATTGGTTTTACTTATGCATTAGTATGAATATTATCTAAGGGTTCCAATCATGTTCCTACTCTGAATCATTTATATTTTTATGGCATGATGTTTATGAACCTTTTTTCTCTTTCATGTGTTTTATGTTTATGAAAAATATTTCTATTTCAAGAGTTAAAAGCTTATGAAACCCACTTATTTTCACAATTTATTATTTTATGAAATTATTGTTAAATCTGTCTCCATTCTATATGTAATGAAATGATTACATGTGAATTGATACCCAGTTTGTTTCATGGGTTATGATTTGATAGTTTTTGATTGGGTGGAATACATATCTCACATTTGATCATTAGATGGATGGGGGCCATATCTCCCTATAATTCATTGGGTAAACATATATATATATATATATATATATCATGATAAAAAAATAATGGAATTGGGAGTGAAATCAGTTTAGTAAAGGACATTATCTGCTAAAATGGCCTTATGAGTAAACATTGACTACTAAGATGTTCTCGACATTGACCCTTGACTACCTATATGGTCTTTGGAGTGAACCATGTCAACAATGATGGTTTGGAGATGGAAAACATTCTAGTATAAGGATAGGAAAGAATCTAGGGATGGTGGTGTGTCCTGACTAGTAGTTGTACTCAACATTAAGTGCCCTGATTAGTCTTGAAAATGAACCTTGACTTCTAGGTAATGATTTTATATTCTTATATATCTAACAAAATTTTGATGTCTTATTCCTTTTTATTATTTCATGGATCATGCTCTTTATTTCATTATTATTCATGTCTTTTGAACTACAAATATTTATTCCATGATTCATGTTTATAATCTATGATATGCAGGGTATGACCTTCCAATGATTGGATCATGTTCACACACCCAAATTATTATGATTACACACATATAATTTCTTTGTTAACCCTTATTGAAAATTTTGTCTCTCCAATTTTTATGTTTCCCTTCCTCAGGATATGATGAATATTTTTGAGTTGGAGTAATGAAGAGGAATATCTATGTTTGAATCATTGCATAACATTCACCAATTTTGAATTTTTTATTCAATGATTCCAATGAAAAATACTATCATACTCCTACTGCATGTAATTTTATAATCTTCATAATATTCATAAAAAATAATGTCATATACTGGTATGTTAACCCTTACTTTCTAAAGTGCATAAGTTATATAATTTTATTCCATCAATGTAAATAGTGTATAGATATAAACAATACACCACACAATTAAAAACATATATAAAGTCCTTAGAGACAACATCTACAAGAATCAGCACCATGACAAAAGAAACCTTAATCATTTACTAGTCACACCCCCCTTGAAGAGATATCTAAGAAACATTTGTGACATATCCCATAATTTTGGACATCCCAAGTGCATGTCTACCATTTTTTGAAATGACAAAATTAGCGAATATTTAAATAGGATTGACAAACATGATAAAATATAGATTATGGAGAACATCATATATGACACATGATTTCAATGAAATATCAAAATCACATTATATCACGAAATAACGATAATCCATAAAAAATTATTTGAGAAAACATCATTCATGGTTTCCAAATGATACTTATAAAAACCACATCTGATCAATCATCTAACACATGTCTCACAGGACCCCACACATACTACCAAAATCATACCACGATCTCTTATTAAATATTTCTTAATGCTAATTATTTCTTAGCTTATGTACAATGATGATTTAGAAGCCAGGGTTACCACCTGATTCCAAAGAAACTACAGGATACTAGAACCAATACCAAATGAATTAATACTTAATACGAGGATAGAGGATAATAATAAATCGCACCTTAATGGCATGTCATGTTTGAACATACAAGAAGATTATACATTTCCCACAATTGTATTGAAAAAAGGTTACACAGATGCCTATTCCTTCTTTTTCTGTGCAGATTCTAATAGCGATCATAAAAGCCATTGTTAGATTATTTGAAAAATACTATGATCTAACTAAGAATTTAATGATCTAATTTATTTTTATCCATCATATGTGTATATATTTATCATGATCATAGAAAACCTTATTAGCTTCAATGTCCATAGTCGTACTGGTATTCATAAGCCAGAAAGTAGAGTTTGAATAGAAGAGGAGAACTCTAAATCATCAAGGAACATATCCTATGATATTTGAAATCTATAAATCAATGAAGGATGAGTGAATAATTAGTGGAGGTATGGTTTTATAAAAAATACATATAAATAAGAAGGACTTTTTGGGCCCAGACCGACACAAATGAGAATTCAGTGGCCTTAATCGCCAACCTGGTGGCTGCTAAGATGAACTCCTTTTACCTAGGATCACCACTATCAATATGATGCCTTATAGGTAGAATTAATTATTCTTAGGTGATTAATCTATGATACAGGGTACAATTGAACGTCTATAAGAAGAAGCATGTCCCACAACCCTATCCCAACTGTTGGTCGGAGTGGACACTCAAGAGGGGGGGGGGGGGGGTGAATTGAGTTCCAATTAAAATTTCTGTTAAAAATAATTTCTATTAAAATCCCCCAATTTCAAAAACAAATTAAACTGTAGTGAATTTATATAGATTATAAAGGTTCAATTAGTTTCTCAAAGATTGATTAATTCTCAGTTAACGTAATCTTATGATTAAATTAACTTTTGAAACTAACTTACTGATTTATAACAAATATAAACACTTGCGAATTTAATTATCAAAGTAGCTTTGAAGATAGATTATATTTCAAAGTAATAGCAGCGGAATATGAAATAAATATGTATAGTATGGATATAGAGTATAACTATAAACACAGAAAAGTAACCAAGAGGTTCAGTCTCAAGCCGAGACTTAGTCCTCTCAAAATTTTATATAAGAATGATCCACACCCTGGATCGGGGTTAACAACAGTGAACACACTGTCCAGGTCACAAGACCTCTACCACAGTTCTTCGTGGGAAAACAAACAACAGCAGCAAGCTGTCCAGGTCACAAGACCTCTACCACTATCCACAGTGGGAAATGGGATGCAAAAAGATTTGCTGAGGATTTACAGATCCTCCAGTGAAAGTACAGGAGTCAGTGTGTGTGTTTAATACAGTAGATAACACACACTGCTCAAAATGTAGAATAAATCACAGAACAAGAGATGTAGAGTTTAGAAGTGGTTCTGGTGATCTCAGTGTAGCTCTTGTATTCGATCAGAAGAGAGTTTGAGTCCTCTTCTCGTTTCTGTTTGAGAAACAGAGTGTCGTATGCTCCAGGTTCACAGGTAGTGAGAATGTAGTTGATGAAGTTCTTCAGGGTTCTTCTTGTATGCACAGAACACTTCTCGAGTATACTTGATTGTCTATGTGCTTCTCTGTGTTCTTGATGGAACTCGTTTTTATCTTCTTGTGTTTCTGGTATATTTCGTCCACCACGCACTTCTCTGGTTCGCATCCTTTTTGGGCAGCGTAGTCTTCTCGTATTTGTCTCCCGACAGGGGACAGAAAAGATTTCTTTTCAGCAGGTACGAGGTACGGGTTCCTGACATCCGACAACCTTTATCAGATATTTGACAAATCATCAAAATGTATGATATGACCGTTAGATAGATTAAATGTAGGAAATAAAGAAATTAAAACAGTGAGTCGAGAATGTATGTCACTGTTGACTTCAACTGTGGTCTTCCAACTGTGGACTTCCTTCTGACTGCTGACTTCAACAAAGGCTTGCTGTCTGTAGGCTTGCAATGGTAGCTTTTACTCCATGTAACTGTAGCCTCTTTAACTGTAGACTTGTAACATCAAATTTGTAGAACTGTAACCTTCGTCAACTGTAGACTTCGATCATCAGTAGACTTAGTCGACAGAAGCTGTCTAACTGTAACCTTGACTGTAGGCTTATGACTGTAGGCTTAAGACTGTAGGCTTATGACTGTAAACTTGAGCAGAGAAAACTTTGAACAGAAGTCTTGTAACTGTGACCTTCGTCCGTGAGCTTTGACAATAGATAGCAGTAGACTTGTAACTGTAAGCTTGTATTAGTCTTCGACTGTAACCTTGTAACTGTGAACTTATTGCAACAGTAACTTAAGGTGACAGTTAACTGTAACTGTGACTTTGAGAAGAAAACTCTGACTGGTAGCTAACAATACCAAACTTATGTAAACACTACTATAAGCTGTTACAGTAAAGTTATGAGAGTAAGAATAGGAACCGTTTAGAATAAAATATGTTTAAGCATAGAATAATAAGATTAATGCAAAGGTTTAATACATCATAATTAATGTTTAAGCATGATTTGGGATTATCAAAACAGGTGATTCCAACAATCTCCCCCTTTTTGATAATCACAAATTATGTCAGTATGAAATATAGAAGTATCAGAGAGAAGTGTGCAAAACACTGTATTAGCAATATGAGCACAAAAATTAGGTATAATCCGCAAGGATTTCTCCTCTTTGTATAGGTTCATTTCTCCCTTGAGTTTCCCTATTACTCCCTATTCTCCCCCTATCTATTTCTCTTTATTTCTCCCCCTTTGTGATTAACAAAAAGAAAGACAGAGAGAGAGAAAAGAAACATTGTATTAATAAGGAGTACATTACATGACCCAAAACGTGAATACATGATCCCTATCAGAAAAAAACATAAACAGACTCAATCCTCTTCATCTAGAGGTAAGGGATCTTTTCCTTTGGAGGAAGAAGATGGAGCAGGAGGTGAAGGATCAACAGGCTGAGGAATGGCAGCAGGAATGTCTGGAGGGGCAGCAACAGATGCTCCTGAAGGCCTGTAGTGAGTAGCTTGCCGAGGGATCAGTGGTCTAAGACTTCTGAGGGAATCAGCAGGAAACATTACCGAAGAACCACTGGGGTTAGAGACAGGTAGGGCAGGAGGAACTATAACAGGTGTGCAGTCCACATGAAGAAAAGGTAGGAGCAGATTCCTGAAATCCATGATGATGTTTCCTCCTCTGTCCATGGCAGATAAGAAGTCATCTTTGTTTTCCAAGAATTTATCCAAAGCCGGGGTCAACTCTCGTAGCTTGCTAACTTGTTCTTTGAAAGCTTGAATTACAGGAGGCAGCTTCATAGTTTCTAGCATGAGCTTGAAGTGATTGTTCAACTGATGCTTGGTAAAAATCCGATCAAAGTAATAATCCACTTTACTTTTGATGGCCTCCTGAGAAGCAGTAGCAGCCTGCAGGTGCTCACGAACAAAGCCACTGACTTCTCTTGTAGTAGCAAGGATCTGTAGGTCTGATGTGTCATTTGCACGGGCCTGAGTAAGCTCTTCTCTGAGCAGGCTTCTAAACTGCTCAAGGTCTATAAGAGAGCTAGATGAAGGAAGGGACTTGACTGAGAATGTCACTGTCTCCTTGAAAGACTGAGTCAGATTTCCAATCACTTTCTGAATGACAGCATCCTGATTGCTAAAGTGTTCTTTTACTGATTTCTTGAAAGCCTCAAATACTTCCACAAACTGCTTGACCACTTCTTTGATGTATCGAATCTCACTAGCCACTTGTGTCTGAGAACTGCTCAGGGCAGTTAAAGAAGCAACTGATTGTCTGAGGGCCACTACTGCTCCAGTCCAGCTTTCAATTTGAGTGTGGCACACTTTCATTTCATCCATCACTTCTTTGATTGGACTTCCCACAACACATCCTAGAGATAATTCTAAGGATTGTTCTACATTTTTCAGCTCATCAAAAAGACTGGTTTTCAATTCAACAACAGACTGTCTGATGGTCTCCTTCTTTTCATTCTTTAAGGATTCAAGGTCTTCCTTGGTGGCCAATCTATCAGTTTCTAACACTGGAGAGCTGTTAGGTAGGATAACTGGATTTCTTGGTGGTTGGTTTTCCTCATCTGAATCCTCATAATTGAGTCCTAACACCATGTATCCTGGATCTGAGGTCCATCCTTCTACATCAAACAGTACAGAGACTGAACCAAAACGCTCCCCCTCACTTGGAGGTCCTTCCTGAACACTTTCTACTATCTGCTCAACTCTGGGTAACTCTAAGTTCTCTTCTGTAGCTCTAGCAGGTTCCATACTTGCTTCCTCTATAGGTTCAGCAGTGAGGTTAGCCTCCTTCTCTGTTGGGTCATCAACCACTTCCATGACAACAGTAGTAGAGACCACTCCTGCTTCCTGGTCAGACACTGACTTGTCTGTATACCCTATCAGAGGGCTCATACTAAGTTCTTCTGCAACAGTTTCTTGTTTTTCATTTAAAGCTCCAGCCTCTTCTGCTTCGACTGTATCACCCTCATCAGAGGTGTCCTTGAAAAAATATTGAGATTCTTCTTCTTCTTCTTCTGTAGTCTCAGTCTCACTGTCTCTTAGAATAGGTTCTCTACTAGGTAGTTCCTTTGGAGGGCTTGCTGCTCCAAACGTCACTGTCCTGACAGGACTGTGAGTAGTATCAGGATCACTCCCTTCATCAATTGGGGTGTTCTCTCTTGCAGAGTCACCAACTACTGCAGTCTGTTCATCATCTGAGTATATAGGTTCAGGCTCATCAGGCTTTAAGCCTGGATCTCTCCTATCTCTCGGTCTAGAGGGATGAGCAGAAGGGCTAAAATTCTCATAGATTCTCTCCTCATCATTCACCCATGATTTCTTCCAGGGATTCCAACTGATCTTCATGAATTTGCAGATTACTTTAGAGATACATACACTGTTCTTTGCCACTATCAACTCTTCCTGACTTCCAGCTGCACCTTTCACTTTCAACATTACCGAAATGAGTTTAGCATGAAACAAGGCACTTGATTTTGAGCTTGCCTTTATCATGTCCTCCATCTGAGCCATCAGCAACCTACAAAGGTTGATCTTCCTTCCATGTTTTAATAAGTACATCAAGTAAATATCCTGATGCTTCAAAGTTGCAAAATCTCCTCTTCTAGGACTCAATACATGCTGAATAAACTTAAATAGAAGCCTGTCCTCTCCACACATTTCAGCAGCAATAGTCTTTCTTACAGTGCCATTGCCTGTCAATTCTTCCAGAGCCGTCTCATGATCAAAGATTCTACTATTTGGAGGAGCCGCTCCAGAATAGTAGTTGTAAATACCCTCATGAGGAACTCTTAAACATGCAACCCATTCAACTGATGAAAAACTGACTTCATTACCGTTTACTCTGGATACCAGTCTATGCTGATCATCCTCTTCCTCGAACTGTAGATATTCATAGAATTCCTTCACCAGCTTCGGGTAGTACGGTCCATTATTGTTTGCGAAGCATTCGGTCCATCCTTGCTCATTAAGCACTGCCAGCACTAATGATCTTCTCGATAAAATCCACTCTTCACTTAGCTCCTTCTCAGCAACTATTTCCCTCTTAGTCAGATGTGGATTAACAGGTCTTATCGAGGCGTTCCCGGTGCCACTGGATTCGACTTGAGTCCTCTTTGGCATTGGTGCATCTTCGTTGACAGTCGGGGGTCGCTTTGTTCTGGCCATTGGAACTGAATGAGGTTTCGAGGTTCGGTTGAAGGTTTAGGGTTTAGGACTTGAGAGAGCAAGGGTCGAGATGAGTGGATTGAGATATGTTCAATGTTCTCAATTTTTATCATTTAGGGATTTAGAAATAAAAGTATAAAGAAAAGAAACGGTTCGAATTCCCGCAAAAATAAAATAAGATTAAACAGCGAAACAACCTACAGAGAGATGTAACAGTGAGGTACACCGGTGAGGTCTAACTGTGAGGTTTCAACTGTGAGGTCTCAACTGTGAGGTTTCAACTGTGAGGTTTCAACTGTGAGGTTTCAACTGTGAGGTTTCAACTGTGAGGTTTCAACTGTGAGGTTTCAACTGTGAGGTTTCAACTGTGCTATAATTAATCATACCTAACTCATGTTTGATGTAACTTAATCTCTCAGAATTTAAAGGCTTTGTAAAAATATCAGCTAACTGATGTTCAGTGCCAATGAACTCAAGAGTGATATCACCTTTTTGATAATGATCCCTCAGAAAGTGATGTCTCACATCAATATGTTTTGTCCTAGCATGAGATACTGGATTTTTAGAAATGTTGATAGCACTTGTATTGTCACACCTTATAGAGACATGTTTGAATTGATATCCATAGTCTAGTAAAGTGTGTTTCATCCACAAGATTTGTGCACAACAGCTACCAGCAGCTATATACTCAGCTTCGGCAGTAGACAATGCAACAGAATTCTGCTTCTTACTACACCAAGATACTAGTGACTTGCCTAAAATGTGACATGTTCCAGAGGGGCTCTTTCTATCTAACTTGCAGCCAGCAAAATCAGCATCAGAATAACTTAATAAATCAAATGATTGTCCTTTTGGATAAAATAATCCCAAATTGGGAGTATGTTTTAGATATTTGAAAATCCTTTTAACAGTAGTCAAATGAGACTCTTTTGGATTGGCTTGAAACCGAGCACACATGCATACACTGAACATGATGTCAGGTCTACTGGAAGTAAGGTACAGTAGACTACCTATCATACCTCTGTAATTGGTTTGATCCACCGGTTCACCAGTTTCATCACTGTCCAATTTGCAAGTGGTGCTCATAGGTGTGTCACTGCCTTTGGTGCCATCCAAAGAAAAACGTTTTAGAAGATCATTAATATATTTACTTTGGTTCAAAATAATACCATTTTTATTTTGAAAGATCTGAAATCCAAGGAAAAATTTGAGTTCTCCCATTAAACTCATTTCAAACTCATTTTGCATTATTTTTGAAAAATCAACACATAAAGAATTTTTAGAAGATCCAAAAATAATATCATCCACATTGATTTGTACTATTAAGACATCTTTAGAAATCCATTTAATAAAAAGAGTAGGATCAGCTATCCCTTTAGTAAATCCTTTTGAAATAAGAAAAGAGCTGAGCCTATCATACCAAGCTCTTGGAGCTTGCTTTAAACCATATAAATCTTTAGATAGTTTAAAAACATGATTAGAAAAATGGGGATTTGTAAAACCAGGAGGTTGTTCCACAAATACATCCTCAATTATATATCCATTTAGAAAAGCACTTTTAACATCCATTTGATATAATTTGAAATTCAGATGAGCAGCATAAGCAAGTAATATCCTAATGGCCTCTAGTCTAGCCACAGGTGCAAAGGTTTCCTCATAGTCTATTCCTTCTTCCTGACTATACCCTTGTGCAACTAGCCTAGCTTTGTTTCTGATTATGTTACCAAACTCATCAACTTTGTTTCTAAACACCCATTTAGTGCCTATGGTAAGAGTGTCTTTAGGTCTTTCCACTAATTCCCAAACTTTGTTTCTTTCAAACTGATTTAGTTCTTCTTGCATAGCCATTACCCAGAATTCATCACTGATAGCATCATTGACATTTTTGGGTTCAAGCTGTGAAAGAAAAGCTTGATGTTCAACCTGATTTCTTAGAGAAGCTCTAGTTTGTGTTCCTCTATCAAGATTACCAACAACAGCATCTAAAGGATGATTATTTAGAATCCTAGTTGATTTGGTAAAGGTTGGACTAGAGATTTCAGGTTCATCTATAGGTTCGGGTTCCACAGAGGAAGATTCTGGAAAAAGTCCAGAACTGGATGTTTTTATTGCAGGTTCTTTAGATTTGTCATTTAGGTCCAGAACAGATAAGTCTTCTTCAACATCTTCAAGAGAAGTTTTAGACTCATGTGGATCAGTCTCATCAAACTTGATGTGAACAGATTCTTCCACACATTTGGTTTTCTTATTGAACACTCTATAGGCTTTACTAGACATAGAGTAACCCAGGAAAATTCCTTCATCACTTTTTGGAGCAAATTTATCAAGATTATCTTTGGTATTCAGAATAAAGACTTTGCAACCAAAAACTCTAAAGTAATTAACCTTATGCTTCCTATTATTCCACAACTCATAAGGGGTTTTCTTAAGAATCGGTCTAATCAAGACTCTATTAATAACATAGCAGGCTGTATTTACAGCTTCAGCCCAAAAGTAAACAGGCAGGTTATATTCATTGAGCATGGTTCTAGCAATTTCTTGCAGGGTTCGGTTTCTTCTTTCCACTACACCATTCTGTTGAGGTGTCCTAGGAGCAGAAAAATTGTGAGAATAGCCATTGAGTGAGCAGTAAGATTCAAAATCTTGATTCTCAAACTCACGACCATGATCACTTCTTAGGGTCTTAATCTTGAGTCCACTAAGATTTTCTACAGACTTGGAGTATTTAACAAAGGAAGAGCAGGCTTCACTTTTGTGAGCTAAAAAGTATACCCAAGTATATCTAGAAAAGTCATCTACAAGAACATAAACATAGTGCTTCCCATTTAGACTTGAAATTCTTGATGGTCCAAACAAATCCATGTGAACCAGTTCAAGTGGTTGAGAAGTTGAAACTTCTTTCTTTGGTTTAAAAGAAACTTTGTGTTGTTTTCCCTTTTGACAGGGATTACAAACTTTGTCTGCTGGAAATTCAAGTTTGGGTAAGTCTCTAACCAAGTTCTTCCTAGAAAGTTTTCTAAGTGAGTGCACATTGCAGTGTCCTAATATTCTGTGCCAAAGCCAAGACTCTTTATGAAAAGCATTTAAACAAGGAATGTTTTGTTTAGCTAAAGAATTTAAATCAACAGCATAGAAATTTTCATTTCTTAAAGCAGAAAATACTAAAACATTTTTAGAGTTAAAAACATTGCAAGAATCATTTTCAAATTTAACATGAAAACCATCATCACATAACTGAGAAATGCTTAACAGGTTATATTTAAGTCCATCAACAAATAAAACTTTAGAAATCAAAATTGAATCAGTGTTACCAATCTGGCCTAGGCTAATGATTTTTCCTTTAGAGTTATCACCAAAGGTGACAAATCCTCCATCAACTTTTATTAAGCTCTTGAAGCAAGAATAATCTCCAGTCATGTGTCTTGAGCACCCACTGTCTAAATACCATATCTTCTTGTAACAGCTTTTCAAGCAGGTCTCCTAGAAAACAGATTTAGATGGAAGATGATTTTGGTACCCAGATCTTCTTGGGTCCAGACAGGTTAGCCAATAACACTTTAGGTACCCATATTTGTCTAATGGGTCTCATATAATTTGTAGAAATAACATTCTTTGAAAGATAAACCTTATTAGATTCATAACTATGACTATAACTGGTTGAGGCATAAGAAGTTCCAGAATTAACTATCTTCTGTCCAGATTTAGGAATGAATCTAGTTTTGGCAACTTTCCTTTGTCCAGGTTGGTATCCTATACCAGTGGTATATCTAGGTGCAACTTGCTTTCCTAGCATTTGTGTTAGAGTATTTTTACCATTGGTGAACTTCTCTAAGTCTTTCTTGAGTTGCTAATTAGACAATTTTAGTTCAGTATTCTCTTTAAGCAGCTGAGCATTCTTTTCTACTTCTATATCCAGATCAGATTTATGCTTAACACTTAAAGCATACTGTTTCTTTAGACCTTTATATTTATCTTTAATCTCATTACAAGTTTCTTCTAGCATGTCACAGTATTCAAACAATTCAGATTTTGACATGTTTTCTAAGTCAGAATCTTCTCCAGAATAGTATGAATTAAAAGCAGGAGTCTCTGATGTTACCTCAGAAGTGTTTTTCATGAAACACATGTTGGACCGATTCTTTTCAGAGTCTGAAGATTCAGCTTCACTTGTGCTGTCTTCTGAAGCACTCCAAGTAGCCTTCATGGCCTTCTTGTACTTGTTATTCCTGTATTCATATTTCTTTTTATACTTTAGCTTTGGACAGTCGACTTTAATGTGTCCTTTCCTCTTACACTCATAGCAGACAACATCATCTGATTTGTCGTTCTTCTTCCAATCCTTTTTCCATTTGCCTTTGTTATCATACTTGCCCTTATAATCTGGTTTCCTAAAGAATTTCTTTTTCCTATAAAACTTTTTGAATCTCCTGGCTATTTGAGCCATCTCATCATCACTGTCAGAATCATTCTCACTTTCCTCACTGCTTGAACTTTCATTGATAGCTTGAAGCTTTTCCTTATCCTTATTCTTTGAGGTTGTAGTCTTGAAGGCAATAGACTTCCTTTTAGGTTCATCATTTTCTTCTTTATTTACTTTAAGCTCTTCTTCATACATCATCAGCTTACCAATTAATTCCTTGACAGGTAGAGCAGCAATGTCACAGGATTCTCTAATGGAGACAGAGGTTCCTCTCCATCTTTTAGGTAGACATCTCAAAATTCTCATAATTTGTTCCTTTGCTGGAACATCCTTTCCCAAAGAAGTCATTGTGTTGACAATTTCATTGAACCTGAGATACATATCAGAAATGGGTTCATCAGGCTTCATCTTAAAATTATCATACTTAATAGTATAGGTATTCAATCTCATCTCCTTAACATTTGTTGTTCCTTCATGAGAAACAGCTAAGGTATCCCAAATTTCATATGCAGTTTTACATGCAGAAATTCTATTAAACTATTCATCTCCTAGAGCACAGTACAGAGCATTCATAGCTTTACAATTGTTATTGTAAGCAGTCTTTGTAGGTTCATCCCAAGTAGATCTAGCAGTAGTGGGAATTTTGTATTCAGATTCAATAGCAGTCCAAATATCAAAACCTATGCTTTCTAGATGAATTTTCATTTTCAGTTTCCACTGAGCATAATTAGTTCCATTGAAGAAAGGTGGCCGGTTAGTAGCAGCACCCTCAAGTCTATTATCCATGATATTACAAAAAAAAGAATTTTAAAGAGATAAAAATTTAGAAATAACAGAAATTTTAAGAACTTTAAAATACAACTAAAATCACAGTTCAAAAGCAGAGCACTTTTAGAAAGTATTTACTTCCTCTGATACCAAGTGTTGGTCGGAGTGGACACTCAAGAGGGGGGGGGGGGTGAATTGAGTTCCAATTAAAATTTCTGTTAAAAACAATTTCTATTAAAATCCCCCAATTTCAAAAACCAATTAAACTGTAGTGAATTTATATAGATTATAAAGGTTCAATTAGTTTCTCAAAGATTGATTAATTCTCAGTTAACGTAATCTTATGATTAAATTAACTTTTGAAACTAACTTACTGATTTATAACAAATATAAACACTTGCGAATTTAATTATCAAAGTAGCTTTGAAGATAGATTATATTTCAAAGTAATAGCAGCGGAATATGAAATAAATATGTATAGTATGGATATAGAGTATAACTATAAACACAGAAAAGTAACCAAGAGGTTCAGTCTCAAGCCGAGACTTAGTCCTCTCAAAATTTTATATAAGAATGATCCACACCCTGGATCGGGGTTAACAACAGTGAACACACTGTCCAGGTCACAAGACCTCTACCACAGTTCTTCGTGGGAAAACAAACAACAGCAGCAAGCTGTCCAGGTCACAAGACCTCTACCACTATCCACAGTGGGAAATGGGATGCAAAAAGATTTGCTGAGGATTTAAAGATCCTCCAGTGAAAGTACAGGAGTCAGTGTGTGTGTTTAATACAGCAGATAACACACACTGCTCAAAATGTAGAATAAATCACAGAACAAGAGATGTAGAGTTTAGAAGTGGTTCTGGTGATCTCAGTGTAGCTCTTGTATTCGATCAGAAGAGAGTTTGAGTCCTCTTCTCATTTCTGTTTGAGAAACAGAGTGTCGTATGCTCCAGGTTCACAGGTTGTGAGAATGTAGTTGATGAAGTTCTTCAGGGTTCTTCTTGTATTCACATAACACTTCTCGAGTATACTTGATTGTCTATGTGCTTCTCTGTGTTCTTGATGGAACTCGTTTTTATCTTCTTGTGTTTCTGGTATATTTCGTCCACCACGCACTTCTCTGGTTCACATCCTTTTTGGGCAGCGTAGTCTTCTCGTATTTGTCTCCCGACAGGGGACAGAAAAGATTTCTTTTCAGCAGGTATGAGGTACGGGTTCCTGACATCCGACAACCTTTATCAGATATTTGACAAATCATCAAAATGTATGATATGGCCGTTAGATAGATTAAATTTAGGAAATAGAGAAATTAAAACAGTGAGTCGAGAATGTATGTCACTGTTGACTTCAACTGTGGTCTTCCAACTGTGGACTTCCTTCTGACTGCTGACTTCAACAAAGGCTTGCTGTCTGTAGGCTTGCAATGGTAGCTTTTACTCCATGTAACTATAGCCTCTTTAACTGTAGACTTGTAACATCAAGTTTGTAGAACTGTAACCTTCGTCAACTGTAGACTTCGATCATCAGTAGACTTAGTCGAAAGAAGCTGTCTAACTGTAACCTTGACTGTAGGCTTATGACTGTAGGCTTAAGACTGTAGGCTTATGACTGTAAACTTGAGCAGAGAAAACTTTGAACAGAAGTCTTGTAACTGTGACCTTCGTCTGTGAGCTTTGACAATAGATAGCAGTAGACTTGTAACTGTAAGCTTGTATTAGTCTTCGACTGTAACCTTGTAACTATGAACTTATTGCAACAGTAACTTAAGGTGACAGTTAACTGTAACTGTGATTTTGAGAAGAAAACTCTGACTGGTAGCTAACAATACCAAACTTATGTAAACACTACTGTAAGCTGTTACAGTAAAGTTATGAGAGTAAGAATAGGAACCGTTTAGAATAAAATATGTTTAAGCATAGAATAATAAGATTAATGCAAAGGTTTAATACATCATAATTAATGTTTAAGCATGATTTGGGATTATCAAAATAGGTGATTCCAACACCAACCCTTTTTTATCAACCCAAATTCCAATAACCCACCTCTAAGAAAATAAAAAAAAATATATAAAATCTATATAAAAGTTTAAAAGATTTACAAATGGAATATATTTGTAATAGTTATTCCATTTTATTCAAATGGTTTTATCCTTTATATCAATAATATTAACTAAAAATGTACTAAAATATTTTTGTAATAGATTCTAGAAACATCAATCTCATATGAAATCTACCGAGATAATACATTCATCTCGGATCTTTATCCGTAATTTTCTCTATATTACATTAGTTTCACTGTTTACTGCTTGATCAAAATCTCACGGTTTTATAATGAAATATCTCCACATGATCATATTTATCCAATTCTTAGAATACATGTTGGAACTTTTTCAGAAATCATCTAATCATATATGCTTCCAAAATAGACAGAAACTTGGTCAAAACTATGGTTTTTTCATATTGAATCAATTACTAAAACTTATGGAAATCATTATAAATCATTCTTATGACCAAATGATTGAGAATTGTTGAGGAACCACCATTTTCATGAAGACAAACATAAAACAATCTATGAATTGTTAAACCTTGGTATGGTCCCATCATAAATAAATTCATCCATATTAAATCCTCTATAAAAATAGATTCCATGTTTCTATTTGGAAATTTTGGGGTTCAATTTATTTATTCATTATCCAAATTTGAACTAGTAGTATTTTTTGGGAGCACATGAACTCATTTAGATAATGTCTCCCATGGATGGAAGTCATTTAACTAAATAGAGAACAATGTTTTGACACTTAGTATTAGTTATTTAGCTTCCAAAAACCTTTTATTTTTTACCTGTTAACATATTCTATTCATGTCTATCAAATCTCACATTATTTACCAATATAATTTGAGGCTTTAGTCATGTATAGTTTAGGTGAAAGTTGATTTCATAAACCGAACACCCTTGTTTGAATCATTATCAAAAAATTTAAATCTGAAACTAGATTTTCTTTATTTGATAAATTTTCTTTCTCATAAGAGAGAGATATCAGCGTCATGATACTAAGCATCATTCACAAGACATCATTCCCTATTAAGTTTCATTATCCAAGTGAGCTGAGGATCAACTTTAGTATTATTATCTTTGGTTCCATAAAATATTTATCAATATAAATTGAGCATATATACATCCTCTAATGAAAATTTCACAGTATTTTAAATCCTTATAATATAGGTTGTAATTTGTATGATAATTTTCAGAATGCATTAATATGGAACAGTGTATATAAATTTTCTTAAAATCTAGAAATTTAGTATTTAATAATCCTACATAAAAATTAAATGGATGATTTTTTTGGAAGTTATATAATAAACCTTATAGAAATGTTTATGCAAAATAAAATTTAAAATTAAAACCATTTCAAATTTGACATTTAAATTTAAATATTTGGTTCACATTATATTATCTTCAAAAAACCCTATTAAAATTTTCCAAAATCATTGAAAATATTTTCCATAAAATGTATGTAAAACAAAAACCAGAAGAATTGAACCATAAAACACCAAAAACACATATTTCCATGAATTGTTTTTAAATTTTATAGTTTAAACAACCCAGGGACTGGAATTAAATAATATTTCACTATAAGATCAATTTCACATTAAAAAAATAATTATATCAACAAGAGGATGTATCAAAAAAATTTAAAAAAATATTTAAGTTTAATAATTTACAATTATTGATCCCCATATAGTTGGTCAAAAAATTCATCAATAAAAGAAAGTGGATAATATTCACTGATCATGATTTTATTAAGTTCACAATAATCAATGAAATGATGTATTGATCCATATTTCATATATATATAAAGAGAAATACAACCCATGGAGACAGACATGACCATAGAAAACAATTTTTTATATTTTGATGATTTTTCTTCTTCAATTCATCTAATTAAATGAAGGATATTCTATAAGGAGACTTTGATGATGGTATAACACCACTTATAAGTTCTGTTGAAAATGTATCCTCATAATCAAGGGTAATAAAAGACATCTCTTCTATGAATAATTTGATATATTCCCATTTAATAATAATATCATTAATAAAGAAATTCACCTAAACATTTGTGTAAATTCCCCACATGATTGGTGACCTAAACCATCGTTGAATTCAGTCAGATATTAAAATTTATAATCCTACTAACTACTATATATTTGGAAAGCAGGGTCAAACCAATAGGGTAGGAAATTCTAACCACTATTCATTTAATAACAAAACATTGATGATCCATTCTTTTTAGAAGCGAAGTGAATTTTCTAATTTTTTTAAATTTTTTTTATTAAGAATTAGAGTGACAGAAAATTTCAAAACAATATATCCTACTAAATTGACGTTAGAGAGAGTTGAAAACAAGAAGACAAAGAGATAAAGAACTTTGATAAGAGAAAAATCTATTAAAATGCCCGGGGAATAAACTCCATTCTACTAATTCTTAAAAGAATTCAATTAACCTAAAATCTTCTGCAGTGCACCACCAAAAATATAATGACTTACCTCCCTCTCCAGGAGCTAAGACACACAGGCTGATCAATTTTAGAGTTCGCCACTCCAAAAAAATCAACTGTGAAAAGTTCGAACTGAAAATGACAACAGGACGAACTCGCTGTAAGTCCCTAAGTACTTGTGAATTTATTAATTTTTTGAAAAATGTATTCACAATCAATATCACCAACAGATTTTGAAATTTTGAAATTAAAAATTAGGGGAACAATGTAATTGAATTTATTTAGTATCAATCTCACTAATAAATACTGAATACATCTAAATATGATGTAAAAAAATAACATTTAAAGGTAACCATTGGAACATCAATTTATCCCGGAAATAATGTTTTAGCTAAACATCCTCTTTAATACATATACCAAGATAACACTATTACAAAAGAGAAGAATTAAAGAAAATAGAGGATGCCAACTCTGTCTGCTAGCATGAATTGTTGCTGCTCCTGGCCTCCTCCAGCTCTAAGAAGTTGTTCCAGAGTCTCCCTCTCGTCTCCTTTACTCGGATTTGGATCCTTCATAGTGTTCAATATATATGTATCTAAAACAATGTATGTCTAATGAATTTCCCCGTGTAATGATTGTCTGTGTTTAATTAATGTCCTATCATTAATGTCCTCGTCTAATGAATGCCCTCTCATGAATGTCCTCCCTCTCTGGTGCTTTCTTTTCTTAAGTATAATGCGGTCTTCTGCTACTTGTCGCCAAAAATTTTCCACCGACTTCAAAATCTCTTCACATATGCACCACACACATAATTTTTACCGTGACGGGCATGTCGCACTAACTTTTCTCACGTAACTAACTTCCAGTGAGTTAGCTATATGCACCTGGAAATACTTTCATCTCCTGTGTGAACCTGCACAGTTAGAACTTAAAAACAATGGTTAGAACTGTTAAACAAGATAGTGAAGAAAAATACAACAATAGTTAAATTAATTAAAAAAATTAGCTTGATAATTTATTTATTTAATCTAAAACATAATTATTTATTTATTATTATTATAATATAATTAGGTAATTAACATTATTAATTTTAATATAATTATTAATGTTAATATTAGTTTCAAATAAAGTTAAATTATAGAACATTAAAGAATTAAGTTACTTTATTTAAATTTATAAATTGTTAAAATTTAATTCTAAAAAAAGTTAAATCGATATTAATGATTGATTAATAATGTCAATAACAATAATTAATTTGAACATTGACATGTTATCTAATTAAATAGTACATATCATTCTAGTTTTATTTTTAAATTATTATATGTATTTTATTTTATATATTTTATTAAAAATTACTTATTTAATAGGCAACATTAATTAATATTTTATTTAAATTAAACTTATAAGATTAGTTAATTTAGTTTACTAAGGATTTATTTATGTTAATGAAATTATAAAATTTGTTTATTGAAATTAAATATCTCATATTTAATAAATATTAATAATTAATAACATTTTATTTTAATTATAAATTTTTTATTATTTTATTTTATTTTGTTTTTAGCTCTTTTTTTAAAGACATTATCTTCTCCCCCTCCCCATTTCGGCGCAACAAGGGGGGTGTTTTTGGATTTGATTCTATGGAAGCAACGCCGCTGCTGCTCTATCCTCCAACACCAGCGACACCTCCTAAGACTGTCCTCCTTCTCCACATAGTGTCTGCATCAGCTTCTCCTGTAGGTGGCACGAAATCTTCTTCATAAGCAGTGGCGCCGACCTCGGCCTCTCCTAATCCAAGAGGTGGTGGTGTTTTCTTCCTCTCTATTAGTAGTGACGTATCGGCCTCATCCCCAGCCTCACAGTGCATCCGACTTGATGCAACATGACAACGATAAGAGAAAACCCACTGTGTCTCGCCACTGTAGCATCTCGATCAGAAAGTGGGTAAACTATGATTACAGGCAAGGTCATTTTTGGGTTCTTTGAGCAGCGGAAGCAAACAGGTATAGATGAATATCCTTGTGGTGATGTAGAAATCACAACCTCCTCCAATATCTTGCTCCAGTGTGACCCTTTCTCCTCCACATGACGACACACGGTTCAACGGCATCAGCTTCAATGGCATACCATCTTGGTCAGACAGCAGTGGTTCGATCTAGTTAGTGCCAGCAAGGCGGCGCACCGACTCAGATCTACAACGGTATGGCTCGACTGTGGTTTAGATTTTGGGTGTGAAATGGATGAAGATTTGAAGTTGGGATGAGATGTACAGGTTTGTAGTGAAGCTCAACCGGAAAAGAATAAAATACTGGTGGCTAGTGATTGGGGTAGCAAATACGATGATGATGTAGGGATTTTTGTGGAGTGATGGTGTGAAGGATGCTGGGTACGGGTGGTTGCTGAGGCTCAACAAACAGGTGAAACCGCTGAGTCATTAAATGGATCAGACTGTGAGGAATAAAACTATGTTGGAGGAGAAGAGCAGCGCTGAGGAAGCGGTGGAACTAGATACGGTGGAACAAAAAGGAATACGGGCACAATGTTGGTGAGAAATACGATACGCGAGGGAGAGATGGAGGGGTGCAAAAGTGAGGTGCAGGGGGAAAGGTCACCGTTAGGATTAAATTAGGGGTCACCATTAGTTTAAAAAAAATGTTCATCAATGCACTAAACATTAAGGTCAACTGTAGAATTTAAGTGACTCAAATAAAATAATGGGTTACCGTTGTAGAATAAAAATTAAGGGACTACCGATACAATGCATTAAAGGTCACCGATGGACTAAAAAGTAACAAATAGACTAAATTGTCACCGTTAGTGAATATTACGGTTACCGATTAACAAAATGAATGCTCACCATTACACAACAAAAATAAAAGGTTCCCCGGTACCAATACGGTCACCTATTCAAATAAATTTAGAGGCTCACCATTACGCCAAAAAGAAAAGGGTCACCGATAGCACTAAAATAAATAACTAACAGTGACCTTCAAAAATTAAAAATGCATAAATTAAACATAAAATTAAAACTTAAGTAAACTAAATAAAAGATTGAATATAATTAATTAAAAGGAAACTAAACACCATGAATTAAAACATGATTTTGGTTAAACATAAAACATTTAAGTCATAACTAAAATTAATAATAAATAACACTTAAATTAAGAACAGGATAATTGAAAAACTAAAAAGATATAAAACATAAATTTAAAATACTATATAAATTTATTACAAGGTACCAGTGAATAAAAATGAAGAGCATCGGTGACCCAATAGGTTACAGATAGCTCTTGTCTACCTCACCGGTAGACTAAAAAATAAATGCAATGAATGAATAATAAAACTAAATACATAAGGTTAAATATTTAATGTTTTAAAATTCTTAATTAATTAATTAAACAACTATTTGACTACACTAATTAAAAGCGAACTATTTTATTTCATTTATACTAAAATTATTATCTCAATTAATTAGCAGGAAGAGTAAACATATTAATAAATAAAGTTTAATTATTTTAATAAATCTATATTAAAGAATAAAATATTAAAATAAAGTCTAAATAGTAATACAATGATTAAATAGTAGTTTTTAAAAATGTTAATTTACAAAAAATCAAGAGGATTTCAATTAACCAAATTTGTTAAGAAATAATTAAATTATAAAAGTAAAGTATGATTATAATTATTAATTGAAAGACTAAAAGAACATAATTAATTATAATAATTGATTAATTACAAAATTATTTATAAAAATACAAAAAATACAATTATTTAGAATAAAGTTATTAATTAATTGATTAAATCATTAAAAATTAAGTAAAACGGTGTGGCAAAACTATGTAAATATAGAGCCACATCAAATTCACCCAATCTTAAGTATTGTTTTTCCCCAAACAATCCCATGTTTTATTTTCTTTGAAAAACAGAAAAATGCTTATTATTTTTATCAAAATGTTACATGTCCTGCATCTCGAAACAGAGGACTAAAACAATTAAACATACATTTTGAAAAATATGTTCAAATCAAGTCTTGCATTGAATAAATACTCAGAGGGGAATCTAGAAAGATATAAATCATAAAGAAATGAAGATTTCATGCATCATATGTGATACTACTTAGTGACTCATTTCTATCCAAGCTGATGTAATAAGTCCAAGAATGACATGAGGTAAAATATCAATGGAATTAAGGCCTTAATTAAAGAACTTTGTTTTTTGACAGAATCCTAGGTTCCACAAGTAATTAATTTTTTTCAAAAACCTTGTTGATACAACCTAAATGATTTCCATATAAACCAATTGATCCCTTCTTCATATGGCATCAATCATTCCCCTCACCTTAATGAACTTGTTTTTGAACCTAGATACTTAATTTATTTTTTCCCGGGCCATGTATCGTTGTGCCAAAAACTATGCAATGAACTTATTCAAGGTGAACAGAGGGCTTTAAGTAAACAAAAATTCACCCAGCATCTAGGGTCTCAGAGCCTCAACGTGGGATCCCAGATGCCGAGAATTCTCGAGTTCCATAAGTTTTATGTAAAATCATTTCCATTGACTCATTAAGATGATTACTTTTTATAATTAAATGATGAATGAGACCTCTAGGATCAACTCAAACTTCCAGTTCCAAAGGCTATGATCATAACTCCACAAAACTGTAACCCAAATCACTTTCAGAGGTAGTTCCTAAACCAAATTTCCATATAATCACTAAGTAAGATCACTCATAAATCATCAAAACTCATTAATTTCAGATTTAGAGCAATTCTTAACAACCAATCAGGGCACTGTTCAAATGCAAGACCCTATTGAGTACAGTGTAAAGCTTAGAATTACGACATAATTTTGAAACTATTTGCCAGTTTTTGACAAAAGGTTTTATGTGAAATGGGAATTGATGAGCTTTCATTTAAGCACAATTAATCACAGTCACAAATTGAACCCCCTCCCCTAAACGTAAAACCATACTTTTTCAAAAATGTTTACGTCCAAAGTGGAGAAAAACAATTTGATAGTAAAAGTTCAATCCATATTTTCAATTAAGTAAATTTATAACATGTATAAAGGGTCTCAATAAAGTTCATGAATATTATTTTCCACAAATAATAAATTAAAAGAAGGTTAATTAGAAAATAAATGCATTATCATTTAATCTAGTGATAAATATTTTCCATTAAAGTCTAATCAAGGCATTCAACTTATGGGTGCAAAGTGGATAGGGTGTAGGAATCTGAAATTGTTTGTTCAAAATATTGTTCAATATAAGAAAAAATGCATGGTAACACCCCATAGAAAAGCACATTCAACAAAAAACAACCAAAAAGTATGTACCACCCCACACATAATTTCATACAGTAACAGATTATTTCAATATTTATCAATGAATTCAAATTTAATCAAGAGGCACATGCTGAAAATTTTAATTCAACATAGTGGCCTGCAACAAAAGTTTTTTTAGTATGAAAGATATGAAATAGTTTTTACGCAAATATATAACAGATGCTTCTACAAGAAGAATTTTCTAGGCAGGCAAGACAAGAATCAGATTCTTTCATAAAGAATTATGGAGAAGCATAATAAAATAAAATTTAATAGAAAGATACTTCCCGAACTAGATTCTCTATTACTCTTTTAGCATGAGAATCCCACTCCTTGGATGACAGAAACAAAAACATCTGAAAAATCACAAGTAAAGTAGAAAGAGACAAAAACTTCTAGTAGATACATAACAAACATAAGGTAGAAAATCATCACTTTATTGAATGTAAAACAAGAACAAAAACAAAATTAAAAACAAAGAAAGTGAATGGGTTGAATCCTATGAAGAACTGAATTTTAAGTAATCAGTTAGACTTTATTTAATTATAATTTTTTATTAAAAACAAAATAAAAACAATGCATTGCCTCCCATGTAGCGCTAGGTTTATAGTCCCTAGCCAGAATCACCTAGCAACTAACCATAGTCACTAGGTGGATGTGGTTTCCTCAGTAGGAACCACCACATGTTCTAGGGACCAGATAATTTTAACAGAATAATGAAAATTGTGGGCTCCAAATCTAAACACAACGGAACTCTCATAGCTTATAATATTTTTTAAGAAACACCCTAAAACAGTTGTGAGCATATTGCTGTCATCTTCTAGAATTGTTTTAGAGTTATAAAGAGTTGATTTCACATGAAGGGACAACATAATACTATATGATTCAAAGGGTTTGGCGTTATTTTCATGGATATCTCTCTCAACTTCAACACTCAGGGATTCACATTCAAGGGTGCGTGTTGGTAAATTCTAATTAGAATATTCAAGAGGAGATTCAATAGAGTGCTGAACAGAATTATGAACATTGGAAGTGATGTCTGATTCCACCTCTAGACTACTATCACTTTAATAATGATCTTTTTCACCCAACTCAATTGAATAATAAAGTGAAAAACAAGGAAGAGAATTTATTTTAACACAAACAGGTTAGGGTCTAAAATTGTTATAAATCTCTTCCAAAAGATCCTCATCTATAAAATCACATTGAACATCTACTACTTCTACCAAGACAATTCTGCCTAATTCATGTGTGTGCTCAACCTCTTTTTCATGTTCAATTTCAAAATGTTAATTTCCTAAAACTATGTCATTTGAGTGTAGCAAAAAGTTTAAAACAAGAGTAGTAATATTCAATTTATCATCAGTAAATTGAGAATCACGATTCTTCCAATTTAATCATTTACCCCAAGATATATCAACACTGTTATCAATCTCAAAGAGAAAAGTTTTAGAAAATAATTACTATGAGAATAGGGAAATGAAAACTTATCATTTATTCTTTATTCAAATATCATTCCCTCATCTTCATTCTATAACAACAATTCAGAATTTATTGGGTTTACAGGTTCAAAACATGGAAGAGATGTTTTGAATTGAAGTTCAAATATTTCAGATTCCATGTTATCTAGTTTAATGTTCTCATCTAGATTATACCCAATATCAATTTTAGAATCATTATTTATAACAACAGAAAAGTTGGGTGAAGAGATTTTAACATTCAAATTTTCATTTTCAAAAATATCCTCAACCGGAGTGACTTCATTCTCAAAACTCCTATAATAGTTATTTTTCTCAAAAAAATAAATGATGTAATGAACTGGGAAATATTTTTCAATCTATTTCAATTCATCTTCAAAATTGTCCAACTCTACACCATTAAATCTCTTTTTGAGATTTTCAATGTTATTGTTTTGACTCAGTGAGATGGTTATTTCTTGATTTAGTTCAAAAGAATTATATTTGTCAAATATAATGGTTTATTGTCTAGTTTCACAATCACTCTCTTATTCAATTTGATTTTCAAATCTTCTATAAACATTTTCTTTTTCTTTTTCATCAAATTCTTATTTTTCTTTAACCCTTTGTTGTAATTACAAGAGCTTGTTTTCCAATATTTTCATTATTTTATCTTTCTCTTGAGAATCTATAATTTGGATTTCATGGGTTTGGTTAAACAAGGTGTTAATTAGTTCCACCCTAGAGTCCAATTTAGAATCTATTAATTAAATTTTATCTAGGGTGTCAGTACTAGACTCATATTTTTCATTTTCTTCAATGTAAAAATCTTGTTGTGGCTGGTTATAGACACACTACCAGGCAGTGTCCGCATAACAACCACAACACACACAATGAGGCCCCAGTTGATCCTAGGTTTAATTAACATCCATTTTTAAACTAATACCAGGTGAGATTAAACAGAAAATAGTTCACAATGAAGTGGATTTTTAAAAAACAACACAAACAGTAGGTTCTTGTTCAAAGTAGTTTTTAATCAGTTTTTATATAATTGTTGTATGTTTTTTTTATTTTCTAAAACATAGAACACTCAACGCGTGCCATTGCCAGAAATGGTGCCTAAAACATGACCTAAAACATCATTGAAGTCATTAAAAGTTCAAAATTTATAATCCTACAAACTACTGTATATGTGGAAAGCATGGTCGAACCAACAAGGAAGGAAATTCTAACCACTATTCTTCTGGAAACAAAACATAGAAGCTCCACTATTTTCAATAGAGGAGTGAATTTTCAATTTGTTTTCTTTTTTATTATCCAATAGAGTGATAGAAAATTTCAAAAAAATGTATCCTACTATATTGAAGTTATAGAAAGATGAAAACAAGAATACATGGAGATAAAGCACATTGATAAGAGAATAATATATAAAAATGCATAATGAATAATATCCATTCTACTGGTTCATAAAACAATTCAATTCATTTAAAAGTTACTGCAATGAAACACCAAGAATAGAATGATTTACCTCTCTCTCTAGAAGCTAAGACACCCAGGAAAATAAATTTTGGAGTTCACCACTCGAAAACAAATAAACTTTGAAAATTTTGAATTGAAAATGACAACAAGGCGAACTCACCGTATGTCCTGAATTACTTGTGATTTTATTATTATTTTTAAATGCATTCACAGTCATTATCGCCTACTAATTGTGAAATTTTGAAATTAAAATTTGGGGGAATAATTCAATTGAATGAATTTAGTATCGATATCATCGATCAATACTGAATACTTCTAAAGGTGAAGTGAAAATAATAACATTTCATGGAAACTAGTGGAACCTCAATTTATTCTCTAACTAATGAATTAGATAAACATCCTCTTTAAAACATATACCGAGATCACACTATTTCAAAAGATAATAATTAATGAAAATAGAGGAAGTAAACTCCCTTAGCTAGCATGAACTGTTACTACTCCTGGCCTCCTCCAGCTCCAAGACGTGGTTCCAGTGTCTCCCTCTGGTCTCGTCTACTCGGATTTGGATCCTTTAAGTTGTTCAATGTATATGTCTCTATAAAAAATTTCCATCTAATTAATTTCCTTGTCTAATAAATGTCCTCTTCTAGTGTATCTCCTCTCATGAATTTCCTCGTCTAATTAATGTCCTCTCATGAATGTCCTACCTCACTGCTGCTTGCTCTGCTTAAGTATCATGCTGTCTTCTGCTGCTTGTCACTGAATATTTTCCACTAACTTCAAAAGCTCCTCACATATGCACTACACACATGCGTTTTAATACGACTGGCACATCACACTAAATTTTCTCAAGTAACTATCTCCTGGTGAGTTAGTTGTATGCACCTAGTTGTATTTTCACCTCCTATGTGAACATGCATAGTTAGAACATAAAAAAATGTTTGAACTGTTAAATAAGATAGTGAAGAAAAAGACAAAAATAGTTAAAATCCTTAACAAAATTTGTCAAGATAGTTTATTTATTTAATCTAAAACTAAATTAATTATTAATTATTATTAACAAGAAATTAAGTAATTAACTTAATTAATTTTAATATAATTATTAATGTTAATATTAGTTACAAATAAATATAACTAATAGATCATTAAAGAATTAAGTTAATTTATTTAAATTTATTAATTGATAACATTTTAATTCTTAAAAAAAGATAAATGGATATTTATAATTGATTAATAATGTTAATAACAAAAATTAATTTGATCATTGACTAGTTAACTTATTAAATAGTATATATCATTCGAGTTATATTTTTAAAATATTATTGGTAATTTATTTTATATATTTTATTAAAAATTACCTATTTAATTAGAAAAATTAATTAATATTTTATTTAAACTATATTTAGAATATTAGTTAATTTAGTTTATAAGGTTTTATTTAAGTTAATTAAATTATAAAACCTGTTTATTAAAATAAATATCTCATATTTAATAAATGATTATAATTAATAACATTTTATTTTAAATATTATTTTGGTTTAGATTTTATATTATTTTGTTTTTATGTATTTTATTTAATTTTTTATAGACATTATCTTCCTCCCCTCCCCATTTTGGCACAAGAGGGGATTGTTTTTTTCGGATCTGATTATATGGAAGCAACACTGCAGCTGCTTCGTCCTCCGACACCGGAGACACCACCTCAAACCATCCTACTTCTCCATGAAACATCGCCCTCAGCTTCACCTACAGGTGGCGCAACATCTTCTTCAGGAGCAGCGGCACCGACTTCGGCTTCTCATGATCCAGAATGTGAAGGTGGTTTCATCCTCTCTGGCAATAGTGACATATCGGCCTCATCCCCAGCCTCACTGCAACGTATGACTTCCTGCAACATGACGACAACAAGAGGAAAACCAGTGTGACTCACCACAATAGTGTCTCGATCAGAAAGTGGGTATGCTATGATTACAGGCAATGACATTTTTGGGTTCTTCGAGTGGAAGATGAAAACTGGTCTGGATGAGTATCCAGGCGGCGATGCAGGATTCACTGCCTCCAACAATCTCTAGCTCCAGCACAACCCTTTCTCCTCCACACAACAGCACAAGTTTCAGCGACATCAGCTTCCATGGAATACCATCCCTGTAAGATAGCGGTGGTTCAATCCAATTAGTGACAATAAGGCGGCGCATCTATTCAGATCTGCAACAACATGGCTCGACTGTGGTGTAGATTTTGGGTGTGAAATGGATGAAGATCTGAAGTCTGGATGAGATGTGTAGGTTTTCAGCGAAGCTCAACCAAAAAAGAGTACAAGACTGGTGGCTCGTGCTTGTGGTAGCAAAACTGATAATGAAGCAAGGATTTTGGTGGAGCGGTGGTGTGAAGGATGTAGGGTATGGGTGGTTGCTGAGGCTCAACAAATAGGTGAAACCAGTGGGAAAGTTAATGGATAAGACCATGAGGAAGAAATCTGTGTTGGAGGAGAAGATATTTGTGGAGGAAGTGGTGGAACGAGTTACCGTGACACAACAAGGAATATGGGCATAGTGTTGGTGAGAAACAGGGGAAGCGAGGGAGAGATAGATGGGTGCAACAGTGAGGTGCAGGGGGCAAGGTCACCGTTTGGCTTAAATTAGTGGGTCACCGTTAGTTTAACAACAAAAGGTCACCGACACACTAAACATTAAGGTCACTGGTAGACTTTAAGTGACAGAAATAAAATAAAGGGTTACCGTTGCAGAATAAAAATTAAAGGGCTACCGATACACCACATTAAAGGTCACCGTTAGTCTAAAAAGTCACTGATAGACTGAATAGTCACCGTTAGTGAATATTAAGGTTACCTGTAAACGAAATTAATGCTCACTGTTACGAAAAAAAATAAAAGGGTCACCGGTACCAATAAGGTCACCGATACAAATAAAATTAGAGGCTCACTGTTCCGACAAAAAGAAATGGATCACCATTAACACAAAAATAAATAACTAATGGTGACCTTAAAAAATAAAAAATGCATAAATTAAACTTAAAATTAAAACTTATGAAAACTAAAGAAATGATTGAAAATAATTAATCAAAAGAAAACTAAACACCATGAATTAAAACAAGATTTTTGTTAAACATAAAAATTTAAATCCAAAATTAAAATTATTAATATATAACACTTAAATTAAAAAATTTATAGTTGATAAACTAAAATGATATAAAACTTTAAATTAAAATACTATATAAATTGATTACAAGGTAGTAGCGAATAAAAATAAAGATCATCGGTGACCCAATAGGTTACCGATAGCACTTTCCTACCTCACCGGTAGACTGAAATCAAAATTTAATGAATGAATAATAAAACTTCATACATAAGATTAAATATTTAATGTTTTAAAACTATTAATTAATTAATTAAAAAACTATTTGACAATGAAAATTAAAATTGAACTATTTTATTTAATTTAAACTTAAATTCTTATATTAATTAATTAGCAGGATGACTAAACATATTAATAAATAAATTTAAAATATTTTAATGAATCTATATTAAAGAATAAAATATGAAAATAATGTGTAAATAGTAATACAGTGATTAAATAGTTGTTTATAAAAAAATTAATTTAATAAAAAGTAAAGAAGATTTAAATTAATCAAATTAATTAAGAAATAATTAAATTAGAAAAGCAAAGTAAGATTACAATTATTAATTTAAATACTAAAAGTACACAATTAATTATAAAAATTTATTAATTAACAAGATTAATTAAAAAAAAGATTATAATTATTTAGTATAAAGTGATTAAATAATTAATTAAATCATGAAAAATTAAGAAAACATATATGGAAAAACTATGTAAAAATAGAGCCACATCAATTGGGTATTAAGTCCCATACAATGGAATATATTTTTATAGGGAATTCGTGTATAGATTTACATGTATAGATGATAATATGTAGAGTTGGGATATTAATAGTGATTTCCCTAACTCCAAAATTGTTACATAATTTAAGTAAATATATATGATTTGTAACAACTGGATTTTTTTGATTTGTTTTTTCTTAAATAAAATTTTATGTGTTTAATTTATTTCATTACATGAAACACAATGCATTAAGACAACTATACGATGCTATAAAATATTTTTATTTAAATTTGACTACCATAACATATCTATTAAATTGGTAGGATGAATATGACACAACTATGTTATGAAAAAATATAAATTATTTACCCAGTTCACATTTATTAATTTTCATTAGAGTCATGCTTTAAAAATACATTTTTCTTAAAAATGGTTTTTATTTTTTTTTTCTAAACCAATTATATAAATAATTTTTGACAATTTTAGAAATAATATTTAAAAAGTTGAATTTAATTATTTAGAAAATTTCAAAATTATATTAGTGTGAAATATTTGATAATTTTTAGAAAATGTTGATTTTCAAATGAATAGTGAAAGATATTAATTTTTATTAAATATATTCTTTTCATTTCAAGTACACGCAAATTTAAATTTTTTTAATAGTTTAAAAGTTATAGTAATTAATTTATATTACAAATATTAAAATTAAAATAATTTGAATTAATTTTATCTAGGTTTTGGTATAAAATATTTATTACTAAATAAAATAATTTCCGGAATACTGATTTTCTTCGTGTTTCATTGATTTAACTTTAAATTTAATAATATTACTTCTATGAATTGAGTATATAAAAATGAATCCATATTGTCAATAAATATAATTTATATTATATATTGTGTTATATTTAATTTGGGTTCATAATGAATTATTAAAAAAGGAAAATATTTTATGATGGTTAATGTTAAAATAGGTTTACTAGAGAGACGTTATACTAAGAGATCATGGTAATTTTTAAAAATAAAAATTTATAAATTCTATTGGGTGGATATATTTAGACTTCATACTATCCATTATTTAATCCCTTCGAAATTTTTAAGCATTTGTTTAAGTATTATGTTATTATATTTTTACCTTTTTATAAATTCCAAGTGTGTCTTCTCCCCCACCTAGAAATGGGAAACCTTATTTTCTCTTATTTAAACCACATTGATCCATTTATCTCAATAAAAACCTACCCAATTATCTAATAAAATTACATGTCCCATAATTGGAGGAGTAGTGCTTCTAAAAATATCTTTTCAAGTATAATGGAACTGACCTTATTCATTAAATAATCTAGTTAATTGAACTATAAAATAACTTTTAATATTCACAAATATGTTTTATATTTTCTGTTTAGACGATTAATTCACATTTCATATATATAAATCCACAAGAATATAAATTTTACTATACTAAAATAGTTTCCATTTCTTCCATAATATAGATCTTTTTAATAAAATAAGAATATTTTTCATGAAACTTCTTCACAACATTCATCTTCCATTATTCTTTTATCATACCAATACTTAAACCCTTTAAAAAATTTAAAATTTGAATGATCACACATGTTTCAGTAAGGGAAAAAATAAGGAAATAAAACTATTATTCTATGAATACGTAAGAACACATGAATAATATACTTTTCACCTATAAAAGTAACATATACATACTTTGTGAAAACCTAAGGATTCCATAAAATGTAGATAACAAAATATAAATTTTTTGTAACTTGAGGAATAATTTTCATTATATAATAATGTTTTATTTTTACCCACCTAGCTACCTCTTGATTTGTAACCATCATAGATATCTTAAATTATATCCCTCGCAACTACCTTATGAAGTAACCACCGTAGTTACACTTGTAGTAACCATTATGGTCAAAATTCAAAAAAAATCATAACAAATGCATTTAAGGGATATCATATACCCACAGAAATCTTAATCATTTACCAATAACCAGAACATAATAAAAAAATATGAATACTTTCATCACAAAAACATTCCTTTAGAATTTTTTAGAAATAGTTGTTTAAAAGTGAATTTTTATAGAAAAGTCATTTTCCTCTTGTTTGACTTCATTTAGACATATTTAAAACTCTTTAATAAAAGATTACAGATTTATATTAATTTAATACAGAACTATTTTCATATCTATAATAACTTATATGAACCTTTTATAATATATTTCCAACCATTTATTAATAATTTATTTTCTATTTTCAATGCTTTAGGGGCATTTATTTCATGGTGTCAATGGATGAATTATTATAGATTTTCTTTTGAAATCAAATATAAACACAAAAAATGTACTGAAATGGTATAAACTTGTTTCCCAAATTTTAAATGACACCATATATTAATTATGTTCCTAATATGAGGATGATTTATTAGAAAAAACATTGATGTAACATTTTATTTATTTTTTGTGGTTTTTTCTTACCTACACAGACTAGTAACATTTTTTAAAATTTATGTATATTAAATAGATATAGAACATCAAAAAAGATATGATATACGTATCAAAATATTTTTTAACCATAATAATTGTTTTTTAACATTCATGAATGTGTTAATGGAAAATGAAAAATCAAAATGCATAAAGGCAGTCAATCGGTACATCATGTATGATACTTTCATTTTCATGAATAAGAGGATAAAATGAGAGGTTTGATGATGGATATTCCATTAACACAGAAATATTTATGTATATGTAATGTATTTTAGTATTCATGTCACATGGATGAGGGGTGGGGGTAGGATATTATAATAAATAACAAAAGTGAAAATAAAAGAAAAGAAAATGATATATGGTTTGACCTCTTGAATATTTCTCCATAAGAACCTCGATAGGGATATTGGAATTGGTATTTTATTTAACCCAAATGATTTTGGACATGGGTAAGATTATTTAAATGTTTATTGGATGGAATTTCAATAATATTCCTGGATTTGGAGGTGAGAGTAGAAGATATGGTGAGGGGTGGTATTTATAGTGGGGGAGAGGGTTGTGTTTTGATTATTTTATTCATTAGATTATTATTTTATATAAAAATTATGAATAGTTATAAAATTATAATAAAATATAATATACAATGAATGAGAGTTTAATATTATGGTAATTAAATTATAAATTACACAAGTAATAGTTTATTTTACTTATAATGAATATATACATTAAATTACCGTATTTCACTATTAACTAAAAATTCAAATATTTTAAAAAGACACCAAACATTCACCATAATATTTTTAAAAATTATAATTCAAAAATAGACACTACATTTTGAAAAAAATTATATAAAAGATAATTTTTTTTAATTAAAATCATCATTTATCAGAGAAAATATTGATTTTAAAATTAAAACTGATTTTATAACAATTTTAAAAATCAATTAAGGTTTCTTAAAATTATATTATAATCATAAGAATAAATGACTTTAATTTATGAATATATTTTATGAAGGAAACTGGTTTCTAAATAATTATATTAACTATCAATTAGTAAATAAAAACTTATGCTTCACAAAAATAAAAATTCTAATTTTATCATTTTCAAATATTAATTTTCTTATTCCATAATATGAATATATCATGTTTTCAATTATAATATCTATAAATTTTATTTATACTCACAAAATTTTCGGTGCAATTCTGTTAGAATATTTTCCTAAATATCTATAAATTCCACTTATTAGATTATAAATATATAATGAACAAAACTCTTTAATTCTATAATGAAAAAAATTATTTTATAAGTATCTTGAGTGATAAATTTCCCCACCTTATTGAAATTATGTTCTTGAATTTTTTTTACTTGTTAAACTAGTAGTGATACCTTCACCTTATATCATTTTCAGATAACCATGATGATTCATCAATCATGTGTTTTCTCTAAAAACCATTACCTAGTGAATTACTCTATTCTACAATACATTTTCTCTATGATCAAGAATGTAATCATGCTTTTACTCATATAAATGATTATATTAAAAATAATCCAACTAAGGGCTTAGAATGTGACATTAATCTGGTATTTAAATTCTTAACGTAGTTAAGTGAAAAAACATTATGTACATGGAAAAAACTCATAGGAAAATCCACTCGATAGGAAACTGACCCTACATTGTCTATGGTTTCATAGGGTCCAATAAACTAAGGACAAATCTTATCCTTCTTACTGAAATGAATCACACTTTTACATAGTGAAATATTTATAAGCACATGATAATCTATCATTAAATAAACATCCTTCATCCAATTATCTATATAAATCTTCTTCCTTCATTTAACTTTCCTTATATGTTTATGGATCATTTTTACATTCTCGATCACATCCTTTAATAATTATAGTCCCATAAACATTCTTTTACCAACATCATCCAAAAATACTGAAATTCAACACCTTTTTCTATTTAATACCTAAAACATAATCCTTATTTATAATGGAAATAAATGATTTATTATTATAAAAAAGAAACTAGGGAATGATGTTGATCCCAAACTCCCTAATAATCCATTGACTAGGCATATAACATGCCTTCCAAGGTCTGATTTTTGTTCTCAGGCTATCCATAAGATTGGTGATGAGAAGTTGTGAAAAAATTTAATTATATTTCCAATTAAATATGAAGGACTTTCCAAAAGTAATATGTTAACATGGGATCATGGTTTGATACAATGGACAGAGAAACTCCATGTATTATAACTATCTATTTGAGGTATAATAGAGATATCTGATTCAAATACATAGTATCTCGAATAGGTTGAAAATGTGAATATTTAATCAGTCAATATACAATAAACATAATTGCATTATTAGCTCAACATTTCATTATTATTCCTTCCATTAAATCCATGAAAATATTTTTCCTCTTCCAATATGGAATTGGCTAAGGTTGAATCATCCCCTTTGGTAGTTGTTAATCTATTTGGAACCAATTTACAGAATATTTAGTAGTCTCTATTTTCATTCCATCCCACCAGTAAGAATACTTAAGGTTTATGTACATCATTGTGTGGCTAGGATGAACTAAAAATGGAGAAATATGAGCATCACATAAAAATTATTTCTTTAGCTGGTAAACATCAGGTGGATAGAATCTCATCCAAGTTCTAAAAAAATAATCATTATTATTGTGAAATTATAGAAACATAACACATTTAATAAATTCTACCATTTTTTCAACTGACGGTATTCCTTATACAATTTCTTAATTCTATCTGATAGAGATGACTATACTAACACCTAATAAATTATTGATAAATTTATTACACACACATATTCTAGGTCAAAATTCATCAAAATCATTAATCAAAGCATCATGTTTCAAAAGTAAAATGGTTAATGATGCGTGATGATTTCAACTCAAGGCGTCCTCCACTTTTTCTCTTTTCCAAGATGGAAATTGTTCATCCAATCGTAATATTTTATTAGTTCACAACATCTTCTCTATAACATGAAAAATTCCATATTGGTGAATATATACATAAAAATTTTATGGTTCGTATATATTTTACATTTGGATTAATATGAATGATGTCCCATTAAAATTAATGTGATATCCAAAACTAAAAATTCTAGGTGATGTGTGGGATAATTTAACCCATTAGGTTTTAGTTTTCTTGAAGCATTATAAATCACTTGATCATGATGCATCAGAATGAAACCAAGTCCCATCAATGGAGAATCATTGTATAAGAAAAATTATACATTTCTAAAAGGTGGATCCAAAACTAGAACTTTCACCAATCTTATTTTAAGTTCCTAAAAATAAACATCACAATCTTCTATCAAAATAAATTTAACACCTTTTTTGTAACCCTAGTTAGCGAGCTAGGTAAATGGGAAATTTTTTTATCAAAATGTCGGTAATACCATATTTATCCAAAACAAATATGAATATAATTACTATTTTTAGGTCTCTTTTATTCTTAAACCACTTTTTTTGAAAGTTTAACTATAATTCCATCCTTTTTTACAATGTACCTAATAAAAGAAACTAGTTGCAACCAAAAATCAAATTTTCCAAATTTACTGTATAACTTCTTCTCATTAAGTGGTTACAAAAAAATTATATGTTTTTTATGAACCTCATAACATTATGAATAATGAAAAAAATCATTAATAAAAAGGAAAAGAGAAACATATAATGATATTCATGGAATATTCTATTCATAATATCCATAAATATAGTATTAGCATTTGTTAAACCAAAGGGCATAAAAAAATTTAATTCCCATAAGTAGTTTGGAATTTGGTTTTTGGAATTTAATCATCCTTCTCCTTCAACTACAGTACATGGATCTCAATTCAATCATGGGAAAATAAAAATCTCATTTTAGATGATCAAAAAAGTCAATTTATTTAGGAAATAGATACTTTTTCATAACAGTAATGTTATTAAAAGATCTATAATCAATGAAAAGTCTCATGGAATTATCATAATTTATAATGAAAAAAATAGGATCACCTAGTTATGATTTTCTAGGTCAAATAACCATTTATCAATAAATTCACATATATTGTTTTCTATTCAAAAAGATGAAATTTTTTCTTTCAATAAGTGGGTTTTCAAATTGTCTTAGCATGAGGAACAATGTCAACAAAAAATTTAACTTCTTGATCAGGTATTAAACTGATAAAATCATATGTAAAAATATCCAGGTATTCATCTAACACTAACATGTCATTAATCATAACATTTAACTTGTTTTAAAGAATATGTGAATGATAACGTTCATTTCCATGTTTTAATAGTTTCTCAACATCTAAATAAGTTATAAATGGTATGGTTTCAATCTTTTAATCAAAATGAAATACTTTTTGAAAAAAAATATTATTCCCTACAATAAATATTATCATGATAAATATAAATTCAATCTATACCAAGAATAACATCAAGCTATACTAAAGAAAAACAAAAATCTTTTCAAGTAATTTCCTTACACTAAAACAAATTATAAGGTTAATATAGTAACATTTTTCCTTAATTTTACCCCGTATTGTTTTACCATAATCTCTAGTTTCATTTACTGATGAGAAAAATTCAAATTAATAGAAATTTTATCAGAGATTATGTAATGTGTAGACCTGATATCAAATAAAACATTAATAAAATCTGTTTAAAAAGTATGTACCTAACACCACTTCACTGGATGGACCAAAATATTATAATGTGGTCACAAATTATATTACTAAAAAAATTTGTATATAGTCTAGATGATTCTTATAATTTAGAGCCTTCTTTGGGTAGGTATGTGAATAATTCCCCATATCACCACATTTAAAACACTTTATAGTTTTTATCATAACTAAACATATTATCATTTTCCCTGTAGTATTAGACCACATGTCCAAATCTAACACATAAAAACACATCCAATATTTATTATTTCATTCCAAAGGGTGATTTTAACCACACATTCTGATAATTGATAATTGGATTTTCTTACTTTCAGATTTATTTAGAAGATTATTTCCCATTTCATACCTTTTCAACATTTTCTTATTCTTGTTTTTAAATTACACTTGATCGTCTATAAATTCCATTTCAACCCCCATATAACATCATATAATATTCTCATAACATTTGATTTAATGAGAATCTAGTGACCTTTAGTATCCTAGATTCAATACTGAGAAAAAATAATTGTTTTTATTCTCATGATCTTGAGTAAAATTTGGTGTACACCATATTAATTAAGTCAATTTTTCTTCACACACATCCACTTATTCATCTTCCATTTTTTCAATTCACGAATTTATTTTTCAATATAATTTGAACTCTTATTGAAAATATTTTTCAAGGAAAAGATTAATAATGTAATACCATTCCAAGGCATCAACAGGTTATCCATCCCTAATATTATTAACCATTGACAACCACTGGCCTGCTTCGCCTTCAATATGATAAATATGAAAAACTAAAGTTTTGATTTTCTAAAGAACTAATGGAATTAAAAATATTTTCATGGGATTTTATCAACTCTTCATCCATCACTTGGTTAACAAATCAATTAAATGAATGATGATGTTTCATAATAATTGGTATACTATCCTCATGTTCATTTGTGATATATTTGGATGTTCTCATTCATGGATTCCACCTCCATTTATGCCACACATCAACTGAACCATTAAAGTCAAAATATTATCAGTTCAAATTCCAACCATTCTAAGTTACTGATTGAGAAGATAAAATCCCATCCATTACTTTAGTTATCATCTTCACTACCTAATTCAATATCTTATCAAAAGATTTAATTGACCCTTCATCCACCACTAGGTAGAAGATCAATTTAATGTAGGAGTGTCTTACCTCCAAAAATGTTCTACTATCATCAATTTCCTTTGTTTCAGCTATGCATATTCTCTTGGACATATTCCACAACCATTTCTAACCACCTTTAACAAATCCATTACTATCACAAACTACTCAGTTCCAATTACCAATATTCAAGGTTTTGGATTCAGAAAGATATCATCTTATCTATGACTTCCAACTTCATATTATTTTTTAATTTTATAGAAAACCAATCTTAATAGACATATATTAGAGTGAAAAATAGTGATCTTTAAATTCAATACCATTTCAACACAATAAAAAGGTAAACATAATTTTTTATTTTATTAATTTCATCGTAACCCATAATGTTATCTAAATCATTCTCTGACACCAACTATAAGGGTCCAATATTATTCGTTACATAATATTGTTAAATCAACTAGAAAATAACTTTTTTCAATTACCAAAAATCTTGTGTTTTATAGAATTATGTAATAATTCATACATAATAATCCACAATAATAGAGAGTTGATAATACTATAAATATCTCTATTTCTTTAATTATTAAAATATTTTTACAAAAAGATGAATTCTTTTCATGAAAATTATTATAAAAATTGATCATGAATTCAACTTTTCCCTTATCAAAACTTATAACCTATGAAATTAATTTTAAAACGTTATACGAGGAAAAAAATCTTAGAAAGGGACATAAATATGAGGAAAGAAAATATTTAGTACATGAATAATTACAAACAAATTATGGATAATGTTCTCACCCTTAAATGTAACATATACGTACTTTGTAAAAACATGAGGTTTACCTGAAACATAAAAAACATTAATAAATCATTTAGGTAATGTGGGAATCATTTTATTTCCACACATACATAGGATTATAACCCTGGAAGTATCCTTGCAATTTTTAACCCTCGTGAATACATTACAATGTAACTGTCACAACTACCTTATGATGTAACCATTACAAGTACACATGGAATAACCATTACGAATGAAATCCAAAATAAATAGAACCATTGAATTATGGGGATATAATGAACCCACCCACCATAATAAAAAATCATAAGAAAAATAATAATAATAAAACATTAATACTTCTATTATAAAAACATTCCTTCAGAAATTTTTAAAAATATAAAATTAAAATTTTATTTCTATAGAAATGTTACCAATAAAAAGTTTGAATTACTCCAAACAAGTTCAAACCACTTATATAATGGTTTAAATAGTGTTTTTAATTTATTAATCAATTATATTCATTTGTATAATACCTTATTTTATTGTTTTATAACATCTGTACACCCATTGATTTATAATATTTTTTAATTTTAATTTTTCTGAGATATTTATTTCTTGGTTTTCATGGTGGGTTCATTTTGAACTTTCCATTAAAATGGATGAAAACCATAGAAGTTGAAAATATGGTATTAATATCATTCCAATATTTTAAATGATACCATTTATTAATTTTTTATTGATATGAGGATGATTCATTAGATAAAAAACTAATAGTAAATGTCTAAAAATTATTTCTAGAAAATTAAAAAATATATAATATACATTTTAAAATATGGTTCTCCATAAAAAGTTTCTTATTAAAAACCTTGATGGAGGTAATGGAAAATGATAATTTGATATTTTCAAATGTGGTGAATCGACACATCACAGACAATGATTTCATTTTATAAAAAAAGCAGAGAAGAGGATATGTTAAAAAGGTATATTCAATTTAAACAATAAAATTACTATATATTTATGATACTATAGTTATAATTTCACATGGATTAGGGGACATGAGGAGACTATAATAAATGAAAATAAATTGAATTGAAAATAAAAAAATTCAAAGAGGATATTACATCTTGAAATATTCTCCTTACTAACCACCATATAGATAATGGATTTGTTTTTTTTGTAGAAAAAAGGCTCTTAGATAAGGGAAAGATTATTGGGAAGAGTAATGGGTTGAATTTAGAGAATCTCATGTATTTGGAGGTGTGATGGGAAGATGTTGTGAGGGATGGTATTTATAGTGGGGGAGAGGGGTATTTTTTAATTATTTCATATTATAACCAAACATTATAAATAATTAATTGGAGTTAAGATTATAGTTATTAAATTATAAATGGATCAAGAAATAGTGTATTTAACATATTATATACACAAACCTTAAATTATAATATTTCATTATTTAAAAAAATTAAACTATTTTATAAAAATCCCAAATATTCACCCTAGCCATTTTAAAAAATATAAAATGAAAAAAATGGTCTAAATTTTTTGAAAAATAATTTTTAAAATATGATAAATTTAATTTTTTTTATTAAATTCACAATTTATCAGAAAAAATGCCAATTTCAAAATTATAACTGATTTTATAACACCTTGAAAACTCAATTAAGATCTTATAAAATCCTCTTATAATTATAAGACAAGAAAATATTAATTTATGAAAATATTTTATGATGATAATTAAATATTTAAATAATTATAATAATCCTAAAATTATAAATAAATATTTATGTTTCACAAAAATACCAACTGTAATGCCCCAACCCTAGAAGCTCAGATCCGGTGCATTATATTATTATATTGACATGATTAAAAGGAAAAAATCCCAAAGGACCCACTATTTTTTTATTATTGGAAAAAAATATTATAGAAATGATAACCATAATACATTGGTAAATAGAAAATACAACCACAATACATAATAAAAATAAATAAACTCCATCCTTGAAATCTTATTCAATGATTTATACTTTATAAACTAGGGAAATGTAACATAATAAGGGTGATCTTAAAAGATTAGTATGGGTAAGTAAAGAGGATAAAATAATGAATCAATTGAAATTGAAGGCTAAATAACTAATAAAACATTCTATTCAACCAACAATATAAGGAAAAATCACTATGAAAAATGTAACAAACTGAATCACTTGAAACATAATCAATAAACTAAAAAATTGAATTCATAGATATATCGATGCAAAATATCATGGGTAAATATTAAGTGAAATATCTATGTGGAAATTATTATTTATTGGACATAATTTCTATGGAACATGAAAACATATACCATCAAAACCATTCAAAATGTAGTTAAAACAGGATATAGAAACCAGTTTTATTTGGCCAACTTTTTTGTTTGATGAGAACATATCTATGCATCAAGGGGATATATAATGTTTAGGCCCCACACATCTTTAATATTCCAAATAATTTCCTCTTTCATTTAATGAAAATAAATTATATTCCATATCAAATATTTCTATGGAATAAAGAATACAAATTTATCAATAATTCCCTAGTTAATTAAATTACTGTAAAAGTGAACACTGTATATAAAAACGATATACGGTTTTAGCAATACTAAAATCCATCATATTAGAATATTAAAATTCATGTAAATTTTTCATGAAATATTATTAAAATAAAGTTATTTATTCATGAAAATGTTAACAATCAAAAAATTAAATGATATTGAGAATATTATCCTTAAGAAAAATATTTAGAAGAATAGTCCTTAAACATTCAAAAGTGTCTCATTGCACTTTAAAACATTTATATCATAATACCGATGAGTTATAATTATTAAATGTAAAATATAATTTCATTATATTCAGAATATTCATGATTTGTCATGTCAATTGGCAGTATAATCCCAATATAATAGTGATTTGGTGCATAATAACAAATAAGTCACAATTGAATGTAAATTGAGACGAAATCCATTACTTTAACCTTTCTTATCTTGTGTGATATTTATCCTCATGTATAATTTATAAAAATATGTAACTAACTTATACCAGAACCATACTCATGTTTATAATATCATATATCATATTCTTATAATATTTTATTACCTATTTGTTATTAATCATTTATTATTTTCACTATTTTGGGTGTTAATTTCCTAGGATTCTCTAGTATGGTTTGACTAGTTATTTATTGTACCAATTACATATATCATGATTTAATCACCAATAGAATATAAAACAGGATTCAATTATTATATATATTTAGTACCTATGTATTGAGTAGAATCAATACATTTTGTAGATAAAAAATAAAATACACCATTCATGTAGACAGTAGGTCATACATACACATGAACGCTACATTCATTTCATTATAATATTAAAATAATAGAGATTAAAATATACAAATAAATGTTATAATTCCATTATTTTATCTATATCAAATATTTTACATATGTTCATTAAAATTATCCTTAATAAGATCCATGTATAGCATGAATGAATCACATCACTTGAGAGGGTGGTAGTGTACCCTTTCCGAAAAGATGTTATTATTTTTTCAAAAAAATAGAAAGTATAATGATATGTTTTTTTTAAAATATTATGGAAGATTAAATACATAATAATATTATATATAACATTTACACAAAAAATCCACTATAATGGCCACCAGGAGAGGTGGTAATGGAAAAATGAACAATCATCATTCTGTGAGGAGATAGTACATTCTACACATAAATAATTTTTTTTGTTACCATTATATAGAGGTATGTGTAAGTGTAGGTTGAAAAAATATCACAAAAGTATACTATAATATTTAGGATGTGTTATTTTCTATTTAAACATGAAATTAGAAGTTTTTAGGTTGTGGATAATTAAAATAAAATTAACAAGCTTTAGGAATAACGTAACCTCTTTATAGGGTATCTCCATTTGGTTTGCACCAAATGGATACCCTAGATTACTTTATTCCCAAATAAAGACTTTAAAAAGTTAGGGAAATTGTTTTTGGAAATGAATTTTTTATATCTTGGACGATCCTATGTGAGTTTAGAGGTGGTAGGAAGAGGGGGGAGATAACGCCTTTTTATAGTGGAGGAGGTGTAGAACATTTGTAATATTTTGGAAGAAAGGAAACCCATACATGTTTTTTTACTGAATGTGGATAAATAATTGTCCAAATTTGATAAAGCGAAGGATATCTGCTAATACATATATAGAATTTATTTTTTACTAATTTCTAGATCATAGTATGCCTTAAGTATACGATTTAGTCCATTTTCAAACATAATTTCATATTAATCGTTACAATTTATTTTAATTACATACACTAATATTTTTGTTCAAAAACTATATTGACCTTATTATAAATTTTAAATTTTTCAGATTCTAAATAACAAGTCCAATTTTCCAAATTCAAATCATAAAACCTTCCTATATTTAATTAAATTTAGTTTGGTGGATGGGACACCATTGCATATTTTTAAAGTTAAAACGTTTTTTTGTTTTTATATGTAATTTAAAATTGAAATATATTTTAATGGATTAAATTGGATTACTTGATAATAATACGATTCAATTAAACTTTATAACCAATATAAAATATTATTTATACTTATAAATAAATTATATGAAAAAAAATGTTTAACTAAAATTTATTATTTATAACTATCAATTAAAAAATAAATCTTCATAGAAAAATACAAAAACATTATCCTAAGATAATTGTTCTATTCCAATTCCGAATATTAAATTTATATGAGGCCAAGAAAAGTTTATTAAAAATGGGTTCTCCATTAATAGGATGTATAAATACAATTATAAAATATATTTTATTTTATGTGTTTTATTAGGTTTGTTCTTATCTTAACCATATAAAATACATTAAATGAGTGTGAAATATATAATTTGGATATGATATATTTATTTCTACAACAAAAACTCTATAAAAGTGTAATAATTTAATTTAATATTTAAAATGAGACTATGGAGTGTTTTGATTAAATTCAGTGTTATGTGTATAGAAAAGTTATTAACTAAAGATAAACAAAAATATGGTAATGTATTATGGTGGTAAATTCATCCATAAAAGAAACATTTCATACTTTAACATTCAGGCATATTCCCTTAAAAACTATGTGGGTATTATTCCATTATATTATCCTCTAATTCATATGTTTCTTCTTCAATTTTGTGATTTCTCCCGAGTACCTTTACTAGACGAGTCAATTGATTCTTCAATACTTTTTCTCTAGTATCATGAATCTAGATTGGTTCATCATAGTATGATAGTTTGAGTTCCAACTATATCTCATCTGAGATGACCACATGTGTTGGATCGAGCATGTATTTCCTCATCACGAGTATATGTAACACATCATGTACCTTTGATATATTTGGGGATATTAAAAATGATAATAAATTATTCCTTATCATTAAATAATTATGAAGGGTCTAGTGTGCCTGGGAAACAGTTTCCCATTCTTACTAAATTTGATAACACCCTTTTATGGAGATACATTCATGAAAACATGATATTTGAAATGGAACTTTAAATCATTCCCCTGATTACAGAAATAACACTTCTTCTTACATTGAGGTGATTTAATATGAGATTAAATAACATTTACCTTTTTCACTGTCTCTTAAATAGGTTCAATGTCTATATGATTCCATTATCCGACTTTATCCCAACACGTTGGAGTAATAAATATCATGACATATAATACTTCAAACATTTCCATTTTAATACATGAAGGGAAACTATTATTATAGGAAAACTCTACCAAATGTAAGTATTGATCCCATATACCATGAATGATAATGGACCAGTACCTTCGAATATCCTACATTATTGGAATTGTTCTTTTAGACTTTCCATTAGTTTGTGGGTGGTTGGAAATACTGAAATTAAATCAGTATAGTGATCCTTCTGATGACTTTACCAAACATTCAACATAAAAAAGGGGTCACGATATTCATCAATTTAATTTGGTGCACCATAATGTATTGAGACTTTGATAATATAGAGACTTATGAGAAAATAGAGAGGTAGGTATTCTCTAATGTCAAAGAAATGAAAGGATTTGGTTAGTTGGTCAAAAAATAACCCATATTTCTCTATTTCTTCTAGGATTATATGGTAGTCCTATGAAAGAATCCACAGTAATTTCATTCTATTTCTACACAAGAATATGAAGAGGTCACGTGACTCATTTAGGATGCTTCCTAACAACATTTTCTTATTGAAAAACCAAACATCTGAAAACATAATCATCAATTTCCAACATCATGTTATACCACTGAAAATGATCCTTCATGTCACTATACATCATTTTTCTACCAAAGTGTATAGATTAGTTTGAGATATAAGAACATTCCAAAAATTAATTTTTATCTTAGGTTATGATGGAATAAATAACCTCTTTAATAACCTTATAAAATTTTGTTCACAAACAATGTTTGAAAATTTTTAATCATTCATAACATTACTTTTCCTCTGAACATCCTCATCATTAGTTGGAACATTATATATACTCTCTTGAAATGATGGGATTTTAATCATTTTTAATATTATTGTTATATCTCCTTACTTAGAAATTCCCATATCCATCTTTACTATATCCATTAATTTAATATCTTTCTCAGTCCTCATTTGGGTTAAGACTACATGATCCTTTATAATCATTGAATCTCCTACCTTATTTTCTATTCTTCGTTGATAGTGTATTTAGCAATCATAATACTTGAGTAGTTTGATCCATCACAATTTCCTAACACTAATATCATTATGTGAGAATACATATTTCATGATTTTATGATCCTTTTATTTCTCACATCTTTTACCACAGAGATAATGTCTTCATATCATTATAGAAAATATTACAGATTCTAACTCAAGATCATGGGTTGGATAGTTCTGTTCATGACTCTTAAATTTCCTTCATTCTTATAATATAACATTATCATTTTTTATTATGAAATGACTAAGCCACTTCTATGATACACCACTATATATGAAAAACCCATCACTACCAGATGATAGACTAAAAATAAAAGAATTGACTAATATTCCCTTTAGTTTTTCAAAGAATTTTTCATAATCATTTATCCAGAAAAACATAATCACATTACATGTAAAGTAGGTTAAAGTGTAATCAAATAAAAAATTCAGAATTAATCGTTGATAGTAACATGTCAAACCAATGAAATTATATACATTGGTTATGTTTGTTGGTGTCGGCCATTTCTCGACTGCCTTTTTCTCTTATATTTTAGAATACACCATAATATAATCAATTAATACCACAAAAAGGATCATCATGATATTCCTTGAATATTCCATTTATTAGGTGTATAATAATAGAGGGTAAATTATTCAATCAAAATGGAATTACTATAAAATTATAATGACCATACCTATTCCAACAATACATCTTCAAAATTTCATCCTTCTTCACTTTTAATTGGCGATACCCAAAACAAATATCAATTATTGAAAAATATTAGGCTTTGTGAAATTGATCAAACAAGGCATCAATGTGAGGACAAGGATATAATTTCTTTACTTTTATTGCCTCGAATTTATTATAATCTATGTAAAACCAAATGGATCCATCTTTATTCTTAACAAATCGAACATAGGCTCCCCATGGTGAATCAATAGGGTAAAATAATCTCTTTATACCCAAATCATATAGTTGTTTCTTCAAATCTACCAATTCCACAGTGCCTATTCTATAGGGATTCATTCATATTGTCCTTGCAATGGGAATTAAATAAAAGGAAAATTCAACTTCACTCTTTGGTGGATATCTAGGTAAGTATTATGTAAATACATAAATGTATTCCTATAAAACATGAAAATAATCAATTTTAAGACTAACTTCTTTTTCAATTGATGTTTTCCCTTCTTCTACAAGGATTTCATTTAGTATAGATACTGGGGATGGATCTTGATAAGAATCAGGTGGGAAACTATATGCTCAAAAAATGAGGGATTCTATATATTCCGCACTTTTATAATTTCCATTCTATAGTAATAGATTATTTCCTCATATTTTGAGAAATTTTCTATAACATGTTTTATATAAAATTTTACCAATATGTATGATAACTATGTTAGTAAATAAAGTAGTTTTATGTGTCATAGTTCGGACTACCCAAAAAATATTTGTTTAAATGATAATTCCCTTAAGAGTTTTGACTGAATCTATCTTATTAAATCAAAAGGAAAGTTTATTATTTTCCAAGAAAAATAACTAGATATAAAATAGGGAGATTATCCAAAATCAAATCACACTTTGGAGAAATTTAAATATAATATTAATGTATATACCACTACATCATTTAGAAATTATACCTCTACTCTAGTGATCACATAATCTCAATTATCTCTCCTCATTATATTTTGTGGAATATTCCCCTAATGCTTAGGGAAATCAGTTTCATAATTTCCCATATCTTTAAAAATATACCACAAAAAATTATTTATTGGCTTCCTATCATTACATTAATAATCTTTGTGACCCCTATCTTCACTTTTAGAGAAAATTTCCATTCCCTTAAAACAATTTCCTAGAGGATTTACCACAATTTTTATAAGATATAAATATTTAATATTAATTACTATTCCTAAATACATTCCCTTTTCATGATTTGTATATGGAATCTTCTTATATGGGTTTCCCTTTAATATATGGATCATGAGAATTTATTTTCTGTCTTCATGGTTTAGAGAACTATTTCATCATATGATGGGAAATATTGGGCAACAAGTGCCCTTAAAAGATTTGTATAAGGACCTTCAAAGAGGTGGTCGATCTATTACTTCTTGTTGTTTATATAATCCAAATCATACATTGATAACCTTTTAAATGTAGCTTCATAATCTACGACACTACCTTCTTTATTTTTCTTTAAACCATGGAACTTCTTCTTCATCTAAAATTTTTTATCACAAGGGAAGTATTTATTGAAGAATTCAACCTTAAAAGTTCTCCATTCCATGAGTTATATTTATTGTTCCTCCCAAGTATTTTAGATCAGGGTCCAAAATGACCAGCATTACTATAGATAAAATACACCACAAGTGTAACCCTTTTCTTTTCATTTCAATCCATTGGTGTAAATATCTTATCCAGATATATATTTCATTTCTCATCTACAATTATGGGAGCTTTCGTCACCTAATGAGATCCATATTAGGGAACACCCACTGAAAAATATGTATCTCTATTTGGGTATGGTTATTTTTCATAACCTCATTAAAATTTCAAAATATTTCAATAATTTTCTCTGTTTTAATACTAGGTAAATTGGTTTTCTTTGTAGGGAAATATCTACATATTACATGGTAATAAAAACCATTTATCCTTCCAAGAACACTTTCTAAAAAATTAAATATAATTGATTAGATCCAAAAATAATGAATTTCAAATATGGTATAACACTCACCAGAAATTAATATTTTATTTTTCATAAATCATTACTTTGGTTACTAAGAGGACATGTTTACTTTTAAAGCCATCATAATGGGAGGTAAATAAAATGTGAATTATCCTAATAATATACCATAAAAGTGTCAAAATTTGTTTTCCATAAGGCCATTTATCATTTACTAGGTTACCCCATGTCAATACCAGGTCACCTTGGTAGTGTTTCTACTCCTAGGTATATCTGCTCCATAACTATATATAATTGTAGTATCTAAACAGAGATGCATTTCAAGGAAAACCCACATAATCTCTACCTTAACAAAATTCTTGTATTTTCTTGTATACTTATCCTTATTGTATATCTTAGGTTTTACCCACAAATATATGTTTTCTAAATAACGTTTTCCAATCATTCTTCTAAGCTTCCTTTGATACCAACTGTAACACCCTGACCCCCAGAAGACTGGGATAAGTGTGTTATTTTATTACATTAGTATTATTAAAAGGAATAAAATATTGATGTAATAATTAGTTTAGTAGTCTCTGAAAGACAAATTACATACCTGATACCCATAATATATTGGGAAATTTAAAATATAAACATGAAACATCATAAAAAGAAATAAACTATGTTCCAGAGATCTTATTCATATATATAATTTTCAAAACCTGAGGAAATAATGCATAATAAGGGTGAATTCAAAGGCTTAGTAAGGGTATGTATAGAGGAAAAAACAATGATTTAATTAACATATAAAGGTAAATAACCTATATTAAATTCCATGGGAATACTAGATAATAAAAAATCACTTTGTATTTGTAATAAAATGAAATATATTTCACTTAATCATTGAACAAAAAATAAAATGAATCCATAGACATATTGATGAGAAATTTCATTGATTAATGATAAATAAAAAATGATGGAAATACTTATTTATTTGATTCCATTTCAACGGAACATGAAATCTTATACTATTAATACCATTCATAAGATGGTAAAAACTAATTATAACAACCTATTTAATTTGGTAAATTAATTTTTCACATGAGAACATATCGATTCTTTGAAGGGATATATAAGGCTTTAGCCCCACCATAATTACCAGTTTAATTAATTCCTCATAACAATTAATAAAAATAGATAATATTCCCTATAAAATATCTATATTTAATTATGAATACATATTTATCAATAATTCCCCAGTTAATCAAGTAACCGTCAAAGTGAACACTATGTGTAAAAATGATATATGGTTTAATAAATATTAATATCAATTTTATGAGAATATAGAAACTCAAATAAAATAAACATGAAAATTTATTAAAATATAGTGAGATTGAAAAGATAATCATTAAGAACATTCATTATGAGAATAGTCCTTAAACATTGCAAAGTGTCTCACACAACTTTGAAACATTTCAATCATAATACCCATGAAGGAATAATATAAAATCAAACATATCATATAATGATATTAATTATATTCATGATATAACATATCAAATGGTATTATAAAAACCATATAAAAGTGAACTAGTTCATAATGAAAAATAAGTCTCAATAGAATGTAAATTGGGACAAAATCCCTTACCTTATCATTCCTTTTTTGTGTTTGATATTTATCCTCATATATAGTGGATTAAAATGTGTTAATAACTTATAATAGAACCATTAACATCTTTATAATATCATATATCATATTCTTATAATATCTTATTACCTATTTTTAATAATCATTCATTATTTTACCTATTATGGGTGTTAATTTCCTAGTTTTCTGAAGTATGTTTTGACTTGTTATTAGTTATTATAATTAAATAGATAATTATTTAAAAATATATAGACTGTGAAACATGATTTATTTATCATATATATTCTGTACATATATATTTATGATAATCAACATTTTTTGGATAAAATAAATCAAATGCATTGTTCGTGGATATGGTATGTTGTACGTATGCATAAACGCAATTTTCATTTCATTGTCAGATTAATAGAATGAAGATTATATTATTCATATGTATATCATAATTAAATAATCAAATATATGTCATATATGAGACAAATTTTTATTAAAATTATCTTCAATATGTTCCATGTATAGCATCAATGAATCACATCTTTTGAGTGGGCGATAGTCCACACTTCCACAAACGATGTTATGGTTTTTACACAAAGTAAAAGTTTTAAAGATATGTTTTTTAAAGGAATTATGGAATATTAATGATATAATAGATATTAAATATAAAAAATATAATCATATTTTCCATCATCATGGCCACATGAGAGGTTGTAAAGGAAAATGGACAATCAATGTCTCTTGAGGCTCAAATTCTATGTACACGTATACAATATATTCATTAACATTATATAGTGGTGTGTGTAAGTTTAGGTCAGACAATTAGAATAATAATATACTAGTATATATATTATTATTTAGTTTCTATATAAATAATGAATACTAATATTTTATTGAGTGGAGAATGGAAATAAATTTAATGATCTTTAGGAAAAATGTTACCTCTTAATTGGGTAAGTCCATTTGGTTTACAATAAAATAATCCCTTGGATTACCTTTCCCATAAAGAGATAAATAAATAATAAATTTGGGATCTCATGATTTGAATTTGGAATATCATTCCAAAACTAAATCTCTTTAGAGGTGGGAAGAATTTGGAGGAGAGGAGGACTTTTTATATTGGAGGAGGAGTGGCACTATTGTAATATTTTTGAAAAATGGAATCTGACCAACATTTATTTATTGAAAGTGGATAAATAATGGTCTGAGCTTGTGGAAATGGAAAATATGATAAAATTATTGATATAAAATGGATTTTGGACAATTTTCTAGGCCATATTAGGCCTTAAATATCAGGTTTATCCTAAGGTTAAACTTAATTTTACCTTAATCGTTATAATAAATTAGAATTACTTTAAATAATATTTTGGACAAAAACTATGGTGATCATATTAAAAATTTAAAACTATTTTTATTATAAATAAGGAATCCATTTTCCAAATTTCAATAACATGAGTGGCATTATTTAAATTATTTTTAGGCCCACAGATTGGACAACAATGCATGTTTTTAATGTAAAAACATTCAAAAATACGCAATATTTTTATAAGTTAAAATTAAAATTCATTCTAATGAACTAAATTTGATAAATTGATAAAAATATGATATAATTAAACATTAAAACTAATTCAATATATAGTTTTTCCTTATAATAAAAAAATTATATGAAAAAGAATTTTTAATTATAATTCAGTATGTTTCACTTTTCATTAAAAATGAAACTTCACAAAGGAATTACTTCACACCACCCTAAGATAATTTTTATGTTCCACATCCAGAGATATAGTTTATTTTTACATATTAAATATATCAAATTTTCAAAATGGTATTTAAAATGGGTTATCCATGAAATGGTGGTAAAATTACCTTTATAAAAAAATATAGTATTTTTTCAGTTTTATTGGGTTTGTTCATATCTTATGCATATGAAATATAGAAGATGAATGTAAAAATATTTTTTTATTTAATATATATATATATATATTACACAAAATCTATAACATTGTTTTATATTTATTGACTATAGAAAATGTAACTAAGTAGTGTTTTGTTTAAATCAGGTATTGTGTGTATTTCAATGATATTTACAAAGTCAAAAGGAAAATATGGTAAATTTGTGTGGTGATATGCCAAAACTAAATTTATCATTTAAAAACATTTCTTCATTTATTTAATTATATAAATATATCATATTTTTATTTATAAGACACATAAATATTATTTATACTCTCATAGGTTTGTTAGAAATTCTATTAGTATAGATTCCATAATTTCTATAAATAACCCATATTTAATTAAACATTTATAATGAATTGAACTATTTAATTATAAATTGAAATAAAATATTTTATTAGTTCTTGGGTTGTTACACCTAGCTTTATTAAGAAAAGATCTAAATGAAGCCAATCGAAGGAAACATTATCATCCTACCTGACTTATTTGAAGTATTTTTTCCTTCTTCAACATATAAATCAATAATATTCTTCATAAAATAAAACATTCATGATAATAAATCTACATAAATTTTATTATGAATTTTTAACTATCACTATACCATATCTTCCATCAAATGTTATGTGAATGTATTACATATGCGTATGGGTGGATTACCACATCATAGAAATACCATTGGTTTTCAATCATCATATTTCATGGATGTTTATTATAATTGGTATATTGTTTATATGAGATATTTATGATATAATTATTCTTCTAAAATTACAATATCATACATTCAATTTTTATTTCCATCTATTGGAAAATATTATTGTTGATTGTGCATATATTTAGACTACCACCACCATAAAGCGATGTGATTCATTTTTCATTTAAAATTAACATAGATGTTAATAACGATGGATTTAATAAAAATATATTATATATATTGTATAATAATTATTCCATAAAAGTTAATTATTATTTATCATTCTTATGTTCCACCCATAGAAAAGTGAAAATAGTGTCTGTGAGTACACATTGCATACAATCTCCAAGAACAATATATTTCATTTTTATTTATCTACCTTAAATGGATGATACTGAATATTTATATATTGTATATTTTTTATATTGGTATCATTTTTATAATTCTTATTATTATGGGAAAATGATAAATATTAATGGACTAAAACTATTGAATTGAAATTTATATGAAAAATGTAACAGTTAATACGAGGAAATAGAAATTTTAATGAATAATAATTATTAAATCATCGTTAAAATGTTATAATTAGATCATATATTATATTATAATTATGTGTATCCTTATTTTTTGGAAATTAAATAAACTCAAATGTATTTTATAAGGGGAAAATCACATAACCAACATGTTAAAATTGTGGTAAAAGATTAATTCATAATCTCACCATTATTAAATATTTTTTATAATTAGCTTTCTATTGGGTGAATTGTATGATATTTATATGTTAAAACCAATATATATTCTTCCCATATGGTTATTATTGTAATTTGTTTAATGGTACCATTCCCCTCTCATTGGCCCTTAAAATTATCAGGATTTATTTTAATAAAAATAGAAATTATTTTCTTTTAGTTACAGAACGTTTTTCTTCAATGTCCATGTTTTTTGTACAACATTTTTCCAAAATATTTTAACTATTCTAATATTATTTTATATGTAAAATTTTTACATATATTAATTTATATAAAATAATGTTAATTACAATATCTTGTGGGTTTCTGAATAATGTACATTTGAATATTTTGTGATGATGTGAAAGAAATAATTATATTAATATAATTAACATGAATATAATTTCTTACAATCATTACCACTAGAATATTTTAAGATTAATTTAAATGTATCAAATGATCTTTCCAAAAAAATTGTGATATTTTAATTTTTTATATAGAATTTAAATAACTGATATGAAAATGATAAGTATATTTTCCTTTAGAAATATTCCAATGATATTTTAAAAGTATTTTCATCTATGTCGATTTCTTTTAATGAGTTATTTTATTAAATGGGTATATAATATAATTATACTATTTGAAATGTTTATCTATATTTTTTATGATTAGTTTGAATATATAAATTATTGTGATTATTTATGCTAGTTCATTCAATATGGATAGTTATTGATTATTAATTCTAGTAGATAAGGTTGAAATATTTATTCATTTGATGAATTCATTGAAATTATTTTGAGTAATGTGGGTCCTAGCATTATATATCACTTAGATACATTGGATGATCTAATGAGACAATACATAATGGTTATTATTGGTAATACCCAAACCGTTTTGAATGATGTCTAGGAACGCGACCTTAATGATAAGTTTGAGATATCAAAAATTATGAATCCAGTCATTATGAAATAAAATTATTATTGCCCAGGATATTTTCCATATACATATATCATCCATTGAAATGTTTTAATATCATGTGAATAGTTATATTGAATTATTTAGTCATCATTAATTCATTCAATATTATTCATTCCTTAAATAATCTATGATAGCTTCCACTATACACATTTCATTACTGAGCATCTAAGATCACCATTACTTATGTTCCCCATATTTATAGGATCCCATGATATTTACAATTAATGATAAAAAATTATATTCTATGGATACAAATGATGTTCTCAAAGATAATACTAATTTTATTTTATGTTTTCAAATGTAATATGGAATTAAATTATGTCTCTATTTTATTAATAATATAAAACCATTATGTCCTTTGGAATGTGATTGATATTAAATAGATCTAATGTAATAATGTTACCATTGACTCTGGGATTCTAGGGACAACGTCATTACATTTGGTATCAAAACATGTTTAGTAGATACCGTGGGAATTATATTTTTTTAAACATAGGATAGAGAACATGAACCTATGAAAGACTCTATGGATAAGTATACATATTGAATAACATCACAACTTTTTGTTAGGGTATAGGATGTGTGGTTTTAATATCAAATACATCCCCATATGAATACAACAAGTGGACATGATTTTCAAATAAATAAATCTATGTGCAGTAACTCCAAAAAGGTTTGGTTAATTATATATCATCAATGACTTATGAGCATGAAGAAGGGGCCTTTACTGTGAACATTTTGTGACACTCCCTGGTGGTATTCTTAGGTTAATTCACATTTTATTTATAGGACACTATAAAATATAGAAAACTAATTTTATCATTTCAGATAGTTTTCAATGAAATCTTAAATAATATTTCAAGATTTTTAGTCCAAAAATATTAAATTTATAACATATGTTTCACTACTTGAAAAATGATAAATTATAATTTATAGGGTTATGATCTGATATAGTATATTCCATTTTACAGTATTGGTTCTTAATGAAAGGAATGAAACAAGTGTCAATGCATGTAATCAATATAGGGTTTTTCTTGATTGAAAAATATAATTATGATAGAACTAGATAAAGGAATAAAGATATTATAATGATATTTTGACATCTGACTTAGCTTATGGCCAATACAATTTCCCATATGAAGCATACTAATGATTTAAACTTGATGAAACATTGTTATAACACTATATGTGACAAAACCCACCATGAATAAATAGAATCAACAATCTATTTGTTGATGAGAAAAATAAAATTTTCATAGAATTGGTATTTCTTTCTTTTAGAAGTAATTTATAGTAGAAGGTTTCCATGGAATTCTATCACCTCATGTGATATTAAAATCAATGGAGACTATTGTTTCATATAATTAATGATGTGGATGAAATATTTAGAATAGTGTGGAAGGATCTTAATGTAATATTATTTGAAAAAACAATTTCCTCATAATCAATGAACAGATATGGAGTGAAAATTCATTATTTAAAAAGAAAAGGAAGAGAAAAATGTTTTTATTTATGAAGTTACCTTTATAATGATAGAAAGGAATGCTTTGATCAATGTACAAGCTCAAAAGTGTAATAATAGTCATTAATTTGATAAGCCAACTGAAAACATTAGAGGGGTACTAGAATCCCAATTATTCTTATCATATCAGGATATAGTATAATATTAGATTGACATGGAGAATAAATTCAAAATGTAATATGTATTTAAAGTAAATAATTTAAATAATAGTACGAATGAGAAAATAATAGACAATGGGAATAACAGAAATGTGTATTTTCCAACTTATGATACATAATGATGGAAACACCATGGTACTTTCCTAAAGGGAAATAATTTTTTTTATCTATATTGAAAAAATTCGTCATGATCATGAATTTATGGATAAGGGAGAAAGCATCCAAAAGTAGTGAATTAACTATAAAAAAGTGGGTCCCTATGTTAACCAATTCAAAAAATATAAAGAGAGCTTACTATATAAGAATTAAATGGGAGGAGGATAATATCATGAAATTACTAAATAAAAATTTGAAGTTCCAATTAATATAGGGGAAGGGACACTTATTATCCACACTATGATTAAAAATATTTTATTTGACTTAGGTTCTAGACACTATTAAATATCGGAATAATTTTAAAAGGGTATCAAAGTGCCACCAGATGATTAGATGTTGAGTTAGCAGTGAAACATATTATTCATTCAATGACCTCATATAAATTTAATAACTCCACTCAAGTATAAGTTTGTTGTAATTTTCCACCTCAAAATATTACTATTATTTTTTAGTTAAATATTTTGTAGTTTGGGGAATGGATTAACTCTCCCAATTTAGTATCCCTATAAATGTTGGAGGATGGGATGCTAAATTTGATATTTTGAATTGACCTATAATTATCTATTCATGTCAGGATAAACATGAATTTCCAAGGGAAATATATTCGATTATATGGGTTCTACTACCTATTCATATTGTTTATTTATAAAAAATGTTTTGTGGAGGAAATTAATATAGAAAATTTGCAATTGTTATTAGAATATGATGAAACATTTCATGATTAATTTCATAGAGTTTTCTGAATCATTAAGTTGTTAATTCAATAGTACTCATACCTGGTGTTATACCTATTTCAATGATTCTATATAAGGTATTGATAATTGAGTAGTAATAATCAGTTAAGAAACTCAATGAGTATCAAAATAATGGTTTTCTTCTTCCTAGTTTTTCACAAATGGTACCAAATGTTTTATTCTTTAAGAATAAGGATGGTTTAATGCATCTTTTAATTGATTGTGAGGAACATAACAATACAAATATTAATAAAAATATACTTTATCCTATATTAATGATCTTTTTGTTGAAGAATATGGAGATTTATCTTTTTCAATGATTGATATTTGATATGGGAATCACCAAATAAGTGTTACGAAGAATGATATACCTAAGACAACCATATGTTCGGGGCATGGATGTTATGAATTTATAGTTTTACAATTTGAACAAACCAATGATCCTATTATATTTATTGATGTAATAAATAGAGTCTTTAGAGATTACATTAATCATTTCATGGTAGTTTTTATAGAAGATACTCTTATATACTCAAATACAAATGAATAACATTAAGATAATTTGATAATTATGCTGAAGTCCCTGAGAAAGGATAAGTTGTGTGAAAAATTTTACTGGTGTGAATTATGGAATCATAATTATTCATTCTTCAGTCATATATTATCAAGTGAGGGCATGCTGGTGTATTATTCAAATCAATAAGTTATTGATAAATGGACTACTCAAAATATGGTAACTGAGATATATAGTTTTCATTGGTTTCCTAGATACTAATGATGATTTTCAAGAGATTTCTCATGAATATATAATACAGTGACTATATGGACTCAAAAAGAGGTTCAGCTCTAATGGATAGATGAATATGGAGACAATTTCAATAAACTAAATAGAGTATGGCCATTGAAATTTTGCTTACACTACCCTATAATGAAAAAGTGTTTTTGACGGGTAGTGATACATCAAATAAGGGACTGGAATATTTCGTCATGAAACATTACAAGGGGAAGGAATATACCTCTAGAGAATTTAAAAATCAATATAAATTTTACCTAATTTTTTTTGGAGAAGGAATATTTTATTTCTATATTGAATATATGGAAGAACAATATGTATAGTTAAAGGGGTGATTTATATACTGATCTTAAATTATTAATGTATATATATAGAAAAAAGAATCTAATATGGAGTTAGTAGAGGATTATAATTTTTAAAATAAATATGGAATAAAGTTATGTGATTTGGAATGAAGGGAAATATAGTCCCAATATATGATGATCCCTTTAAAATTCTTGATCATATCGGGATGATTTCACATCTCTTCGTGATTCAACTAAATCACTATCACAATCATGATGTGTTATATATATCGCCCCTAGGAAAATACATACATAATACAAACACATTACTAAAATAAGATGTCCTAAAACTGGGTAAATATTTATAATATAAGGAAATATCTATGAAGAATCTATTTCATAGAGAGAAAAAACATAATAAATAAGTCCACTCACCAGCCTAATGTTTTTCAGTGAAATCAGAAATTAAAAAGAGAAACATGGGAATCCATGGATATGATGGAAAACAATATTCCTTAGATTCTTGTATAAGAGTGAAAATACTTTGGCTTTGAAATTCCTATAATTATGGTGAAATGAAACACTCTGATAGTTTATGTTATATTCCTCTTCAATTAAATTTGAACATTTTAGTAGCTTTCTTAAAAGAAAATAATTGGATTTAAGAGAAATGAAATATACCATACATATATATTTTTTGAAATTTTAATATAATAAAATATATATTAAATTATTTTTATGAATAATACTTAAAAAAATGAAAAATGTTGAGGAATTATAAATTTCAAATTTATTAATATTCTTAGTCATTATATGCTTCAAAAATATATTTTCTCTCAAAAACTATTCGTATTTATTTTTCCGAGAAAGAAATATTACTAATTTATCTAACTTTTATAATATCTATCATCAAAAATTAATATAATTTATGAAATAATAATCGTAAAATTATTGTCAAAGTGATTTTTTTATATTTTTCTGATAACTATATTTTTTTGAAGAAAATTGAAAAATACTAATTTTTAATAAAAATTTCTTTTTTTCAAGCATTTACAATGTTCCATTTTATTCCAAAATGTTTCAAAGTATTGTTTATTAATTTTAATTATTAAAAATCAAAATAAAATCTTTTTAATTAATTTTGTGTTGTATTTTGGTATAAAACATTTGTTACTTTACAAATCAATTTTTCAAAAAAACTACATTTCATCGGATTTTATGAGTTTCATTTTGAATTAAATTATAACACCTCTAAAAATAGAATTTAATAAAATATATTCCATATATTTAATCATACAAATTTTTACTATTTAAAAATTTGGTCTTAAATATGGATCATTATGTAGAGTAAAACATTAAACATATATTTCAACGGCTAAGGTTAAAACAGGTTTATTGGGGTGTTAAACTAGGAAATAAGGGAAAATATTCCACAAAAAAACATTCTAAATATTATTCAATATATATATATTTACCATATACTGTCACTCATTCAAAACCCATCCTTTATTTCTTGTCAATGGAATTATTATATTTTTTCCTTTTAAGAATTTCAGATTCTTTCCTCTCCCTACACTTATAAAAGGAATCCCTTCCATTCTATTTTTTACACCAACTTGAGTAATTTAGAAATAAAAACACATTTAAATTATATTCAAAAGATTCATATCCATGATATATATGTGATATTATTCATAAAATAACATTCCAATGTTCCTTAAGAAATTATCTGATTGATTCTAACCGAAGTAATAATAATAATCCTCCCTAACATATTACAAATTATTTGTTCTTTTATGTTCTCTAAATTTTGTGTATTCCTCATAAAATAATAAAATAATTATCCGAAATATATTAAAATTTTATTGTTATTTTTATGAACCATTATTTACCATCATTTTCATCAAATGGTATGTGGATTTATTACTCATATGTAAGGACAGTCACATCCACATAGTGAAACAAATAATTTTTCATCACTATATTTCATGGATAGTTATTATAATGTGTTTAATGGTAAAATATGAAATTAATGTTATAATTAAACGTAAATAATTATAATATCATATCATTATTTTTAAAATTTCATCTATTTGAAAATGATAATGTCTCTCATGTGTACTTATGGAATACCACTTCTACGAAGCAATGTGATTCATTTTAACTTTATAATTTACAGGATGGTAATAATGATATGTTTAATTAATATATATGAAATATATGATATAATAATTATATTTTTATGGTAAGTTATTATTTATTTCTTCCTCCAATTATAAATTGAAAACAACATTCATGTGTATATACGGCCTACCGTATACGTAAATGGTGTATTTCATTTTTCTGTCTCCACATTTCCTGGATGATCCTTATTATGTATATAAATAATTTATCTGATATTAATATAATTATTATAATTTTATAGATTGTGTAATCATGATAAATATGAAAGGACCAAAAGTAATGAACTAACACTTACATGAAAATGAGACCATTGACACTCATAATTAAAAATATAATAAATAATTATTAATAGACATGTGTTGAAATTTTATAAGTTCATAATGATTGATATTATATGTATTTGTACATTTATTTTTTAGATGTGATGCAAATATAAATTTACTATAATGGTGGGTAAAAATACTTACAAATAAATTCTAATTGGAGGTAAGGTTTTATTTCAGAATCTCATAATTATTCAGAATTATTTATGTTTAAGTATGAGTTGGTGAATTTATATGATATATATATATATATATATATATATTAATCCAAATATATTTCTTATACTATCTCTATTAAAGTAATTTCAATGTAATAATTCCATTTTTTTCTATTTTTTATTTAAAATGATTGATAAAAAGTTTTTAATAAAATACGACATTATATTATCATTAGTAAGAAAAAACTTTTCTGCATTGTCCATGTTTTCGTTAAATTTTTTTAAAATATTTATTTTCTATTCTACTATGATGGTTTTAAGTAATTTATAACCATTTTTTAATTTATATTAAATTTTATTAATTTAATATTTTAATCATTTTCTAAATGAGTTACTTTTAATTATTTATTGAAAATGTGAAAGGAGGCATCATTTTAATATAATCATCATATATAGAATTTACCACTATCATTATAGAAAATATATTTGAATATTCCTTTTAATAATTCCATATTTCATTCCAAAAATAATATTTTCCAACTATTTTGAATAATTGAATATTCTAAATTACTGATTTCAAAATGACAAGGGTATTTTCGTCTAGAAATCTTCCAGTGATATTTCAATATTATTTTAATCCTTATCAACACTCGTTAATGAATCTTACTCTTTAATGAGGATATATGATAACAATACCATACAACATATTTCCATGGATGATTTATGATTATTTTTACTATGTATAGAATTGAATTTCTATATTCTTGTTCTTACAATATAGAAAATTATTTAATTTTAATAAATGGTGACGAAGTTGAATTATATATATATATATTTTTAATGAAATTAGACTTATTATGTTATATATGGGGCCCTTAATTATATATCACATAGATGCATTGGATGTTATCATGCGACAAACCATGTCAGGTTTTGTTTCCAAGGCCGTTCACATTAACATACGATTTGATTGAATGCGTCCTCAATGGTATATTTCATATGTCCCATATTATGACTTACATCATTATGAAATAATATTTTTGATTCCCATGATATTTTAATAACATTAATTCCATATATGGATATGTTTCAATATCATGTAATTATTTTAATGGATCCATTTGATAAATATTTAAGCTTACAATATTATTATAGTCTTATTAATTAAATGATAAATTTTGTTGTATGAATTTTATTCGTGTGAGTATGAGTTAACCACTTTATAATATTTCCCTATTTTCCTCAATTCATATGATGTTTACTATGAATGATATATAAGGTTATAAAAAAGATAATAGTGATGTTCTCAATGAAAAAACTGTTTTTAATTTTATGTTTTTAAATGTAATCTAAGATTCATGTGTGTATCTATTTTACTGAGAGAAAAAAACTATTCAGTCCATTGGGAAGCGATAACTGCTATATATTACAAATTTAATAATGTAACAATCAAATAGTGGATACTAGGGTCAATGTCTTTACATAATCCAAGCCAAATCACATAAAATTCATCCAAAGGTAAAACAATGAGCTTTTAATTAAAAATATCCCCAAAAGTTTTACTAAATACTTGTAGACTTGAGATATAAATAGTATACCACTACATTTTTTCAGAAATAACTAAATTTATAGACTTTCTATATTGATTTTATTCTCATAAAAAATTATTGATATGAAAGAGTGGGTATATCCAGAATTAAATTTGAAATTTTCATTTCTATAATGGGAAATGAAACTATATTTCAGGACATTATTTTAATGGCCCACTTTAGTGGTGGTGTTTATAGAGTATTTTCCAACAACCCATGGCCAGGGGATTCCGAATATCGATTTTCATCCTTAAAAATAGGCTTTGGAAGAAAATTGGAATAATTACAGAACACATTCTATTTATAGATTTGGATTATGTATGGTGTTTCTATAGATCCTTCCTTTCATCTATTTTAATAGTTACCCACTTCATATGTCGTCAAAATCAATGTGCATAATAGAATTTTCTTATAAAATTAAATCACTTACCTATTTAATTGAAAAAAATTCATCAATTCATCTACCCACACTTTTAGAATGTATGAATATTTTATTCTTTTAGGGTTTTAATCATTTTTGTTTTCATAGGAATCTGGTTTGCCACAAAAATTAAAAATAATGGGAGTCTACAATCCTTATTTCTACCTTGAGGTCACTTAAAAAAATTATTTTTAGAAACCATATCCAATTATAGAAAAAACATTGTTAACATAACTTTAATACAAATAAATCTATCAATTTTTATTTTATGTTCAATGATAAATTCACAAGCATACTGTGAAATAATGTTTCAGTTTTATTTGTAACACCCAAGATTCAGAAACCCATAGCCTGTGTATAAATTATTACACTGTAACTTGATACATGGTCTTCCAACAAGTATGATATTTCTAGTTAGTGGTCTTAGTAAACTAGATACATAAAAGATTCTAATATTACATTGGAAATATAGAATCTTACAAAAGAACATTTAGTGAATCCTTGAAATAATATATCATATAATTTTTCATAATGTGTGAAATGGATAAAATATAGATTGGTTATATATGCTCAGTAATGTTTATGTATATTGGAAGCTATGATGATTAAATAATGGATTATCAATATATTAGTGTGGATAACAAAATACCTAGAATTAAATACAAAAATTTATTTAAATTAACATATATAGATAATATTAAAATTTAAAAAACATTGATAATGAAAACTGAATTATTACTGAAGGTAATATAAAACTATAAACACTCATGATTAAGGACATTGAACCATGATCTCATGAATCTTACCAATAAGGCCTCTAAACTAAGACATCATTATTTATAAATGTGTTTGTGTGAACCAAATAACTATCGAATATAGAATGTCTTTTATTGCTTCTCATGACAACTATCAATGAATCAATTAGTTATCTATAACACGCCCCCACTTGTCACTTTTATGTACATTACATTCATCAAATTAGTAATGACCAAAAAAATTAATTCTCAAAATTCATCAAAAGAAAAATATTATTTAAATTTAATCAAGAATAGAGAACATCAATATTTTATCATCATAATCATAAACCATCAAATGAAACAATAAATATTTTACCATTGGATAATATACCCATAAACATCAATAGTTTTTTTAGATATGAGAATAAATATGAAAGTTTACCGAAACATTTCTTGTGGAAAAAACATTTTCATTTCTCACATCACTTATTTTAAATCTAAAATTTGTAGAGTATTTAAAAAAACATTTACTTGTTAAATAACCATAGAATAATTACATGAATTATTTTAAAAAAATATTACACATGACCATATAAAAAACTCATTCTTGAGATGTACATTAAAAACATGATTGAATTAACACCATTGGTAAAAAATAATTCATTTAGAAAATGATAAGAAATATCCCTTTTAAACATTTTATTAAAAGTAAAATGTAAATACAATAATCCATGTAGGCCATATTCAATGGTTAATTTATTAAAATATCAAAAAATTCAAGTTATCACATACTAAATGTCATAATAATTTATTTTCCTTATTAAACTACAAACATAATTAAATCTTATATAAATTTAAAAAACTATAAAATAGAAATACTATCATTGATAGATCAATTATTCACCATAGAATATCCCAGAATATCAATCATAAAACACTTCATGTAATCTTGTATAACATAAAACAAAAGAATTGGGTGATCTCAAATTCTCAGTAAGGGTAACAATATAGGGAAATATATTATAAAAATAATAATCACAACAAATATATTAATGAATATAACTAAGAAACAATACATTTAAACAATAACTTGGGCATGATAAAGTATTATTAGAATAAATCCATATATATAATCACATGAGTAAAATATTATCTATGGATTTTCTAAAAAAATATAATAATAAAATGGGAATCAATAATTTACCTCGTATTGAGGGATTGTGTAATACTGAGAATATGAAAAATAATATCAGAACATTTCACAAGATTGTTTAAATATATTGGTAGAATCCTAACCAATTATTTAAATTTATTTGTCTCATGAGTCCTGTTTATTAATTAAGGGTCTATATGTAACTAGGACCCACATGTCAGTAACTATATATAATTAATTTCTTAAATAAAAGGGTTGAAACGTAATCAACATAAAATTTCGTATTGAATAACCATAATACGTAATTTTTATTCTCACCCTAATCAAATAAATATAATAATAAACAATCTAGTGTATTATGGACCATAAAAATTAATAATAAAAATGATATCAATACAATATATCCAATTTTAATCATAATTACAATAAACGGATGATTTCATTGATGAATTAAAATACCATAAAATGTCATTTTTTTTGGGATATTACCTTTTCACATTTAAAATATTTTAAAAAATAATTTTCAAACATTTTTTAAAATAACTTTCATTAAAAATAATATCTGCAAACATGTAAAAATTATTCAAATTGTTTAATTTTTACGATGTTTAAAAATACCAATCATGTGTTACTTGTTAAAAAAAATATTCTTTTACATTTTTGGTAAAAGTAAAATTCTCCTTGTTTTGAAAAAAATTATTATTCAATTTAATAATTAATTAAAAATTTAAAATGGGTTATTTTTTATTAATAAAGTGTTTTCAAAAGTATTAACAAATGGATTTTGTTAAAACATCCATATTGATGAAAAATAATATTCGACCTAAAAAAGAAATATTTCAGATATTCTAAAATGTATCTGAATAAATGGATGTACCAATGCGGGAAAAAATGTTATTATTACTTGAAAAATTAATCAACAACAAAATGATTGTAAACTAGATTTAGTTTTGTATTTAAATATCAAATAATACCCTCAAGGGTGACTTAGACAAATCCCAAACAATTATGTCATTTTCATATAAACCCTTTCCACATTGGTATTTTTTTAAAATAAACCCCATGAATGATATAACATTAAATCATAGTTTCCGTACCATTAATAAAAATAGGATAACAGTCTAACATTTCATAAGTGTAATTATATACACCACCCAATGGAATTAGTGGTGAATATAGCGTATGTCTCATGGAAGTAAATGTGAGATGTGAAAAACATACCTCAGATTAGAATTTATTTTTATGTGTAAAATAATCATGAATAATAAATATAAATAAATATATTTAAGAAAAATACAGAAATATTTCAAACCACTTCTTATTTACTTAAAATATTTTATCTCTATTTTATTAACATTTCTTTTATAAAATTAATATTTCAGGGGATAATTGATTTGTTTTTCATATATGAATTTCACTGAAATTATTCGTCCTCTTAATTTAAAATGGGTCTATAATATTCATATTTTTTTACCAAGATATAAATGTAATATAAATTAATTATATATTTATTTATAATTAAATAAAAATGTAATAGATTAAAAATGGATAAGACTGTTTATAGAGAAGATAATCTCTACATACATGTGAATACGAGTTAAATTCTACACGAAATATGGAATTAAAGGAAAATAAATTTAAATAAACCATTATAAAAGTAATTATTATTCCATATATTTCATTTATATTTATAAAATACATCATTTTTTCATCCATATAAAAAAATAAAATAAAAATTCACATCACTACATGGAGGTGGTAGTCAACTCATTCTCATGGGTGGAATTTTTTGTTTTCTAACGAATTGGAAGATTAAATGTTTTATGTGATATCAGATTTAAATAATTATGGTTAGGTGATAAATATCATATAAATCCATTAATTTTTTCCCTAATACATTTCATGTAATATTTAAGCGATAAACGAATCACATCGCTTCGCAAGCCGGTCATCCACCTAACACATGAATGATGTTACCGTATCCACCAATGATTGGAAAGTTAGAAGTATATGTTATATAATATTTATAGAATTAAATTAATATAATATATTTTTTTAAATATTTTAAATACAGTATTATAAACACCCATTAAACATGGTGAAGGGAAAACCTATTTCATCAGTTTTCAAGGGGGTAGTTTTATCTACACAGGTTAGGAAAATTCATTTCCCATTTGATGAAAGTGGAGATAGATCATGGTTATGAAATTAATGTAATAAAATATTAGTATATATTACATAATTATTTATTATTTTTTCATCGGTTTATATTTTTATAATGAGTTCATAGATGAAATGAAATTAAAGCACAATGTTAAAAATATTAAATCCTTTTCATGTAGCCTATTTAGGTTGAGCCTAAAGCCATCGTAAAATGGATTTCAAACAGAACCATGTAAAATATGATGTGTGAAGGACTTTTGTGAATATTTTTGGGTTGGTAATGTCCAAATCAATGTGTTTGGGAGTTTTAAAGAGGAGGAGTGATAGTATGTCCATTTAAATGTGGGGAGAGGACACACATGGGATATTTATAAAATACATATTGTCTACATGTTTTTCAAATTAAAAAATTCTCTTAAATATAGAATTATTGATCCACAAATGTATTAAGTTCAGAATAATTACAACTTATTTGTTTGGGACTTTTTTAGGTCATTTTAACCCATATTTTCTTAATTTATTCCCTAGTAATTTTAGTTTCACCATAATTGTTGTAAGTAATTTTTACTATTTTACTATTCTATATGGAAAAATATTAACTATAGAATAGTTGATAAAATACATTATTATATTTCAAAATATGGAATATATTTTTCTAAATTCAATTCACAAAAATGGATGAAATCAATTTAAAATTATACTTTTAATCATGTCAAACAACAGATTTTTGATGGAAAAACATTCAGAACATTAAAATGCGTTTATCATGAGAATTAAAATAAATTAATAAAATGAGATAAATTATTATGATTTTAATATGAATGAACTAATTTTAATTTGAACCCAATTTATAATATAATTTAACATTTTAAACATTTTAAACAAAAAAAGTTTTCGATAAAAAATCAATATTATTCACTGTTCACTGAAAAAATTAATATTTTCAGAAAATTATTAATAATTTAGCAAATAAGAATTTTGGAATTAATATTTTTAAAATTATTTTCATATTTCCGAAAAAAATTAATAAATGTTTTCAAAGAAATAAAAATTATCTTCCCAAAGTTTGAATAAATCGACTTTTTGAAAAATATAATTTTTTAAAAAACAGTTATTTTTCATTAAAATGATTATTATTATATAAATAATAAATTGATTTCCATTGAATTTATTTTATAAATTTTGAAAATATAAATTTTTTAATAATTTATTTATTATAATTCATATCCGCCATCAAAACAACTACATTACAATAGTTCTGTTTAAATAATAATATTTTAACAGACTAATATATTTTCTTAAAACCCGATGTTTCAGGAATTGAATGTTATCAAAGAGACTAAATTTATTTAAAAATTGATATATCTTAATGTATTAGGGTGTTACATTATCTTTTATGTTTTTTGTTATATACACTAACAAATATGATGTTACTTTTTTTAAATCTTAAGATGCTACATTTTACCCCTCTTAAATAAATTGTGTCCGCTCAATTTAATCTTGATCTCAATAATAATTTGATTGATATTTGAAAACACCCTTCTTAAAATCCCACATCATAAAAATAAGGTAACTCAAAATCTTCTTAAAAAAAACCCCAATGACATTATAATATATTTATTTCAGAATATATTTAGTCTCATTGATAGTTTGTGATACAAAAACCACAAGGATGAAATGAAAATACTATATAAAAATTTTATTTACACATGAACATTTTAAAATATTAACTAATTTTAAAAGTATTTATATTACTAAAAAATATAAATATTTGGGTTGTCAATTTATTATAAATAAAATTAAAACTAATTAAAATTTAATAAATTTTTTTCTAAAAAACTAGAATTTTTTGAAAAGTCATTTATTTTCACTTCATGTACTTAAATAAAAACTAATTTTTAAATTTTTTTAAAAATTTATTTAAAACAATAAATATAAATTTTTTAATCATAATATGAAAATTATATTAGGGTGAATCCAGGGATATTTCTTTAATGTTTCATCTATATGTGAATAGTAAAAAGTATGGAATTTTAGTTTCAAAAAATCAAGTCATTTAAATTCATTATAATGAAAAAATATTACTCTCCTCAATTCCATTATTATATTTTAAAATGGACACATTAATCATGTGTATGTACGACCTACCATATCCATGATCATAACAAAATTTATTTTTCCAAACCATATTCAATGATTAGTTTAAAATTATAATTGATTTGTCAATATAACAAATATTTCATTAGTATTATTATGTAGATTAGGTATCTATATAAAATGTTAACTAATAGGATATTTCATGATATAATATGAATAAGAAAATATGCATGAGAAAACAGTAGAATTAACACAAGAAATAATGAAAATAATGAAAGATTATTTATGAACAAGAGATAAGATGTTATAAAAGTACCATATATAATAAAAAAAATATTAAAATGGTTATTTAATATGTTAATACCATTTTTAAAACCCCTATATATGTGGTTAAAACATGTTCAAAAAATAAAGTGTGATGTAACATTCTTCATGTCATTTTCCCTTCATTAAGGCCTATTATAACGTTTTCACCTAATTTTATTTATATGGTTTTTATAATTCCCCATTTAAATGTAACATTATGATTCATTATTAGATAATGGTTTTTAAGTTTAAATTTGAATTTTTTTTCACTCATTAGGTTTTTACTATAAAATAATTAAGTGTTATAGTTTTTTGTTAAATATCCCTTTCTTTTATAATTATTATATTTTCCTTGAAACGATCACATTCTTATGTTATTTTTTAATTTTATATTACATTTCTATAAATTTTGAATATTTTTGTATAATGGATATGATTATTTCATAAACTATATTCCATTTTTACATATAGTTTTTACATTGAAATTTACTTGATTAATTGGGGAATTATTTACAAATATGTGTTCTATACACAATATGGATATTTGATGATGAAGAATATCGATCCATGAATAAAATAAATAATTCAAAATATAGGGTATTATTTTGACATGGAGTTATAGGTGAGTAACATATTTTATATTTCCCCCCAATTCATCAACTAGCTTCATGAGAGGAATTAGTTCACCACATTAAAGGGGGTTCTACCTGTAGTTTTAAAACATCATGTAAAAGGTGATGATGGTAATAGTATCCTAATGTGTGAGATCATGAAGTCCACTAATTAATAATTTCCTTCTTATTTAATTAATTTACTGTTATCCATTATATTTTCATTATGATGTTTTATCTGGATGTATTTCATTCTTAGTTATTGATTAAATGGTATGGGTTTTTATTTATTTACATTCATAGATTTATTATGACTTATATTATTATTATAGTAAATGCATTTAAATGTATTGTGTTCTCATTTATTTAGCATTGCATATTTATTCATATTTATTCATGATATCTTCCATTTTTATAAATAGTTACTGATCATTTCATATCACTTTTATTTTATTTCCATTCCTAGGGATATGATGAAAAAAATAAAAATTAATTTTCAAGGATTCGGTTCATTTTTTTTCATATAATATGTTTTATTTTCTATTACCAAAATAAAATGGGTATCATGTATATATCTAGTTGTCCAAAACTTCTTTATTGATCTTTTATTCAATATTTTACTCTTTTTATAAATGAAAATATAATAAAGAAGACATGCGCTCTAGGATACTCGGGTTGGGGTCTCTACAACATTTACTATTGAGTATGGAATGTATATAGTTCCTATAGAATATCATATATTATGTTTCAATATAGGATAACATAGGTGAAACATGAATATATTTACATGGATGAAAATACAAATGCCCACGTATTAATACAGAGTCATAGAGATCATTGAACATAATAATATAAATGATCTATAACATTTAATTTCCACAATCCTGTAAATATTGGATGAGTTAATAGTCAAATTGATTAATAAAAAATGAATTTACTCAGATAAAATTATTGTTTCATGAAAATTTTCCAACTATTAATAAATTAATTTGTCCTCTAGGCTAGATAATATGAAAATATAGTTACTAGGTATCCTTTTTTACTTCATATGAAAAATTTCATACATTGGTTGTGAATTTATAATTTTTAATGTTATCTCTTTCTCCAAAAAATATATACCAAATTGTAATTTTTATGACCGAAAGAGAAAAATTAAAATTTAATAGACCATTAGATCAGTAAAATAATGAAAATGTATTACTCCTACCACTATTTATTTTCCATTACTAAAATCATTACAACAAAATATTAAATAACATTCTAATATCATCCAAATATATTCCACAAAAAAATATCATGTTAAAACTCGTTCAAAATAAATTTGACAAAAATCAATGACCAATAATTTTGAAGGGGGTCACTAAATCACCATTATATTCAAAAAATAAAATAATGTAGGTAATAATGTAACATTCCAAATATTATAATATCCTGATCACCATAAATCCATAATTAAAACATGCATTATCAAAAATATAATATATTAGTTTGTTGAATATATTCTATAAGTCCAAAAATGTATTAAACTCCATCAAAGTCAACATAAATCACTAAACTATTTCAAGGATACCCATACGCTACCACAAAAATCATTCTATCACTATAGTATCAACATCATCCCCATATTAATAAGGTTTTTACATTATTCATTTGTTTTCCCAAAAGACAATCTTTCCACTGAATCACTTTTCACAGTTATCAATAATATTCATAATATGAATTTTAACCATTAAATAAAAGGTATTGAAGTAAAATCCATAAATATTTAATAATTATTACACCCAAAATATAAATGATAAAATTCTACTATATAATAAGTTTTTTAATCCAAACATAATAACATTTATCATTTGACATCATCTTTAGTAACAGGGTAAACATGTCTTTGTCCCTTAGCTTCTTCTGAGATATATTCCCTTGATGCTTTAGGAACTCATTTTCATATAACCCCATCACATTATAGTTAAAAATATGACCCTAAATTTTATTTTCTTATACCTAAATTAAAATTCTTTTTATACTTTCTGTCATAACTTGGTGAAAACTCTCATTCCATTAAATAAGATACAATGGTGTTTCTTTCCAAAATAATCACAGGTGGGAAAATCCAATTTTCCCTTCTTTACCATGTTATTTTTTATCTTTCATATTTTTCATACCTTGATTCCATTAAATTACATAAAATGAATAAATTATTTATTTATCTATAAATCACATTATACTATATCCTCATACGATGAGAATGTTCAGGACACTAGTTTCCCTTGAAATATTTTCATAACCTCATCACGTAAACAATTATTCTTACTATTTAGATTTTGTTCATTGATATGGTTCCCATTAAATCTACAATTATCCATTTCTAAAAAATATAATACACATTATTATATAATAACATTATGTATCATAATGTATTATCCCCAAAAAGTGAAACACTTGACAAAAATTTAAAAATATTTCCATGGAAAATATCATAATCATAGACATGATTTCGTTGAGAAGGTTACTAAATCCTAAAAACATTTCTAACACATTATAATTGTTTTTAAATAAAATTTAAATCATCCATATAATATCCTCTAAGATTATCAAACTAGGTGTGTAGTTAATACAATTTTTATATACCAGGTGATACTCAAGTCAATACCTGTGCATTTTTAGAGTTATTACCCCTAGGTACATTACTTCCAGAAATATTTCCACTTATAGAATCCATAAATCGATTTATTTCTAGTAAAACTACAAAATATCTACCATATAAAAATAGCACCATGTTGTCATATAATTAGACTAATCCTTAAATTATATCATAGAGTAATATTCCCTAATTTTTGTTTTCCTAAATATAGTTCTTGATGATTCTATTAAACTTCTTCTAATAGAATCTATAAAGACCCTATATATTTAACCTATATTTGGTGGTCAAATTATTACATTAAAACAAGATACTATATATCACCACCCAAAGGAGAGAATAGTTTTTTGGTAAACGATATATATACCTGAATGTTGAATACATTTGAAAATGTAAAATATAACAAAGTATTTTATTTTAGAATTCCATTATGCCACTAGGTACATAATTGTATATAATCAATAAAACACTTCCACATATTATTTGGAAAATAAAACATAAGAAATGTGCAAGGTTAGATTCTTAGTAAGGATAATCCTAGAATATAATCTATTATGAATAAACAAACATAATCAGTTTGGAAAGGTAAATATCTGAAACATATTCTATACAAATAAAAAATTTATCATAATGTGGTAGGTATAAATAATGATAAAATGAATCTATAGACATGATCACATTAATTTGAAACTTATCCGTGAATATTATAACTAATAAAATTATTACATAGAAAATAATACTTGATCTCCGGATAAGTAAATGCATAACTCCGTAAATCTAAAAAAAATTAAAGACCTTTGACTATATATTTTTAACATCTGGGTAGAAACCCATAAAAATATTCCCACTAATAGGTCACATGAGACTTGTTAATGAGTATAGTTTTATCTACAGTAGGACCCGAATGATCACGTACTATGTACAATGTATTCCTCATATGAAATGGGTCGAACATAATCAGGATAAAGTATGATATTGAAAATATAATATATGAAATGTTAATACCTACTCCAATCAAATAAACACAATTATAAACCATCTAGTGTAATATTAATATTGGCAATATATTGGTACATTCATATTAAAACTGATCATAAACCATCCAAGGGAATAATAAAGACAATATAAATACAACATTTCCATTGTGGATAATAATTACAATAAAGGGTTTATTTCATTGATAAACTAAAATACTAAAATGCATCAATATTATATTTTTAGGAAAATAAAATTTAAATATTAAAATATTTAGAAAACAAAAATATCACAAAAATATGGAAAAACAATTAACGGTAAATGACATTTGAAAATGTCTAAAATATTATTTAAATAATTTATTGTAATGATGGTGGAAAATTATATTCATGACGTATATGTTAAAACAAATATTGCAACCACATTTTTTTGTAAAAGTCCAATGGTACATGTTTTGAAAATAATGTGAATATTATTTCATAACATTTTTTAACAATATAAAATGGGTAATAATGCATTTTATAAATCATTTGTAAAATATTGGAAAAAAGGTTTTTAGAAAACATGAATTTTGAGGAAATTGTATTTTTGACTAATAAGATAAATAACGTCGGATTTTCATAAACACATTTTCTCAATCATTTTATGTACCAAAGAGTAGGGAAATTGTATTATTTTTTATGAAAAATTACATTAAAACCATAATATATGAATATATATTTGTTTTTGGATATATATATCAAATAATTTTCCCATTGTATTCTAAAAAAATAATCCCTAATTATGGTGAGATTTTGAAATAGCCCCTTATCACATTACAAACATTTGAATCATAAGAACCATTAAAGATATAAGTTTAAGTGGAACATTAAATACCATGAATAGAAATAGTTTCATGATATAAAATTTCTATATTGGTAGTATATACCCCTAACAATGTAATATGTTGTGAATATGGAGTATGTTTAACCGAATTAAATGTTAGAGTTGAAACAAGTACAATATTTTTGTTTTTCTTTATATGTGTAAAATCCACCTTTATAATAAATATATGTTTATTATAAATACATTAAATATACATAATAACATATTTTATATCATATATGGTTTACATATAGTCTTTTAATTCACATTTATTAACATTTCATGGGTTAAATCAATCTTTTGGTTTATAATTTCTCTTTTTTAATGCATGTTTTTGTTCGATAATTTTGATCCATTTTCTTTTATCATGGTTATATCATAACCCAATGTAATACATGGTTTATATTTCATATATATTCATTATATATGTATTTATATTAATCAATAACATTCATAGATCAAAAATTTAAGACAATGTTCATGGAGACGGAAAGTCTTATGTACGCATGAATAATTTTCCATTTATCTCCACGTATTGAATGAAGTGAAAATAATTATTAATTCACATTAAATTAATCATTATTAATTTTTATATATAATTATATTGATCAAATGCATCCTTATTACTATATATTTAAAATTATATTAGAAAACATTTTACATCGCTGTGTGGGGATGATATTCTAAACATTCACAAAAATGGTGTCATTATTTTCCAAAGGATGTGATTGAAAGAATATATATTTATATTATAATTAATTATGCATAGTTAGGTTATAAACGTCACATTGATATGTTTATTGTAACCTTACTAACATCAATGTGATGTGTACAAAAACAACGAATCAAATCGCTTCGCAAGGCGGTGGTTTTTCATACACATGACAATCATTATTGTATGCCATCTGGAATAAATAGTGAGAAGTTATATGTGATATCATAACTATGAAATTACAATAATATCCTAAATTTCATATTTATATGTGTTTCCTTCGAAATATGGTTGATGGTTTTCCTGGGGTTAAAGAGATGGAAAGCCCAATTCCTATAATGATTTTGTTATTCATTATTTACATGCTTTCAGGTTGGTTTCACCATTCATGACTCCTTTATAGAGATATGACAACATAAGATTTATTTTCGGGGGTTTATGTATAACTTCACAATAAGTTACATGGACTTTAGAATTTCCATCTCCCATAGAAACTCCAAATGGCTCCCACATCCATAACATGGTACATACCTTCATTCCAAAGGTAGGAATTCATAAATGGTTTCAATCCCATTAGAACTATGTAACTCACATTGGTTGAGAGGATTAGAGTTCAAGTTAATCAAAACATTTACGGGGGAGTTATTTACTAATAGGATACTATCTTATAGATTTTATAATAGTTTTTTGAGTCTCCTAAAACGTTTAGTACATGATTGGTTACACAGATAAATTGATCGAGTGTTGAATCCTTATATATATAGAGGATTTATATTAATGATACCATTTTTATGTATCCAATGTTCTCTATTTGTTTCATTATTGGATATAAATGGGAATCTTTTTATATCTCAAATCATTATAACAAGGTATTCTAGAGTTTACTGCCATCCAAGGAGGTGATTGATGACTTAGAGATGGGATGAAACTATCATAATGTTTAATGTGTATCCAATGTATAATAGTAATCAAAACCCACATATTTCTTTTATGTTTAGGATGTTTATTTTAAGTTAGGTAGGAATGCCATATATAAGAGACCATAGTCACAATGTTTGGATCATGAGCCTTTCAAAGGTGTCTTAGGTGCCCTTATTTTAGTATGAATTAGATTCATCGTAGTTCAATTTTCCCACAACCCATGGATCGGAGGTCACAATTAATTAATTCTTATGAGGGTTATTATCATGACCCATCCTAATGGGGGTCAAGATGCAACTACCCCAAGCCTGACACTAATAGGCCAGGGGATAACGATCGATACTGAGTTGGAATATGAAACACATTGGAGTCTTTACCCTAATGTACATGTACACATTCAAACATCTTGATGACCATAAAATGATAAAATGTAAAAAAACAAATAACCATTCATGAATATATCTAAAAACTCACAATGAGTGTATGATAACAAGTACTGGAGATCAAGAGACCAAATATAAAGTCCACCAAAAAATATTAAAAACATGTACCACATGTGATGTGGGTGGGGACTGGTGTCAATGTTACCACAAAAATACACATTTTTCTATCTTTCTCCCTAAGATCTACCTAGTTATGGTTTCTCATGGACTCTATAAAAAGACTGGTTGTCTAAATAATACACAAAACATATGGGTAAATCCAATGTAGTGATGATTGTAATAATAGATAGTCGGACACCATGAGATTGCTAATCATATAGAATAAATTATATTATTCATATCCACATAGGTATATATGAACAACATATATAACAGTAATATCTGGATATACTCATAGTAGACAAAAGACCTCAGGATAAGGTCACATCTATGAACCTAAATCATGATTCCTACATGAAGGTTTTATATAACACTCGTCCAAATTAACACACTACATGAGTCAGATAGCAATGATGGTGTCCGTCTGAGGTGTCATGATCATTGGGTCTCACCATAATGTTTACATGCTAGAAGTATATAGAGAATGACCTAAAGATGGGGATAAAACCTAAATATATGGGGTATACCAATAAACCAATCTGGATTAACTAGCTATGTAAGGGAGCAGTACAAATGTAGCATTGGTCGTGACTATTCCAAGTACCCCACCTTTATAAATAATTATGATGAGAGAGGATCTTCTTCCGAGCCATATTAAAGGATTCAAAAAACACAATATGATATGGATGTTCCTCATGGGGGATTACTATCCTACGCAGAGGAGAAAACTCCACAAAACCCCTCATAGAATGGATCAATGGAATGTTCCCTAACAAAACATGTCCAATATGAATAAAAAAGGAGATCTAATCCATTTTCATGAGTATATGTCCAATACTAGAATTATATGAAATTTTCCTTTCACACTGGTTCTTCACATGTATCACAGCCCATATCGGTGTCCCTGTCTGAGTACACAGTGTCTCTAACCCCGTGTACACCTAAATATGTCCTGATAAAGTTGTATGTATCCATGTACACCTTTCTGTGTAAATATATGGATATCCATGTATCATATGTGATACATCTTGAGTCTCTAATTCGATTTTCACAATTAGTGATAGGTCCCAAATGTGGTGTGACACTTAACTCCTGAAAAAACCCTAGCACCACAACTAGGTCCCCGTATTAGTTGTGTGCTCCCAACATACACACTGTGTGGTTTTTAATTTTATAGAACCCTCATGTTGTTCTTGAAGATTCCAAATCCTTAACCACAGATGAAAAATCTCCCACAAATCCCAACCATTGATTAAGAATCTAGGTTAACTGAGCCTGATCATCATAAATGACCTGATTTTGAGCCATCCCGTTTTCTCGATAACATTACTGAAGGTCTAACCTCACAGCATGACTAAACACTGCATGTTCATGTCCCCAATCTTATCATGATCTATCATTTCTGTAATCTAACCTCAATTCTATTTTCAATACAAGCACATATATAGGATATCAATTTTTTGGGCACACAACTAAATTCACAATTGGTTTTTATCTAATATTTGTCGAACCTCTATCCAAAATTAATATTGGAAATGATGAAATGAAGAAAAATGGGATAAAAATATGAAATAAATGGGAGGAATGAACATCAGCCATGATTTGGTAGGATAATATTTCACTTCATTTGAATGGTGAAAATATGTCTCAAAAAAATAAAAAATACTCCCAAATTCCTGAAAAATATAACTATATCTGCAATATGATTGACTAATGAATCAATCCATTAGTACATTGATTTCAATTCATCATAGGATAATAAAACTATTGTAAAAACACATAAAAAAATTTCATACATCGATATGGGTCGATCACTGATGAATAATTATTTTACATCATTATCTATGGTGAGATCCACTAAATTTGATGGTGCAATGATCAACAACATCTATCTCATCTGATGTAATCTTCCAAGAATTCACTCCTCCATTGGTACTCTAGGTCTCTAGGGTTAAGAGGACAACCCTGAGATCTCCACATAGCATTTATTTATCAAGTATTTCTTGTTATGTACTTAGAATACAAAACTAAATTTATTTATTTATTTTATAATCTCTTTAATGACATCAATTTTTGAAAACACCTAACATCAAAAAAGATTTTGTTACACCTAGGGTAAAACCCATTCATTGAATGCAACAATAGTCTCGTGTATTTTATTTGAGCCTATTATTTTAATTTATTAATTTTTTTGGGAAACTACATGAACACTATATTAATATATTTAATATATTTAAAACATTATTTTTGAGATCACCATGCCTTGGAATCACTTTTCGTCTTGATTAAAATTTATGAAAATATTACTAATACTATTAGAATATATTACATGGAAAAAATAGAGACATCACATTCATCATAACATTGGGATTTATATAATAGAAAGAAAAAATAAAATACTACACAAAGATATGTGGGTACTAAGCATGAATTTGGTTCTTCTGCTCCCATGTACTCACTTAATGATTATCATGCTTCTACTATATATGCACTAAATGAATATCTTCCAAATATAGAATCTACTTCAACTGATCCTCAATCTCTACTGGGTAATCTAAGAAACTATCTACATATTTGATAAACATCACACACCAATCGATAACATGAAATGGGTCATGCCCGAACCTCCATAGTTGTGACAAGCTAAAGATGTCATGTCCCCAATATATTAATGATGGTAGATCTAATTGGTAATCCGCCTATAAAAATCTACAAATTATCTAGAAATTTATAATGAATATCAAAGATATCATTCCATGTCTTCCAAATCTTCACAACCCACCTCAACGAAAGACCCTACGTAACACATGGTATCCCTCCTCGAACTCCAAAGACATCCATCATCAATCCACATATGAATTCTGATGTCTATATCCAGTCCCAATCTTCTTCTGGATGATCTAAACCATCTCTTTCATGTATCACACCATCCACAGTCCCATGAGTGCAGAATCTCATTGGTAGTTCCAACGTAGTGGGGGCCTATAGGGTCTCCGATAAAATGCCCCAAATGGTACCATACTAATAGTGGAATGGTATCTTTTTTCTAGGAAAACTCCGTGAATGATAAATAATCACCCCAACTATACCGAAATTTTAACATTCCAGACCATAAGATATCATATATGACCTATTTGGTCTGATAAGATTGGTCATTAGTCTAAGGATTAAAATACATGATAAAAATCAATTGAGTCCAAATTTTCTCATATAATCACTTCCAAAACTATGATATGACGTGAGGATCACATACATAAAAAATCTTCTAAGAAAATCAATGGATTTGGACTATATTTTTCATATACAAGAGTCACAAACTCTCTACATATATCTTCTTGTTAATTGAGATGAATTGGTTCAAGTTGGGGATTCAATATACAATCACCCAGATGAAATCATTTCCCTAGGAAATATGTGGTAAACCCATCACAGAGTTGATATATATCCCATTACACATCCACTCTACCACCAAAATGGTTTGACCTAAATCCACTAGGTCTTGGTTCCAAAACATCACTTGTTGACATGTAATGAAATATGAGAAAAATTAGTCAACTACATTCTTACTCATTTACCACAAGAATAGACTCCAAAGGATGTGGTACATCATTGACACACTAGGTTGTACCACTAAGGGGGAAGTATTAAACTCCATCATCACCATCCCTATTAGAACTACTGGTTCCATCTTTAAACCTCTAAAAAGAATGACATTCTCCCTACTGTTAGAAAATACATTAGTATCATGTCTACTGGATATCTGAGTACATAGGGTCTCATAATTAGTATCCCAAATTTGTGACACCTTAAATAAATATAAAAACATAGTTCTAACAACCATTTACTTGAGGTTAGTTTCTCTATCCCCATCCAAAAAGGATATCCATAAAATAGTCAACTAATCTGATTCATAACCCTCGAACATCAAACAATATCTCTTTATGAGAGAATATTTTACTATGTTTCCATTCCTAGGATTATTGACCATCTCAAATTCATTTTCATGGAGGAACTATATCTATTTTTATTTTATAAAGTTAAAATCCTTTTAAGAGATGATATGAAAGAGATTTTTATAGTCAGAATAGACGATATATCACTCTCCTATCAGGTAGTGTTTCCATATATTCAGTTCGATGACTACCCCTATTAACTCATGATCACGGGTTAGATAGTTTTGGTACTGTGTTTTAAAATAACATGAACCATATAAAATCACCACCTTAAAATTGAACAAAACACATCCAAAATCAGTCTCTGAGGAATATAAATACAATAATTACTTCATAGCATCCATTGGACATCTCAATATGGTAGTGGTATACAATCTATTGCACAAATCCTAGAAAACTGGATGAAACCTCTATGTCCACCTGAATGGATTCCCCATTTATATCCAATTAATTAAGGGAGATGATACCATGGATAAATTAGGTAAAAATATCCAATAGTATGCTACCGACCTCAGAAAAGTCTACACCTCCATCACTCCCATGAGTAGATCCCATTATAACACTACATCAGACATTCTTGGTCCACTGAAACACCATCTTCTGAGATACGGAATCATTGAAATAGTACCTCATGAATCCAGAAATGGAACTTTGAAAGATTTACTTATAACTAGTTTTCTTTGAGTATGTCTAGAACCATCCTCTAGTGTGTCATGTTCTCCTCCTTTGATATCGAGTACATTATAGTTTGGTTTATAATGACCACCAAAAACTAATCTAATAATGGATCAAATATTCATTTCACAAGACCCATGAACAATGTTGGGGAATTCTTCTTGCCAAATTGAATCACCATGTAATCAATGTGACCATAAAAACATCAAAAATATATATTTAGTATATTCTCTTACAATTCTCACAAATGTTGATAGCCTGATCTTAGTTAATCACTGAGAACCATCATTCACTCTCAACTGATTAAAGAAGTCATCGATCATCCTTAGTGGATATTTTTTCATTATAGTCACCTGGTTTATATATTTTAATTCCACACATATCCTCATTGTCCCATCCTCCTTCTTTGTGAATGCCATTGGGGCACCCTAGGGTGAAACACTTTGTCTAATAAATCCCTTATTATGAAAGTTCTCAAATTCCACCCTCAAATCATGAATTTTTTAAACATACATATGATATGTTGGAATATAAATCGTGTTTATACCAGGGTGCATATTAATGTATAATTATATATCTGGATGAGGATGTAAACCAGGAACATCCATAGGAAATACATCATTGTACTCCGTGAGCACTATAGGAAAATAAAAATAATAATAACATCCACTAAAACAATGATCATGCTATAAATATTTTGTATGATCATCAGGATCCTCCTATGCATGAGTCCATTTAACTATACCTAGGTTTCCATTTCCCCCACAAATGAAAACCATATTCTATCACTATAGAATCCCCTCATCCTCTGTCTGAAATGGATGATTATGTCATGATATATGGATAACAAGTCCATAAATAATATGACATCATAAGGCCTCGTCGATTATATAAATAGATACCAAATATGATCTGTAATCCCAAAGTCAGGTCACTCTATCAGCAAAAGTGTGTGATCGATGGGTCAACTCCAGTATGAGTTACTATGTGCAATGTCTATGCCAATGGATCAACCAGAAAATATAAGTCCTGAAATATATAAGTGGAAAGGAATTAATTATTGCCAATAATGTATTCAGTATTATAGATATGGTATAAAAGACACATATTGTAACTCATATCATCCATGGAACTACTGGTTCAATTGTCTATCCCCACTTCAGCTGCCCCCACCATTAAGTCTTATCTATTATGTTTCCCCTACCGACACCAATTATTAGTGTCTAATCAGTTAGGAAACTCGAAACTATAAAAGTTTGTTCTTTCACTCCATAATATGTATAAATGTGTAGAGTAATCATGATATCATTAATGTACTTGTGTATTCTATTCTCAAATATTAAATACCAAAATAATTGATCACTCACCATATCCATTAACTATCAAGAGAGGTTGGTGATCCTCAATGAATACATTTCCATAGTCATACAACTTTGGTGAAGTAGAAGAGGCTCCTGGATGTAAAAAACTATCAACATAGATGGATAAAAATCCTCTTTGAATAGGAAATCAAACTATAACCATGAAATATTCACTTCATTGTATGATTAGTTCACTAAGACTAACAATCCTATTATATATCCATGAATAAAAATCCCTTCTAGGACCCCCACATTGTCTTCATGTGTCCTGACAAGATAAAAGACTCAGTCACCACCTCATGAAATTCCTATGTCTCTTGGGGTTCCAGATCACCTCAGATCATGAGGGGTTCCTATCAATTAAAATCAGGAAGTTCACTCTACCTAGGCATATCATTTGTTTGTACATCATGTATAATATTTTGATTGATAGGTGGTTGGTAAACTATATTTGGACCTACAAATAACACTTCCCAAGCTTGTCCCAGTGCCAAATTCTCATTTCTAGGGGCATCATCATCTTGGTCCCTCTATTTAATCCTATTTATAAAGCATCGTGGACAAAACATTAAATAAAAATATAGTCACCATAATCAAGGAGTATTTCAAGACAGTAGGATAAAGAAGGATGTGGAAACACAACTCATTTTTAAATGATGCCTTTAAAAATGTTTTTTACTTGTGATGAATAACTACATGTATCAATTTGAATGGTAGCTATTTAGAGTCATGTTGAACAGAAAGTAGTACATTGTACCAATAATAGATCCTACTATCTAAAATCCAAACTCAAAACACTAAACACTATTGTTGTAAAAGACATACCAATTTCAAAAAATCCAATCATAAAGTAAAAAAGACTCCTTGAATACAAAATTTTCAATACCTGGCCTTGTGGTACCCATGTCCTAACTACCCCAATCTGACCTTCAATAGGCTAGTGGATAGTGGCAAACATTGTGTAAACAAATCTTAGAAAAGGGTGGCCTTATCTAAATATATATATACAAACACACTGACATATCCAATCCCATACAATATTAAATTGAAAAAAAACCAATGACTGTGCATGCAATAATTTTAAATCCCACCATTGTAGTAAAAAAATGTGTACTGAAAAGAAGGAGAAACAATACAAACACCCAAAAACTAAAAATAAAAGTTCAACCTATAATGTGGTTGAGGGATCCAATCAATGTACCCACTAGAATACACCTCATTTTGTTAGGCTCACTCAGCTTCACTTAGTTTTTGTCACAATGGGACTCTACTAAATGTTCGGTCATATATATAATACTTTATACATGTTATAAAAACCCATATATGGTTGATTATTACAATACCCATTAGGAAACCCTAAAATCACAAATCATACAACATCAAGAATAATAGTAACAACATAATAAGTATATTCCTAAAAATATATAATAAGGACAACTACATACCCTCATAGTAGACACACAATCTCATGTTAAGGACACAACCATAAAAGTATCATAGGATTAAATATATAAAGATTTATATAATACACATATGAGAGAACACACACCATGATTTAGATATCAGTGATCAAATATATTTGAGATGTCATTCTCGTTGGGTAACTCCATAATAAACAAACACTATATGTATGAAAATAATGATATACTGTTTTTGATTACACCCATGTCCATGGTGTATACCAACAACCTAATGAGGACTAACTGTCTGTGTAGAGGATCAATTCCTCTATAATGTCAGTCAAAAAAATACTAAGAAACATACCTATAGAAATAATGATGATGATAGATGATCTCACTACGAGTCCTACTGAAGGATTCAAAAAAATCTATCCAAGCCTATTGTTTATTAGGGGGTTCACCATCTAATGCTTTGGACGAAACTCAATACTAACCCTCAGAAAATGTATCAATGTAATAAACCCTAATTTTTTTCCATGATGAATACAGTAACAACTCCAATATATCCTTAAATGAGTAGATTTCATGTATTGGTATGATCTAATGTGTTCCTTAGGCATAGTGTTTTAGAACATATCATGGTCTTTTCTTATGTCTGTGTCTAACAACACGGTGTGTATAACACCACATACTCCTAATTATGTCAATGTATAGTTGGACATGTATGTTTTTGTCTATACATTTTTATGTATGGATGGCCATTTATCTCCTACAATACATGTCCTGCCACCATGTTGAGTCACCCACCATGTGAAAGTGTTCAAATTCCATGTGAAATATTTCATAAAACCGATGATACATTACTCCAAATGGAACTTTATCATCATATCTCGAGCCCCATACATTGTGTATGTTCCCAAAGTACAAAACATGTAGTTTGGTATTTCACAAAACCCACATGTTCGTCGCAATCATTACAAATTTTTCACCACCACTACCAAATTCTCCACAAATCACAACCATAGATTGGGGAATTGGGTATGAGGGATCAATAGTCACTGGAGATTTGATATTTTGGCAACCTAATTTCCAAGGAATCATCCTCAATATCTACTATCACCACACTCCCAAAATACATGAATATAAGTCTTTATTCTAGTCCTTATCTATCATCACCATCTTCACACTTCAATATCATCATTAATCCATACCTAGATCTGAAATATTGATTTTTTCCAGCAATAACTGGGTGTATGATGATTTTTTTTACCAGTATTTGATGAACCTCTAGGGAAAATGATAATTTCTGCTGAATTAATGACGAATGCTTGGAGAAATCCCTGAGAAAATAGGGGAATGAAATAAGGACTTGTTCATGTGGACCTAAATTCATTTCCTTTAGAACAATGAATTAAAATCCAAAACAATATAACAATTATTCAAAATTTTGTAAAAATATATTATTGCCTTGAATATGTTTGATCAACAAATAAATACATTGGTCGATTAATTTTCATTGATCATAGGATTATAAAATGGTGATAAAAAACATAAAACAAATGATCTACCTTGATATGAACTGATCAATGATGAATAGTTAATATTCATCATAGTTGTTTTTGATATTATCAAAATCCTATGGTCAAAATATCCTCAATACTGATCCGATCAGATTTCATCATCCAAAATCAATATCCTCCGATGGTCCTCTTGGACTCTATGATCAAGCATCCAAACCTTATTTCGACTCATAACTATATATATATATATATATATATATGATTTTTGGTCACTACATTAAAAAAATTTAATAATTTTTTTTTGAATTATCTTGTTACTACACATTTTAAAAATTCTTGATGTTGAAAAATAATATGTCATTCCTAGGGTAAAACACAAGAAATAAAATAAATAGAGGTCTCAATTGTTTTATCTTACCATCCATTTAATTGTTTCTATGCATTTTGGGAAAGCTACATGCTTTTTCTATTAATAAATTTAATATATTCCAAACATTAATTCTAGGATCACAGGGAGACATAATAACATTCCATGTCAACACTTAAATCTAAAAATATTACTTGATATATCAAAAGGTTTTACATGTAAAAATATTTATTTTAGAGTTATTATCCTAGGGATTAACAATTCAAGAATACCTTCAAGACATACACCATGGTGGATTCCCTTTTAAGTGGGAAATCATTTCATGTCACTGAATGTGTAATATACAATAGGGTTCTCTTTGTTTTGGGGATCATATAGTTATAGTTATATCATCATTTCAAATCCACAAGAAAATGTGAGTTGTTCTCTATGAGATAATCAAGGTATAACAAGTTATCAGACTCCTCGTATTAGGATATATGATTTATGCACTGAGGTTGAAAAAAAATGGTGCTTGATACCGAGGTAAATCCTTTGTAAGGTGTCCTACATGTCAATATTATAGCAGTAATCGTGGTACTCATAGTTTAATTATCATCTCATTCCTTTGATGGGTGTGGAAAAACAATAATTGACATCAAAAATTGTTTCCAATGTCTTAGAGTGTCAAAAATATAAAGTGAATTACATCGTGTTTGGTGACCAATTAGATATAATTCATTATAAAGTAATCATGTGTATCCTCTTAGGAAATTAATAGGATTCATAATAGATCAATTTGTAGTATGTCCCAATGTATCTACCAGAAAATGTTATTGTGTATCATAGTGTCATCCTAACTCACTTGATATATTGGGAATGTCTGTTGTACATTCCCTAGTTGTTCGGATATAATGTCTAAGGATTTCTAGTGGACATTTATGAGGTTTTCACCATATGATCTAGAATACTATACTAGGGGTAGTGTCAAAAACTGGATGTTATGTCCAAGGTGTTCTACATGATTGAAGAAAACATCTAGTTGGATAAAACATGGTTCAATTGACTTGTCTGGCGACCTCCAATTGATCAAAAAAAAAAACAAATACAAGGGTGTTGAGTGAAATGAGATAACATTTCCTAGGGCTCCACATGATCGACAAATCCACATCAAGGTTTTCATGTTATTGGTTCAAGAAGATCATAGGGTATTCATGTGAATCAACTAAATTTTTTTAATGAAATTTCATGACTAGGCAGACATGCTTGAATGATGTCCTATGTTCTAGATTGGTAACTTTAAATTAATTATTCCATCAAATTAAAATCAATATATCCATTTTTATGTAATGATTCTATGTTTCTAATTCTTTTTTACATATATTCCTTAGTTTTCTTCATGCATTGGCTTGTTGAGGTTTCTCATTACCATGTTGGAATAAAAAACCTTGGAATAATCTAGTCGACACACTAAATGTGCATCACATGATCAATGGGTTTATCAGGTTAAGTGTATATACATGTTTAATAACCATTAATACCTTTCATGGGTTTACCTAGTTGATTACCATTACGATTAAATGTATTTTCTATCCTATAATTATATTCTCACCTATAAACCCTCATGTTTGTCTCGCATGTGTGTACTTCTTATTTTTTTGATGGGATGGAGTAATTTATAGTCCTTATTTTCTAGGATATATGAAAAATGTAACATCATGTATTTTCTAACACCCCAAGGTTTTGAAATAAATATATAATTCAATTTTTCCTCTTCAATGGTTTGAATTTCGAAAAATGGTCATCTAGAGTTGTGTTCAGTAAGTCATTTGGAGTCGGATAGAACAAACTTGATTTTTGGTGAATTGTAACATACCCTTATGAATAGTAATATTAATAGTAATATTAATAATAATATGACCCTTGAATAGTAAATAATGATATTATTTTATTTTCTTAAGGCATTATGATAATGGGATCTTAATTAATTTTTCAATGTCACATAAAACTAACTGCAATTAAAGATTGTTATTTTTTGAATTAACCATCCCCTTATTTAAAAATTAAATTAATAATATATAGAAAATTATTTTTAAATAATGGATTTAACTTTTTAATTCTACATGTTGAAAAATGGTAGGGGTTAATTTTTGGGATTTTTCTGAAATTCTTGAATTTTTTGATGAATAGTGAAATACAACAAAATACAGTATATTCAAATTATCAATTAAATAAACTATTTATGAAATCAAAAGTGATTTAAGGCCACTTGGTTATAAATAACACGAAATTATTACTATTAGGGGTCACATGAAGCAATAAAATTGGTTGTATTGATGGAAATAATAAAATAATGAAATTAAATATTCAAAATTTAACCCTCTCCTCCACTATAAAAACCCCCCACCACTACCTCTTATCTTTACTCCTCTAAGACTTGGATATCCTCAATGATCCACTCAATTAACCTTCTCTAGTATTTCGCCACATCCAAGAAGCTTCTGTTCTTTCCAAAATACCAAAACCCCTTACCTTAAGGAGTTTCTCAAGGAGGTTATTTCAAGAGGTAAAGCACCCTTCTTTCTCATTTGGTTTTATTTCAATTTATCTACTTTTGTTATCCTCTCCTCACCTCATCTTTCCAAATGAACATGATAAATCCATTAAAATATATATACTGGATTTATTTCATGTTAATAGAAAACCCCTAATAAATATTCTCACTGCCTCCCTTTTAATTTGTTAAACGAAATCAACGTCCATGAAGTTCTGACTTATAACATTCATGGACGACAAAGTGTCGTTCTTCAATTTACACTTCATTACTTGTCATGAAACCATATTCATGGTTTAACCATACTATAATATATGTGTTATAACCTAATTAATATTCATTAACCAGAATATGCACATATAATTAAGTTATATGACAAAACTAGTTCATAATATTCCAAATACCGCCGAATAATTGAAGTGGTTGTCATCTATTGAATCATCCTCATTCCATGTAACCAAATGATATAAATGACCATTATCAATTATCTATGTTAATTAATAATATATAATTCCAATCTTAGAGATTTATAACCATTCCACATGAATTTTATTACATAAGAACAAGGGAACCGAATATGAAAATAAAGGAAACGAACACTCCAGAACAACAAAATTCAACACAATAGCTTGTCAATAAAGAAATAAATGAACTAAATAGAATTATGGTAAAATAAATACATTTCTAATAGGTTCTGAAATAATTTATTAACAAGTATAATTTCAGATTCTAGGAGCTTAAGTACAAGAGCGGAACACGTTTGGAATTAAGGTAAGGGTTTTTCCACCCAAACTTCCACTTTCATTCCGGATGCTTTCATTGTCTAATTACCTCGATGTAATTATTATTTATTGTTATTAAATCATCATATGTTCTATTTGAGTATTATATATATGTTTAGAAACCATAATACTATCTTATTTTATCTATAGTTACATGTTTTAAAAGGAACTTTCAAAACTATTTCAAAAATACAAGCCAGATTCCAGGGAATTTCTCAAATTCTTACCTATTTCCAAGGGAACTATATAATTTGTTTTTAGAAACCATTATTTTTAGAAAATCACTCATTTTATTATGAAAATACTATATTACTTTACCTCTGGTTTTATACAAATAGTTTTTCAAAACAACTCTTTTTTTCAAAATAAAAGAGTATTTATCTCTAGAATTGCTTAATGATTTTATAAGAGTGTTTTCATCTAATTCAAAACTCTTGTTGATTCCATGTTGTTATTGGGTTTAATCATTTATGAAGTCACATACAATATTTTTATTTAATTATTTATGACTAACTCTATTGTGAATAATCTATCCTAAAACCATTCACCATATTATTCCGAATGGTTAGTGTTTTATGTTTAATGATTGGAGAAAGATAGTTACATTCCATATGATAGTTTCAATATGAATGTATTTGTTGTTTATGTTTATCCCTACTCATATGAGGAATGAATTGGACTCATTATGATATGGGTGGTGCCCATTATATCCCCTTAATGCATCGGTAGGTCTCATGAGACAAACTATGGTCTCGGCATGAGGCCCTGACAAAAAGATTATTTTGTGGTCTTAGTACGAGTCGTGGATGGTATGGTTATGATGTCCGACATATGCACATCCATAATTATGAAGCTAGTAATTGAAATTTCATTTTCTTATTAGTCTAGTAGAATACCCATGATTATGTTTTATTATGACATTTTTTACTCAGCTCATATTCCTGTAATAATGTGTTTGAAGTTTATTATAAAAGGAATGTGTTTTCAATTATTCGCCATGTCTAATGTTTATATTAACTTCCATTGTATTTATTACTCTTACTAAAAATTTGAGCTCACCCCTTTCTTATGTTTCATTTTCTCAGGGCATGAAGAAGTAATTTATGAATGATTAATATGCATAATCTAGGATACGTGATGTTTTTAGTGGAATAAATTAGTGTTGTTTTTCCCTTCCAAATGTAAAGTTGAACTAATGTATGTATCTTGTTTCCCATAATACTAAAATACTTGGTCCTTAAAGATTCATATTCCTTGTATTTATTCCAACGTAGTCAAATAAGGCACCAACTCCGGGCAACTAGGGTAGGGTCCTTATAGTTGGTATCAGAGGAAGTTTAGTAAAATACTTGGAAACTAGATTTAGAAAATGTGGAATTAGGGAAGAGTCCCTACATTTGTATTTGAGGATATACATATAATAATGTCCTGATATTTTGGTAAGGAATGGATTTTTTGGATCATTCAAGCAATACATCCCTGTCTGGATACAAGCATGTAGAGGCGTCTTTGGCACAGATGTATCTAGGGGTAAAACCCGAAAATACCGCTTTGAGATAGAATCTAACAGGAACTGGTGCACGACAATGGGCCTTGTTGCACTCTTGGTTACGACAATCCCGGGGGATATGCTTAGGATAATTCAAATTTTATTTACAAGACATTATGAAGGATTGAAATGTAAAATATTTCTCAAAGAAACCATATTTGTGAATATGGGATTATCCTTTCATAGGATCTCGATTTTCTCTAAGTATTTTGTTAAGTTAAGATTATACATTATGATTTATAACCTTATCTAGTGTATTCCATTGTCTAGATATTGAGCCTTGTGGATGGAATGGAAATTGCACGAATGCAAGTGTCCCCTGTAGGGATTTTCCTCCGACGCAAGATAATGATGTTGGCCTTATTGCTGTGACTAGTGATGAGCAACTCATATCTATATTGGGACAACATACTCAGGTTATGAATAATAACCTTATCTGTATGGATCATTCGGATCCACCACGTGGAGGAGCAATGCTAGATCGCATTATTCGACAATAACCTCCATCATTAAACGGGTCTACAAACCCGTTTGTAGCAGAGCAATGGATATGTTCCCTTGAGAAGATATTTCTTGCCTAGGGATATAATAAAACAGAGAAGGTTGTCGTGGAAGTCTGTCTTCTATCGGGAGATGTGGATCAGTGGTTGTCCTTAATCCAAAACACAAAGGAGGAGGAAGAGATATAAGAGATGGAATGGAGGGATATTAAAGAAATATTCTTAGAAAAATATTTCCCTCGTGAGCAGCGAGCAGATATGGAGAGATAATTCTTGAATCTAAGGCCGAAGGAAGATGATAATGTTTTAAGGTATGAATCTAACTTCACAAGATTATCAAGACATGTTGTGGACAACATACGAAATCCAAGGAGAAAAATTTATTGATTCTTTGATGGCCTAAAGCCATTCCTCCAGCGGGCACTGGTCTCCCAATTTTTTTCATTATATGAGGATATAGTTTCATGTTCCATCAAGAAAGAAAAAGAATTCTCTATGTCTTATGACTTTAAGGGAAAGCAAGAAAAGAAGAGGGCTGCTAAAAACCATGGGAAAGGATATATGAAAACAGGGAAGAAGTGAAGAGTTGAATTTCCACCATCTGACAATTGTGGAAGGAAACACCCTGGTCATCATAAAAGGAAAATGAGTATGATACAAATGTGGTCATAAAAGACATATTTCTGGTGATTGAAAAGGGAAGAAGGAAGATAATGATGTTCAATTCAATAGTTGTCAGGAGATGGGAAACTATGCTAATGATTGTCCAAAACTCCATGGACATATGCAACAAAAAAGTCCAACGGATCAGGGACAAGATTATGCAATCAGAACTATAGAGGTTAAAGTTCCTAATGATGTGGTGGAAGTTACTTAAATTGTTTCCTCAAGCTTCGCCAATGATTTATTTGATTATGGATCATCACATTGTTTTATATCTTCCTAGTTTTCTAAGAAAATTAGATATTTCCAATTTGATTTAACAAGGGAGTTGTCAGTCAAAACTCCTAAGGGGAGTATCATTGCTTCAATGTTCTGTGAATCAGTTCCCATTAGGGCATATAAATGTTCTTTATATGCTGATCTCACCGTCATACTCATGATTTAATTTGATATAATCCTTGAAATGTATGGGCTCTCAGAAAATGATGCAAAAATTTATTGTAAGAAGAAAGAGGTTATGATTTTTGATGATGATGATAAAGAACAACTTATCTTTAGAGAAGAATCATCATCACCTAATTATTATCTAGATCCACCCCCAGTCGCTCATGTAAATTTCTATTATTGTAGATGAAGATAATGAAATAACTGTGGGTGAGGAATGTAATGTTCAAATAAAGGATGTACCAATTTTGAGAGAATATGTTGATGTGTTTCCAAAATATTTACCTAAACATCCTCTAGAATGAGAAATTGATTTTTCCATTGATTTAATTCCTGGTTCAAGGCCCATATCAAAGACCGCTTATAAAATGTCCACTATGGAATTAGTGGAACTAAAGAAACAACTAGAGGAATTGAGTAATAAGGGATTTACTCTCCCTAGTGTTTCTCCATGGGGAGCCCCTATCCTTTTTGTTAAGAAGAAAGATGGATCTATGAGGTTATGTGTTGACTATAGGGAGACCAATGCTATAACAATAACGAAAAACAATCCCATACCTAGCATTGATGATTTACTTGACCAACTACATGGAGATCAATAATTTTTGAAGATTGATCTTCAATCCGGATATCATCAGTTGCATATGAGGAAGGAAGATATTCCAAATACAGAATTTCGAACTAGGTATGGGAATTATGAGTTTACAGTATTTACTTTTGGATTGACTAATGCACCCTCTGTCTTCATAGATATAATGAACATAGTTTTCAAGGAATATCTTGATGATTTTTTAGTGGTATTTATTGATGATATTTTGGTATACTCCAAAAGCTATGATGATCAGGAAAATCACTTGTGCGTTATCTTGAAGACTTTTAGAAGACATGAATTATATGGGAGGTTTAGAAAGTGTGAAATTTGTCTTCAGGAGATTTCTTTTCTTGGCCATACTATCTCTAAGGATGTAATCCTAGTTGATCCTATAAAGAAAAAGGAAATTCATGATTGGCCCATGCCAACAAACATAACTGAGGTACATAGTTTTATTGGCTTAGCAGGTTATTATCGGCGTTTCATGCAGAATTTTGCTAGACTGGCTAACCCGCTAACGAAGCTCACATGTAAAGGGGTTAAATTTGTTTGGACAAAATTTTTTGAAGAATTTTTCAAAAAACTGAACAGAATATTAGTCAATGCTTCTATATTGACTCTACCATCGGGGAATGATGGGTTAGTTATTTATAGTGATGCTTCAAAAAAAGGACTTGGTTGTGTCCTTATGAAAAATGATAGGGTTATTGATTATGCATCATGATAGCTAAAAATTCACGAGAAGAAATATCCTACACATGATCTTGAGCTAGCTATTGTAATCTTTTCTTTGAAGATATGGATACATTATCTCTATGGTGAAAAATATGTGCTTTATACTGATCACAAGAGTTTAAAGTATATTTTCTCATAGAAAGAACTCAACATGAAGAAAAGGATATGGCTTGAACTACTCAATTATTATGATTGCATGATCCACTACCACCTAAGGAAGGAAAATAAGGTGGAAGATTCCTTGAGCAGAAAGGATCATTGAGTTTTGAACAAGATGAGATTTGAAAGGGATCTTATTTTCATGGATCTAATAAAGATGGATATGGGAATAACCATGGAAGGTGAAACATAAATGCTTTTTCAAATGGTTTCCAAAACATCATTACTAGAAAGGAAAAAAAGTTCTCCGGCTGATGAGGAGTAGTTTCAAAATAAGATTAAAGCTATGAATGATGGGAGATTGAGTTACTTCGTATATGAAGATGGAATTTTGAAATTTGAGAAGAAAATTTGTGTTACCGATATACCTGATCAAAAAAGGGAATTGTTGGATGATGGTCATAGTTCCAATTTATCTATACACCCTGGTAGAACTAAGATGAGTAGATATTTGAAGGAACATTTTTTATGGGACAACATGAAGAGGGAGATTGCTGATTTTCTTTCAAGATGTATTGTTTGTCAACAAGTGAAAGCTGGATGGCAACAACTTGGAAGATTATTGCAACCTATTCCCATACTTGGGTGGAAATGGGATAATATCACGATGGAATTTTTCATGGGACTACCAAAGACGCCTAGAAGGAATGATGCAATATGGGTCATCGTTGATCGTCTTACCAAGTCACCACATTTTCTTACTATAAGAGAAGATCTACCACTTGAACATTTAGAAAGAGTATATATTAATGAAGTTGTGATACTTCATGTAGTACCCCTATAGATTGTTTTTTATCATGATCCACATTTTACATCAAGATTTTGGAAAAGTCTTCAAAAGGCCCTAGATACTGATCTTCATTTGAGCACTACCTACCACCCACAAACTGATGGACAATCAGAATGGACTATTCAAACATTGGAAGACATGTTGAGATCTAATTCACATTATTTTCAAGTCATGTGGGATCAGTATTTACCTCTCGTAGAATTTTCCTATAATAATAGCTTCCATTCAAGTATACAGATGGCACCCTATGAAGCATTATATGGGAGGAAATTTTGTACAACAACTTTCTGGGATGATATTGGTGAAAGAAAGATCATGGGCCTAGAACTTGTTTAAGAAACAATTGAAAAGGTGAAGATTATCCAGAACCATATCAAAATAGCTCAAAGTAGGCAAAAGAACTATGTTGATAAAAGAAGGAAGGATTTGGAATTTCAAGAAGGTGATCACATTTTCTTAAAGGGATCTCCATTGAAAGGTATTATAAGGTTTGGTAAGAAGGGAAAATTAAATCCCAGGTACATCAGACCTTTTAAAATTCTGGACTGAATTGGAGCTGTAGCTTACCATTTGGCAATGCCGCTAAGTCTCTCCATGTAACACACGAGACTTTTATGTGAAATATTTTTTTTATGTTATATAAATCATCAAATGAATCTTTCACTACACACAACACTATCCTGGCTTGCTTTACACGCAACTGCGGCCTTCCTCGATAGCTTGCGTCGTACGCAATACCGAGTTTCACTAAACAATGATATGCTATTAAAATATTATTAAAACTAACCGTTATGAATAGTAATAACCACATTTTGAAATTTTATAAATTTTATTTTTCAAAATGGACTTCATTTTTGGATTCGTAATATCGAAATTTTCCTAGGGTGAAATTTTGGTATTTTTCTAAAAACTTTCAATTTTTGATGAATAGTGAAACCACTAAGTGGTAGTTAGAAAACTGAATTTTTCATAAAACATAATTTTACCACTTCTGTGAGTGGAATTTCGAAAATCCGAGAGACACGGTTGATGTCAGTAAGTAAAATGTGGTTCAATGAGATGAAAATAATTTTTTGGTGAACAGTAACTTTTTACTTTTTTTACCACGGTTAAAAGTAAATAGGGTAATTAAGGGTAAAAATGATATTATTATTACCCTAACACATGCCCTAATTCTATTGGACAAGTTTAATTCGACCAAAAACAAACTTAGAAATAAAATATGACCATTTAGGCCCACTTGGATTAGATTAGGACATTTATTATTAATTTATTTAAAGAAGGGTTAAGATAGTTAAAATCAAAGTTTAATAAGTAAATCAGTTTTAATATGGGGTTATACATAAGATAAATTCGACTATAAATATTCATTAGAAAGATAAAAATATTTCCTACATAATGGTATTTTATTTGTAATTTTTAGACATTAAATAATTTAATTTATTTATGACACAACGATGATGAAGTAATTATCTTATTAATGAAATATTGACATAATTGATGTTATAAATACCCAAATAAATGTAATTTTAAACTTTTTATGAATTACACTAATTTTATAGGTTACTAAGACATGTTATTATGGATTTAATTAACTTTTTTTGAACTAATAATTAAGTTATTATTTTCACAAAAATAAATTACTAAATAGTGTCAAAATTGACATAAAATAGTTTTTATAACAAATATTATATTATTAATTGTTATTTTATTCCTAAAATTCTAAGGATCGGCCAAATGACTTAGATAAGGTTATATATATTAATAATAAACAACTTGGGGTTCGTTTGTCTTGATATAGCATGTTTATTAACCTTATAGTGTAAGAAAACAAGAAGACATGGTGAAAGTTAAATTATCTAACTTAAAGTTAAATCTAAATGATAAGGTTACAATTGATACCTAAACTTGTCTAAATTATATTGTATGAGAGGCTTTATACCCCTACCCACCTTATCATCGAAATATATCAATTTGGAACTATTAAAAATCGAATTTGATATTATAATAAAATAATATTTTTAGTTATTCCAAAGGTGCCCCTCTCCTCCCTTATAAAAGGGCACCTCCTCCCCCTCTTCCTCACACCACATTGTGCCTTCAAGATCGTCCAAACCCTGCCAAGTTCTACTCTACACTTCCCTAGAAACATCCTAGAGGTTCTGGAATTCTTCAAAGACCTATTTTAGTTCCCTAAAAGGAGGTCTCAAAGAAGCACTTCAAAGAAGAGGTAATGTCCGTTACCGATTCTTTCATCTTTATTTCTTCTTCCACTTCTTCTTATTTAGTTGTTTCATTATGAAGTAATAACATCAGTATCACTCATATACTAATATGTTATTATAAGTATGAAACAACCCTATTTCACCATCTATCCATCCTACGGAAAAAGAAATCACCGCGTATGCGTATGCACGGAATATCGTCTCCACGCCGTGGTGTAATCTATTTTCCACCACCACCTTACTTGGATGGGTCAAATGGTGTAAATAATGACTATATATGACTATTATAAAGTTATATTGATTCTTAAATAGTATACATACACTCCAATACAATTCCACGATCATAGGAATGATATCATCACTCGTGCGTACGTACGGAATACCGTCTCCACGATGTGATGCGACTCGTTCTACATGATGTTCATTGCATAATGATTATATAAATGAATTGAATGAATGAATATGATATATATTACACTAATAACATTCTGTAAATGATGTATCTATAACCTAAAGAGAAGAATAAGAATTTATTCGACAAAACACGCATAAGAACAAAAAGTAATAAACACCCGAATAACAAGTAGTAATGAAATATTACTAATAAGAAGATAAGAATATGACCATATATGATATAATAACAATACGTATGATTCTAGAATAAGTCAATAACATTATTTAAATCATTATACAGGAGGTTCAGACACTTACGAAGCAAATCGAACCTAAGGTAAGGGAAAATTTCACAAATCTCATTTTTATCCGAGTTTGCTTATTCGTAAGTATTTACTAGGGTTATTGTTATCATCCACGTCCATGTTTCCTAAAAATGGTTTCATGTATGTTTAATTTCCTTTTTACCCATTTTTTACTTTTACTACTTGGTATGTATGGAATCTTACTATTACGAGGTACTTTTTGACTTTTCCGACAAAAGTACGAGGAGAATGTTTTTTTAACTTATACGGCATGAAAGGATTTGTACGGTTTTATAAAGCCTTATTTTCATAAAGCTTCCTCCAAAATATTTCATGACTATTTTCAACAAAATCCTTTTCTTTTAAAATTTCATGACATTTTGTGAAAAGAAAATGATTTTGAAGAAAAAAGGATATTTTCCACAAGAATTCATTTCAAGTGTTTTATCAAAACCATTTTTCCTCTAAGATGACATTATTTCATATGTGTATGTTTCAATTATAATGTCTCTATGATTCACATGGTTTCAGTTTTCTTATTATGAAATGATATCCATTTATTTTATATGGATTATGTGATGATGGGATGATGTTTATGAAACCCATTTTATTTATTGGGTTTTTATGAATGATGTATGTTTATTTTGTGGCACAAGTAAGAATGATTTCATTATGAGATGGGTGGGACCTATATCGCCCTCCAAGGAATTGGGTAAATATTTATATCTCATGAGATGGATATGGCTGGAATGGTAGGTTATACCGGTTCAGTGAAATAGGATTGAAACGGGGAGTGAACTCAGTTCAGAAATGGACTTTGTCCACTAAGATAGTCTAGTCAATGAGTCTTGACTAATAAGAAATGATTATCTATGATTATGTGTGTATTCCACAAAGTTTCATGTTTTATGTTATGATTATTGGGATTACATTTCACTATTATGACTTATCCCATGTTATGAAATTATGCTCTCTTTTGCAGGTTACGATTTCCAAAAGTTATGGTCTTATGAATATGATGTGATTGATATTTCTTTTGTTTACCCTTACTGAGCATTTGAGCTCACCCTTTTGTATGTTTTCTTTCCCCAGGTCAGGAAGAAGGTTATTAAGTAAGATATGCCAAAAGAGACTATAGATATGATGAAATAAATGGGAGACAGTGTAGACGCTTTATGAACCAGTTGTTTATGTTTCCCAGTTTCTAAAGACACTATACCTATACGGTCCTTTTGTGGTTTTGTTATTTGTTGTAATAAGTATGCTTCAATTTTGAAGTATTAAAAATTTATGTAATGTATGGGTCGTTATAGTTGTTATTAGAGTAAAGGTATAGTCAACCTTTGGAAACTAGGATGTGAAAGCCTTAGTAAGAACCCTAAGGATAAGTCTAAGCATAGAACACAATCTTTGTGTTTTAGAAATGGCCATGAATAACCCAGGATAAGACCTTAAGTGTGAAATTTTATTCTTGATTATGTGGTTTTTGTATTATAATTAGTGTTGCTCAAACTATTCTTCTTGGTTTTAGTCAATGGCTGGAACCCAAAGGAACCGTGTTAATGAGGAATGTGACGGTAAAAGTAATGATTGTCCCCATGAGCAACCAAACGTTATGGGAGCTGGAATGAAAAATCTTGTAGCCATGCTCACACAACTTTCTCAAGATATGAATCATGTAGGACTTCCAAATGAGAAAAGGAAGGAGCAACATTCTCTTGAATCTTTCATGAGACAACGTCCATCTTCATTCAGCGGGTCTACTGATCCATTAGTTGCTAAACAATGGATTAGTACTGCTGAAAAGATATTTTCAGTTCTTCAATGTTTTGAGCATGATAAAGTCATCTTAGAAGTGTATCGTTTGGAAGGTGATGCTAATCAATGGTTGAATGTTATTAAGAATACGAGGAAAAGGTATGAAATTGAGTCCATGGAATGGGACGAGTTCAAGAACTTATTTTTCAATAAGTACTTCCCTCGTATTCTCTGAAAAAAGATGGAGAAAGAGTTTCTTGAACTGAAGCAAAAGGATGATGAATCTGTTGGTACCTATGAAGAAAATTTTACAAGACTTTCAAGGTACGCTTCTGGTATTATTATCCAACCTGAGAGTAAGATCGATCGATTCTTTAGTGGCTTAAAACCAAGTCTTCGAAGGGCCTTAGCCATAAGGGACTTCAATAGCTACGAGGAAATCATTTGATGTGCTCTCAAAGTTGAGATGGAGATTGGAGTAACCCATCAGTCATATGGGTTTGATAAGAAGAGGAAAATGGAATTGAAAGGAAAATATAAAGAGCACACTAAAAAGAAGATGAGTTTTCCCTTATGCTGAAAGTGTGGAAAGAAACATGGAGGGAGTTGTCTTAAAGGGACAAGTAAATGATTCAAATGTGGAAAGGAAGGTCATCGGGCATTTGAATGTCGTGATGATGGGAATAAGATGTCTAATGATGCAAAGAAAGGAAGGGATACAAAAAATGAACCTACTACACTTCAATGTTTCAAGTGCAAGGAGATGGGGAATTATGCCAATAAATTCCCTAATCCAAGGGTTGATGATGATGGTCGACGTCAACAAACTCTTAAGGCTAAAGACAAAGGAAAGTCACATGCAATTCCTATCAGCGATGTGGAGTACGATAACGGTGTGGTGAAAGGTACACTTACCATCCACTCTAAAGTAGAAAATGTTTTATTTGATTCTGTATCCACCCACGCTTTTATTTCTGAAGAATTTTCTAAGGGTATCACCATATTACCTCAACAATTAGATGTTGAGTTAGCTATGACAACACCTAATGGCACAATGGTCGCATCAAAAGTTTATAATTCTTCACCGATCGAAGTTTGTGGGAAAGTGCTTCCTGAAAATCTTGTGATCTTTCCTATAGTGGAATTTGATGTGATTCTTGGCATGGATTGGCTTTCTTTATATGGATCTCATATCAATTTCCAATGAAGGGAAGTCACATTCGATATTCCAGATCAATCTATGATCGTCTATCAATGCAAGGATGAACATAACCTTCCAGTGGAAATTCCTTCTACCTTATGGGTCTTGATTCCACTAAATGAAGGTTATTTATCTCAAATGGTTGGTGAGAAACTCACGATTAAGAATATGCCCATTGTATGGGAGTTTGATGATGTATTTACAGAGGAATTACAGGGTCTTCCACCAAATCGTGAGGATGAGTTTTCAATAGAACTCGTACCGGGTGCTTTGCCTATTTCAATGACACCTTATAGAATGGCCCCAATTGAGTTGCAGGAATTGAAGAAGAAACTCCAAGAGAATCTTGAAAAGGGATTCATACGCCCTAGTGCGTCACCTTGGGGAGCACCTGTTCTATTTGTTAAGAAGAAAGATGGATAAATGAGACTCTGCATTGATTATCGAGAACTGAACAAGATCACTATCAAGAACAAATATCCTCTCCCACGCATTGATGACTTATTTGACCAACTACGCGGAGCTCAATATTTTTCCAATATTGATCTTCGTTCAGGGTATCATCAATTAAGGGTCAAAAGGGAGGATATACCAAAGACGGCTTTCCGTACAAGGTATAGACACTATGAATTTATAATGATGCCATTTGGTCTTACTAATGCCCCTGCTATCTTCATGGATCTGATGAATAGAGTATTTAGAGACTATCTTGATCAGTTTGTGGTAGTCTTTATAGACGATATTCTTGTCTATTCAAATAGCAAGGAAGAACATGAAGATCACTTGAGAATTATATTGAAGATCCTGAGAAAGGTGAAGCTTTATGCCAAATTTACCAAGTGCGAATTTTGGCTTCAAAAAGTTTCATTTTTGGGTCACATAATCTCAAAAGAGGGGATATCTATGGATCCAGCAAAAACAGAGGTTATCGAAAGATGGTCGAGACCAACAACAGTGACTGAGATCTGAAGTTTTCTTGGATTGGCTGGATATTATCGACATTTTGTGAAAGATTTTTCACGATTATCTAGTCCACTCACCAAGTAGACTCGGAAAGGAGTTAAGTTTGTTTGGATGGAAGAATGTGAAGAGAATATCAAGGAGTTGAAAAGAAGGTTATCCAGTGCACCTGTGCTCACACTGCCTTGTAGTGGAGAAATGATTGTGATCTACAGTGATTCATCCAAGAAGGGATTGGGGTGTGTTCTTAGGAAAAATGATATGGTGATAGCTTAGGCCTCACGATAGTTGAAAATCCATGAGAAAAATTACCCAACACATGATTTGGAGTTAGCTGCGGTAATCTTTGCATTAAAGATTTGGAGGCACTATCTTTATGGAGAAAGGTGTGACATTTATACTGATCATAAAAGTTTAAAGTATATTTTCACACAAAATAAGCTGAATATCCGTCAAAGAAGATGGTTGGAGCTGATTAAGGATTATGACTGCTCAATCCATTACCACCCTGGGAAAGCAAACAGGGTGGCAGATGCATTAAGTTGACAAGACCATGCCAGTTTATCCATGATGAGGATTATAAAAGATCCAATATTTATGGATTTACAAAGAATGGATCTTGGAATTATAATGGAAGGGGAAAAATCTTATCTTTGTCAGATGAATGTTCAACCATCTATACATGTGAAGATTAAAGAGGCACAAAAAGAAGAGGTCGAGTTACAAAAGAAGGTGAGAAATGTTCCTGAATTAAACCTTGATTGTGATGGGATAATAATGTTCAGGAATTGGGTTTGTGTTCCTCCCATCCCGGAATTAAAGAAGGAGCTGCTAGATGAGGCTCATAGTTCTTCATTCTCTATTCATCCTGGAAGCACGAAGATGTATAGGGACCTGAAAGAGTACTTCTAGTGGGATGACATGAAAAGAGATGTCGATGAATATGTCTCTCGATGCTTGGTTTGTCAGCAAGTTAAAGCTGAGAGACATAAGTCTAAGGGGATGTTACAACCATTACCCATAACCAAATGGAAATGGGAAAACATCACTATGGACTTTGTCACAGGACTTCCTAAAACATCCAAAGGCAACAATGCAATCTGGTTCATAGTTGATCGTCTTACCAAGTCTGCACACTTCATTTCTATTAGAGAGGATTTCTCTCTGGATCAGCTTGCCAGGATATATGTAAAGGAAGTGGTATGATTTCATGGAGTACCACTTTCTATTATATCTGATCGGGATCCGAGATTTACCTCGAAGTTCTGGCAAAGTCTTCAGCATACTCTGGATACAGAGTTGAGTTTCAGCACTGCTTATCATCCTCAGACAGATGGTCAGTCTGAGAGAACAATTCAAACTCTAGAAGATAAGTTGAGAGCTTCCTCTATGGATTTCAAAGGTGGTTGGGATCAACACCTACCTTTGGTGGAATTTTATTATAATAATAGCTTTCACTCCAGTATTCAGATGGCTTCTTATTAAGCTCTCTATGGAAAGAAATGCAGGACTCCAACTTGCTGGGATGAAGTTGGGGAAAGAAGGCTATTAGGACCTGATCTCGTTAATGAAATGGAAGAGAAGGTCAGATCTATTCAACAACACATAAGAGCAGCTCAGAGTCGAAAGAAAATTTATGCCGACAACCAAAGAAAAGACCTAGAATTTGAAGTGGGTGATAAAGTGTTCTTGCGAATATCTCCCTGGAAGAGAGTCATGAGATTTGGAAAGAAGTGGAAGTTGAGCCCTATATATATCGGTCCTTTCGAAATACTGGATCGTGTTGGGAAGGTAGCTTACCGATTGGCGCTTCCACCGAATCTCTCTCAAGTTCACGATGTGTTCCATGTATCTCTCATGAGAAAGTACATACCTGATCCTTCACATGTACTTATCTCAGAAGTTGTACCGCTGGAGAAAGATCTTTCTTATGAAGAACAGCCGATAGAGATTCTGGATCATAGCGAAAAAGTCCTACGAAGCAAGACCACTCGATTAGTGAATGTTTTATGGAGGAACCACCAATTAGAAGAAGCTACATGGGAGCTTGAGGATATTATGAGGGAGAGGTATCCTCATCTGTTTGTTACAAAGTGATGAATTTCGAGGGCGAAATTCATTTTAAGAGGGGTAGAATGTAACACCCGAGACTTTTATGTGAAATATTTTGTTTTTATGTTATATAAATCATCAAATGAATCTTTCACTACACACAACACAAGCTTGGCTTGGTTGACACGCAACCGCTACATTCCCCGATAGCTTGCGTCGTACGCAATACCGAGTTTCACTAAACAATGATATGCTATTATAATATTATTAAAACTAGCCATTATGAATAGTAATAACCACTTTTTGAAATTTTATAAATTTTATTTTTCAAAATGTACTTCATTTTTTGATTCGGAATATCGAAATTAGCCTAGGGTGAAATTTTGGTATTTTTCTGAAAACTATCAATTTTTGATGAATAGTGAAACCACTAAGTTGTAGTTAAAAAACTGAATTTTTCATAAAACTTAATTTTACCGCTTCTGTTAGTGTAATTTCAAAAATCTGAGAAACACGGTTGATGTCAGTAAGTAAAATGTGGTTCAATGAGATGAAAATAATTTTTTGGTGAATAGTAACTTTTTACTTTTTTTACCACGATTAAAAGTAAATAGGGTAATTAAGGGTAAAAATGATATTATTATTACCCTAACACATTTCCTAATTCTATTGGACAAGTGTAATTCGACCAAAAACAACCTTAGGAATAAAATAGGACCATTTAGGCCCACTTGTATTAGATTAGTACATTTATTATTAATTTATTTAAAGAAGGGTTAAAATAGTTAAAATCAAAGTCTAATAAGTAAATCATTTTTAATATGGGGTTATACATAAGATAAATTCCACTATAAATATTAATTATAAATCTAAAAATATTTCCTACATAATGGTATTTTATTTGTAATTTTTAGACATTAAATAATTTAATTTATTTATGACAGAACGATGATGCAGTAATTATCTTATTAATGAAATATTGACATAATTGATGTTATAAATACCCAAATAAATGTAATTTGAGACTTTTTATGAATTACACTAATTTTCTAGGTTAATATGACATGTTATTATTGATTTAATTAACTTTTTTTGAAGTAATCATTCTGTTATGATTTTCACAAAAATCAATTACTAAATAGTGTCAAAATTGACATAAAATAGTTTTTAAAACAAATATTATATTATTAATTGTTATTTTATTCCTAAAAGTCTAAGGTTCGGCCAAATGACTTAGATAAGATTATATATATTAATAATAAACAACTTGGGGTTTTTTTTGTCTTGATATAGTAATTTTATTAACCTTATAGTTTAAGAAAACAAGAAGACACGGTGAATGGTAAATTATCTAACTTAAAGCTAAATCTAAATGATAAGGTTACAATTGATACCTAAACTTGTATAAATTCTATTGGATGAGATTATTTTTACCCCTACCCACCTTATCTTCGAAATATATCAATTTTTAGCAATTAAAAACCGAATTTGACTTTATAATAAAATAATATTTTTAGTTATTCCAAAGGTGCCACTCTCCTCCCTTATAAAAGGGCACATCCTCCCCCTCTTCCTCACACCACTTTGAGCCTTCAAGATCGGCCAACCCCTGCCAATTTCTACTCTCCACTTCCCTAGAAATATCCTAGAGGTTCTGGTCTTCTTCAAAAACCTATTTTAGTGCCCTAAAAGGAGGTCTCAAATAAGCATTTCAAAGAAGAGGTAATGTCCGTTACCGATTCTTTCATCTTTATTTCTTCTTCCACTTCTTCTTATTTAGTTGTTTCATTATGAAGTAATAAAATAAGTATCACTCATATAAGGATATGTTATTATAAGTATAAAACAACACTATTTCACCATCTATCCATCCTATGGAAAAAGAAATCACCGCGCGTGCGTACGTACGGAATACCGTCTCCACACCGTGGTGTAATCTATTTTCCACCACCACCTTACTTGGATGGGTATAATGGTGTAAAGAATGACTATATATGACTATAATAAAGTGATATTTATTCTTAAATAGTATACATACACTCCAATACAATTCCACGATCATAGGAACGATATCATCACTCGTGCGTACGTACGGAATACCGTGTCCCCGATGTGATGCGACTCGTTCTACATGATCTCTATTGCATAATGATTATATAAATGAATTTAATGAATGAATATGATATATATTACACTAATACCATTTTGGAAATGAGTTATCTATAACCTAAAGAGAAGAATAAGAATTTATTCGACAAAACACGCATAAGAACAAAAAGTAATAAACACCCAAATAACAAGTAGTAATGAAATATTACTAATAAGAAGCTAGGAATATGACCATATATGATATCATAACAAAAATTATGATTCTGTAATAAGTCAATAACATTATTTAAATCATTATACAGGAGCTTCAGACACTTATGAAGCAAATCGGACCTAAGGTAAGGGAAAATTTCGCAAATCTCATTTTTATCCGAGATTGCTTATTCGTACGTATTTACTGGGGTTATTGTTATCATCCATGTCCATGTTTCATAAAAATGGTTTCATGTATGTTTAATTTTCTTTTTACCCATTTTTGACTTTTACTACATGGTATGTATGTAATCTTACTATTACGAGGTACTTTTTGACTTTTCTGACAAAAGTACGAGGAGAATGTTTTTTTAACTTATACGGCATGAAAGGATTTTTACGGTTTTATGAAGCCTTATTTTCATGAAGCTTCCTCCAAAATATTTCATAACTATTTTCAAAAAAATCCTTTTCTTTTAAAATTGCAAGACATTTTGTGAAAACAAAATGATTTTGAAGAAAAATGGATATTTTCCATAAGAATTCATTTCAAGTGTTTTATCAAAACCATTTTTCATCTAAGATGACATTATTTAATATATGTATGTTTCAAGTATAATGTCTCTATGATTTACATGGTTTTATTTTTCTTATTATGAAATGATATCCATTTCTTTTATATAGATTATGTGGTGATGGGATGATGTTTATGAAACCCATTTTATTTATTTGATTTTTATGAATGATGTATATTTATTTTGTGGCACAAGTAAGAATGATTTCATTATGAGATGGGTGGGACCTATATCTCCCTCCAATGCATTGGGTAAAGAGTTTATATCTCATGAGATAGACATGGCTGGAACTGTAGGTTATACCGGTTCAATGAAATAGGACTGAAACGGGGAGTGAACTCGGTTCAGAAATGGACTTTGTCCACTAAGATAGTCTTGGCAATGAGTCTTGACTAATAAGAAATTATTCTATTTAATTATGTGTGTATGCCACAAAGTTTCATGTTTTATGTTATGATTATTGGGATTACATTTCACTACTATGACTTATCCCATGTTATGAAATTATGCTCTCTTTTGCAGGTTACGATTTCCAAAAGTTATGTTCTTATGAATATGATGTGATTGATATTTATTTTGTTTACCCTTACTGAGAATTTGAGCTCACCGTTTTGTATGTTTTCTTTCCCCAGGTCAGGAAGAAGGTTATTAAGTAAGATATTCCAAAAGGGACTATAGATATGATGAAATAAATGGGGGACAGTGTAGACGCTTTATGAACTTGTTGTTTATGTTTCCTAGTTTCTAAAGACACTATACCTATACGGTCCTTTCGTGGTATTGTTATATGTTGTAATAAGTATGCTTCAATTTTTTTGTATTAACAATGTATGTAAAGTATGGGTCGTTATACTCCAAGGTTCACAATGTGTTCCACATGTCAATGTTAAGAAAGTACATGCCAGACCCAACACATGTACTCACTTATGAAGAAGTGGAACTTGATCCCGATCCATCTTACTATGAAGAGCCTATCAAGATTCTTGATACTAGAGAACAAGTATTGAGAAATCGGATGACTCATCTGGTGAAGGTTCTATGGAGGAACCATAATATGGAGGAAGCAACATGGGAGACTGAGGAGATCATGTTAAAGACTTACCTGATTCATTCTAGGTAATATTCTGTGAATTTCGAGGAAGAAACTTTTGCAAGGAGGGGAGAATGTAACACCTCAAAGTTTTGATAATAAATATATAATGAAATGTTGCCTCTTCTATGTTTTGAATTTCGAGAAATGGTCATCTAGAGTTGTGTTCAGTAAGTCATTTGGAATCTGATAGAACAAACTTGATTTTTGGTGAATAGTAAAATACCCTAATGAATAGTAATATGAATAGTAATATGACCATTGAATAGTAAATAATGATATTATTATATTTTCTTAAGTCAATATGATAATGAGATCTTAATTAATTTTTCAATGTCACATAAAACTAACTGCACTTCAAGATTATTATTTTTTGAATTAACTATGACCTTATTTAATAATTAAATTAATAATATTTAGAAAATTATTTTTGACAAAGGGATTTTACTTTTGAATTCTACACATCGAAAAATGGTAGGGGTGAATTTTGGGGATTTTTTTGAAATTCTTGAATTTTTGATGAATAGTGAAATACGGTAAAATACCGTATATTCAAATTATCAGTTAAATACACTATTTATGACATCACAATTGATGTAATACCACTTGATTCGAACTCACATGCACTTATTACTATTAGGGGTCACATGAAATAATACTATTGTTTGTCTTGATGGAAATAATAAAATAATGAAATTAAATATTCAAAATTTACCCCTCTCCTCCACTCTAAAACCCCCCACCACTACCGCTTCTCCTCACTCCTCTAAGCCTTTAATATTTTCAATTTTCTTCCCAATTACCCTTCCCTAGTCTCTCCCCACGTCCAAGAAGCCTCTGTTCTTGCCAAAAGACCAAAACCCCTTCCCTTAAAAAGTTTCTCAAGGAGGTTATTTCAAGAGGTAAAGCACCATTCTTTCGCATTTGGTATTATTTAAATTTATCTACTTTTGTTATCCTCTCCTCACCTCATATGTACAAATGAACATGATAACTCCTGTAACATCTAAAAACTGTATTTATTTCATGTGAATGGAAGAACCATAAAAAATATTCTCACTCCCTCCCTTTTCTTTTTATAAACGAAATCGACGTCCAAGAGGTTCTGATTTATAACCATCGTGGATGATGAAGTTTCGTTCTTCAATTTATTCCTCATTACTGGACATGAAATGAGATTCATGGTTGATCCAGACTATAATATATGTGTTATAACCTAATTAATATTCAGGAACCATAATATGAACATATAATTATGTTATATGACAAAACGAGTTCATAATATTCCAAATACCGCCGAATAATCGAAGTGGTTGTCATCTACTGATTCATCCTCATTCCATGTAACCAAATGATAGAAATGACCATTATAAAATATTTATGTTCATTAATAATATATAATTCCAATACTGGATATTTATAACCATTCCACATGAACTTCATTACTTAAAAAGAAGTGAACCGAATATGAAAATAAAGGAAACGAACACTCCAGAACAACGAAATTCAATACAATAACTTATCAATAAAGACATAAATGAACAAACCATAATTATGGTAAAATAAATACATGTATAATAGGTTCTGAAATAATTTATTAACAAGTATAATTTCATATTCCAGGAGCTTATATACAAGATCGGAACACGTTTGGAGTTAAGGTAAGGGTTTTTTCACCCGAACTTCCACTTTCATTAGGGATGCTTTCATTGTCTTATTACCTCGATGTAATTATTATGTATTTTTATGTACTCATAATATTTTATGTGTGAGTATCATATATATGTTTACAAACCATAATAATTCCTTATTTTATGGATAGTTACATGTTTTAAAAGGAACTTTCAAAATTGTTTAAAAAATACAAGCCCGATTCAAGGGAATTTCTCAAATTCTTACCTATTTTCAAGGGCACTCTATAATATGTTTTTAGAAACCTTTACCTTTATAAAATAAATCATTTTATTATGAAAATACTATCTTACTTCACTTCTGGTTTTATACAAATATTTTTTCAAAAGAACTCTTCTTTTCAAAATAAAAGATTATTTATCTCCAGAATTGCTTAATGATTTTATAAGAGTGTTTTCATCGAATTCAAAACTCTTGTTGATTACATGGTATTATTGGGTTTAATCATTTATGAAGTCATCTAAGATATTTTGATTTAATGGTTTATGACTAAATCTATTATGGATAATCTATTCTAAAACCATTCACCATATTATTCTGAATGGTTAGTGGTTTATGTTTAATGATTGGGGAAAGATAGTTACATTTCATATGATAGTTTCAATATAAATTTATTTGTTGTTTATGTTTATCCCCGCCCATATGAGGAATTCATTGGACTTATTATGTGTTTGGTGGGGCCCACTATAGCCCCACGATGCATCGGTAGGTCTCATGAGACAAACTATGGTCTTGGCACGAGGCCTTGAAAAGGTTATTATTTTATGGTCCTTGCATGTGGCTTGGACGGTATGGTTATGATGTCCGACATATGCACTTAACTCATTATGAAGCTAGTAATTGAAAGTACATGTGATTATTCAGCTAGTAAAATACCCATGATTATGTTTTATTATGGAATTATTTACTCGGCTCATATTTCTTCCATAATGTGTTTCATGTTTATTATTAAAGGCATGTGTTTTCAATTATTCTCCACGTCTTATGTTTTTATTAAATTTCGCTGTATTTCTTTCTCTTACAGAGCGTTTGACCTCACCCCTTTCTTATGTTTCATTTTATCAGGTCATGAAGAAGTAATATATGAATTACTTTCAAGCATAATCTAGGAGACATGATGTTTTTAGTGGAATAAATTAGTGTTGTTTTTCCCTTCCTTATGTAAAGTTGAACTTATGAATTTATCTTGTTTCCAATAATACTATACTACTTGGTCCTTTGGGATTCTTATTCCTTGTATATATGCCAATGTAATCAAATATTTAACCGACTCTGGACATCTGGGGTCAGTTCCTTACATATTGTAGATATTTTATTGGGTAGGTGGAGGGGGCATTGTGTCACACAATTCATGTGAACCTTAATTGGGTCATCTATGGGGTCACATGATAAAGAACGACCACAATGACACTTTTTCATAACCATATTTATTGGAAACATTTCATGTCAAAGAGAATTAACATTATCACATCGACATGTCGAGGAGATTTTCAAGATTATTATGACATGTCAAGAAATTTTCAAGAGATCATGACACCTTTGGAAGAGGCGTTCACATGAATGTGGGAGACTTTCCGAATGTCCTTTATAAAATCAAGTCATCTCATCAAAGGGAAAGTTCTAGAAAAACAACATACCTCTCATTCACAAAATGGATCCACATTTTCATTTTTTCACCCACTACTTCTCAATACCTTCCCATTGTGTGTCTGTTAGGGAATCACATGATCAATTGATAATATCACAAGGACATGTGTGCATTTTCATAGATGGTTTCTCTTCTTATTTATGGATATGAAGTGGTATCACATGATCAAATAATCTCATGTGAAGGCCTTTACATGATGAATGTTACATTCTCAAGACATTCACATGGTGTGGTTTTCATGTCGTTAGGTATCTCATGTAAATATATAACTATTAATGTGATTTTTATGAGATCTTTTCATCAAAATAAATGTCACTTTCGTCATACGATGCATCTAATTTTCCATCTATTATTATAAAAGGGGATATAGATGAATGTTAAGACTCTTTCAGTTGAAATGTCACATAATTAGTGGATGTCATTTGTAATCATTCTCATGATCATCAACACATGCCTGTACAACTTCATAAGATCATCATTAGATGTCAATATGCCTTTTAATGAATGGGATGGCTTGTTGGGGGGATTCATTTGATCATGAATAGATCATTGGAAGAGAATTAACTATTCATGTGAGGTTTCTAAGTTCATGCAATTGTGATTCCTCCAAGGGATCACATGTTCTATGTATCCCAGACACATGATCATCATGTCACCATGAAGTTCCCTCCACATTATTACAGAGAAAATAATTTTTATTATTTGGGTATTTCATTGATCATATTTTTGTCAATGATTTTTTGGTGTTATTCAAAACATTACACCACATGAGTGAGGTCTGTAGGGATAAGAACTCAATTATTGGATGATTATATGCCCATTTGAGTCCCTATGGAATCTTGTTATTGGTGTCTCGAGTCAATTTTAATTTTTTAGGTGGCCTTTAGTATTATTTGGGGTACCTTATAAATAGGGTAGTGAGAGATCCTATCAATCCATATGAAACACAAGAATTCGGGTCTCTTGAGACCTCCTATATTGATGGACTTCGGGACACCCTGAGAGTGGAGGGGTGAATCAGGGTGAAAACATTTTCTTTTAATGTGATGAATCTTGTTCTTACGTTGTTAGGAACTTGTTGAACCTGTATTATAAATATGATCAGAAAGCAAACATTCACATGGACAAAGAAGACACAACACTTTTTACTTGGTTCACCACTAAGGGCTACGTCCAAGGAGCATACACTGACAGGATGTCAGTTGTACCTAATTCCACTAAACTTCACTAGATGTAGATTACAAAGGTTCGTGAACAGTTACTCTGTCCCCAACTCACTGCCTTTACAATTGATCAGGGATAGCTCACTGTGTCCCTCAGGTCACTCCCATTGACTCCCCCTGGGTCACTGTCATTGGTGAAGTCCTGCTCAGTTTATAGACATGAAGGTATATTCATCATTGCAAAAGAATGCATCCTATGTTGAATGTAGATGCTTTGTTGAAGTCCAACTTTCACTCATATACTAATCCCAATTTGCAGTGAAGGTATCGGGAAATATTCCAGTTTTTTTGCACCTCCAAAAGGACCGGCATACAACAACCTCACCTGGTGCGCTTTTCCAAGACTGGCACGCAAGTTTCAAGAACGAAGTGCAAGTCACGTGCGCGGTACAAAATCGGCGCACAGGTGACACCAACACACTTGCGCGAAACTTCCTCCTTCATCTCCAAACTTGCTCGACTCTGCACTTTTAACTCCCAAACTACCTTGGTCACGCAGCCAACAATCGGCGTGCAGCCTCTACTTGCACGACCCAACAACCAATTACACGATTCAACCACTTGCGCGACGAGAGGTCGGAAAATATCTAAGTCTTGAACTTAGTTACAAATGAGGCGGGGTGGTCCACTATTTGTAGGAAAAATGGACACCCTGTGTGGTGGTGCGCAAGCCTCCTCTCGCAGCGCAGGTTCCGGTGCGGAGCTCTATCCGCCCTAGCCTCGGCCGCACAACTCACATGCACAACCCCACCAATACTTGCATGACTCTCTTTCCTTTTCCATATTTTGTAGATCTGATCACGACAAACATATGGCGCGCAACTTTCCAAACCTCCTAGGTACCGGCGCGCAAGTCCTTTTACGGCACGCAGGTCACTTGCGCGACCAGCCCAACACTTGCGTGACCCTTATCCCTTGTCCATTTTTCCATGTTCTAATATTGAAAAACATTTGGCGTGCAAGTTTCTTCTTCTTCAAGTACATGGTGCGCAAGTCTCTTTTCTGAAATCACATTTCTCCATTTGTCGATTTTCAGGCCCAAAAATTTGGCAAACACTGGGAAATGATGCCACCTTCATTAATGTTGTCTTCTTGAACTGTATGATCACTTTTCTGGTAGACATTCTGAACTTCTACTAACGATTGACAACAAACACAAACCATACTCCAATTCATGCATAGAAGACCATGGGTCCAACATATATCACATTACTTATTTGTTATACTGGTTCAAAATAACCAAATATCATGATTTTTTTATTAGATTTTATCGCATGCACACACCATGTGACTTCCACACGTGATACCTTAGTTATATTACATTATAAAACTATATATGATCTAATTCATGCATATTTTCTTGAAAATTAATAAATTTTCTCATCCACGTGGATAAAATGTGGTCTTCACATGATCTGAGGGATCTATTGTGTGATTTAAATATTGTTATGTGGAACATGTTACCATCATATGGTAACAAGGTCACGAGTCGTATAACAGATCATGCAATATAATGATGCATTTTTGTTCATGCAATTTATATAGAGCTATCTAAGATTGGAACTTATTTTGGAAAAATTATTTTCCAATCTAACACATGATTACTATACTATATTTATGTTTTATAATTAATTAAAGGTTTCAAAAAATTATATTGTAGATGTGGTGGCACATCTGAATGACAGAGTCAATGTTTGGATATGAACTATTGTTCCATCGTCCAGTCATCCCAAAATACCTTTCAACACACGATAAGGATAAGTCATATGGAATACCCCATTTCGTCCTTCTTACCCCAAAAATGGTTTATTATTTTGAATGATTCTAAAATTTTTCAACCACAACAATCAACAGTTCCTCATTTTCATTTCAAAGGATCCATAATACCTTCAAAGAAAACGCCTCCCATATGGGCCTCATTATTTCTAATGGAAAACACTCAGACTGGTATATGATAATGTTTATTCCCAAAACGTTTCTGAATAATCTTCATAAATCCAATTTCATTACTAATATTTAAAAATATAAAATGTTGAAATTTGATATGAATTGGATGTTTCGGTGGTTGTCTATATATGAACTTTGATCAAGAGGGGTAGTCAAGATGGATTAGGAATAGACCTTCTAGATAAAGCATAATTCTTCTGAATATTCAACAGATCTAAAAATTATTTGGATGTATGAAGCCATATTGATCTCGCAAACCATCTCTAATTGTAACAAAGGCTTGCTAATATAATAAGTCAACTTGTGGAGTCCAGACACAGAAACATTTCATCTAATACCAGATGAGGTGGGAATTAGTATCTGGTATGTAAAACCTATTTGTGGTTAATCTATGTTATTGAGATGTGTGTGATGGTTTCCTCTCTCTATATATTACATTTGGGATGACATGAAGAGGACCCATCTCAATTATATGGATCTAGTCATGTTAACTATGATGGACCATAGGGATTCCCTACGTCCATGGAATGACATACAATTTGAGTAAAAGGTCTTATATTTTATCAACAAGGCATATTCATATCTTAATTCAATGAAGCTGAAGTCTTTTAACAAAAAATATTATTGAAAGGTTGAGGGTTCCTACTATCCTGTAGCTGAAAATTATTCTTTAATTGGATAACATTCTATAAATTTTAAGTTCTATGTTTGTTAAGTATTCAATTTTGACATATTCATAAATAATTTCTTCCCCCTCTTAATGTATGATCTAAAAATCATCAAACGATGTATTATCCATTCAACATACTGTTTACATGAAAGGAAACCCAAATTTAGATATAAATTTCTCTAAAAGATTCATATATATTTTTATGAAAATTATGATGATATTTGTATTTTCTTTTATTTTATTGATAAATCATCCACATCAATGCCCAAGGATGTGAAGTTACCATCCAATACTGAATCTAATGCAAGTACCAAAAAGAATCTCAATTATATTTGACTATATACCTCAAAAAACATCACAAGGAAGTGATATTTTTATCAATTTATGTGTTATAAATAGAGGTTACAAATTAAAGGAGTCCAATGACTGTGGGGCTTATAAGAGAATCTACATCTCCATTGGAAAATCCTCTTGAATTTCATCAATGGATGAACTAGAGGGAGAAAAACTCATATGAAAATCATTGGTGGGGATTACTTCATCAAGAGGAAAAAAATTACAACTTAGCATTTTTAACTTTTCCCAGAGTCATAACCTTTAAAATGAGGCAACTAATGTCCTGTATTTCACTCAAGACCTCAATGTGGTGACAAAATGCATAGAGGTTCAGATCCACCACTCTCCCTTCATGTTGGGGATGGGGTTCACAGATTGGTAATAGTTTATGTGGATAAATATGATTGGATAAGTCTAGAATATGTGACAGATTCAAACTTTTTTCTATTTATTGAGGCAATTATAATGTATTTTACACATTATTGTGTATGGATGGATGTAGGATGATACTATTCACTCTCACCATCCTTAGTGTATTCACCTATGTGTACAACTACTGGAGCTAACATGGGTGGTGGCCAGGGAACAGAAGATGAGGGTTCCCAGGTATAATGGCTCTAATGATGGTGGTGGTTCCAATCCATGAAAAATCACAACCATCACTTACATTGGCATTATGCTCAATCCTTTGTTCATCAACCCCTTTCGGGGGCCCTTCCTTATGGAGGAAATGAAAAAGGAAGAAATCCATAATATCAGAGTCCTCTCACCGAAAATTCACATGTAAGCATTATACTTTTCTTATTTTCTTATTCAGAATCTTTTCAATATCTCATTATGGTATTTTAAAAATGTAAATTTCCCTACCAATCCATCCAAGTGTACCATAAATTTACTCCTGAATATATTAGTGGTATTTATATTGATCTAGTTGAACCACCATTATTATAAATGGTTCTTTAGGTAGAGGAAGTAATTGATGTTCCATAATGGTCCTTCCTGGCACCTATTGATGACACTTTGGTTATTGTTTCATTCAACCTGACACGTGAAAATGATCCACTCGATGAGACTGAGGTAGGTAGTTACTCCTCTATTGATTTCTCCATGATGAAGGAATCTCTAGGAGAATGTGATAAGTTATTCAAAGACCACACATATATCACATATTTTACTGTATAACCTAATATTTCATTTCATTAATACATATCTTTAAGGTTTCAAGTGTTGTATTCCAATGAAGAAAACATTAGTGGGTCCACCAGGTAACTTTGTGCAAGAGAGAATCCCATATTCACTAGAATATGCAATTAGGGTTACAAATTTCAACAGTGATGTGACATAGAATTGAATGTTTACAAAATTTATCATGACCATTGACAATATGAAAACTACATATGATTTAATGTTCAGCTAATTATCCATTATGCCACTTTTTATAGTACCCTAACCTTAGAGCTTATAGGTTTTTTATCCTTTTTTCAAATTTCCTATGACTGGTTTCACTAATGTGGGTGCCAAATATATACCCCACTCATCAAATTCAATGAGTATGTTCCCCTTTTTTAGGTACATAATCACAAATATATAATTATTCTTGTACTGGGCTTAGGTTATGGCCTAGAGCCTGTAACTCTCTAACAAAAAATGTGGAAGAACCTATCAATGGATATTTGGACCATAATTTATGGGGGGGGGATTTTGTGGATATGTACAACCTACTATGTCATCTAAGGTATATTCCTAACTAAATAATCTTTTGGGTATTTTACTACATAGATATCTATGCTCATTTGATGGACGTGATTTAAAATAGATAGTAAATGATGGACTTTGAATATATGGTAATGGCATAAAAAGAATCATCTTTAGTCAATAGATGTTGGGATGAGGCCTCAAATGAGAATTTTCAATGTGCGGTGGAGGAAACAGCTCATTGAAATATGGTAAACACTAGGAATGTTTAGAATAGCCAGTCTGGCATGGGTTATCTACAAGATAAACTGTCTTTGATGTAGTACACACAAAAATCCTTATATATAATGTTGTTAATGTAATTTAGGTGACTTAACATGGAGGATAAGGGGATATTACATGTTGTTTCTTGGGTGGAATCATTTTAGTGGACTACAGAGGTAGAAAATAAATCCATTGATCAATTGCACAAATTGATGGCCTTCCGAGTGTTGAATTTGGCAGAGCACAAAGTATTTTTTGAGTTAATTATATCATTGGCATGTAGTGTCATGCACCACAAATTAGTTTAGGATTCAAAATAGATACTATAGGCTATAAAAATTATTCCCTTTTATTGTACATTTTAAAATAATGAACATTTTCAAACATTTCACATCATTTTATAGATTTAATTTATTTAATATTTTCATGACATGCCACTGATCTAAAATAATATGTACTACTGAAGATATCCCTCTTTTTTATAATAACAAGTAAACCCGAATGTCGGTATTTTAATGATTGAATTTTGGAAAATTGACCTTGATAATTTCATAATAATGAATACTAAATTGAGATTCCTCATTTATCCAACCACTCCAGCTCTCTTGGGATCCCCTAATATAAATGGGAAGCATTGGTAAACATGTCCTTGAGTGAATGAACAATTTTTTTTTCTAATGTTAGTGGAATTAGTGTACAGAACATTATCTTTTATTAGAAAAAGTAGTGATCATCACAAACTTTTTATTTACTTATTTTTATTTAATACACTATATTTTTTATAATATTGATATATGGAAATATTATTGGGAATAGAACTAGATTTGGATCAGGCCTTCCTTTTATGCGGTTTCAACATGAAATATTTTTTTCATTTTCCATTTTATTAGGGCTCAATATTAGCTGAATCACACAAAGTGAATTTACAATGAGAAAAGACTCATATTTTTTCAAGGGTTTTATTTATGGGTTTCCAACCAAGTGATCTATATGTTTCTTTAAATTTTATTCTTAATATACAACAGGTTAGGCAATTGATGTAATTAAGGATCTATTAAATCAGAACTACTATTGGTGTCATTTTTTGTCTTTTATCCCTGACCATTTTTACAATTTTTTATTACATATTATATTGGACCTTATATTAATATAGTTTAATGTATTTTATAACAAATCGTATATTTTTTATGGCCTTTTTTCTTGGATATTGTATTATAATATGTTAATTTATTTTATATAAGACCCTTTATTTCTATAGTTTAAGGTCCTTTAGCTCTGACCATTTTTTATTATATTTTATGACCTTTTTTATCAGACCATTTTCTATGGTATTTTAGTTTTAACCGTCTATCGTTATAGTTATGTTTTTTCCCTAGAACTTTTGTTACTGCTAGTGAAGGATGGAAACTGATAAATAGTTTCAGAACCCAAAATTCTGATGAACGAATGTCCATGAAGGCTTACAAAATCAGGCATTAATAATTGATATTATGAATAATTAATTTTCATCTTTTTTTAAGGCACCATACATTCATGTCAATAACATAAAAGATGGATGTTTATGATGGGATGTGGAACACTACATCCTCTCTAATATTCGTATTGATTTATTGTGAAATATAAGGTATGTCAAGTCCACTAGGATAGTTGGAATATGGGTGGTTTAAGTAATAACACAAAATATTGAATTTATCAGTATATAATGGGGAATACATGATGAGGATGATCGGAAAACACCCAATGTTGTTGAGTTCTACTACATGCTTCTAGGGATCACAAGGATTGGTGTTCCTTTCTATTATGAAGGAGATTTCTCTAACTAGTGGTTTAGAGGCCCTTATGCATGGTGTCATAATAATTTCATCTAATGTCATGTATAGGGGATCCCCTCTATTTTCCAAGGTAAATGAATGATTTTTAAATATTCAATTGTTTTGATGATGAAGCAGAATATGGAGAAAAAAATATCCATAAATGGTTATATCACCCTAGTTCATTTTAGTTCCTTGTTTGGAATATTGAGACCTAAAACATGAGGTTTTGATTCTTGTGGTGTGATCCATCATATGGTTCTGGAATGGAATAACATATTCTTATATTGATATAGGTACAACACATAGTGAAGTAATGTTGAGCATATCAAATCTGCATTAATATTTTATTTATGGGGATATAAATCATGGTCTAGGAATATCTGATCTAACTGGAGGTGGGAACCAATGAGTACAAGTCAACAATAGGTAAAGGAATAATACCATATACAATATTGTTAATACAGCAACTACTTGATTTGTGAGGGGACTCTCCTCTAGGACTAACCACCCTCTTGGAGAAATCTCTCTGATAGGGTTTCAATTACATTGAAATTCCAAATGGTACATTTTTTAGATTAGGTAGTACCTATTACCAATTTTATACAAGGAATAACTAAAATTAAGGTAATCTAAGCTCCATGGTATTCTTTGAGATGGGTACCAACATTAGTAATTGTTTGTGTTAGCTCTTACTTCAAATCCATGAAAGTGTTCTATGGAGAATATCATATTCAGAAAGGGATTAGACACTATAAATTTTTTTCCCTATCTAGTGAAACAATTATCCTCACAAGAAGATATGATAAATCATTTCTCTAACTTTTTCTTAGACAATGGGGTTCAAACGAATATATATCATCTTTTACTAGGGCCATAATGTGTTCCCCATGAGTTAAATGGATTATTTAGTAATGTTATAACATATTTTGGGAAAATATAGATATGAAGTGTTCTATGAGTGGAGACATGAATTTTTCTTAGATCTTCATTTACATGTTTTAACCATGACTAGTTTTATATAACATTAAATAGAAATTTAGGGTCTTATGATATGTACCATAAAAAAGATAAATGTTTATGGTTGTATATTATTTTACCAATGTTCATTCATTATGAGGTCATGAAGCACATAGACCAGGTATGAGGTCAGTGTTACACGACAACCTAATTATAATACCCTATATCCTGATTACCCCAACATTATTTTGAGTAGGAGATGAAAATGTAGTAAATCACAACTCTTGGATTTTTTGTCACATGTAATGATATCAAATTATAATTCAAAAACTAATCATGAATCACTCAAATGTGATGAGTATCACTATAACGACATTAGGTTTCATTAGGATCAAAATACGTTTTTGCAAGGTAATGAAAAATTGGGTTGATAACTGGGAGTTCATATGCCGAAACCAGGGCCCGACATGTATAGCCAAACAAGGGGTCCCTTGAAGATGGGTTTCCATTTTAAATGTCCATATCTATTGGATGGAAACATGAGATTCTCAGTATATGAATTGTGATTTGTGGTTTGATGTGATTAATAGATGTTGGTATCATACCATACTCTGGTTGACCAAGGTTAGGAAATTATGGTCCTTCAATAAGGGGTGATAATAAGGGATGACCTATAAATTAAAATGTTACATAGTGGGGAAATATCTATCATGAAGTTTATCATAATCCGATATGGATGTTTTAACCAACATGAAATTATTCATGATATCTTTGGGTACACATTACACTAGTTCGGGGGAATAAAGATGCGGGAAACTAATTTTATCCACACAAAGGCCAATTTATGGTTATCCACAAGATAGAGCCCATCTTGCATAAACTGATCTCATTCAATAGTAATTCGTATGTAGATACAACTTGTACGTGTGTAGCATGAGTCTGTGTGATAGGAACCTCTATAATTAGAGTCCTATTCAACTCTTTATAGCTGAGCATCCCCGGGTCTCCCTATGCATATTTTAGTGGTAGAAATCATTCCATGTTTATCACGATTATTGATTCCCCTCTATATCAACCTGATACAAATGCATGGTAAAGAGGTAATTAATTTTATTCCTTTAGAAATTCTGAAAATGATGTCCAGATAAGGTTTCCTCTACATAGATTAGAATCATAAGTAATTTCAAAATTTTATTCTTTAATTGATGTGAAAAATAAATCTCCATCATAGATTTATGAATATTATAGATTGACGTCCTAAAATTAGTATATTTTCATGTAGTTTAATTTCATTCCACTAGGATGTGTCACCAAGAGTTATTACTATCTTTGAGAAAGTTGGTCTTCGTGAGATATTCATACCTGAAATGGAATTTTTAAAGAATACAGTTTCATAATCGTTCTTGAAAAATGGGAATGATGAACATACATCTAACACTGATATTATATAAATCCACATAATTAGTTGGGGTATGGCTGGTATAAATCATAACTGATGAATATATGAGTTAACTAGAACTAGAAATTGGTGGCTATAGGTCAGCCATTGAAAATGGAGGAATCCCATATTCCATGTGGTTAGGAAAATAGATGCTGTATTTTTTTGGATACATATCTTCAAAGATATATAATCCTCTAGAAATGATCTATTAGGTAGTTTTTTATTTCTACAATGAATCCCAATGGGGTCCCTATGTATTTATATGTCCCTGTTAGTAGTTTTCCATTAAGAAGAACAAGGTGCAAGGGAGTCTAAGTTCCACGAGGTTCCAAGAGAAGTACATCAACACAAGTAATTGGTTGGTATGAACATAGATATTGAATATGTAAGGTTGGTTCAAGGAAACTATATGATTGAAGTAGGTTTCATTAACCCTATGTTATATGTGAGTGTGTATTTAACACATCCCAAGGAATAGAAAAAAACAAGTGATTCATGGGTGTACAATCATCATTGGATGATCTATTTAGCATAATGGCCTTTTTTTCATTTTAACTGCCATGGGGCTAGGATTTGGTCATGTTCTATGAGATCATGTGACATAGGATATGGATCCATGACTTAGATTCATTTTTTTCACACTAGATATAGTTGTTTACTAGGTTACCTAAAATCACAGAAGTCACTATCTTTTTGAGAAACTAGTTATAAACACGTAGTAGATTATACTGCATGAGTTTACATGGTGGGTAATAAATGGTGGTGATCATAATTTATTTTTGAATTTGAATTCTAAATGGATATAAATATCATGGGGAGTCATGATTGGGAGTGATGATAACTTGTTGTTGGGCCCAAAATGTAGCATCCTAGTTTCACTATTTAAACTATGATAGCGGGAATTAAGCCACACATAGTTCTCATATAGTTACCTTCAGAGGTCCAGCCTTACTATGTATACTATTATGGTAATAATCCACTGATAATTAGTTCTTGAAGGGAATAACTCTCCATGCAGGTCTAAGCTATATGAAAATGGAGGGAATTTTTTCAATTTATGTTGTGGCAGAAAAAAGGATTTGCGATCTGGGGTCACTATATATCTTTTGATGGAATAAATCTAGACACACATAGTTCTTGAAATGAAAATTATCAATTCTGGTTTGAACCATATATATATAGGGGGAATTGTTTCCATTTATGTTGTGCTTGGATGCATAATTTTAAATCTAGTAATCACTATGAATCATGTGATGGAAGGAATCAATAAACATTTAGTTCTTGACTGAAAAATTCTCTCTAATCTTCTTAACCATAAACATAGGGGTGGGGTTTTTTAAATATTTATTTTTTATTTGGAATAGGGATTTGTGATCTGAGGATCACTACAGATCTTATGATTGAAGGAATCAATACACATGTTTTCCATGAATGTAAAACTCTCCACATAGGATTGTCCCATCTGTAGAGAGGGAGGGGGATTTCCGTATACGTTATTATCGGATCTCAGATTTGAGATCTGGTAATCACTACATATCATGTTATATTAGTAATCTAGAAACACGTAGTTCATGAATCGAAATCTATCCACACTAGTCTGACCCATATGTGGAGGGTGTCTTTTTTATCTTTTTAAGTTGCAGAAGTACTAGGATTTTAGTGTCAGGAGTCACTACATTTCCTATGATGTCATGAATCATGAAACACAAACTTCATGGTTTGGGATACTCCCTAAGAAGATCTAACTCACACACAGGTATGATAGAACTTAATTTTTATATTTTCATAGATCTAACACATGTACATTGAGAAATCCATCTTGAAAATTATTTCATGTATTTTAAAATAATGTCCTAAGAATGTATTCTGTTAAATATAAAATCACGTGGTGATAAAAACATTTTTTAATTTTAAAATAATGTTGTATGGATTAAAGATAGTGTAATGGTTAAATTATTTCTTCTTGTAAAAGTGATGGTGGATGGAAGCTATTCAAATTACTTCATGAGAAATATTTCATTTGGTGGGAGGCATAATACATTCTCTATCCCTCGTGGCTAATGCATAATATCCATTAGAATAGAGCATATGCATAATGTAATTCCCTTACCACATGAGTTCTAAATTTGGGGTTTATTTCCTATTATCATTGAGGTTGTGAGAGAAAATGCTAGTTCTCCCTGATAGAATGTTCAGAGGTAAACCTTTTTATTGAAGTCTCATGTGAATCAATAATGATGAAATTCGAGGTTGTGCATTGTATTCAGCCTTTTTTCATTTTGTTATTCAAAATCATCCAACCTCTTATTAAATTTCTCAACATCTAGGCATTATCTACAGTTATATATATAAAGTGATAGAAACTGGACTTCAATGGGAAAATTTAACTCAATTTCATAAACAAATAAATACATTATCTTTTTTTTGTTGGTGGATTTGGTGGTATGATATTCCCATAAACCGTGAAGGATCATTTACAGACCGTACTTGTTTTCCCTTTCCACCATCATACATATTATATTTGATATAGATTTATTGAAGTAATATGTTTGTCCATTTTATTATTTCATTAGTGGGATGAATGGTTGGATTCAATGTCGTAATCCTGGTACAAATTTTTCAACATAGTAGATCCGATGTTGGTTCCATTTTCTATGAATATCTTGTGAGGGACACCATATATGTTTATAATATTGGGCTTCAAAATGTTGATGATTCTCTCCTTCTATACTTCCATGATTTGTATTGTCTTAGACTATTTGAAAAATAATTTGGTAATGGTAAGTATGTACATACACTTGAAAGTTTTTTGGGGGGATATGGATCCACAAAGTCCATCCCACGTAATAAAAATGAAATGAAATATTTTGTTATATGTAGAAACTCTAGTGGTTTAAGGATAAAGAATTCATGAATCCAAAAGGCCTATAATATCCAAGTGACCTCTGGATAGTCTTATATCATTATTTCCAATAGTAACCAAGCCTCCTAATATTTTTATTTCAGGTCTACATTTTACAATGTTTCATTACACTGATTTATGTATTAAATTTATTAATATTCATAAAATTTGAACAAATTTTCATGCCTATTGTTTTATTGTATGACACAATGGATACATGGAAAATGTGGAAAATTGCTGAATATAAGATCTTAAGGACACTTCACGACATGAGTTTTAGTCGTGGTGAGAGACCAAATTTTTTAAGGAAAATAAGAATGGAAAACTATAAAAATAGAAGTATCACATCATTTAAATACACTAAATTACATAAATGTTTTTGGGAGAATATAGTTTTGAAGAGATTCATTGAAATTTGTTATGTCTTCTCACATAGTGTAAATTAAAAAATTACATTTTTTTGTAATCTTTAAACATCATATAGTTTTTTTAATAATAGAATGAAATTAAACTATATGGAGAGGTTTTGTTGGAAATCATCATTTATTCATGCATCGACCACACATTAGTTAAGAGTTAGGATCGATAGGAGCCTCGAAAATAGATTTTCGATATCATAGTGACACCACGGAGCCCTATTTCACTACTTTTATTCACTTCCATTCTTTATTGGTTGTATATTCTCATCATTCTCATCATTTCCAAAGATTATGAGTAGTATTATTTGTGTTGGGTGATGTAATTATAGTGTAATGTGTTGTTTATTTATTATTTTGTATTTTCTATTCCCCTTTTGGATGGATTCAAAACCAATTATGAATTCTAATCTTATATTTTTTTCAATTGGATAACCATTTCTTATTATTAGAGGATTTTTATTTCATTAAATAAATTAATTGTCCTACTTTGTATATGGAAATTATTACTCTAAGTTAATTATGTATAAATATTGATCTGTGTTTCCCAATTTTTTGATTGACGCTATTAGATCACCATTTCAATGGTGCAGTCATAGGATTAGGCTGGGATACCCATAAAAAATATTTTTACTAACCGAATTTCATCACCAAACCTGAATAAATACATTCTGAATTGAATCCCAAACACCCTAACATGAAATCCCAGAACCTAGAATTCTTCTATCCTAATATCAATCCCAATATTTTCTACACTTTCTTTCATTCGACAATTAATAAAACATTTTCAATTTCAATTTTTTTAATTAATTCATAACATATGAATCGTTTGTTTTGATACTTGTGATTGATAATAAAACATGTTTACTTGTAATTTAGGATATTTATATGTTTTTAAACTTGTATCCCCATAGAAATTTAATGACAACGTGTGATCTATCTCCTTCTAATTTTATGGGAATCCATGGTACAAGACAAGTGATCATCATAGGATCCTACATGGACTTATTTCAGGAGTGTGAGAATTTCACTTTTCACTATACATACGAGGAGGATTCCATAGAAGCCTCATTCGAAGAGGAATTTATACCCATTTTAATCATCTTATAGTGTCTAGTTTTCCAATGGTCATTAAATCACTTCCCATTTGAATTGATCTGGTGGGAGGGTCCCATTTTTTGGTAATAATACTTTGGCTTCATACATCTAATAGTGGATATCAGTTCATCATGATATGGGGTAGTGTTGACCTAATTGATTTCCTTCATTTCCAAAACTATGAATAATGAAACGATCCATTATTAAGTGATGATGAAAACCACCTCATCAGGGATAGGGTTAGCTAGGACACTGGATGCATTAACTAGTGAATTAAAACTATGATATTTTTGATCGATGTACATAATGAAATGTTTTCTATGAAGGAACAATTTTATTAACCCTATAACATAATTGGGCAGTGTTTCCCATTCTTCCTTCTTGATTGAATACTATTTATTTATTTGTTTGATCACAATCTCTAAATCCCATTTGATTTCCTGGTGGGATATTTGCATCAATGGGGATAGTTCTAAGCTGACAATTATGACTTTCTATTTTTCTTTAGTATTTTTACAGCCCCCAAATAGTGAAATTAAGTAGGGAAAAGTAGCTTTTATAGGGATATTAAAAAATCCCAATACTGACCTAATTGCGATTCATGTTTTCCATCCACTTACATATAAACATTTTGGAGGAACCATCGAAATACATATCAAATGTTTCAGTAATATCATGGAAAAATAAAGTATCTTAATCTATATGTCTAGTGTCCACTAGTGTGCTTCCCGAGGCGAAATGTTTCATAAGAAAATATACTATTTCCCACAATCTATCTTCCTTATCTGAAGATAAATAGATGTATTATATTGGTAGCATAAATTCTTTTTGGGTTAAAAAACTTGTTAGTATAGGGAGACCAAGTAAGTATTTGATCAGGTTAATGTATTGCACCTTGTGGATTCGTGATCATGGAAATTATCTACCATATTATTCACTTCAATGATCTGTGAAATGATGTTGTTATAAATATTAAAGTACAATGTCTTAGTATCTAGATAAATTAACTGAGGTACTATAGAGTGTTATCATTCCTGATATCATTTTTTTTGTTCTAGGTATGTTCCAATAGATAATTTTGTATAGTCTATATCTATGATAAGTCTCTTTCCTTATACCATAGAAATCATGATCAGTGGCCAGAATATGTAAAACATTATTCTATCAAAGGCCTCTTAATAGTCCATTTCTATTAGTAGGAAACACCATTATTCATTAATATGGTGAAGTGGAGATATTTTCTATCCATGTTTTCTTTGAAAATCTGAATACAAGATAGTTTCCATTAAATCCGCCACAGTTACATAATTTTCAGAGGGGGTAGAAATTTAATGGATTGCACTGGTATTTTTTGGATCAAACATAATGTCCCTATTGTGTACCACAAAGATGAGGAACATCCCTAGTGTTACATTAAAATTACACTTTAGAAAATTCATTGTAACACCATACTTCCACAACATGTGGATGATTTTTTGATTATTGGTGTTATGATTATATCATTGTCAATATTTGACTACCAGTTCACTGACATCATGTTTTTCTATTCATCTCAATAATTTCTTAAAGATATGATGCACTGAATGTTAGTATGTAGTGCAACCTTTCATTAAACAAAAGGGAATGACCTTCTTGTAATAGATACCATCTGGTGATCGGGTGGAAGGGATTCTTTATCTGTAAGGTGCCTCTTTATATGATTATACCCATAATACCCATTGATAAATGAAATGGATTCCACGATAGTATTTGTATTTATCAAACTTTCTATGATTGGAAAGATGAAATATTCATTTGGGAAGTGCCTATTAAGGTCCCATTAATCATTATAGACCATGTTCTTCCCAATATTTTTCTTAAAGGGTATCAATTTGGTGAATAATTTTGGATATTTCACTTCCCAATAAATTTCTTCATTGATCAATTTGTAAATTTGTAATTCTAAATTAGTATCATGAGATTGGTGCATCCTAGTGACTAACTACTTGAGGCATTGATGGTCATCAAGATAGTCTAAGTGTTTTGTAGCTACAATGAGGTCCATCCGAATAATTTATATATAACTCCAAATGAAAACACATCAATGTGGTTCTAGGAATTGAATATATATATCATCCCCTAAAGAAGAATTGTTACACTAATCAGTGTTGGTTACATTCCTTTTTTTTTCGGATTCACCAATATGTTCTCATCCATGGTGGTGGATACAAATTCCTTGCATATGGGGGGAGTGTCCCAATGGTGATCATATTTTTCCTCCAACTCTATGTATATGTTGTCATTTTTAGTAATGGTGGGTACTTCAAGGGTATATATGTTACATTCAAGGTAAGAGAGGCCATGGGATGATACATTTTCTTCATGTACTACCAAATTCATTATTTCTATATTCAGTGGATTATTTCATTCTTTATTCTGTAGTTGAGGGTATGAGTATATTATAATTCCTTATATGAATGTAATTTCTTGGGGGAATCATTAATTCTTTATGACTATTCCATAGAATTATTTGATCTCAATATATAATTTGATTATTCATGTTTCTATGAATTCACTAAATCTGATAGCACTTCCATCACATTGAAATGATCCAAGGAAGTTTTCAGCTCATGATAACTCATTGAGATGAAATATTCTTCCTAAATTAGGTTTATGGGAATCCCATATTTAATATAGAGCAGACTCCAAGGATTCAGAGGAGTGGTTCCCAAGACATTGGGGAATGAAAAATGAATATCATCACCCACCAATGTTTATTTATTATTATTATTATAGAAACCTAACTCATTACATATGGATTCGAAATACTTTAAAGGTAAAATACCATCACATAGTATGCCAACATTTCTATCATTGGGGAATTTCAATAACTGATGAAATACTAAAGATAGAAACACATGTCTATGTAGAAATGTTTTTCTAAGAATTAATTTAAATGATGTGTCCTACTATATACCATCACCTAAACATTAGATATTAAATCCCAAAACATATTATTTAGCATGATAATCTCAATAGGGCTTTTTTTCTCTTAATATAACCATGAGTTGTGAGATTTCGTGTATGTCAATTTCCATCGCTATATCCGAAAACATCAGATATTTTGAATTAAGAAAATGATATTCCCATAAACATAATTAACATGATATTTTAAGTTGTCTAAATTTTTGTGTTTTATTGAAACATACATTGGTCTAATATGTTTATGGATAACTTCTTCTTGGGTGTATTATATGATTGATATGGTAAAATGAATTTATGATAGTATAGTATCTACTCTACAAACATAATATATAGATACATATATCATTAAATCATTTGGACTCTATATGGGTTTGATGTGTGTCACTATAAGTTGTTTTGAAATAAGGAGAGTATATAAGATTTTGTGTTATACTGGAACAATAAGCAACTCTTTCAGAATGTTATATATTTTTTCATAGTTTTTTGCTTAACAAGGTGGGGTTTTCCATATTATGTGTCTCTTTAAATATTTTTTTAAGGTTAATAGAATGGATAATGATATGAGATTGAAGGAGAATATACATGCCGGGATACACCAACCTTCCCATTTGTCTGGGGTTATCAAACAATAACACCCCCACTAATTAGTCTTGTAAAATGATTAGGCTTCAATGAAATCTGGAGAGATTTTATGAATCTTCAATAATTTTTTTGGTTACTAGAGTTCTGGAACATTGTTCAATGTTATATATATGTTCTATACATGGATTGGGATGAAATATTGGGTTCAACCATGCCCACACCATTCCCTGTATACTTAACTTATGCATTATCAGCCTTCAGCTTCCTAAACACATTTATGGACCTCATACTTAGAGGTATATTAATCATCATTGACGGAAACTGTTATGTTAATTTTTATAATAGGATTAAAACGATCTCTTCATCCAATGAACGTTCCATTTTGTGTGGCAGTTTCAATTTACTATATATCGAAGGAAATATGTTTCTATGACTTGAAGATTGTGCAAGAGCTGGTTATGACTATTTCTCTCATGTCTTATCATGTTTATAATGTTTAAATATTCCTATGTGGGTGTAATAAAAGAAACCTCCCTTGATACCAGGATAATTATTATCTTCATAATCTATTCTCTCTAGGTGTCATGATGTCAATCGATATTCGTTAGAGTTATCCAGCTGTCAAACATCTCTCCACACTTGGCCATAACCTCATGCTAGTCACCTTATTCATCTAATGGCATGATGGTTACAAAGGTCACATGTTTTGAGGCCTTTACTAGTATCACCTATATAGAATCCACTGTGCTCTAGAATTTTTATTTAAAGACAAATCAGTCCCCAATGTTGTGTCACAACCTACTATAAAAGTGGAACTAGTTAGGATAATCATGGAGGATGACACTATTGTGTTTCCTAGGATCTAGAATCTTTATTAGGTTATTTTCCATGTATTATTGTAAATAAATAGGGAACTTATCATTACCTAATGAGTATTAATTATTCAATAATTAATTAAATTCAAGGCATACCTAATCTTTTTTCTTCTTTAGGTCGAGGGAAATGTTGTCGCAAAGACCCGGGAACAAATCTGGGTGGAGCCATATTTTCTGGGTAGATGTAGCAGTACTATAGCGAGAACTGTAGTAGTACTATAACAGGAACTATTTGGTACTATAGTAGCTGAAACAATTCATACATTTGGGAATTTGGGACACCAGTTTTATCCTTGGGTCCTCCACCTCTTTCGGGCCACCCTAGGCCTTTGGGCCAGTTATCTCTCAAGGCCTTCGGGCCACCTTAAGGCCTTCGGGCCACCGCAAGGCCTTTGGGTCACATGAATAGGTAGATATACCAGTTAGAAAAAAGGCACAAGGAAACCTATTAGGATCAGAGAAAGAAAATTAACCAGAGAAGAGCTAACCAGAATTGGAAGAATGAAAGGGTATGGCATTGCCATCGATATTGGGCCTCTGCTGCTCTGCACATGATAGCTAGCCAACCAACTATGTGAAGGGGGTGAGAGTGCCGATTTCAAAACATGTGAAGGGAAGGATCCATTCCATGTTGTCTTGTCTGAGTGATTTCCAATAAGACCTATGGGTCATGTAATAGTATCTAAGCCTTCGATCCTTGTATGGGTTCCACATCACCCCTTGAAAGGAGTGTTATAAAAAATAATAAAAAAGTCCTTCGGGACATTCAGCCACAGTGTTTGAATGGGAACTACACCTGGACTAAGAGTAAAAATGGCAGTATCTACCTTACCATCCCTTTTTCCATATTCCAAGTGAGTGATATAAGATTTATCATTGGTCCATTGGTTGGAATCATCTTGGAATTATGTCATTTCTACAAACTCCTGGAATTCGGTAAAGTACTTAATCAGGATCAATGGTGGTTACATCTTATCATAAATATTATTAGGATAAAGTAAAACCATTTTATCTGGTGAGATAAGGATATGTAGTGAATATGTTCAACCATTAAATCTATTAATGATGTCAGGAACCCTCTCATTTTATCATTTTTTCCAATTTTTTGTAGAAAAAATATTATTTTCCATAACATGGAGCTGAATTGATGAATAAATTGATGAAAAAGGCCTTACCATCATGAAACGTATCTTGTTGGAAGGTTGATGTACCAAAAAAATCTCCCCAATTTATTTTATACAAAAATATTATAATTTTGACCTCTTATTGATCTTGAGGACCTATCCTAAAACCCCATCATCTCATGAACTCTGTGGGATGCTATTCTGGATCTTCCATTCTATCAAAGGATGAGATGATATGATTTATTAAATCAGATGGGGAAAATGATTCATCAACCAATTTGGGTTATAGATTCTTATTTGGCTACACAGTTGTGTACTTCCCTTCTATGGAGTTAATTCAACCATCTTGGGACTAAATGGACATGTGGAGTCTCAAAGGTACCGCTGTTTAGACCACCTCATTCCTATAGGGAATGTAAAAGGTTTCATGAGGTGTACCCATTTTTGTATTACTATGAATCTTGATCCATGCTAGGACTGAAATATTATCTTGATGGGGGATAGATTTTTTCCACAATGGATAAAATTATTGATCAACCTTAACATCCTCATGTATATATAATGGTTATCTAGATGTAGAGAAAAATTTCCACAATGATACCTCTCTTATTTCTTTATTATATATCTCATGATATATGGGAGGAGGGAAATTAATCTCTGTATGAAGATGTTACCCATTGGGAATGTTTCCCCATTGAATTTCCTCATTGAGTTGTCTATCATTTTGTATCTCATTCATGTATTGTTCCAATTGTTCACCTATAGAAACAATTTCATCTATATTGGGTTGTTAGTTTGATATGAACACAACATTCCCCTCATCATTGTTAGTTTTCTACCATAGAGGTGGAAGTTCATAATTTTAAGAATCTAGGTTTTTCTCCTTCTTTGAATCTGCACATGTGGATACTTAGTTGGTGCATCTAGATCACCTTCCTCCTGAGGTATTTTGTTTAATTCCCTTAGTTTGAGTTTTCATTTTGGTCAACATCACTTTATGTGTCTATGGTGATAAAATTAACTGAATTCTCTCAGGAAATAGTAGTTATCCCATCGCTTTCAATGCAATAGGGTGATTATGTACTGCTTAATCCTCTTTTAAGGGTTGAATTATGCTTATTTCTCTAACCCCTGGCCATATTGGACCATTTTTAATTACATACCTTATGTGGATTTATTTATTACCCAATATGTTCCATCAGACATAGTTTATTGATAATGACCTTAAGGGACTTTCTTTTCATTCTTTATGAATATTATTATAATATTAATGGTGTGTCCCATGTTTAGAGGAATAGATGGCACATCAGCTGTCAATATTTACCTCTTATCCTAGAAAGAATAGATTCCATTTTGGGTGATGATAATGGTGAAAATGTCCCTAGTTCTAGGGGTTAGGAAAAATTTAGTACTTTTATTGGAACATTCTATTCCTATTTTTGAGGATTCGAGAATTACATTTGTGGATATAATCACAATTGAGGATGAAATTGAGATATAAATCACCCTATACCTAAATGATGTGTTTATATGAAACCACTTCAAATTTCTCTGGGGCCCTCTCAGGTTGTGATGATCCTGGTGATGGATATTGAGATAAAAATGCCATGATTCCTATGGAATAAAGTTTTTTTGTAGATTCCCCCAATATATACTAGATCCTCTTAGGGTTTTGTGACTTAAGGGGTGGAGGTGGTGATAAATATTCCCCAATCCCTATAGGTTGGTTTCGTTTCTGTAATAATATTAAGGCATTTTCCATTATAATTTATATAATTTGGTTAAATTATGATCATGCATAAGTCATGTTCAATGGATTAATATTATGAAAGTATTATTCTTTGGGATCCCGTCATGTAGTCTACAACATCATATTACATTTCTGAAATTTGTTCCAATTTTTTCAAGGTCGCTATCTTAGGAATTTGTTGGTAGCCTACTCCCTCTATTCATGATATATTTGTGCATTCAATGTGGTGAAATTTCATTATGTTGACCAACTCGCCCATGCATCACTTGGTCCCCTGATATCTCAAGTGTCTAGGATATTAAAGGATTCTATATTAGTGGATTTATAATGGCCCAAGGAAATAGTGATGTGCAAAACTCTATAATTTCCTCATTGTTGGATATTAATATCAGTTGTGGCCTTAAAAATATAATGCTAATGGGTCAAGGTGAAGTGGTGTAATGATTGCTATATATTTTCACTGTGCTTTTCCAATTTTGGGTCCCAATCCATAGAGATAGAAGAATGGTCAATTTTAATGAATAATAAGTTTATGGTCTGAATATGACCCTAGTTAGGAGACATTTCTATCCATTAAACCATGATGATTAACCCACAAGTTTGGGAATAGGAAATGATTTGTCACGACCCGACCCTACCCGGGCTCGAGCCGCAACTACCCCAAGCCCACCTCCATAGGCCAGGAGCTGGCGACCAGTGCCGCAGGCACAATAACTCAGGGAGGCCATTGCCTAAGAACCTGTACGCACACACGCAACACACTCAATGCAAAAGAGCAGAGTAAAAGAAAGAACAAGTAGAGTAAAAAGAACAGCTGCTATATGTATACCACAAATGTGCATCGACCTCTAACAATACAAAGTACAAACTAAAAGGAAAAGCAGCAAAACACACGCCCTACCAGAAAAGTGCCACAACCCGGAAACATGTAAACAAAAGAAAAACAACCGGAAGGGGTCCACCACCTTGGACCTAACCATGACCACCGCACACGGTCCAAGCTCCCAAGCTCTTATGCTCCACTGAATCCACGCTCCACCTGTCCGTCGTCTGCAAGGGCACACTAAGTGTGGGAAAATCCCGAGTAGGGGTGAGTACAAAAAATACTCAGTAGGATACCCCGATGGTTCGAGGGAGCATCAAAGGAGGTACCGAAGGGTGAGCAGTAGATCGAATAGGGAGTATAACAGAAGTACAACAGAGAGTGCAGTAAAGAGTCCAGCTCAACCCAATAAGAGAAAGGAGGTATACTCTTCCAGACACAAGGAGCTTGAAACGGTGAGAAGATGAACTTCTCGTCAAGTCTTCTCTACCTATAGCAGGAGAGTATACTCGTCCAACCACGAGAAGCTAGACACGAAAAGCACGTGGCATACCCCACACATATTCGCCTCCTCTGGAAGGAGAGTAGCCAAAACCCAAGGAGTGGGTACTGGAACAAGGTATATACATATACATATGCTCAACAAGAAGCCCGAACAAGGTCGTAAGGGGATCTTCATCCCGTAGCTCAGCCCAAGAAAAGAGAGTCGCCTACAGTCCCAGAAGTAAACACCATCGTTGCCCAACATCCCGTACGTCTGCCGCGAACCGCAAGCTAAGGGGCTCAATCACCGCACTTCGACATTATCCGCTTTGGGCGACACTGACTCGCCCGCACGGGTTTAGATCGCGTCACCAGAACGCGTCTCAGTTGGGAAAGTGCCCCTCGTACTTGAGAGTTCTAAGGAAAGTCATACCACACCTCGTCACTACCATGTAGTCGAGAGGTCTCCTCAAAGTCAAAGCCATTACATCACCGACCCGTACAACCAAGGGTCCCGCTTCGGTATTTACGGAGGAAAGCCAGAGGCTAGCTGAGTAGAAAGGACTGAGCTTGGAATGCCAACAGGTGTCCCACTACCCAGCACGGCTGGAGGGTAATTCATAACCAGATATTGGGTTACCCACTGCCTAGCCCCGCTGGAGGGTAAACCATAATACATCATCCAGAGACCCACTGCCCAGCCCCGCTGGAGGGTAGACCATAACACATCATCCAACAACCCACTGCCTAGCCCCGCTTGAGGGTGGACTTGGAATAAGTCAATAGCCGACCCACTGCCCAGCCTTGCTGGAGGGTAGACCTGGAATTCGTCGACAGGAGACCCACTGCCCAGCCTTGCTGGAGGGTAAACCTGGAACTAGACGACGGGCGACCCACTGCCCAGCCCTGCTGGAGTGTAGACCCTAAGAAGTCGTCGGGTGACCCACTGCCCTGTCTCTGCTGAAGGGTAGACCCAAAGTGTATCGGGTGACCCACTGGCCAGTCTCTGTTGGAGGGTAAACCCTAGAAGTCAGTGAGCAACTTACTTCCCAGCCCTGCTGGAGGGTAAACCCGAAGGAGTCTATGAGTAACCCACTACCCAGCCCTGCTAGAGGGTAGAACTCAGAACTGCTCTATCCATCTCTATTGGAGGGTACACCACTGGCCAACCAAACACGTAGTGGGTATCGCGCAACCACCCAACTCCAGAACAACTCACCCAAAAGAGGTTCTGCGTCTGTTCCATCACTAGGTGTCACTAGCACTGCTACTGGCCAATCCATCGAGGACAAAACCAGGGGGAGACCACTCAACCCTACTGGTCAAACAAACGAGCACAGAGGGACCCTCTACGTCGTGAGAGGTCAAAGTGCGCAAAGCAGAACCCGACACGCATGTGGGGCCCACACAAAGTTTGGCCCCATCGCAACCCCAACCAAGCGCCCAAACGTTCTCAGGTACGAACCACATGTACCTCCAAGCATTCCCATATACTCCCAGAGTATACCACATTCTCAGCCCAATGGCCATCATGCACACGACATACAACGTCAACGCGAAGGCATGACGTAACATCTCCAACTCAAAGGCCCAGGCACGACCAACCACATCTTGTGAACCATTTATATCACTCTCCCAAGAATGTGCGGTCACACACCAAGGGTCCTCTACAAACATGGTAGGACGAACCGCCACCAGAGCACCTTTCATGCTTCCACATTTAATAAGATCGCGTATAAGGCTCCACACAACCAAACGATCGCACCGTTGTAATCCTTGCGTAAAAGCACGCGAGATAGACTACTCACTTGCCCGAAACGGTCAACCGGTGAAAAAGGTACTATTCACTGTGACCAAACCTGTGTGGGGCCCACCCTAAGATCCCAAAACTGAACCAACGGATCACGCCACTGCGATCCCCTCAGAAAAAATACAAGGGATTGAGTACTCAATCGCCTAAAACGGACACCCAGGGAAAATGGTACTATTCACCGTAGCCGTGTCGGGTGGGACCCACACCACGTCCCCAAAAAAGGTCGGGCAAACTGTACCATTGCAATGCTCTCGAAAAACCACGTCAAATTGACTGCTTACTTGCATGGAATGGGTATCCGGAAAAAAGGATGCATTCTGTCGCACCACACACTAGCGGTGCCACGTGGGACCCACATCCCGGTCCCAAAACTCAACGAACGGATCGCACCGTTGTGACCCTCTCGAAGAAGCACACAAGATGGACTACTCACTTGTCCAAAATGGTTGCCCGGTGATAAAAATGGAAAATCACCGTCGACGCCCAAACGGACCCCGTGGGCCCCACACCATCGTGCCAAATTAGAGCGGGTGGATTGCACCGTTGCAATCCCCTCAGAAAAACATCCAGAAAGGACTGCTCACATGCCCCGAACGGACGTCCGATGAAAAAGTCATGATACGCTGCACACAGCTCAAAAGTCGGTTCATGGGGCATGCGCCTCAACTTTGGCCTCAATGCCTGAAACCACCCTGGAAAATTCTGCCTCGGTGCCAGGGTCGCAACGCCACTGACGGCGCTCAAAACGGACGCCGGACGCGTCCGCACTGACCAAAATAAGAATCTCGGAAAAAACGCTTGTCCACGTAAATACGTGCCGCGCCTCCGAGGCCCCTAGTTTCGGGAATTAAAAATTCCCGAAACCATCTCAAAATGTTCCCCTCGACGCAAGGTCCACGCTGCCACTGACGGCGTGCAAAACGGACGCCCGTAGCGAATGCTACTGGTGTCGGAAATTCTAAAGGGGGAAACCCCCTTGGGCCGGACCGGCCCGGTCCGGCCGCGGCCTGTCGCCACCGACCGGCCTTGATGGCTAGTCGCTTTCTTTTCCACAGCGACACGCGTTGCGCGGGTCGCGGTCGCCGCACATGGGGTCATGCACCGCGCGGCCCCCTCCTCCTTGCCCTACGACGACTCCGTCGCGCGGAACCCCGGCCGCCCGCCGTCTCACCCAGAGAGCCCCGCTGCCCCCGACCTGCCATCCACAGCCGCCTGTTGTCGCACACCGTCGCCACCAGCGCCCGCTGCCGTCGCGCCGGAGCTCCCCGGACTACCGTGCTGCCGCCGCAAAACTCCAAAACCCGCAAACTTCGGCGAGTGTTTGCGATTATCTCCAAACTCGGATATTTGATCTGAAAGAGGCGATGGGATGAACGGAAAACGTACTACACATTCATGGGATTTGATTGCAAATTCGACAGAAAATTGACAAAACGAACTTAGGATGAACGTGGTGTGGGAAAGAAAACGCAATGAAACCCTACCTCGCTGGGCTTCGCCCGGAGCTTCGCGTCGATCTGCAGGCATCACCACACCTTGCCGGAGTCGCCTCATCGGAGATAGAGGAGGAGAGGGAGAGGGGTTTCACCAGGGGGTTTAAGGGAGAAGGGGAGGGGAATTTGTTTATTTAAGGGGGAATTAATTAAATTTTAATTAATTAAAACCCCCCAAATTTAACCCGCATCTGAAACATTTGGAGAGGTCGAAATTTAACCTCCCCTTGGGTAAATACCACCTCCCGAGCACAATGGTTGTCTCAAAATTTGATTCCGAGATTCCGTTTTAAAGTTATAAAGCTGAACGCCCAAAGACGCCAAATTACGAAAACACCCCTGGGGCCATTTTTCACAGACGGCCCACACCCGCGAAACTTATACCCCTCCTATGGGAAACAACACGCTCCAAACTCAATGGTGCCCTCAGTTTCCAATCCAAGCCAACGTTTAAGAGATACTAGCGTTTCACCATTAAACGAATAAATTAATTATTTAATTTATCCGTTCCACGTTCCGAAAGCGAGCGAGGGGTCCAAACGTCCCGCACTGACACGTTTTATGTCGTTCCTAGGGTAAAAACCCCGTTTTAGACCCATCCGTACACTCGGATCTCTGATCCGGATCACCGTTCAGGAGTTATCGAAATTATTTGGCGTTTCCAGTGTGAACGCACTGAAAATTTAATTCTGGCCACTCTGGGGCTCGGAATCGCACGCCGTCTGAAGGCGCTGCTCTGGAATATAATCAAGAATATTCTAATGTCTTTCATAGCAAAACATGGGTTCTTTCATCTTTCCGTCCTTCAAGATTTTCATCCTCGAAAAGCAAAACTAGGGAGCAACAATGTGTACTAAGCCCACAACTGGCTTTCCATACCCAGAAGAACCCACACACAGCTCTGCATCACCGCACAGAGACCAATGGATTGATCCGTTCACGCGAGGTTGGCCCTTGCCGACGTCTTCCACCCACTCCAGACTTTGGGGTTAGGGAGAGGCAGTAGACAACCTCTCCATCCCTTTGAACAGTCTCAAACGACCCGAAGGCTCTCGAGGGAAGCTAACCTCCCCGAACGAACCTCTACGTCGCACGCCGCGACTGGAATCATCGCCCGCACCTGGAACAAGGCCCGGTGATTCCCTCCTTCAGAGTATCCATATGGTGAAACACCCAAGGATATCTGTTCATGCAAGGTTCCACATTCGATGCTCTCCTACACGCTCAAAAGGCGAAGGAGTCGACACCATCGACTAATGAAAAAGGTTCCACGCCTTTTACCTTACCAACACAGGGTTACACCGACGCCCCTCGTCACCACGATAACACCTCAAGCATGGAGCTGGGAGGAAAACAGTTCACACATAGAGTCTAACAATTCTACACCAAAAAGGTATAAGAGTTGTAGAGCATACCTCTTATCACCTCATGCTCTGCATGATCGTAGACATCCAAAGCTCGTGGCTGTCCGCAGTCCCAACTGTCAGCTCCCGGAGCCTGACGTGGACCACCTAGTGGTGATGGGAAGACCTCGTAAAGCCGTACCTTACTACCAGCTCCTCCCGCTCCTCTTCTAGCACCACATCTCTGGGTACTACTCTGATCACGGCGCTGCCTCTACCGTGGTGGTGCACCTGCTGCCTGCCCGAAGCTCTTAGCAACTCGGGTCGGGTAGTCTCATGCCAAGTGACCTCGTCTGTCACAAGCATAACTCCGACACCACTATGGTGTATGACCATGCCACTGAGTCCGGTTGTTAGAAATACACCTGTGTCGAGGTCCTGCTTGCCGACGCCCGCTAGCCGCGACAAACGTCTCGGCTCCAACATGCCTGCTGCCACCACAAACACTAGAACGTGACAGGAAGCCCTCTCTCACCAGCGCCTGTTATAGCACCCCGGAATATGTGGAAATTCCCAAGGGTTCTATGACAGCACAAATCTCTTGGCGGAGACCCTACTCAAACTTCCATGCTCAGATGTTTTCGTCATGGACCAAGTACGGGTAAATGCGTGCACGGTCTGCAAAACTAGCCGTATACTCGGCCACCATCATCCCTCCCTGCTGAAACTGCAAGAGCTCCTAAATCCGAATGGAGCACAAGCAGGAGGGGGGGGGGGAAACTCCTCAAAGAACAACAACTAAAAGTCTACCCATGAAAGCGATGACTCGTCAAGAAACCGAGTCCCCAGACTCTATCAACGCCAAGCTGATCCAAGAAAAAGGCTGGCTGTCGAAGCAACTCTCTAATCTGTCAGCGTCTTCACAAGCCAGAAAAGGCTAACCACTACCTCTATCCAACCATCTACTGCCTGAGGGTGTGTCTCACCACTGAACCTCATCAGTCTCTGCCGCTGGAACTCACAGAGCACGCTCAACATGCGCTCAAGATCAGCCTGCTCTGCTGAAACAGCCTGCTGCTCAACAGGTGGGGGTGCTACTAACGGCCCACCCAGAGGAAGGGGCTCGAATGATGGGTCTTGGACTGTGGGATCATAGCTCACAGGGTCGTCGTCACGAACCAAAGATGGTATCTTGGCTGGCTGTCTTTGCGGAGACATCCTGAATATTGTCAAGGAGTGCTGCGGTCAGACGAGCATAATGTATATACCAACAATAACAACGATGGGGAGTTGACTCAAGAAGGTCAATCAAGACTCAGTTCTTTGTGATGCACAAAAAAATTCTTCTACAACAAGTGTCTCAGCATGCCGAGTCGACAAGCGGGTTATCAGGGTCCTGGTGAATGGATACACCGGCCGCCGCACCATCACTGGACTCCCTGGCCTGAAAGCCACTCTCGAGACACGTTTACATTGTTGGCCTAAATCCCAAACAATTCCTCTTTTAGGGACGTCTGAACAACGTCCCGAGGAACGAACCAGCTCTGATACCACTTTGTCACGATCCGACCCTACCCGGGCTTGAGGCGCAACTACCCTAAGCCCGCCTCCATAGGCCAGGGGATGGAGACCAGCACTGAAGGCACAATAACTTGGGGAGGCGTTTGGCTAAGAACCTGTACACACACACACAACACACTCAATGCAAAAGAGCAGAGTAAAAGAAAGAATAAGCAGAGTAAAAAAGAACATCTACTATATGTATACCACAAATGTGCATCGACCTCTAATAGTACAAAGTACAAACTGAAAGGAAAAGGGGAAAAACACGCGCCCAACCTGAAAAGTGCCACAACCCGGCAACAGGTAAACAAAAGATAAACAGCTGGAAGGGGTCCCCCACCTGGGACCTGACCACAACAATCGCACGTGGTCCAAGCTCCCATGCTCCTACGCTCCATTGAAGCCACATTCCACCTGTCTGTCGTCTGCAAGGGCACACCAAGTGTGGGAAAAGCCCAAAAAGGGGTGAGTATAAACAATACTCAGTAGGATACCCCGAAGGCTTGAGGGAGCAACAGAGGAGGTACCAAAGGGGGAGAAGTAGATCGAACAGGGAGTAGAACAGAAGATCAATAGAGAGTGTAGTAAATAGTCTAGCTCAACCCAACAAGAGAAATGAGGTAGACTCATCCAAACACAAGGAGATGGAAACTGTGAGAAGATGAACATCTCATCGTGTCTTCGCTACCTATAGCAAGAGAGTAGACTCGTCGAACCACGAGAAGCTATACACGGAAAGCACGTGTCATAACCCGCGCGTCTTCGCCTCCTCTGGAAGGAGAGTAGCCAAAACCCAAGGTGTTGGTACTGGAACAAGGTATATACATATACATATGCTCAACAAGAAGCCCGAACAAGGTCTTAAGGGGATCTCCGTCCCGTAGCTCATCCCAAGAAAAGAGAGTCTCCTACAGTCCCAGAAGTAAACACCATCGATGCCTAGCATCCCATACGTCTGCCCCGAACCACAAGCTAAGGGGATCAATCACCGCACTTCGACACTATCCGCTTTGGGCGACACTGACTCGGCCGCACAGTTTTAGATCGCGTCACAAGAACGCGTCTCAGTGGGGAAACTGCCCCTCGTACTTGAGAGTTCTAGGGAAAGTCAAACCACACCTCATCACTTCATTTTAGTCAAGAGGTCTCCTCAAAGTCAAATCCATTCCATCACCGACCCGTACAAGCAAGGGTCCCACTCCAGGAATCACGGAGGAAAGCCACATTCTAGCCTCGTAGAAAGGACTGAGCCTGGAATGCCAACAGGTGTCCCACTGCCCAACCTTACTGGAGGGTAATTCATAAACAAATATCGGGTGACCCACTACCCCGCCCTGCTGGAGGGTAAACCATAATAAATCATCTGGCGACCCACTGCCCAGCCCCACTGGAGGGTAGACCATAACACATCATCCAGCGACCCACTACCCAGCCCCGCTGGAGGGTAGACCTGGAATAAGTCGATAGGCGACCCACTGCCCAGCCTTGCTGGAGGGTAGACATGGAATAAGTTTATAGGCCACCCACTTCCCAGCCTTGCTGGAGGTAAACCTGGAACTAGACGACGGATGACCCACTGCCCAGCCCTGCTGGAGGGTAGAACTTAAGAGGTCGTCGGGTGACCCACTGCCCAGTCTCTACTGGAGGGTAGACCCAAAGTGTGTCAAGTAACCCACTACCCAGTCACTGCTAGAGTGTAAACTCTAGAAGTCAGTGAGCAACCCACTACCCTGCCCTGCTTGAGGGTAAACCCGAAGGAGTCGATGAGTTACCCACTGCACAACCCCACTAGAGGGTATAACTCTGAACTGCTCTAGCCATCTCTACTGGAGGGTACACCACTGGCCAACATAACACGTAGTGGGTATCGCGCAACCACCCAACTCCAGAACAACTCGCCCAAAAGAGGTTATGCGCCTTTTCCATCATTGGGTGTCACTTGCACTGCTACTGGCCAATACATCGAGGACGAAACCAGGGGGATACCACTCAACCCTGTTGGTCAGACAAACGAGCACAGAGGGACCCTCTACGTCGCGAGAGGTGAAAGTGCGCAAAGCAGAACCCAAAACGAACGTGGGGCCCACACAATGTGTGGCCCCATCGCAACCCCAACCAAGCACCCAAACGTTCTTAGGTACGAACCACATGTACCTCCAAGCATTCCCGTATACTCCTAGAGTATACCACATTCTCAGCCCAAGGGCCATCGTGCACACGACACCCAACGTCAACGCGAAGGCGTGACATAACATCTCCAACTCAAAGGCCCAGGCACAACCAACCACATCTTGTGAACCATTAATATCACTCTCCCAAGAATGTGCGATCACACGCCAAGGGTCCACTACAAACACGGTAGGACGAACCGCCACCAGAGCACCTTTCATGCTTCCACATTTAATAAGATCGCGTATAAGGATCCACACAACTAAACGAATCACACCGTTGTAATCCTTGCAGAAAAGCACAATGGATAGACTACTCACTTGCCCGAAATGGTCAACCAGTGAAAATGGCACTATTCACCGTGACCAAACCCGTGTGGGGCCCACCCTAAGATCCCAAAACTGAACCAACGAATCATGCCACTGCGATCCCCTCGGAAAAAATACACGAGATTGAGTACTCAATTGCCCAAAATGGACACCCGGTGAAAAGGGTACTATGCACCATAGCAGGGTCGGGTGGGACCCACAACACGTCCCCGAAAAAGGTCGGGCGAACTGTACCATCACAATTATCTCAAAAAAGCACGTCAAATTGACTACTTACTTGCGTGGAATGGGTATCCGGAGAAAAAGATGCATTACAGCACACCGTACACGAGCGGTGCCACGTGGGACCCGCATCCTGGTCCCGAAACTCAATGAATGGATCGCACCGTTGCGATCCTCTCGAAGAAGCACACAAGATGGACTACTCACTTGTCCAAAACGGTCGCCCGGTGATAAAGATGGAAAATCACCGTCGATGCCCAAACGACTCCCCGTGGGCCCCGCACCATCGTGCCGAATGAGAGAGGGCAGATTGCACCATTGCAATCCCCTCAGAAAAATATCCAGAAACGACTGCTCGCATGCCCTAAACGGATGTCCGATGAAAAAGTCATGATACGCTGCACGCAGCACAAAAGACGGGCAGTGGGGCCCACACCATAACATCGGGCTCAACACCTGAAACCACCTTGGAAAAGTCCACCTCGGTGCCAGGGTCGCAACGCCACTGACGGCGCTCAAAACGGACGTCGGACGCGTCCGCGACGTCCAAAACAAGAATCTTGGGAAAAACACTCGTCCACTTAAAGACGCATCGCGCCTCCGAGGCCCCTCATTTCGGGAATTAAAAATTCCCAAACCCATCTCAAAAGGTTCCCCTCGACGCAAGTTCCACGCTGCCGCTGACGGCGTGCAAAACAAACGCCCGTAGCAAAAGCTACGGGCGTCGGAAATTCCAAAGGGAGAAACCCCCTTGGGCCGGACCGGACCGGCCCTGTCCGGCCGGTCCGCCCACTGCCGGCCCGCGACCCGGCCGCGGGTCCGGTTTGCTCCACCGCGGCCAGCTGGCCGCGGCCCGTCGCCACCGACTGGCCTTGATGGCTGGTCGCTTTCTTTTCCACAGCGACCCGCGTTGCGCGGTTCGCGGTCGCCGCACACGGGGTCGCGCACCCCGTGGCCCCCTCCTCCTTGCCCTCCACCGGCGCCGCCGCGCGGCACCCCGGCCGCCCGCCGTCTCACCCAGGGAGCCCCACCGCCCCCAGCCTGCCATCCGCAGCCGCCTTCTGCCGCACGTCGTCGCTGCCCACGCCCGCTGTCACCGCGTCGGAGCTCCCCAGACCACCGTGCTGCCGCCACAAAACTCCAAAACCCACAAACTTCGGCGGGTGTTTGCGATCATCTCTGAACTCGGATTTTTGATCCGAAAGAAGCGATGGGATGAACAGAAAACGTACTACTAATTCATGGAAATTGATTGAAAATTCGACGGCAAATCAAAAAAACGAACTTAGGATGAACGTGGTGCGGGAAAGAAAACGCAACAAAACCCTACCTCGCTGGGCTTCGCCCGGAGCTTCGCGTCGATCCGCCGGCATCACCGCACCTTGCCGGAGTCGCCTCGCCGGAGATGGAGGAGGAGAGGGAGAGGGGTTTCGCCCGGGGGTTTGTAACACCCCGAGATTTTATGAAAAATATATTTTTTAATTTAATTTATGTCTTGTGTTGTACGCAACACCAAAAGGAGCTTGCACAACACGCATCCTTGACTTTCCTTGCATCACACGTAATCGCGACCTTCCTCGATAGCGTGTGTAGTACGCAATACCGAGTTTCACTAAACGAGATATTATTATAATATTATTATGAACTAGCCATTATGAATAGTAATACCCACTTTTTGAAATTTCAAAAATTTTATCTTTCAAAATGGACTTCAATTCTGGATTCGGAATATCAAAATTTGCTTAGGATGAAATTTTTGTACTTTTCAGATAACTTTCATATTCTGATGAATAGTGAAAATTACAAAATTTTAATTAAAAAAAACTTTTTTAATCGAAATAATTAATAGTGATTAATTATTAATTTGAGTTGTATTAAAGTATATTTAGAATATATTTTTACCATTTAATACAATGTTGGTCATTGGATGCATTTTCACATTTAAACCAGACATAAACAAGTGTCAATATTTTGATAGTTATTATCTCTTAAAAACACGCTATTTGTTTTGACGACGAGAATTAATTTTTAAATTAATTATTGCAACTGATATGTTTTGAATTTGGTAAAATAGACATCATTTTTGAATTCATAATATCAAATATATCTTAGGCCTAATTTTTTGTGTTTTTCTAGAAAGTTTCATTTTTTTGATGAATAGTGAAACCACTAAGTGGTAGTTAAAAAACTGAATTTTTCATAAAAAATAATTTTACTGCTTCTGTGAGTGGACTTTTGAAAATCTGAGAGACACAGTTGATGTCAGTATGTAAAATGTGGTTCAATGAGATGAAAATAATTTTTTGTGAATAGTAACTTTTTACTTTTATTTACCACGGTTAAAAGTAAATAGGGTAATTAAGGGTAAAAATGATATTATTATTACCCTAACACATGTCCTAATTCTATTGGAAAAGTTTAATTTGACCAAAAACAACCTTAGGAATAACATATGACAATTTAGGCCCACTTGGATTAGATTCGGACATTTATTATTAATTTATTTAAAGAAGGGTTAAAATAGATAAAATCAAAGTTTAATAAGTAAATAATTTTTAATATAGGATTATAAATAAGATAAATTCGACTATAAATATTCATTAGAAAGCTAAAAAGATTTTCTACATAATGGTATTTTATGTTTAATTTTTAGACATTAAATAAGTTAATTTATTTATGAAACAATGATGATGCCGTAATTATCTTATTAATGAAATATTGACATAATTGATGTTATAAATACCCAAATAAATGAAATATGAGACTTTTTATGAATTCCACTAATTTTTTAGGTTAATATACCATGTTAGTATTTATTTAATTAACTTTTTTAGAACTAATCATTTTGTTATGATTTTCACAAAAATCAATTACTAAATAGTGCCAAAATTGACATAAAATAGTTATTAAAGAAAATATTATATTATTAATTGTAATATTATTTCTAAAAATCTATGGTTCGAAAACAAGACTTAGATAAGGTTATATATATTAATAATAAACAACTTGGGGTTCTTTTGGCTTGTTATAGTAAGTTTATTAACCTTATAATTTAAGAACACAAAAAGACACGGTAAAAGTAAAATTATTTAACTTAAAGTTAAATCTAAATGATAAGGTTAAAATAAGAACCTAAAGTTGTATAAATTATATTTGATGAGATTTGTTCGACCCATCCCCACTTTAGCTTCTAAATAAATCAATTTGGAGCTATTTAAAACCGAATTTGGCTTTATAATAAAATAATATTTTTTGTTTTTCCAAAGGAGCCCCTCTCCTCCCTTATAAAAGGGAACCTCCTCCCCCTCTTCCTCACACCACTTTTAGCCTTCTTGATCTAAAAAACCCTGCCAAATTCTCTTCTCCACTTCCCTAGAAACATCCTAGAGGTCCTGGTATTCTTCAAAGAACAATTTTAGTACCCTAAAAGGAAGTCTCAAAGAGGCGCTTCAAAGAAGAGGTAATGCCCGTTACCGATTCTTTCAACTTTATTTCTTCTTCCACTTCTTCTTCATTAGTTGTTTCATTATGAAGTAATAACATCAGTATCAATCATATACTGATATGTTATTATAATTATTAAACAACCCTATTTCACCATCTATCCATCCTATGGAAAACGAAATCACCGCGTGTGCGTACGTACGGAATACCGTCTCCACGCTGTGGTGTAATCTATTTTCGACCACCACCTTACTTGGATGGGTATAATGGTGTAAAAAATGAATATATATGATTATTGTGAAGTGATATTGATTCTGAAATAGTATACATACACTCCAATACAATTCCACGATCATGGGAACGATATCATCGCTCGTGCGTACGTACGGAATACCGTCTCCACGATGTGATGCGACTCGTTATACATGATCTTCATTTCATAATGATTATATAAATGAATTGAGTGAATGAATATGATATATATTACAATAAAAACATTCTGGAAATGTGTTTTCTATAACCTAAAAGAATAATAAGAATTTATTCGACAAAACACACATAAGAACAAAAAGCAATAAACACCCGAATAACAAGTAACAATGAAATATTACTAATAAAAGTTAAGAATATGACCATATATGATATCATAACAATGATTATGATTATAGAATAAGTCAATGAAATTATTTAAATAATTATATACGAGGTTCGGACACTTATGAAGTAAATCGGACCTAAGGTAAGGGAAATATCACAATCTCATTTTTATCCGAGATTGTTTATACTTTGGAATTTACTGGGGTTTATTTTATCATCCACATCCATATTTCCTCAATATTTAATATTATTTCCATCCAACTACAATTGTTTAAATCAAATTTTACCCTTCGGTGAGTTTTTAGTAAAAGATATGAAAAGAATATTTTATCGTTTTTCGTACGAGGTACTTTTTTGTCTTTTCTGACAAATGTATGAGAAGAATGTTTTTTAACTTATATGGCATGAACGGATTTTTAAAACAATATTTCCAAGAATCTTCCTTTAAAAGTTTTCAAGTTTATTTTTAATCAACTTCTTTTAGATTAAAATTGTATGACATGTTAAGAAAGGAAAAATGTTTTTGAAGTAGAAAGGATATTTTCCTCAAGAATGGAGTTGAAGTGTTTTATCAAAATTATTTTCCATATAAGATAATATAGGGTTCTGTTTCTATCCCTATTATTACATTGATTTGATTATGTTGTGATGGAATTATTTATATATCTTATATGAATTGTTTTATGATGTCACAATGTTTATGATTCCCATTTTTATTACATGGGTTATGCTATGATGTATGGTTTATGATTTTATAGCACACATAAGAATGGTATCATTATGAGATGGGTGGGACCTATATCTACCTCCAATGCATTGGGTGAAGATTTTATATCTCATGAAATAAACATGGCTAGAATGACAGGTTAAACCGGTTCAGTGAAATAGGACTGAAACGAGGAATGAACACAGTTCAGAAATGTACTTTGTCTATAAAGATAGTCTTGGAAATGAGTCTTGACTAATAAGAGATGATTCTCTATGATTATGTGTGTATGCCAAAAATCTTCATGTTTTAAGTTATAATTATTGTGATTACATTTCACTACCATGATTTATCCCATGTTATGAAATTATGATCTCTTTTGCAGGGTAAGATTTCCAAATTTTTATGTTCTTATGACTATGATGTGATTGATTTTTCTTTTGTTTACTCTTACTGAGAATTTGAGCTCACCCTTTTATGTTTTCTTTTCCCCAGGATATAAAGAAAGGTTTTAGCTAAAAAACAAAAAGAGGGAAGATATTTATGGGAGATGTTGAAGATCTTTCACCATGATTAGAAGATTATATTCCGAGTTTCCAAAGACACTAAACTATTACGGTACTTGTGTGTGTGTTTTTGTTATGTACTAAGTATTTCTCAAAAGTAATGTAATGTCCATGCACGTCAAGCTTAGGGTATCTACAGTTGATATCAGAGGAAAGTTTTAGTAATCCTTTGGAATCTGGGATGCGAAAACTTTAGTGAGATCCCTAGAGATATTTCTAAGGTATGTCTAGGGATGTCTCTAAGGATAAGTATAAGTATAGGTTATCATCCTAGAATTATAGTAACGATCTTATAATTAAACCTAAGATGTTAGATATTGATGGTACTCCCCCTTTATTATGTTGTTTTCCCTAGCGTGATTTTTTCCTCTCACACTATTATTTTTGGGTTTTAGATGATGGTTGGGCCCGAAGGAACTGTGTTGATCAATTTAATGGACAATGCAATGATTGTCCTCCTGAACCAACAAATGTTATGGGAGATAGAGTGAAAAATCTTATTTTTATACATACACAAGCTATGAATCATTCTGGACTTCCAAATGAGAAGAGAAGGGAACAATATTCTATTGAGTCCTTCATGAGGCAACGTCCACCTTCTTTCAGTGGGTCTTCTGATCCACTTATTGCTGAACAATGGATCAGTACCACAGAAAAGATATTTTCAGTTCTTCAATGTTCTGAACATTATAAAGTCATCTTAGCAGTATATCGTTTGGAAGGTGAAGGTGATCAATAGTAGAACCTTATCAAGAATATAAGGCCAAGAGTTGAAATTGAGTCCATGGAATGGGACAAAATCATGAACTTATTTTTCAATAAGTAATTCCCTCGTATTCTTCAAACAAAGATAAGGAAAGTGTTTCTTGAACTAAAGCAAAAGGATGATGAATCTATTGGTGTATACGAAGCAAATTTTACAAGGATTGCAAGGTATGAATCTAGCTTTATCATCCAACCTGAAAGTAAAGTTGATCGATTCTTCAGTGGATTAAAACCAAATCTTCGAAGGGAATTAGCTATAAGAGACGTCAGTAGCTATGAAGAAACTGTGCGTTGTGCTATCAAGGTAGAAATTGAAGTTGGTGTTACTTATCCATCTCATAGTTTTGACAAGAAACAAAAGATGGAGTTCAAGGAGAAATCTCAGAATAATGATGAAAAGAAGATGAATGTTTCCTTATGCTCAAAGTGTGGAAAGAAGAATGGTGGAGATTGTCTTAAAGGGACTAGAAAATGTTTTAAGTGTGGAAAAGAAGGTCATCGAGTAGCTGAGTGTCGAAGTAATGGAAAAAGGGTTACTAATGGTGTGAATAAAGAAAAGACTGTAGAGAACGCACCACCAACACTTCAATGCTTCAAGTGCAATGAAATGGGGCATTATGCTAATCAATGCCCTAATCCAATGGTTAATGATGATTGACATGAGCAACCACTTAAGGCAAAGGACAAAGGGAAGTCACATGCGATCACTATTGTCGATGTTGAATATGACAATGATGTGGTGGAATGATTAAGTGTTTATGTAATGGTATTCCAAAACAATGTTGTATATAGTATAATGGAATATTGGAATATTTATGTATTGGTCTATTGTGGTTTTCAATAATTTTATGGTACCAATAACCATGGAAAGTGATTGAGATATTTTCGGAAAAAAGATGATATGCGCATAATAAAGGGAAAACGAAAAAATGAAATGTTTGACAGTATTCATGAGCTCATGATTGATATAAGGACTAAGTGATATCATGGTTTGAGTATAAAGAATTTTGAGGATTTTGGTTTGTGGAAAGTGTTAACTTTTAACTGTATTCATGTTTTCACTAAGGTTCAATGGGTATTCATTCTTCAAGAGAATACATGATTAAGGTATTCACATGTTTGTAATTTGACCAACAAGATATATCTTAGGATATATGGGGGATAAATGATGGCATTCACGTGATTATTATGTGACATTTCATGTAATCATTTTCTTTATACTATGAACTTGGACTGAAGTATTTTAGATAAGCATAAAGATTGGAATGGATTATGTTGTACATAAGTTAGTATTGTTTAAGGATAGAAATTTTTTCGATATTATTGATGGGATGTTATAGTAATATAGCTTTAGAAAAAGGACAACCTACAGGACGGGCGGCAACCCATCACGTCGGACAAGGCTGTGGGAATCAGACCCACAATCAATGTGCGACTGGCCTTTATCGCCTACCACTGTCCTACAGGAAGTCCCTGTTTAGTAGAAACTAGTTTTATTATATTAAGCAGTACGATATATGAAGTATAAGTCCATTTTAGGAACCATATATGATTAATCTCACTATAGATGGACTTATGTATTTTTTGATAACTTTTCTAACTATTTGTTTGAGACAGATGGAATGACAAAACATTCTATCACATGATCTGCTAATACATCATGAATGACAAATTCAACTTCATTTCTTTAAGAGATGAAGTGGAAATTGTCCAAAGAATGACCAACGGTGAGACTATACCAAAATCACGAAAGTATTTCTTCTAATTCCAAATTCATCAACTTTAGGGAAATGATCTGGAAAACAAAAAATGTTATCCTAGTGCTCTTATATCCGATGAATCAGATGGTACCTTAGATCGTCACAAATTTATGGCTTTGTGATTGTTGGATTTTTTGTAGCCACGTTCTCTACCACTCTCCATCATAACATGATGGTTAGATTTTTCTTCCATATCCATATTTTCACCTATGTTCTCCTACAAGGATACCCAGTGATGAGTTAATTTGGGTAACCATTACATTTCATACTTTAGTTTTTAAAGCCAAGTTTTGGTATTCCTTTTTACGATGTGGGTTTCTATTAAAGAATCTTTTGAGTAGTAAACCATTTATAACTCTGACGAATTTCGAGGGAAAAATTCATTTTAAGGGGGGTAGAATGTAACACCCCGAGATTTTATGAAAAATATTATTTTTAATTTCATTAATGTCTTGTTTTGTACGCTACACCAAAAGGAGCTTGCACAACATGCATCCTTGACTTGCCTTGCATCAGACGCAATCACGACCTTCCTCGATAGCATGTGTAGTATGCAATACCGAGTTTCACTAAACGAGATATTATTATAATATTATTATGAACTAGCCGTTATGAATAGTAATACCCACTTTTTGAAATTTTATAAATTTTATCTTTAAAAATGGACTTCAATTTTGGATTCAGAATATCAAAATTTTCTTAGGGTAAAATTTTGGAACTTTTCGGATAACATTCATATTCTGATGAATAGTGAAAATTACAAAATTTTAATTGAAAAAAACTTTTTAAATAAAAATAATTAATAGTGATAAATTATTAATTTTAGTGGTATTAAGGTATATTTAGAATATATTTTTACCATTTAATACAATGTTGGTCATTGGATGTAATTTCACATATAAACCAGACATAAACAAGTGTCAATCTTTTGATAGTTATTATCTCTTAAAAACACGCTATTTGTTTTGACGACGAGAAATAATTTTTAAATTAATTAATGAAAATGATATGTTTTGAATTTGGTAAAATAGACATCATTTTTTAATTCATAATATCAAATATAGCTTAGGCCTAATTTTTGGTGTTTTTCTAGAAACTTTCATTTTTTGATGAATAGTGAAACCACTAAGTGGTAGTTAAAAAACTGAATTTTTCATAAACATAATTTTACCGCTTCTGTGAGTGTAATTTCGAAAATCTGAGAGACACGGTTGATTTCAGTAAGTAAAATGTGGTTCAATGAGATGAAAATAATTTTTTGTGAATAGTAACTTTTTACTTTTATTTACCATGGTTAAAAGTAAATAGGGTAATTAAGGGTAAATATTATATTATTATTACCCTAACACATGTCCTAATTCTATTGGATAAGTGTAATTTGACCAAAAACAACCTTATGATTAAAATATTACCATTTAGGCCCACTTGGATTATATTAGGACATTTATTATGAATTTATTTAAAGAAGGGTTAAAATAGTTAAAATCAAAGTTTAATAAGTAAATAATTTTTAATATAGGGTTATACAAAAGATAAATTCGACTATAAATATTCATTAGATAGATAAAATTTTTTCCTACATAATAGTTTCTTTATTGTAATTTTTAGACATTAAATAAGTTAATTTATTTATGACACAATGATGATGCAGTAATTATCTTATTAATGAAATATTGACATAATTGATGTTATAAATACCCAAATAAATGTAATTTGAGACTTTTTATGAATTATAAAAAATTTATAGGTTAATATGACATGTTATTATGTATTTAATTAACTTTTTTCTAACTAATCATTCTGTTATAAGTTTCACAAAAATCAATTACTATGTACTGTCGAAATTGGCATAAAATAGTTTTTAATGAAAATATTATATTATTAATAGTTATTTTATTCCTAAAAATCTATGGTTCGGAAAAAGGACTTAGATAAGGTTATATATATTAATAATAAACAACTTGGGGTTAGTTTGTCTTGTTATAGTAAGTTTATTAACTTTATAGTGTAGGAACACAAAAAGACACGGTAAAAGTTATTTTATTTAACTTAAAGTTAAATCTAAATGATAAGCTTAAAATAGGAACCTAAACTTGTCTAAATTCTATTAGATGAGAGGATTTAGACCCATCCCCACCTTAGCTTTTAAATAAATCAATTTGGAGCTATTTAAAACCGAATTTTTCTCTATAATAAAATAATATTTTTGTTTTTTTCAAAGGAGCCCCTCTCCTCCCATATAAAAGGGCACCTCCTCCCCCTCTTCCTCACACCACATGGAGCCTTAAAACCCGGCCAACCCCTGAAAAATTATCTTCTCCACTTCCCTAGAAACATCCTAGAGATCCTGGCCTTCTTCAAAGACCAATTTTAGTACCCTAAAAGGAGGTCTCAAAGAGGCCCTTCAAAGAAGAGGTAATGTCCGTTACTGATTCTTTCAACTTTATTTCTTCTTCCACTTCTTCTTCTTTAGTTGTTTCATTATGAAGTAACAACATAAGTATCACTCATATACTAATATGTTATTATAAGTATGAAACAACCCTATTTCACCATCTATCTATCCTATGGAAAACGAAATCACCGCGCATGCGTACGTACGGAATACCGTCTTCACGTCGTGGTGTAAGCTATTTTCCCCCACCGCCTTACTTGGATGGGTATAATGGTGTAAATAATGAATATATATGATTATTGTGAAGTGATATTGATTCTTAAATAGTATACATAGACTCCAATACCATTCCACGATCATGGGAATGATATCATCGCACGTGTGTACGTACGGAATACCGTCTCCACGATGTGATGCGACTCGTTCTACATGATCTTCATTGAATAATGATTATATAAATGAATTGAGTGAATGAATATGATATATATTACAGTAATACAATTCTGGAAATGAGGTATCTATAACCTAAAAGAAGAATAAGAATTTATTCAACAAAACACGCATAAGAACAAAAAGTAATAAACACCCGAATAACAAGTAATAATGAAATATTACTAATAAGAAGATACGAATATGACCATATATGATATCATAACAATTATTATGATTCTGGAATAAGTCAATGACATTATTTAAAGCATTATATAGGAGGTTCAGACACTTACGAAGCAAATCGGACCTAAGGTAAGTGAAATATCACAATCTCATTTTTATCCGAGATTGTTTATACTTTGGAATTTACTGGGGTGTATTTTATCATCCACATCCATGTTTCCTAAATATGTAATATTATTTCCATCCACCTACAATTTTTTAAATACAATTTTACCCTTCGGTGAGTTTTTAGTAAAATATATGAAAATAATCTTTCGTTGTTTTTCATACGAGGTACTTTTTGACTTTTCCGAAAAAAGTACGAGAAGAAGGTTTTTTTAACTTATATAGCATGAATAGTTTTTAAAACAATATTTCCAAGAATCTTCCATTACAAGTTTTCATGATTATTTTTAATCAACTTCTTTTAGTTTAAAATTGTATGACATGTTATGAAAGGAAAAATGTTTTTGAAGTAGAAAGGATATTTTCCTCAAGAATGGAGTTCAAGTGTTTTATCAAAATTATTTTCAATCTAAGATAATATAGGGTTATGTTTCTATCCCTATTATTACATAGATTTGATTATGTTGTGATGGAATTATTTTTATATCTTATATGAATTATTTTATGATGTCACGATGTTTAAGATTCCCATTTTTATTACATTGGTTATGCTATGATGTATGATTTATGATTTTGTGGAACACATAAGAATGGTATCATTATGAGATGGGTGGGACCTATATCTCCCTCCAATGCATTGGGTAAAGATTTTATATATCATGAGATAGGCATGGCTGGAACAGCAGGTTAAACCGGTTTAGTGAAACAAGACTGAAACGAGGAATGAACTCGGTTCAGAAATGGACTTTGTCCACTAAGATAGTCTTGGCAATGAGTCTTGACTAATAAGAGATGATTCTCTATGATTATGTGTTTATTCCACAAAGCTTCATGTTTTATGTTATGATTATTGTGATTACATTTCACTACCATGATTTATCCCATGTTATGAAATTATGATCTCTTTTGCAGGGTAAGATTTCCAAATTATTATGTTCTTATGAATATGATGTGATTGATTTTTCTTTTGTTTACCCTTACTAAGCATTTGAGCTCACCCTTTTATGTTTTATTTTCCCCATGATATAAATAATGGTTTTAGGTAAAAAACAAAAAGAGGGAAGATATTTATGGGAGATGTTGAAGATCTTTCACCATGATTAGAAGATTATATTCCGAGTTTCCAAAAACACTAAACTATTACGATCCTTGTGTGTGTTTTTGTTATGTACTAAGTATTCTGAAAAAGTAATGTAATGTCCATGTACGTCAAGCTTAGGTTCTCTACAGGGTTAAAGGGAGAAGGGGAGGGGTGTTTTTTTATTTACGGGGGAATTAATTAAATTTTAATTAATTAAAAACCCCCAAATTTAACCCGCGTCTGAAAATTTGGCGAGGTCGAAATTTAACCTCCCCTTGGGGAAAAACCACATCCCGAGCACAACGGTGGTCTTGGAATTTGATTCTGATATTCCTTTTTAATGTTATAAAGCTGAACGCCCAAATCCTCCAAATTACCAAAATGCCCCTGGGGCCATTTTTCACAGACGGCCCGCACCCGCAAAACCTATACCCCACCTAGGGTAAACGGAACACTCCGAACTCAACAGTGCCCTCAGTTTTCCAATCCGAGCCACCGTTTAAGAGATAATAGCATTTCACCATTAAATGAATAAATTAATTATTTAATTTATCCATTCCACGTTCCGAAAAGAGAGCGAGGGGTCCAAACGTCCCGTGTCGAAAAGTTTTATGTCATTCCTAGGGTAAAAAACCCCATTATGGACCCATTTGTACACTCAGATCTCTAATCCGAATCACCGTTCATAAGTTATCCCATTTATTTGGCGTTTCCAGTGTGAACGCACTAAAAATTTAATTCCAGCCACTCTGGGGCTCGGAATCGCACGCCATCTGAAGGCGCTACTCTGGAATATCATCAAAAATATTCTAAAGTCTTTCACAGCAAAAACCAGGTTCTTACATGATTTTGATCCATCTCAATATCATTTGACTTCTCATAATCAGAAGTGGGAATAATATAGAATATCGTTTAGAGGCTATTTCTATCTTAACAACTCTATATATCATTTTTTTCCTCTTATTTATCATTATTATATTCCTCTACGAGGTCAAACCACAATGTTTTCTTCTCTAGGTCTCATGATAACTTCATTTAAGTGTTACATATAGTTATTAGGGAAATATTTATGGTTAACCTCATTGTTTCAAGTACCACTCTATATGATAGTGTCAATGTTTGGATCACCTCGCTATGTGAAGGTTCCTATCCAAGGGGTGTATTGCCTTCTTTGAGAGAGATATCATTGTGTGGAGGATGACCGTGGTGGATATATAGAGTAAAGTCCATGTGATCCATATCTCCACTAATTTGAGGAGAACTATTAATGTATTGATCACCTTCTTATTTAGTTGAAGAGTTGGGAAACCCTTTAAGTGTTGAGAACATGCATCAAAAAACCTCAAGGACACTATTATTGAGACAATTAGGGATGTGAGCCTCATTTTGTGTTAGGTACATAATATACATACCTAACTTTTTTGTTTGATAATGGATATGAGAATACTACAAGACTGTTTTCCTAATATATTGACACCATATTATTCTGTGGGGATATGAGACCATTCTTAAAAAAATGATGGAGAGTGCCTATGTGATTCTGTATTATTGGGTTAAATATGAGACTTCATGTGGGTAGTTTCTAGAATATGATGGTCAATCATATATGAATTAGGGCATGAGATTGATTCAAACATGAATTCCATATAAAAATATTATAATAGACCTATTTAATAGGACAAGGCATATGATTCTTTTACTATATAATCTCTATAGGATTCAGGTGCATTCATTCATCAGTAGAAGTTGGATATGAGCCTAGATTCCATAAGCTATTAGAATACACAGAGTAGCTTCATTGGTAGATATATGTGACTTCTCTGAGGTGATTTCCTTATTTTCATAACAAAACATGATTGTGCGGTGATATAATCCATTTTTTGTGCCTTTAGAGTATGTGGCATCTTTTTTCCATGTGTATATGCACCTACGAAAGGAATTTACATGGGAGCCCTAAAATGATATATAGATTTTGGGTATTTTAGGTGCTATATAGTGATAGACTATGGTCATCTTTCGAAGGAGGAAGTAATCAAAATAAAATATTAATGGTATTTTTAAAATAAAATAAAATATTATAAAAAACAATAGTTATAAAAATGTAGGGTTAGATTAATTGTTTAAAACCGTATGATGTATGCTCATATATGAATTTATTCATTATTTTGAAATTGTTTTGATAAAACATAATGAAAACAATATTTTTTTAGATATTTTTATAAGGTTTAATTGATCTAACACTACAAGTTAATTATTTATTAATCATTATCCTTTTAAAAAAATAATCTTCATAATGACCACATATTTTTTTAATCCATGAACCCTATGAAATATTTCCTCAACCAAAAAATTGAAATGAATTTAAACCTATCAAGGCTTTAGAACACACATACATATCCCCCTAGTTTGATTACCATTCAATGGAATGATTATGATAAATATACAATTAGGGACCGTCTTTAAATTTAATGGGATGTTAAATTCAGTCTGAGTATTTTATTTTAACTCTAATAATTGATCCTATGTTATTTAGATTTATTGATTATGATTTCACTGTCATACTTCTCACATCACTAGAACATGTGTGTATTGAATCAATTGTTCAATATCATTCTTAGTTACCTTTATTTTAAAAAAACATTCTAATATAATATTTTTTGAATTCTAGTACATCACTAATTAAAAATAAATAAATAAATAAGGTTATATTTATACCAATTATTAATAAAAATACTCTTCCATGGGTAGTGTAGTAATTGTTGAAAAAAATTTCCTTTGAAAAGGTTTAGAAAGGGTATATCATAGTCACATATCTACTCTTTAGTAATATCCAATAGAAGTAAATTAAATAAGGATAAAATTTTAAATAAAAGAATAAATGGGAGAGAAATATAGATTTTATTTTCATGAGAAACAACGTTACATTATTGAATAGGGAAATGGAAGCATTGTGGAGGATATCATGACATGAGATCTTTTACCCACAAGTGGTGTGGAAAAATTTAATGGATTAATATATCCTAAGATCTTAGTCCTCTAATTCTCATCCAACCCACTCCAGATGAGAAAAACACACATTTATAGAGTGGAGGTGAGGCTATGATTTCAAGACCCTTCAACCACGAATGGAAAATTCCCCCAAATATTTTAATCTGACATTTAATTATTCTGTTACCAAAAAAATTAATATAACATATTTTCATCCAGAGGTATTATTTGTGTGGAATTGGATTCTTTATCTATTTTTTAAATTTTATCTCAATAAAAACCCAAGTGTATAATATATAGCCCAAATGGTTAAGTGGTGTCCAATCTGCTGAGGCCAGTACCATATTGACTTCATTGCCCATTTACTCTAATAAAATTTATGATTTGAAAAGGATTGTCTAAATTAATGTTTTATAAAATTCAAGGAGTAGTTCTTATACAATGTTTCTTCTTCAAATATATTATAAATATTATTTATGACTAAAATAAAGCAGCACATTTTTTATGGTCAAAAATGGATTTTTTTACAAATTTGAAAAATATTGATCTAATCCAAAATATTATATAAATGATTATACCTTAAAAAATTAATATATAATGTCATTTATTATCAATAAAATATTAAACAAATTTTTTTATGAACTCCTTCACACAAAATTTTTTTTCACTCAATTTAAAAACCTCATTTCATGTAATCCAAAACAATTATGACAAGATATTCATGTTGATATTTCCCAATCCATAGTGGAAATATAAGAATATAATCAGGAAGAATATCCCAATAAATATTAATTTCATAATCTCATAAATGTTTTGAAAACAAAATCTAGTGATATTAATAACCTAATTCTGAGTGAAACATTTTACTCTTTTACCGGGCCCTTAATTCCCCAACTATGTGTGTGTGTTCCAAACATTTAAATCTCATATATCAAAAAAATCAACATATTCTAGTTATTTAAAAAAATCATATCACTTATATTAATTCCACCAATTATGTTATTTATTCCATAATAATCATAATTCATGTCCTGCTCACTTAGGTATCACAGAAATTCAATCCTTAATCTCCATAACTATGTTTCCCCACATGTTTTACATTTCATCACTCCCATTTTATTATGTTTATATATATATTAAAATTATAATTTAGTAATGGAATTTTTATTTTTAGGGTCTATAATTGATTGATACCAGATACATATGCATTGGTCAGTTCAGTATATTAAGAAAACTTATCAAAAGAGAAATGATCATATTGATCAACCAATGAATTATGATTATTTTTTTACCTTTCATGGAAATAAAATAAATTTATTAGGAAAATTTTAAAATTCCTAGTTACATGAAAACATGGGTTTAGAAATTAATTAATAAAAATACAAGAAAAAATATAACAACGAAATGTTTCAAAATCTATATGGTTTTATAATGAAACAACCAAATCATATCATCGACGAATTCAATTAATAAAAATAAACCTATAATGGCGAAATATGTATCATAAACATCATGATAGAAATTAATTTTTATGACATATTTTACATATATACCACATCTAAATCCTAATGTTTCATCGTGGTTTATTTGTTTTTTTAATTAGAAAACATACAGAAATACAAATAAAAAACATAAAGAGAAAAAAAATATTGTTCCCTCCCCCACACATAAAAAATTAAATTTTCTTCAATTTGAATTATTTATATTTTAAATGAACATTATTTGTAGAAATTTAAATATGAAAAATAATTTAAAAGTAAAAGGGTTTGGGAATTCTTGATATTCTTAAGTGATGATGAGATTATGCCGTTTGATTATAATGACCAAATGATTGAATAATCCCTCAATGTAATGCTTCAACCAATATTTATTTACTTTAAATATTCTTCTTGTAGCCTCATGAGTGACTAAAATTTTACCAAAAAGAAAAAAATGGGATACAACATTATGACTCATCCCTCTAGAATGCAACATACCAGGAAGTAGATTCAATTAAAAACCGCATATATGTCCTTTATCTCCAACATTGAACTACAAATTTTGGATCATTTAATCTTGATCATCATTTTATATTTCTTATAGATCCATTGGTTATCAAATAATAATAATAAAATATCTTCATGTTCTTGAATTTTCATCTTCTTTAGAATTATAGCTTCGAATAAATCCAATTTTCATTTCATTACAACCTAATTTGAATGATGATGGACCTTCAAATGAATATGAAATGATTTAAAAAATAATAATATATAAAGGGGACATACCAATGGGTTTCTTAATGTGGTCTTATAAGAACATGTCACATCATCCAAGCACTTTCATTAATCATTTCTCTATGGATTCATCTTTTTCTACAATATATTCTTCAAATCATGCTTTATAATATAGGACTTTCCATTTTATTAGGGGTTGTATGTTGGTGTTATTTTTTTGTGTCATACAATAATTTCAATGTTGGGGAGCTAAATCTAGGATGAAAATGTGTGTCCCCTGTTCATTGATTATAGCCTTTTATACAACAAACTTTGAAAAAATTTGAATCTTGTAAAAATTCAATAAAACATATGAATCCTAATTCTTTATGGAATTAGATTTAGAAAATTTACTAATATAATCAATATCAAAATGAATGTAGAAGAAAGAAAATGATCTAAAAAATGGACCCATAAAATCAATTCCCTGTAAATCCGAGTTCACCCAAAATACTACTCACTCTTGTGGAATCTCGTTTCTCTAGGGATTGTTCCTTGTTTATTGGAAATGAGATCCTGAAAAAACAAACAAATGGGCATCATGAAACTAGGAAATACAATATAATAAAAATTCTAAGACCTTTATATCTAAATATTAGGATCCAAATTGTCAACCATAAAAAATATATGACAAGAATGAAAATCAGACTCAAAATCATGATCAAGAACACATCACCTAATGACTTGGTCAATAATATTTTACCAAAGGTATGGATCATACCACACATTAAACCTATTTTCAGTCTTTAATTTTTCAAATTGGTGTCTCATTAAGATTTTATAAAGTTCAAAAGAAACAATTTAATTCACTATATTTTCATACCAAGGATATGTACCTGAGATGTCATTGAGATGATCCATGAGGAATTTATCATGAATTTTCACATGGGTTGTGATATTATAATCCAAAAATTGAGTGATACAACTCATGTGATAAGATACCATGTTTTATATTCCCTTATTAACCCCAATATCAATTAATAAATAAGGACAAAATATCATATAATGAATAATTCATGGAATTGCAATCAGACTCTCTAAGAGGTACCTGAATTTTTTTTAATCAGAGAACACAACCATTTAGATCCTAATAAATAATAGAGGAATTTATCTAAATAAATTACAAAAACATGTTTCATATGTGGTGTATTTTTCTTAATCTAAATCAAAATCTCTTGATGCATAGGAAATCAAATGAGACTACCATTATACCCCCTAAGATAATAATACTCCAATGGAAATTTTTTAAAAATCAAACATAAGCTCCAATGGGAGGTCCCAAAATTGGGGTTTTATGATTGATGTTATGATGAGACACTTTCTTATCTTAGAAAATAATACCCTCCATGAACCATAAAAAAATAATTCTATATCATTTTAATGAAATTGAGTTAATGGTAGTGGAATCAAACTAAAATATTTTATGAAGCGTCAATAAAATAAATCATTTCAAAGTACTGGTTGATCATGATGAACACATGTATGATATGGAAAGGATGAAATGATGCTTTCTTTTGATCTTGGAAACTTAATTCCATTTTTGGACATTATATATCCTTTATAAATTTCTTTTTTTTTCATGAAATTAAAATTTTAAATCTTTAAAACAATATTTTTATCAATGAAATGATAAAACTCAATACCTAAACTCAAGATACATTCAGAAAATGAAGAACCATTAATTGTAAATTTACCCACAAATACATCATTTAATGTCTTATGTAAATGTGATAAGTTAATTACCATGGATATTTAGATTCTAAATAGGTAATAACAATGTTTAAATGGAGTCATACCGTAAGAAAAGGTAAATAATCAATAGTTTAATGTCATATTCTCTTGATCCTCTACTAAAATGTGAAACTTAAAATAGGAAATAAATCCATCCATGATGCAATAGTGTCTCTTACCTTCTAATATCTCAATAAAAAACTCAATGATTGTAAGTTGGAAATGGTCCTCACGGGTGGATTGATTTCATTTCCTATAATATATGCACACTTTCCAACTATTTTTCACTCTCACAGGAACTAAATCATCATTTTAGTTCGTCGTAATAGTGAATATATTTATCTTTGGTACAACCTTAATAGGTATTACCTAGTAAGAGTTAGAAATTTGTTAAATGATAATAGACTCATGTAATTTTCCACCCATTTTTTCACAACTTCATAATAATGTAGGGTTATTTTCTATTTGTGGTTGTCTAGCTAGCTTGGCCTTATCCCTAAAAATAATGATATTCATTGAAAAAGAAGCCCTAATACCTCTGATTTCTACTATTTTCACCAAATTTCCCTAATATTATTCATTATAAGAGTTAAATGTTTTGTTTCTTTTTAAATTTTGATATTATAAGCCATATTACTCAAAATTATTCAACATTCAATGCCTGTGAATGTTTTAATTTTGGTGGGAATGGTATGAGTTCAATTTTGGATGGATGAAAAATGATATTGGAACTAATATATGTGAAAAATAAAATTTTTGTTCTAAATATAAATCTTCAAAATCAATAATTAATAAATCAAATACATTTAAAAAACAACATCAATGTTATACTCATAATGTGCATACTCAGAATTATAAAAATAATCAAAAAAAAAATCATAAATGGGTGTGTTTTGATCCTGAGAAAATATTGTGAACCTAGTTTTCTACAAAAATGTATAAAAAATCCTAAATATCTCTTTAAAAATGGAATTATCCCCAATATACTAATCGAAATCATAATTTATAGAATAAAAAATTGATGGGTTGGAATGGGATATGAATAAAGAATAATTGTACTTATAGGGGTACTTCATGGAGTATAAATTTTAAATCATATTTTATCATCTACAAACTCCATATGAAGTACCCAAATTGAAATTTATGATATTATTGGATGTTCTAATTAAGGTTATTCTAATAATGTTCTGAACAAGAAAATTTTCTTAATCATCATCTATATTCAGCATGTAGAAATATGTAGAATTATCCTTTATCTTAACTAATCAAGGACATCTTAGATTAATCTCATTGGTAACTCTATGGAACATTTTTCCATTTTCACTGACACCCAATTAGAATTTACCTCTTCCACAAATATGAAATGAAATAAACATTATGATAACTATGGACCATGCAATCATGTATCCCTTATTTTATTATCATTCCTGGACTAGGTTCTGATTATTGGAAAATCAGAGCTCCTATATATATTTTATGAGATAATCGATTATTCATAGAGATTATATTTTAACTCTATATATTTATCCTATGATTTTTTGTATTACCTATTAATATCATGCCCTTAAATGCACACATAACCTAACCTCAACTATTTTTTGTTAATTGTTCAATTATATTAGTATTATATTTTAGGTTACAAAAATAAGTAGATCATATAATGTGGATTATATATGATCATAATTTCAAAATAAATAAGCGAGTATGTTTATAGGTAGATCGATTATAATGAAAATAAATACAATTTTATGGGTTGTGTAGTAATCATAAAAACAAATTGCATTCGAAAAGGATTAGAAGGGTAAAACATAATAAAATTTGTACTCTTATTTTCTATCCCAAATATGTAAGTTATAGAAGGAGTAAATTTAATATCTTTTCATAAATATACTATAAATATATATTTTGGTGCATGAACAAAAACTTTACAACAATGAAGAGGAAAATAAAAAAATTGGAGGACATTCGAACATGAGATATACCCTCCTAAAATGGTGTATTAAAATGGAAAGTAACCATATATAATCTTCTCTAAATACTATAATAAATGTTCTTTCCCCTATAAATTTGAATAAAAAATATTTATAGTGTGAATGGGAGGCAATGTTTTCACTTCTATTCAATTGTGAATGGAAAATTCATCATAATATTTTAATCCATATTTCGCTGACTTGTTGACCTTCAAAAAACATTACACATCTATCGTTCAAAAATGATTATTTTTGAGTAATTTTTTTCTTTATAAATTAAAAAAATCCCAATGTAATCTAGTTTTTATATGATATGTCCTGAATGGTGATGTGGTTTCGAATATGGCCAGTCTAGTCCATGTCTGACCTCATGGACCATTTACACAAATGAAATGCCTGACAAACCTTATAAGATCTCATTGAGAGTTGTATAAAATTATTTAACTAATATTTTAAAAACCATAATTTTCAAATACAAAAAATAAAAATATTTGTGAATGAATTAAAATAGTGCACTTTAAAGTGTTAAAACTAGAATTTTGATAAAATTTTTGAATGGATGATCTAGTCCAAAATATTCCATAATTAAACATATTAAACAGTATTTGAAGAAATTTTGTAATTTATCATTAATAAAATAATTAATTAAAATTTTATTTATCATCCAGTACTGAGGAATGTTCCAAAATACCATGGTGATCCCCTATTGAATGGGGATAAGAGCCCGATTAGGTACTTTTTTGTGTATGAATTATGATTTTTTTGAAAGGGATGTGCTCTTATCCCTATAAATTTTATAAATAGATTAGGTGAGAACCAATCAGAATGGGGATATAATCCCAATCCTATGTCCCATTATTTAACAGAATATCCTATAGAACCTCATTGATATGAGAAATAATGTGTGCCTTCTTTAGAGGAGCCACTTGTCATAATCATAATTTTTATCTCTTATTATGGTGGTCAGGATAGGGATGTGTGCTAATCCCTTTATCTATACTAGTTCTAGAATATTACAGTGGATCTCTTCTACTATTTCTACAACATTTTGGAATGTTTGGAATGTATATGAAGGAATGAAATACATCACATTATAAATCCCCAACATATATTGGTACATGTCATTGATTGAAATGGGGATATAATCCCATTCATGTCATCATTATTCCATCTGGATATTCTGATGGTATTGAATCTATTGGGAAAGGATATGTTCCACCCCTATTCATGTCGTATGAATATTCATTTATAATTTATCTGTGTGACCTAGGATCTGGGCCCTCCCACTATCTACCATTGAAATAATCCATCCAACTTCATCAATGGAGTTGTGATATGATCCCACGTTCACTTAACAATAGATAAATGCACCTAGTGATATCTCCTTTCTAACTATACTTGAAAATTCATTGTTGAAATTAATTGGGTGGTGTGATCAAAAAGTGACTAAGGAGAAATGTTTTGATGATGCAGGTGACTATGGTTGATTGTAGCCCTCTTAGAATGCTCCTAAACTATGATGGAGTTATATTCAACACCTCTACCCACCTTTATGTGATATAGAATGTGATTATTGTTTCACTCCATGGATAGAAATCCTAAAAAATATGTGGCTTTGAATGTTTCCATTGGTTTCACTGTATCTTTCACTACATGAGATGGACTTGTTAGATTTTAAAGCTAGAGACTACCATGAGATGCCTCAAGGGTCAATATGACACCATATTAGAAGTATTCCCAAACCATTTCTATTTCAACCCAAAGATGAAGTCATTAGTTGGTGAAGGTTATTTTCCAATATTCTAGGAATTTTATCATAATTTTGTTTCATGGAAATTCACCTGATAAATACATGATCTCAGTTGACGTTGTTTGTCAGAAAAGTTTCATTAGTCACAAAGAAAATACAAAACAATTTCACTGATCAGTGCATTATCATAACTATGAAACGTACTCAATCAGATATTCCCATGTAACAAAATATTCATTTCTTGATCCCATTTCATCCATTTCTCTCTTATTAAATTTTTGTGTTATTAATTTATTTATTTCATAAGAACTCCATTTATGAATAATTCCATATCGGGAGTACTATTTATTGTTTGTTGAAGACACAAAAATATAGCTCGATGCATAGTCAACCAATTGTTTTTATTATTTGATATATTCACATAATTTTTACCATTTTTGATTCTTAGGAATTTGTATGGATAGTTTCCCAATGGTTTAAGAGACATGATAAAAAGTTCCTATAAATATTTACTTATTTTATTTTTACTTGATTTGACATTAGGTTCACCATTATTGTTTCTTTTTGAGAGATATGATCTATAATGATTAATTATGAGGGGTTAAATTATGGTTGTACAATCATTCACATCATGTTTACCATTTTCATCTGCCATAGAAACACGTATTGGTTCCCATATACCTAATAGGGCATATTCCATCTTTTAAAATAGATGAGATCATTTGTGATTTCAAACCCAATAGAACATAAGAACTAAAATTGGTTGAGAGGACGGTATGTTATGATCATTACACCCTTTGGGGGGGAGGAGGAATTATTTTATATTTTTGGACAATCATAAAGATATATGATATGTTAATGAATCTCTTAGAAATTAAAATATTTGTTTTGTTTCCATAATTTGAAGATATTTTTTTGGTTCCTTCTATATTTAGAGATGGTTTTACAAATTATACCATATTCATTTATCTAAGGTTTCATATCCTTTTCTCCTTATTCACTAGATATGGGTAGTTTTTTATTTCTTCAATATGTATACTCAGAAACTGCAGAGTTTACTGACTTCCTGAGAGGTAATTAAAGTCATAGAGATGGGATTTGACATTCATAAGGTATCCTATGTATCATACTTATAAATGTTATCAAAACACAAATAGTTCTTTTCATCTTGGGAAGTCCATTTTAACAAAATACAGGAAGGACATATATGAGGGCACTAAGTCACCATGTTTGGACCTTGAGCATTAGGAAGATATAATATATATCCTACGTAAAGTAGGAATCTGATTCATCACAGTTTTATTTTACCTCAACCCATTGATAATTACTAATAGGTAATTAATACCCATGAGGGTTTTTTCATTAGGGTTTTCCAATATTGGAATTCCATTAGAACATATGCTAAGATGAATTCCCTTGTATGGGGGAAGTATTTATATGTCACTAAATTGGGCTTATACACTAAGGGTTACAAATATATATATGAACTATATGATGCTAGGGAAATGATTGTTTTAAATCCATATTCCCATGTGAGATATTCCTAGTGTGAGAAACAAGGGATATTAAGTGATTGAACTCACTAAATTTGGATACCGGACATATTCAATGAGAAATTCGTAATGGGGTGTTTTCTAGGGATCTCGGGCCTTTAGAATGAATCCTAATTGTCTTTAAAATATCTATAATTTTATTCCTTATAATTCAACTATAATCTAAAAAACATGATGGATATGGAATAAAAATAAACCCAAAGGACTGTTTAGTTCCCATCGGTTCGAGTGTATGAAATAAAGAGGTAAATACATCACGGTGGGTTGTCAAATGGTTCTCGGGCATTAAGAAGACATCCTACATATCCTATTTGGATAATAATTATATTCCCCATATTTAAATTTTTGGTATGTTTGGGTGAGTCAACTGATTAGGGTTATCATGTCATAGGGTGTTTCCCAATCATGCCAGACATGTTGGTTATGTATGTTTGGAATTCCTTAGTTGTCTACCTCACATGTCTATGTATGTCTAGTGAAAATGATTGATGTGTCATCCACATTATCCAGGTAACATTCTTTGGGGATACTTCCTAGAATGGGTGACATGTCCATGGTGATTTGAATGAATGAAGAAAACATATCAAAAGGACATACTAGGTTTTAACTGGATTTCTTATTTTCCATCACATCATTAACAGAAAAACATCCATGGTTTTTTAAGATCATGGGTGACATGTTGTAAGGACTTGTGTGATTGATGTAGACACATCAATGGCTTCTACATGATCAGTTTTTACATGTCAAAGGGATATAGTGTGATTCATCTCAATTGGCTAGAGGAATTTGTATGACTTGGATGACATGCTCGGGTGCCGAACCATGATCTAGATAGTTAATGTGAAGAGAATTAAGTCTTCTCCAAAAAATAAATTAATCTCTCGTCATGTAATTATTCTACATTTTTTAGACTTTATTCTATATAAGACTCTATATTGGTCAAGAATTCTCTTTTTCAGGTTTCACATGGCCAAGTCGAATCATAGAAACTTCTTTACATAATCTAGATGGCTGAATGAATGTACTTTGTGTGATAATTAGGATGATCATATGAAGCATATATACATTCCATATAACTTTTTAGTAATTATTTATATTTAACTACTTGAAGACACATGAGATTATATGGTTTTCACTCTAAAATGTTCACTTTTGATTCTAAAAATAAGAGTGTGTATCATGTGTGGTTACATATTTTTTCTTACTGAGAGGGTGGTTTTATAAGACTCGCCATCCCAGATCTAATCCTCCCTACAAAGTTCCTATATCACAGATATGTCTCAACTCGGTTGAGTGGCCATCACATAATTCATTTCACATGATCCTACCTTTGGTTATTTAAGGAATCCGATAATAAATCGTGACCATGAAAACACTATGCCATTAACATATTTATTGGACCCATGGAATTTTAATTTGATTTAAAAAAATCGTGTTGGCATGCCAATGATATTTCACAAGATCTGATTGACATGTATGTGAGTCCTCTTGATACTAGGATTCCTATCAAATATGGTTTCATGTGATAAAGGCATACATTTATGGGAATAAATTAGTGTTTTTCCTTTTTCAACTTTATATCTTCTATTTTCCAAGACCTTCCAATTGGGTGTCCTCAGGGAATCACGTGATAAATATTGGATCTCGTAACAGCATAAATGCTTTTCCATAGATGGACGCTATGATTTTTTTATATATAGTGTTGTAACATGGTCGAATTGATGAATCTAGGGGACTTATATTGATGATGTTGAAATACCAAAAGGCGTTCACATGATATAAATATAATGTAGTTAGGGAACTCATGTTATTGTTTAACTGATCATAAGATTTATATGATCCCTTCTCATGAAAATAAACATAACATAATTCAAATGATTCTTCCAAATTTTATTGTATTTTATTTTATTATTAGATGTAGATATATTTTAGGTGTTTTTGGTTGAAATATCGCTATATTAGAGTATCAAGTGAAAAAGTCGTTACATGATCATAAAGACTTGTATTTACACCTTTTCATGATCATCAACACTTGTTTGGATGCCTTTGAAAGAATAAGAGGGATTCTTGAAGATAATTTTTATGATCATAAAATGATCATGTGATGTTGATGAACCATCTTTGTTATATTCATAGGGTTATATAATTATGTTTCATCCTAGGTCTCACACTATCTACATAACCTAGCCACCTGATATTCATGTAGTCATGCTTCTCCTTCCCTTTTCTTGTGGTGGAAATAATACCTCTGATTTAGGTTTTCATGTGATCCTAGAATTTTCAATTCTTTTTTGTTGAGAGTTATATATATGTGAAATCTATCATTATATACATCCATTAATGTATTTGATGGGAACACAAATTTTATCTATTCGCGAGGTGGTAGTCCACAAAACAAAATATTTTCTGTTTCATATCCCATTTGAAGGAAGTGGAGATGGATATGGAATATTACATTAACATAACAAAATATCAGTTCATTTTAGATACTAGAGATATTTTTTTCATAGTTGTATAATATTATATGTTTATAAACAATAATTAAAATCAAGAAACATAGTTAAAAACAATCCATATTATTTATGGAACAACATAAAGGCTCACATAAATCCATCATATATTGAAATTATGATATGAAAAAGGATACTAGGATCTGGGTAGGTATGTAAGTAAGGTATTTGGTAAGTAATTAGTTGATCCAAATGGGTTTTTATGTGTGAATTAGAGAGGATATGGGGGATCCATTACTATGTGGGGGAGAGGACACAGTTAATAATTTTAAAAAGAATAACGTGTACCCAAATTTTTCAATTATAAATGATGACCAAAATAAAAAATTATCAAACCATGTAGTATTTTTGTTCTAAATAAGTCTACAAATGTAATTTTGGATATGGTTTAGATCATATTTACCCTATATCTTGTTAGTTTAAATGTGGGTAAAATTATTTCTACCATAATCGTAGTAATTTATTTTTTATGTTTTCCCATTTAAATATATGAAAAAATTAATTTCAAATTATTATATATTATATATTTTTCTTATTCAAAATATTTAATTAATTTTTAGTAATTAAATTCATATAAGTTTCAATATTCAATATAAAATTATACTCCAATGTGGGATGAAAAAAAGTGTTTTCCAAGGAAAAAAATTTAAGTGATTGAAATGTCAATATAAAAATCACATATTAAATTGATTAAAATGACCAAATTTATTTAAGTTGTTATATAACTTTAATAAATATAATTTAAAAACAATTTATATTTTATTTTATATTTTTAAATAATTCATTTGACAATAAAATTTTGAATAAAATTTAGTATTTTCCAATATACATAAAAAAACATAATCTATTCTTAAAATTATCAAAAATTCAACCAATGATAGTTTTTACATGTAGATTAAAATTTTAATTTTATTTCATCAAATAAATTTTTCAAATTTTAAGCATTAATTTTAAATTATGTACTAAAGATTTACTAAACCACTTCTTTGAAGAGAATATTTTTTCATAAAAACCCTTTTTTATCATTAAAGTTGTTTACATTATTTATAAACAATATATATCAAATTTATTAATTCTATACTTGTTTAAATAATATAAACATCACAATTAATTTATTATAATTTATACCCCCCAAAATAATGACTAAGCTATAATGCTCTTATTTAAATAACAACATTTTAATAGAGTATCATATTTCATTCAAACGTAGTGTTAGGTGTATTTCAAGATATATATGTGGTTTATTTTATTTAAATATAAAAATATCACAAATTATATTTGTTTCACATTCTCTTCTATGCTTTGTGGTTCGTCTAATGTACCCTATTGAATATGATGTCCCCCTTTTAAAATATCAGGATGCTTAATCAAACATGCTATAAAATTGAATTAATAAATATTTTTAGAAGATGAAAAATATTATTGAATTTTTTTTTAAGATATTGATGTAAAAGAATAATAATATTTGAAATAAAACATCATAAAATACTTTTAAAATAATTTCCCTTGCAAGCACTTACATTTTTGATTTTTGATATAATAATAAAATAAATATAAAACAATTATATACACTCCAAACAAAACCATATCAAAATAATATATATGGGATTTATAATGTTAGGACTATTTAATTTTCCCAATTGAAATTGGAGTATAAAGATTTCAAAAATAAAATGAGATTATATGAGAAATCTAGTACCTCAATATTTACATGACCCATAAGCTTTCTTATCCTTTAGTAAAATTAAATAATTTTTTATTAATTTTATAAAACATCAATAAAAACTATAATAAAATAATTTATGATCCACTTATAAGATTAAAACACACATTTATTAATAATGTTTAATTAAAATTGTCATTTACGAGAGTTAATTTTTTCATTTGTCATTCATTTTTCTGTTTAGTAGTTTTGATCCTTGAATATGATTCAAGGATCCATCATAAACATAATTTTAATATTTATTCATATATAATATAAATTAAATATATATATATATAGTAATACATAAATCATGGATAAGAAAAATTAATCACATCACTTCATGGGGGTGGTAGTACACATGTACACTTGAGTGACATTGACACTTTTTCATGGGGGGAAATTTATGAAGGTAATTTATATCTTATGATTCCTAAATAATAATAACTATATAAATATCATATATAAAAACTATATTCATCATATAAATCATCCATGGTTGGTGTTGATGAAAAAGGAAAGACAACACTTCATGAGGTGGTAGTCTGCACGTACGCAAGAGCGATGCATTTGTTTCAATTTTCATAGATAAATATTTCAAATAATGGGTTTTTATTACAAAAAATAGGGGAATCCACTAAAGGTAGCTATATTTTCAATTCATAAGACTGGATGTAAACCAAAAACAATAGGCATCATTTCACCCATAAAAATAAAATGATAAGTTAAAAGAAAATGGAGTACCACAATAAATATACAAAATAAAAGATATATCAAAAAAAAACAAAAAAAAATTAAAAATTCAGTGTTGGTAACAAGGTATAGAGAAACATGACACAATACCAACAAAACAGAATGCTGAAGAAACCTATGGCTCAATATCCATGTGAGAAAATGTGACTTCCATCCCAACCAACCATAATGAAATATGATCAGGGAGAGTCAACCTCTAAATGAACATCTCCCCTTTATCAATATACTATAAAATTTCCAACAACCTCTCAAAGGTAAAAATAAGGGAGTGAGTGCTAAATAATGGATGGATTCCACTAATAATTTATGAAATTTATATCCCATCCATATGTTAGTTCATATGTGAAACAAAATTAAAAAATAGAGGTATAATTTTCAATAATAAAATAAACTGTTGGATTTATTTTCAATGAACTAACATATTTTAATAAATAATGAAATATAATGAAAATTTTATTTGTGAGGCATAAAAATATAATATATATCTCAAACATAGATTTCCATACCATGATCAATTTTTAAAATATGCATATCAAATGTGCATGTAAATATTGTTTCAATACAACAACAATTAGATTATCCCAACATATTTTTATACATAACTCATGTGACCAAGACCACAAGTTGGAATAAGTGAATATCAAATTAAAGGAACCATGGTCTCCTAGAGTGTCTTCTCCTAGAAACCATGTCATCAAGGAAACCTCCCATAACGATAGCATAATCCATCCGGGAATGTTGATTTTTATTTTTTCCATATATACCTATTGTTTTTAAAATAACATACAAGGACTCAGATGAAATGTTTTTAGTGATCCAAGTAAGATAATCACCCAAAAGTACCACTCTAATGATGATGAAGTGGTTTTGTTCAACATTCAGTTAGTGGGTGCAAGGATGAAATTTCACGCATAATGGATTTGTGATCCAAAGGAGAAAAAATGTTTTGTGGTTTTTCTAGAGGACAATGAATCAAAAAATTCCCCTATATGCAAGAAAAACCCGGTGTGCACAATTTTGAATCCTTATTTTCAACCCTTCCATGAAACAATACTTTTGTACCCCAAATGAGCCATTAATTCGAAAATGATGTGTATATAAGAAGTAGTAGAACATGGAATATATTCATGAAATATAAGTTTCAATCACAAGGATTTCTACACAAACAACAATGGATTTATTCTATAAATAAATTTTCACTCCCTATCATGGGGAGGATCTCCAATAGATGAACTGATTATCTACTGCACACAAAACTCATTCATTCATGAAAGTGAGAAACAAATCATCATTCACCCACAAACATGAGTGCTACCAATATTTTCCCGCAACCCCCAAACATGTGTGCAACCATGCCTCTTGACTCCATCAGTAGTTCTTTTGATGGAATTATTTGATCAAGAAACTTTTATCCCCAAACCATCCTAGTTTCATTACAAAAATTCGGTCCCCCCTACATGAAACCCCCTATGCAAATATAGAAACTATTACCCTACCCGTAACTTCTAATAATGGGAACTATAACCACTTTTACTTCTAAGCATGGGAAATATAACATGGACCTCATGATTGAAAACTCCACCATAGTATTATCACTATCATGTCCCCCCAAAATGGAACTTGTGAAGTCATCACGTAAGACTTGGGGGAGAGGAGAAATCCTACCCACGTCTGAGCTACAGGATTGGAAATTTTCATGTTCCACATCATAGACACATGACGTTAAACAACATAAAAACATCCTGAACACATGATTTAAAATAGTATCCTTACCCAGCCTAAAAACATATAATTACACATATATAGTCATCATGGGATTTGATCTTCTCCCAATGTGGTCCACAATGAATCTCTCTTGAATAGCTTCAAATCATAATCCCCAAACCATAACTCATTCACTCGCCTTTCTTGATGGAATCATCCTAACCTTTGTGATATTAAAATGCATGGATCATTCCTATCACACGACCATAGACATTAAAATTTTACTACATAGGTATTTTTCCCTATCTTATAAACAGGGTATGTAGGATGCCTCCCCGAGGATCCATCCCTAAAATGGTAAACTATTTAGTTGCTATCTCTTAGGGATGCACCTCCCGGATCTGCCTATACTATGTGTTTGGATCCATAACATCATATCCACATCCATGAGGGGTTCCAATCCAATAGTAAACTATCAATTGGGGATATATTCTCTCCTATGTGACACAAAATAATTATTTACATCCATGGGGAGTTCTTTGCATGAAATATTATCTCCACAACATTTAAAATTGTTACTTAATCCATTCCAACCAGGCATTCAGATCCGCCCCCATAGGATGAAAAACATAAAACCAAACCCAAAATACCCACCCCATGCATACGTATTGAATTATTAGGATATGAATATTCAATCAATTAATTCACCAGGAATTTTTAGCTCATGATCTACATGGTAATACATTGGTTTCATAGGTAATATACCTAATATGATATAAACTCTTTAGTGGAAGATTTCTATGTGACTGATGCACCCAATGATGCCCAATGTGACTACTATACTAACCAATGTTTTCTTACCTATTAATAGAGAGTTAGTGTAATTAACTAATTTCATCATTCATATGGCACTCAGAAAGAGTGATGTAAATATGAGTTAAATCTTTGTGGGAGACTTGGACTAGGAAATAAGGTTCAATGAGTAATCCATGAAAGGATAACCAAACACCCCATATTCCTATTTCAATCAATGGCCAAAAATTACTATTGAATGTGATGATAGGTACTCGACATTGGAAATTGGGAATGTGGGGAAACAGAAAGCCATCATGGTAAAATTTGATGTGTTTGTGGGCCCTGATGAAAGTGTCAGAAAATGAAATTGTGAACTCCATGTGAAACACTTATCACTTATGCGGGGACATGTATTGTTAGGGAACGACTAGTTTTTCATGTCATTGGATTCCAACCAATCAATTTTAGGTATGACCAAGAAAATTGTGGACCCAACATTAATATCTCATACACATTGTGCCAATTATCATTGGGAATCCTCTGTCAGCAAACGTTATTGGCATAGATCCCTCTCCATCACGGGATGATTGTGATGTTTTCTATAATTTTTTATTTATTTCCTTGTATATGTACTTATGGATAAATCGTTATACCTTATATTACTCCTAGAAATCAACAACCCATCTCCCATAGGCACTAAGATAGGAGGAATGGTGACATGAAAATCCCATACATCCACGCTTCTAATATTAATTCCTCCATAAAATTTTCAACTACATTGAATACCAAGTTCCCAAACCCCCTCTCACACTCTATGAATAATCAATTAATGGTGATCAAAACCCTTATATATAGGTATGAGTAGGATGTGGTCATTCCCACAAGGCATATGGCCCTTAAAAGAGGAAGGAATCAACTCCTCATTGAAACCTCCACACTTGAGGGTCACACTAAGGGAAACTGCCACCCTCTGTTTTCATAATCATCCTATTTTGGATTCTATTACAATAGTTTTATGCATATTTTCTCCCCTATTTCATGGATGGGGGGGGGGGTTAAGTCGCACTATCCATGGAAATAGACTTGGCATTTATGGGGTGGGTTCTTGCTAGGCATCGTCAACGACAGTACTGACCAGTCCCTTAGGCTAATAAATACAAAAAAATTATCCCTACTCTATTAGGCCCAGTCTGAAGCAACAAACAACATTTTTAGAAGACTTAGGATACATCCTGAAAATGGGAGTATTGTTTGGTTCTAGGGTCCCTTGAAACATCTATCACATATCAACAGGTCACTTTAACATACAAGCCGGGATATTCCTTCACCCAATTTTGGATGAGTCCCCAACCAACACATAAATAAGATATTTTTGATTCTTTTAATGTTTATAAGCTCTAACATCTACTATGGTCCAACCTGTAATGACGAGACTTAGTGCAGAGGTCCTCATCGCACTGACATCAACTTGGTTTGAGGTCCTACTGTCCCTTTCAATAGATATTTTGGAGGTACTTCCTGAACATATGCTAAATTTCATGGTGGTCTTACCCATGCCATCACCAACCAAATCAGAGGGCTTCCTTTCAAAAATACCAACCTAGCCTGAGTTCCTCCCTACATTTTCAATAGAAATTATAGAGTTCGTACCCATTATTTGATCAACTAGTATGGAATACAAACCCACATTTTTGCATCTCATCACGAATGTCCTAACCATTTTATTTGTAACCAGAGTGGAGGACCTCCCCACTCCATGATCATTCATGGTAGAGATCCTATGTATTTTTCAACCAATACAATAAGAGGTCTTTCCCACTCCAATGAAAACTAATAGAGATTCCATCCCCTATTTCCACCCCCATCATGGAGGTCCTCCCCATGTCGAATAAGTACCCTTCCCTGATAAACTATCTCAAGGAAGAACATTGAACGCTCACTGTCAGTGGAGAAATATTGGGAAATTAATAGTTAACATAGATTCCATTGACGATTAAGACTATTAAAGGATATATGACTTGATGATGGAGTCTCCACCATAATATAAAGAGTCTCGGGTGGGATCCTGAAAACCGAGGTTATCCAACCTAGAATATGAGGTTAACAAGGTCCCTAGATCCTTTTGTGGGTACATGTTAGTGGAGGAAGTTATAACCTCTTACAAGGTATCACAACATATCCATAATCATCACCAATAGTTTCCCTCCTCTATATCTCCACACTAGACACTGGAGAAATGAGGGAGTTTAGATTGTGAGTAGTCTACAAGGATGATGATGAGTTCCTCCACTATAACAGATGACGTAGTGGAGAGTACTCTATCCTATAATGATGTGATGATGTGGTTGGAACCACCCTCGAGAGACCTCCTAATATGAAATAGATAGTTAAATCACATAGTGAATCCTCAACTATTACACAAAAAATAGAGCTTATAGGGATTAGTTCCACCTCTAATTTCTCCTCCATCACCGATCAATGATTAGTCTGAAAAAAATCATTACCCTTCCTTTGATAAAGATGAAATGCCGGAGTTTCCAGCTACCAACTGACTTTCAGGGCTGTTATGTCCATTATAAACTCCAAACATTAACATCATAGAGTCTGTTACTAGGGTCCAGGTTGTGTGTTCCAACAAAGTCATTTGGGTGATGCTTCACCGCCTCTATGATTTTCAGTTGGCCTATCTAGGAATCCATGATAACTATAAAGACATTGACAAATATTTAAGAAGAGTTAAGATTAAGGGCCTCCTAATGGACCAATCACCCGATATATATATTTTTACCACTATACACTCCAATGGGGTTGTGTTAATAACCTTAGAGTGATTTTCCATGTTATTTAAGGGATATCATAAAATGTTTAGATTAGAGGTTGGGGAAAACACACTACCTTCAACTTCATCCCTATCCTGAAACAACATGACATTCCCACCAAAAATGGTGGTTCCCCTGTAACTAATATTATGTTAAATTTTGTTGTTCCAGATGTCCCAAAGAACAGGGTTCCAATTTAAGGAATGATAAGGAAAACCCTCCCAAGGGGAGGAATAGTATAAAATAGAACCTTCGACAGGTTTTCTCCCCCACTTTAAAAACAAGGCACTAAACTTCATGTATCCCTCCAACAAGTTTTTTGTTCCTTCCCATTGGAACATTGAAAAATGAAAGGTTAATGCTAAGCCCTCTGACCTATTCAAAATTTCACTAAAAATAATTGAAAATCCAATGTTGCTGCCTTTATCCAATGAATATAAGTGTAATAAAGTTACAACACTGATATCTTTGCTGATCGACACTCAGATTATGGTACAAATCCCTGAGAACCCATCACTCCCCCAATAGAGGAGAAAACCCTTCATGGCCGGATTCCCATAGGGGATATTAATGACCTTGTGCATCCATGTAGAGAAGAGGCACGAGTATATAGAAAGAGATGAAGGACTGAGTTTTTTGGAAGTGAATTAGATGTGTGATTACCCTCTTGGGTATTTAGGACAAGCCTCTCCTTGAATAGATGACCCATCTAACTAAGTTGATGATATTTTCAATGAATTAGTGGTCAGGGACCCAGTTTGTGATATATATACTCTTCAGGATCCCTAACCTATTTATTATTACATGATATCTGATCTAATTATGGGACTTGAGGCCTTATAATCTCAATTGGGGGTGATCCTGCTACATAGAAATACATACCAACCATGGGGGGATGTCATCCTGGAACCCCCATAGATTGGGAATACCAAATGTTTACAATTCCATATGATGGGTGACCCACTATACCTCATAGATCAATCCAAATTAAGGTGTGTACCAATTCTAGAAACACCAGAGCTACATTAGACTACCATGTTTCATTGTTTTGATCATCTGATGTAAGGAACCTCATTTGTCGATTATATAATGATACCCATAGGATCCATCGCTAGTTGGGATGAGAGAGAAAAATATTTAATGTATTAGTTTATCTACATCATGAATAAAATTCTATTTATGACCTCTCAATGCGAGAGAAGGGGCCTGATGATAGAGTTTAAATTTTATTTCTAGGTGGAAAGGTATCACATACTAACTCAACATTCAACAAACTTGATATTAAATTCTAATAAGGTGTGTGGGAAATGTAAAGAATAATATTTTCCCCAACCAAATATCCCATAACGTTCCAAGATGATTTTCGGTGTTTTCCAATAGGGCCCATCCTTTATAATAATCCATACTTTATGCTAACAAGGAATGTATGTTCCCTCTTCCATTCCCTTCAATATGGCCTTCCAATGATGTGACTCCTTCCACCATATAGGTAGAGGCCCATGACCTGGTAGAATGTTTGTTCCCTTTTCCTAAAGATAATTTCTAAGTGAATAAGTCCTACCAAATGTATAATTTCCTAGTTCAGAACAGTTATGCACCACATCACCAAGGGAATTCAACTAAATGAGAGAATTCAGATCCATCCCCTTAATAATGTTAGGCCCCCAGAGTGCCCTTCACATATAAGAGATGCTAGATCCATTCCATAAAGGTTACACATGTCTCATGATATTTCATTTGTTCCTTAGAGAATGGGATTTTGATCATTGTTGAGTGCAATAATTCACAGTAATCCTGACACCTTGACCTCCAAAAATATTTCCAATACCATGGGATCCTTATACATAACATCAAAGAATTATATGTGTTCATGGATTAGCTACTAGAATAAGGGGATCATTTTTTGGTCCTATTAGGAAACATCTTGATGCTGGTTATTCATATCTTCACCAACCAAGGTATTAATAAAGAGTGACTAGTGAATGGTTTTAGGATTCTATCCATACAACCCATAATTATGATGTCTTGTGGCATTGTAGGGATTTTTCCTAAACCATGGCATAATCCATGCTCTATTAATCATGATATAACCATATCCGGTTACCATTTCTCCTTTGGGAACCACATCTAAATCAGCCACACATCAACATACATATCAAAAAAATATAAGAACTAGTGATACAAGGGATATTAGCGTCCCCAAATGATTCCAAATCCATTTTACACCCTCATTATTTCTTTCCCTTCAGATGGGAGTAACACTTAGGCTTCTCCCAACATTGTATTACAACACTAATGATGTGTTTCCGTATGAATTTGGAAATTTCATTGATTTTGTGTATCACTTCATGGTGAATTATATAAAATAATTCCCAAAAAACCCCTAGGTGCCCCTAGATGGCATTATTAAAGGAATGGTAGAGGACATGTGAAATGATAGAATTCATAGACTAGTGCCCTAGACCACACCATTCATTCCACTGATAATTTCAAAAATGTGTTCTACCACGATCCCTTGGCACTATTTTCATATCCTAATCCTTTTGGTTTGCCTCCATATCCAATGTTGGTGGTTGAAAAAGAAAATAAACTACTACCACACTGCATTCGGCCTCATCCAATTAGATCCCTGCCCCATCTAGACGAATTTCGGCCAACAATGGTTCATAATGTATCAGATTTTTAGAATAAGGATACCTCAAGTATGAACTATATCCTAATGGTTCAGCAAGTACTATATGTTTATCCCCAAGATAAATAAAATACCCTTCTATAAAAAATATTCATTTGGTGTTGAAATATTAATTTTTGATGCCTCTCACAAGAATAACCACAATGATATCAATCCTCTAGGCTCTACACATGTCGAAGGAAATGCTTGAGGCCCTAGTAGAATCATTTAAAATCACCCTCTAGTTTTATATAGTGGTATTACTAATAGAGTCCATCTAGGTAGAAGATACTAATAAAGGATTTCTCCAAGACATATTATTGTTCTCCAATGAAGATGAAGGAACCCTCATATAGTGACTCATTCACCCTGTGTACATTACTAGCTAGATTAATGGAATTTAAATTTTCTAATTTCTGGTGGATAGATTTTGGGGTCACCCCTATCCTAGCCAAGACACTCCATAAACTTGGACTGACCAAGGTATATATGAATCCCTTTATCTTGAAAATCCAAGGTTAAGATATGAATAAAATGAAACCATGTGGAATGGTTTGGATAAAGACGTTGTTTAGTGGCTTGATATAATTCACCAAATATATTGTAGTCTCATGGGATAATTCCTACAATTTACTTATAGGTAGGATAAAGCTCTCTTTACAGGTAGTAGTCCCCTCCATGTATCATCAGTTATTCAAGATGTCTCTCAATGGTCGAGTAGAAGTAATATATGGTTATGAATATATATTTCACTCATTTGATTCTCTCTACATGGACACCAACTAATATATGATTTAGGATAAGATGGTTTAGACCAATGAGGATGAGCACACCATGGATCTTAAAACCATTATAGCTAATCCATTTCAATAAATGAATTCATCTTTCATTTTCCTAATTCATCATCTAGATCCAACAATATCAAAAATAGGTGTTTGTTATGTAGTCACTGAACATGCCAAGGTGATATTGGAGGTCCCTACTGTAGTAAGTTACTAAGAGGTTCTACCCATGGAAAATATTTCATGGAATTAACATATATTCTATGGATTTAGGTTGAATATATGGAATCTAACTGGACATAATGGGTTGGAATTAAAAATATACATTGTGGTCGGAGGACTAATTGAATTTTCTCAGCAGCTTCTTTTGCCACAGTTTCAGCAGAGCAGCAACCCCTTAATATAGTCCCATTGTTCACAAATCCAGACATGGGTTATCACCATGAGTTAACTGATATGGAAGACCTTTTTCTATTACTAATTATGTTTCCTCGTTTGATAAAGATGTTTTTTAGACACACCTCTAGAATTCGAATAGGGGGTCTTCACCACTGTTGATGAGATGATTCAACTGAACCACAACATCGAGGTAGGCCTGATGCCAACATTAATCTATATAGAGATGTCTCAAAATGATAAATATAATTATGTTTCATCACTAAGTCATCATTGTGATGTATTCTCTTGGTGCAATAATGAGATGCAAAGACTTGACCCTAAGGTCACCATCCATAGAAATAGTCATAAAGTGATTCATCATGGGTTTAAGCAACCACCTAGAAAAATGCACCCCGATAGTAGTGTTATGGTCAATGATGAGGATGAAAATATTATAAAATATAATGTTTTTAGAAAATCACATTACCCATGTTCCTAGATATCATCATCTCACTCAAGAAAAAGAATGAGAAAATCAGATTCTAAATTGACATCCCAAACCTCAACTATCACTTTTCAAAGGATGATTTTTCCCTTCTATGGACAGATATGATTATTTATGGTTCAACTAGATTCCATGACCTCTTCTTTAGGGATGGGTACTCTGGAATTACAATATATATATGAAAAAAGATGTGGATTATATCATATTAATGGAACATCTAGTAACCATTTTCTATTAGTTAATTCCCTTTGGTCGGGATAATTCATGATTAATGTATCAATATGATATTGACCACATATTCAAACTTATTCTTGGGATGCTGGTGGAATTTACATGGGAAACATAATGGTCAAATCCTGCCAGCATAAGAACAATATCAGAGACCTTGAAAAAGTGTTCATATTTATATGATCCCAATATTTGAAGTCAAACTCCATGAATTTTACATTCAGGGTTACCTAATGAAAGTTTCTCATATTCTTAATATGATATAGAGGCATTGAGATTGACCGGAATTATATCTAGGCCATCTTCCAGATGCCTCCCCAGAGAAACCTCAAGGAGTTTTGGGGCCTCCAAGACCACTTTTCCATCATAAGATTATTTATTAATACATATCCAAAAAATTAAATACCTTATTAAGGATCATGAATATGTATAATGTCTATCAATGGGATGTATAGTGCCAACCTATGTTTTTAGAAATTAAGAAATATTTTTTGTTTACATGGATTCATATTCCAATCATTTTTGTTAAACCTTTGGTTCTCTATGTGATATTCATAGAGTAGCCCATTGGGGACCTTCTAGCCCAAAATAACAATCAGGGTTTATAGAATAGTTTATACTATATCAGTCAAACACTCCTCGACATGGATGCTACCACTCCCCTATCATGAAAATATGCATCATGATGTTTTTTGAAGTGTTAAAATTTTGGAAATATCTAAAACATCATGAGATATATCCCATGTACCATGCGGAAACATTGAAGTATATCCTAAATCTCACAATGCTAACAAGATGATTGGAATATTGTCCAGTGATCCTTTAGAAGTTTTCCGTCACGTTTGTTTCATAGAAAATCATTAAAGGTCCTGCATAGGTTGATTTTCTATCTACCCATCCAACCCATGAAGATAATCCCCTTGATGAGGATTTATCTAATGACACAGTTCTCCCAGTGGATTAGAATATTCCATGTTGAGGGATGCATTTGATGATGCCTCCCAGATCCCGACTAGTATAAGTCTCTATGATTCCACATATAATTGAGTATTACTCACGAACAATTTTATCTCCCACACATAGGTCTTCATTCCATATTTGTTGTTTCTATCATTAGTTTACACAGAAAATGAGGTTTATTATAAGAATCTCATTAATTGTATCAAAATAACACTTTATATTGATGTCCCCTACTTCCATGTGAAGGTGAACCATGAGTTATCCATCAAAAAGATTAATGATGATTACATCATCATCAGAATGAAATTGTTCACTTTATTTAATGCACTAATCATATTATTGCCCAGTGACCTTCTTTACCAGAAATGACTCACATCCCTCAGTTACAGAATGGATGATTTGATGCATTGGCCAGTTTAGATGCATCTCTTATAGATCTTGATTAGAATGATTTTTTTATTCATGTGGCGCATCATAGAATCATCTCCCCCCTCATTTCAGATGATGATGAAAGTAAATATGTGAACCAACAAGCTTCTTGTGATTCTACATCAGGACTCTCAGATTTCCCCCATTTAAGGTGAAAAAACTGATTCGAGAAATAATTTTATTGAATTTCTATAATGTGGAATCATCATGCTAGACCAAGTAAAATATAAACAAATCAATAGTCATGTTGAATAGTTCACCCTCATGGGTGAGCCTAACCTTGAAGATATTCTCTATAGATGTGGGTTTCATTGAATTATATTCTATTTTATCTAAGGGGTTGAGATTTCCCAAGTTATTTAGGATTTCCATACTAGGTCTTATGTCACCCATCAAGAGAGATTGATCCTCTCCCACCAGATTTAGAGGATGTGCTATTTTGTCCCAACATAGTCCCTGATTATCCACTCAAAGTGGCTAATATTTATTTTTAATATATTCATATTCAGGTGTTTCAAAGTTTATAAATAGCAGTTTTAGTTTACTTTATCAATTCATCTTCACATCTCATCACAAGTGAAATTCATTTTTAAAGTGAAAATTAGGGCCCAATCTATCATCTATTTCTAAGAAACTGTATTTTTATTATTTAAAGTTTATATTTTGGGATATGGTTGTTCACTTATGTTGAATTTTTTTTATTTAGGATCAATGTATGAATCCTAAAAGATATGCTGATTTTTGTAAATTAAGATAGAAATTTCATGAAAAATAATAATGATAATTAAGACCATCAAATAAATTTTCATCCCACAATTCGAGAAAAATTAAGAAAACAATTAAACCAAAAAAGAGAAAATTATGGAGTTAATTTCACTAAATGTGGAAGGAAATAATATTTATGTTTTAAGAGATATAAAGAGCCAAATTTTATATTTAATTTGTGGGCCATATTTGAAAATGCATAATATCAGTCCGCCATTTAGAACCTAAAATCCAAATAGTCGATCCAATTTTTATTAAATTTTGTAAAAATTTGAAGAAACCTAAAAAACAATATTTCAATAATATGAGCATCAATTATTCTCCCTTATTCAATGACTTAGTTTCATGGAAAAAGGTGGATAAATCGGGTCCTACTTTTATTGTCAACATTGAAATTTCCAATTTAATTTATTCTCACAAACTTGTTGAATATCCTAATTAATGGGAATGGAATTAATATTTTGGGCCAAATTATGACTCCTTATAATCTTATATAAGGTGATAATGGTGATGGTATTTAGGGGGTGCATGTTATTCTTTTAATTTTAATGTTTCACTAAAATATTCTAATTTTTTATTCATTTCTTCCAATGCTAGTTCTTCCAATCACATTATTTTCTTAACAAATTTTTTTCTTATTCATCATGTTCATTATTTTTTCTATACATTTTATTAACACCTTATTTATATTGAATCATTATTTGAATTTATTCCCACAAAACATTGTGAAATTTTTCACACAACATTGGAGAGTTCATTATTTTAATGGTTTTCTTCTTTATTACCACACTCATAAGTCTACTTTACAATTCCATTGGTAGAACAGAATCAATTGAGGGATAAAACTCTTATGTATTGATAAAATGGAGTATCAGGTGTATTTATCAAATGTTATTTGATGTTTATAAAATTTTTAATTCATTATACAGCTTGAGAGTTCCAATATTTGATTTATTTCTTCATCGTCTCTCCAACATTAACGACTACACATTATCAGTTCTAGTAAAATAAAATTACTTAGTGTAAAAATGAAATTCATTATATATGTGAATTGGTTCTTAGCCATGGAATTTTTTAAGAATTAAATGAGATAATGATATTGTGTAATGATCTAATTAATTGAATATGATCTAGGGAATAGATTATTAATTAGAAAACAATGACATCCCTTTTTTCCCTAATAATGACCTAGCATTGCAACATGGTCTTTAATTTGTTCTAATTAATTTAATTTTGTTAATTTAATTTTTTAAAATTAAATCAGTACTTCTTAAAATAAAATAATTTGAAATTTTTTTCCACTTTATAGCCAATGCTGCCATCAAACCTAATTATATCAACTTCAGTTCTTCAATAACTTTAGATTCAATCCCTACCTATACAACAACAACTGCATATAACTATAAGGTAAATTTTGGTAAACCCAAATTTTGGTGTAGTTATCGATGACCTAAGTATGTTTCATAGACATCCAACTTATTTTCTCAACCAAAACTCTGTTATCTCCCCGCCATTTCTCTAATATTCTCCCCTTTTAGTTTTTATGTATCTCAATAATCTTGAATCCATATTTTATTCTACTCCAATGGAGTATCTTAAAAATTTACCCATAATAAACCCATACTGGAATCCAATGAAAAATCAATATTGGGAAGCCACTAAACTAAAGAATTCCTATGAACAAACCTTGAATTATTTCCCCATCCACAATGATATTTACAATCTATGTGATAATGAATGTTTAAAATGAAAATTTTCATCCCTTCCAAGGATGGATGGAGAGATAAATATTATATATTTCCATGACCATCAACCTCTTATACATTATGAACCCTAAAAAATAATTGATAAATTATGTGAACAAATGGATGTAATAATTATCAATGTTTTATTAATGGGTATAAAACAAAAAATAATTGAATCCATTATAGAACTCATGCCCACTTAGGTTCTCCCTTCCTCAACATATATAAAATATTATATTTACCCAAAAACCACTCTTGAATTTAAAAAACAACCAACCTTTGAATCTTGGCGGCCTAAAGGTTATGAAAGAATTATTTATGGGTTTTTAAATCAAGAGGAAGATTATATTTGGTATTCAAAACTAGGATAATTTACATCATGGATTGAGTGCCCAAAATAATTCATTAAATGTGACTTTTTAAAATCATCAATCATTGAATAATTTTGATATATGACAAACATTGAGTCAATACCAACTCCATAATGACAATAGTATTTTTTTTGTTTAATCATAAGTTTTAATGGAACCAATTATTCCAAAACAATTTGAGAAGAAATAGATTTTGATAGAAATTTCCGACCTTCTTTAGAAAATTTCATTCAATCCAGAATCAAAATTATTGTTCATCCATCCCAACTCATGTAATAATTCTTAGGGTATAACCATGACTTTTTAGTTGTAATTAATTATTATCTTGAAAACATGAAATTTGGAAAGATAATTTTTTTTGGATAGATTATAGAAGCAACCAGATCAACAACTTTTTCAATTCCTTGAATTCTATAATTCATTGTAGAAACAAATCTTGTGAATGACAGAAATTTTAAACAAAGAATCAATATAAATCTTTTATAGGTAGATAAAATGGGGGTTTTAAAATTATTCAAGTGGGTATTGGATAATTTGGGGGTTTAGGTCGAGATAAATACATTAAACTAGGAACATTCTTGGAGGCAACCGGGATTTTTCAAATTTTTTATTTTTTTATTATTATGTTTTCTTATATATATGGAAACCTATTGGGGTTTCCAATGTAATATAATGTCTCTTTTGTGCGAGATTTAGAATACAAAAAATCATTCTATTTTAATATAAAACTCATGCTTTCTAAAGTTCAAACCCATCCATCAATCATCCCCTAGGAGTCTACATGTGATGTGAAGATAGTGTGATTGGTTTCTTATTAATGGTTTATCGACATCAAATAAGTTTATTTTGTTCCTTTATTTCATTTAAAATCACCATAATCCCTCTTTATTACAAATTATGAACTCTATCTTTTCTTCTCTTTCGAACACCAAAGGCACTGTCATTATATGTTAGGGGAATGAATAATCTGAGATTTAAAAAAATATAAAAAATTGGCTTTTATAGGATATTTAGATTCATTTCCATTTCATTAATAAATGTACATTTTGAAACATGAGAACAGAATTTCAAATGATTTTGAATGCCTTGATTATTATTTTAAGGAACCTTTATTTTCTTGAGCATAGTTTTTGGAAAATGTAGTAGATCGATGTGAATTTTCAACATTTATATTTTCATCTCTTTAATAAAAATGACATGACGTAGGTCTATTATATTTTCAGTATAATTTTGTGATATTAGGCCCCTATAATTTTAACATAGGTTTTGTGGGCATCTTTTAGTTCAATTTGAGTATCAAAAAATTAAAATAACGACCACATAGAGAAATATTTTTTTTCAAATGAGTAGCATTTAACACCTGGGGATCATGACTCCATAGTTTTCATCCCTTGAGATAAGATGTAAATATATATTTCTGATCATGGAATTTAAAATAATGAATGGCATCCAACACTTATGGATCATGGATCCATAGTTTTCTTTCCAAGAGTCAGTCCTTTCATCTCTATTATGGTTAAAAAAAATTACAATTTGATACTAATCTCAAGGATTATTTTTATTCCCACCTAATTATTCAAATTCCCCTTTGAAAAAACAATGGACACCAAAAAGTTTTAGATACACAGCGCATAAATAGACTTAATTTAAATTTTTTGAAACTTGGTGATGAATTTGAACAAATGAATGGGCTTGAGAATGGGATATTCGATGAATGTATCTTGTTTGAAATTATTTCAATTTTCTTCATGATTTCTATGAATGATTTATTTTTGAGAACATTTTATGTTAATATCTTTCTTGAAAAAATGGATTCTAATTTCATATTTTTGAGATACTTTTTTTTCTCAGGACGAAAACAATATTTGGGGAGTGATATTATCCACCAAAGGTGGATAATATTAATATTTAATATTTTAATATTCTATTGTTCAAAAGGTAATGAACATTAGTTTTAGTGAATTTTATAAATTGAACTTCATTTATCATTACAAGTTCAATTCATCTTAAACATGAAAAGATTGGCCTAATAAAACAAAAGTTTGTGGGGAAAAATATATTCAATATTTTAATATGATATTAATGGAAATTATTGATCATTTGTTTTGGAATTTTTTTATTATAAATGGTTGAATCCAAAAAAAGATGGTAATTGTTAGCAATGAACATAGAAATTTCTAGGCCAATCATAATGGGCATTAAACATGTCTAATGAAAGTGAATCCAATGAATCATGGAAAATGTAGCTCAAATTTTAAATATTGAAATAGAAAATAATGGGTATTTATTCATTAAAATAAGTATTTATATAAATAATATGTTTCCAAGGATATATAGAGAGCCCAAGATAACTTTTAATTTTGGGCCAGAATTGAAGGCCAAAAAATCCAGCACACCATTTTGAGCATAAAATCAGAATAGTTGATCTAACATTCATAAAAAGAGATAGTTATTAGATACCAACCAGATTAATATATTTATATTTTAAAACCTTCAATGATTAAATTGTATTTAATAACTTCTTTTCATGACAAGAGTGGGGGTGAATTTGGTCCTATTTTGTGGTAAACTTTGAAACCTCCAATTTAATTTATTTTCACACAAATTTTGACTCTCCAAATTAATGGGGAGGGAATTTATTGTTGGGTGTCAACATAAGACATATAATATTCCTATATAAGGATATGTTGGGGTAGGTATTTAGGGGGTTCATGTTATTCTTCCAATTGTAATGTTTTGTTGTCATTGTTTAATTGCTTGGTCATTTTTTCCCATCTAAGTTCTTTCAATCACATTATTTTCTTACTAAATGTTTTTCTTATCCCTATTATTCCTCATTTTTTCTATACTATTAATGAACATGTTGATATCATGGAATCATGTTGTGAATTTATTAAACCCAAACATTGTGAAATACCTCACACAATGGTGGAGTGTTCATTATTTCAATATTTTTCTTCTTCAATTATTCCATCATAAGTTAGCTTTCCGGTTACATTGGAATAATATATTAAATAGAGTGATAACACTATTATGGCTTGATCCAAGAGACTATAATTGTATTTATTGGATGTTATTTTACTTTATTTAATTCTTCAATTATTTAATTCATTATATGATTTTATTGTTCCATTATTGGACTTATTTCTTCTTCATCTCCACAATCATTATAGAATACAAATTTCGAGTGCTTATACAATACAATTACTTGGATTGATCATGAATGCGTCACTATAACTTCAATTTTGGATAGCCTTAAAATTCTGAATGAATTAATTAAGATAATTATATTTTGGACTTATCTCATTGATTGAGTCTCTTTTGAACTAGTGGATGGAATATTAATAAGAAAACGATTACATACCGTGTATGTCATACAATGACATAGGATCAGCAGATAATCATTAATTATTACAATTTTAATCATTTTGTTCTTTTTTTTAATTTAATAATTACATCTTAAATCAAATAAGTCCAAAAATTTCGTGACTTCATAGCCAATCCTTCCATCAAATATGAGTGTATCAAGATTAATTCTTTGGTCTATATGGATTCAATAGCTAAATGTACTTCAAAAAACACACATACATGTTGGGTCTATTTGTACACAACAATCCTTGAGTACATAGAGTTTTTGATGATATTTTAGGAATGTCATATTGATGCCAACATTATTCATATAGTACTAAATTTTCCGCAGACCTATATGTATTGTTGGCCATTTTTAGAACGGGGACTTGAAATTATGGAGATATATACGCTAGAAACATATCGCTATTCAAGGATCATTCCGACTATAACAGACTTCTTATCCAGGTGTCTAGAAGTGATTCCCCTAATCATAGTTAGGTCCTGATCCATGATCAAATTCAGGACCTACCCCTACATCCACTACATTGGTTTCCCTTATACTATTCTCACCGAAAACAATACCAATTTCGAAGATTATGAGCTAATGATCTTGTACACCAAGTTCAAAATTTATTCCAACCATACATCATGATACTATTCATAGGTAAATGGAATGATTGATGAATTCAAGAAGAATATCTCTAATATTTTGAAGATGGAAGTAGGATATAATAAGAATATTTGTCTATAAATGTTTCCCAATTACCATGGGTATTATAAGGAAATAACTCTATAATACACCTAGTTGACCCCAAACTCCCTAGTATATAAAATAGAGGTAGTCCTTCTCATCAAAGTTCAATTCCCATCAGTCCAAATAGCTATCTATGACTTAAAAATGACTAAAATATTAATGAATATCATCTAGTTGAGCTAAAATCCCTTAAAGAGAAGTTGATATAGGGCCTGAAAAAGTAAGGGAAGAACCATAATGGCATAACTAGGCTATTCAAAAAGACAGTCTGCCTTTGAAAATTCTATCATGATGACAATGTACTACCACTCAGAATACCAATGATGTCTAGAAAGAAGCCACTAAAGTTGGAGAGAATGTGGGAGGGTCCATACATAATTCATAAGGTATATTCCATTATATCATATTGTTTTGTCACTAAATATAGAGAGTGTGAAACACATCCTACCAAATACTTTCTTTTTCAACTGTTACATCACATGATGTGGAAATATTGTCATAATTCTCTGAAAATAAACATGGTGTATAAGTCCTAGAATTATGACTTAGAACACTGTATGGGACTTCCTTGTAGTCTGCTATGTGATGGTGGGCCCCTTGGCCTCAATTCAAGTCATGTTTTCACCCTTCTACAATACACATTTATTTGTGGCAACATTCAACCAGCGTCCTTGAATTATGAGATTAACATATTTTCGGACTCGATATTCTGAGTAGTATGAATTGAAACTGAAAATCCAAACATCATCAATGCACTATTTAATGTTTTATCCATACCCTTAATAAAATTTGGATGCCTCTTAATGAGAGAAAATACTACCTTCAATTATATAGATATTCCTCATTAAACAAGTAAGAGATGATTGAAAATATTAGACCATCTCAAATCGGGGTGCCTCATCAACGATGAGATAAAAAAAATCTTTAGAACACAATGTTAAACTACATCATTAAACCATACCATCAGTGGCTGAATCCACAAAACAACCATGGGATCTCTTGCTTTCCCCTCTGAATAGTATTTCCACACTGGTCCAACATTTTATGTTGTTCTTAAACCATTAAATGTTCCAGAACAATGTGTGGCTTGATTCCCATCCTCATGGGATACATACAAATTTCTGAACATCCCATATTGGCACCTATTCACAATATAACCGACCCTTTAGGACATGGCCCCATTTACAGTCCAATAATTATGACATTAAAATGTTTTAAACTAGTCAATGTTATGTGACCTTAAATAGAAATCCATGGTATTTGCATTACAAACCAAAACTGATTATCCTGCATCCATGGAACACATCCTTAATCTGTGTAAATATGAGGTCTCTCGGGGATATTCTATGTGATGGGTCCCCCTAGGATAGCCATTCATGTCAGTTCACACAACCATTCACATCATACTATACTCTATGGATTTGAAATGAGATTCCTCTTTTTTCATGACATGAGGAATAAATGATGGGCAGGTGAGTGAATAAACCCCACAAAATACGTCTAGATCACATGAAATTAATCGTTGTGATACATCTTCCTTACTATATGAATCTAAACATTTGGTCCAATATCTTTACCACATGAAATTAAAATATGTGTCTATAATCACCTTGAAAAGTGTAAAACATACATGCATCTTAGTTTTTCACTTGTGAATTCATTTACTTCAATGTTTGTTTCCTAGTGCATTCTTCATGTTCTTCTACCATCGCTCGACATTCAACATTTCACCATATTATATGATGATATTTACATTTTAAGAAACCAATACAACCAAACCAATGTGGTATATTCTTTGATGAAAATGTTTTTGTATTATTGGAACCCATTTTAACATTACATCACTTTATATCCTTTCTTCTCATGCCCCTTATTTGGATCCTCATTCTTCTTCATTGTTGAAGGGAAACCCTAACAGAAATGGTACCATCCTGGGCCAAGGCCCTAGAGGATATTAGACAACATTCTTAAATAGGTACCATGTTTCAAAAAAGGTAAATAGTCATCCATCACTTGTTCATCAACATTATCTTCTAATTGGTATGAATGAAATGTTTCAAGAATGGTTAGTAGTTATCCTACATCTTCATTCCATTCTCACTGTGTTATAGGTTTTGGGAATCATGATTCACACCATAGGTTCCCATTTATTTGGGTCTAATCTAACACCCATATCATTAACCCATCCATGCACTAGCACACAATGGAAAAGAAAATCAGCTATTTGTAGAGTCCATATTCTCCATCCATAGCTACTCTCGGCATGAACCCCCTTAGCGGTTAGTCAACAATAGAAAACCAGTGAGTTTTTTATGAATACTAGACACTCTCATATAATTGTGAAATCGAATTTTTTCCTTGTTTCTCACACTGATCATGGTTCGTGTGATATTATGAAATGATCAATGGTTATTTGAAAATTATGATTGAAGTGTGATAATCAATGTGTTGAAATAAATATGTCCATGACTATTAGAATGTCTTAAAAGAAATCTCTAGTAATAGGGAAGGGTAATACAAATAAAATATTCTCTTTTATGTCATGTTCCAAATTCTCCCTATTGGTATACCCCATCAAATGATGGCTTCAGTTCCACTTTACTTTGGTGTTTGTATTTAAGGGACTACAAAAACCACTCCATCCCTTCTTCCTTCTGTTCATAGACAAGATGATTCTCACTGGAACTGATCTTTAACGAGTCTCACTGATATTGAAGAATCTATATTTCCAATATTTCCTATATCTCTTGATCAATCGACCCCTCTATTTGGTACCTTAGTTGGCTGGTAACCTCTTCTTGAAAATTGAAGAATGTAGAATGACCATTCTCTTACTCCTAAAAATGTTGTATTTCATGGATAGCCTTCTAGAGAATATTGGTTATTTCATACTTCTTCTCTTGAAATGAAACATCCATATTTTAGCTTTCATCGCACATCCACACATCATGGAAGTTTTCGAATATTTTCAGGATAGAATGAGTGTCCACCCCTCAATTTCCAAGGTTGTATAACTAGTGTCGTATGGACCCCATTCATCTAACTAGTAGTCGTTCTGATGTTTGGGTGTAGAAATGATATATTCCACACCATTTCCTTCAATAGAAAATGTATTTTTTCCTCATTAATACCCAACCAAAATTACTTGATTTCTTCAGATGGGGTAGGATCAATTTTGGGTGAATCCCTATTGATAGTATCACTATTTTCCCTCTCCAAGATCCTCTTAGATATGTTGGGATATATGTCAAGTGGTCAATTGTCTTCACCCAACCCTTACGTTGTAGAACAATATCTTCAAACCTCATGCTCTTCCCTAGAATTTCATCACATGTGAACACATAAGATTGTTCCCCCTAGGACAAATATGGTGTATCTTGAATGAAAAACTCCTCCAAGGCTAGAAAAACCATCAAATAAGAGAATCCCAGAAGGCCCAACTGTAGTATCTTGTTTGGTACAAACCACTTCAAGTAATTATTTAAATAAGAGTATTTAGGTCTAATCAATAATTAAAAAAGATATGTTGTTATTTTGTGAGTGAAATATAAATACAAAGTCCAAGAATGTTAAGTATTGGTCCTCACATCTAAGTGAGAAATTCCACCACAAGAAACCCATTGACTATAGTGTGTATTTCTATGGTTGGTCCCAACCCCTAATGTTGGTTGAGTAGGATTTTTATGAGATCCCAAAACACATTCTTGAAAAATATCCCTAAAGGATCGAGAGTTAATATGTGAATTGAGACTCTGTTTTTCATTAAGGGGAATGGATTTTTAGGACAATATTCCCCTGGTGAGCAGCTTCACCTATAGTGTGAACCACTATTGGAATGTTGGGATGTTGTCCCACATAGATGATAGGGATGAAATTATTCTCCAAGGTTTCAAATATAACATTCTATATAGAACCATGATTTTCCTCAACATTGTCACCAAGCCCTAGAGCATGACTTTCAAAACCTGATGAAATGAACATTCAAACACTTATGGGTGATTCTTTCCTATTTACATGTTTCTCCTGGATAAGATAGATTTCAGTTAAAGATTTTGAAAAATTAAAAGGAAAGGGATGGAAAATTTATACGTTCCTATGCAAACATTGAGGAGGTCAAACAGGCCAAATTCATTTGAGTCTGTGATTTTTTCACTCTTAGGGTGAATCAAATGTTCAGTGGATGAATCCCATAATTCTCCATTACTTGAGATTATCATCCCATAACCATATGGCTCATTGATTATAATATCAACTATAGGTGGTGTCTCCTCATGTATTTTATTGTTGACAAAAACATATCGTACTAGGATGGAAGGGATACTAGGTTACCCTCATCGACAGTAAAAGGTATCCATGGATGCTTGGTATATATATCTACAATGGAATCCCACCTTAGTCAGGATATGAGAAATCCTAACTTTTTTAATCACAAATCCATCAGGGTTCAACTTCCTCTATACAACCTCCATCATCAAGGATACATTCATCATCCTCTAGGCTATCCAGAGTGTAGGGTAGGTAGTGTCAGAATCTGGGTATGGAAAATATTTCATATTATTCCTAGTTGAATTCTTAGATCTTCTCATCACCTCCTAAGAGCCATATGCTTGCTCCCATGATTTTGTATGATATCTATTCCCTCCAGGATGTGGTCGTGTGACAAAAAATTATGTTTCCCCAGTTGGAGCTCTTATCAAAGCTTCTTATGACATCAAGATTTCCCTATTTGGAAATACCTTTAATCCTCCTAGATTCTCTTACCTATCACTCACTGATATGATAAAATTGATGAATTTATAATTCATAGTGCCCAAATATGCTTACTCAAAATTGTTTTCATAGTACAATGATAGGTCGGTGTTTACAATGATTGGTGTTAGCATAATTACCCCAATTGAGCCTACACATCTCATCATCCACCAGAGCTGATGAAGGATACAAGGATTCTTCTCTTCGCAAACCCCCATGTAAAATCTCCTTATTGACTGTTTTCCATACTTGAGTTTACTGTAAAATCATGATCGATTTTATAGCTTACAGTCAATGTTTCGTTCAATTCTATCCACCATCTCTACACCCTAGAAGGACTATAGGTACTCCATTTGATAAATAATACCCTTTATATTATCCACCATTGAATGAATTGTAGTAGATAAGGGATGATTGTTGAACATAACATAGTACACAATGGTAACCATAATCTCAATCCCGCTATGTGTTTTGGGCCATACCCCTACTGTGTAGAGTAAATAAGGTTGTTAGATAGATTTCAACTGGATAGTGGTATTTCAGAACAGATAAACCATAAAAGCTATCATGATCAAGCCATGTAGAAAATGAAACAGGATACAAATTCCCATAGTCATCTCTCCCCTCACCACATGACCTAGATTTCAATAATGAATAGCCAACACTAGTACACCCAGGTTCACAATGTTGCATATTTCTTGGATTTCCTCCACAACTAGGGTCCTCTAGTGAAAGAACATGTGGGAATATCTGAATATAGAAATACATCCATTGAGTAATGTCATGAGTAAGTTGGTGTACTAGAAAAATGTCTTCCATATATCAACTATGTTATAGACCCATCACTCATAGTCTCCTTCCACAATAATCAACTAATATGAAATATAACTCCTTTTTGGAAATGTTGTCGGACACTGCTTCGTTCATCCTGATTTTTTTTATTTTGGATTTTATTTATGAACAATATCAACTGTTTCATGAAATATATATCCTTATAAAAGGAGGATGATGTTACAAAAATACAATTAATTAATTCAGTATGTAATTCACTATCAGAGGACTCTTATTACTATCCAACCCAGAACTATATACCAAAAGAAATTCTTTGATTTGATATCTGTCAATTGGGGGCCACTGATGTAGTACACATCCCAAAAACTAATGCCCATATCACCATGGTGATGTTGGAACATGGTTGTATAATAATACCAATGAATTAAAAGCTCTTGCAGTATCTCATGGTGGAAGTATGTGTTAAATTAGGACATCTAAACAGTATCATGTAAACTGATATGATATCACACTTCCCCATATTACAAGAAGTTTAATATTTTCAATACACCCCAGACCATTCATCTATGATTTTTCCTCCTGCCTGCAGATCCCAATATTTATTCCATCCTTTTCTATTGTCTTTAATGATACTCTTGATGGTCTAGGAATATCAGGCTAGAAATTATTTGACCTCTGGTTTCTCCCACATGAATATCATTACACGTCAACTCAGTGTGTATATGGTGATGTACCCATGTTCATAAGTAGTATGACCATGTAAAATTATTTTATAATTTTCATTATCATTATAATGTGTTAATGAGGAGTGTTTTATGTTTAATTCAATTCCCATGATGTTTAATTCATCCATTAATTCAAAATTACAAAACCAAATGTTGTTTCTTAGTGGGTAGTTTTTATGGCCTATAGTAAAAATTTACAAAAGATCCAAGTTTTTGGAAACGATCTTCCATCCTTGAGGAACCTCATGGATTCCAGAATCATATCCCTTAGAGAAACAACTACTACATTTATCTTGAATTAATTACATTGATGGGCCATTTCAAATTATTTTTGGTGTGGAAAGATAGTTGTGAGAAAATATAGGATCTTGGAGCACAATGTGAATGGTGGAATGTAACTCTGAAGGTGTGATCTCAATAGGTCTCTTATATCATAGAACTAGTTTCACTAAAGGTTGTCTTTGGTGAATGATAATTCTGAATCTCCGATTTTAATGCAAAGTAGTGTTACACATATAATAGAAAAGGCTTATCTCATGGTAAGTATAGGTAACATAAAAGGCCCTCCCCCATCTTATTTGTTGGCCAAGATACATTATTACATGTTGCACAAAACTAAATTGTACTCCTAAATAAAAACGTTTCATGCAATGACGTAAATGAGCCACTCTTCTGAACATTTCCCTCGGAAGACATCCTTTTGGTACCCATCCTACTCAGATTCCCAAGAGGGGAATTTGTGGGAACCGAAATATCATATAATTCCTCAAACATCTATTTTTGATGAAATGATAACTTTACCCACTACAAAAGACCATTTTGGGGTTGATGAAGAGGTTGTGAACAACTTTTCTAAGGTTAGAAAAAGATGCAATTCCACGCACAATGGATTTTTTCCCAAAAGGTGATGTATAGTTCTATAGATTCTCTAGAGGCCGGAGATGAGTCAAAGGACCTTACACATATGAAATAATTAGCGTATGAATATGTGAATCCTTATGTTCAACCCTTTCATGAAACCATAAATTTTCTACCAAAGGAACGATTAATTTTTTTAATTTTATGTGTTGATACTACAATGGGAAGAGTAGATATGCGCAAAAATCAAGCTAAACACCCAAGGAGTTATATTCCAATAGCCAAGGATTTCATCTATAAATAAAAGGTCACCACCTCCCTTATGGGGAATCTCCATAAGTCAAAGTGATTCTCTGTTACACACAACTCATGTTCTTCTATGATAGCCTAAAAACACATCAATAAATGACCCCAATGTCAGGGTATTTTTGTGATAGGCCTCATATGGGACCATATCTTTCATGTCCTACTAATTAGTGATCCTAACGTAACTACACTAAGGTATGTGATGTATGTACAAAGAGAACTTACATGTGTGAAACCCTAATCTCTGTGAAACCCTCAATATTTCATGAAACCATGCCTACTGACTCCATCAATAATTCTTGTAATAATGCCCTCTACTCACACTAATTTGGAATGAATTCTTTCCCTGTTGCGTGAAAACAATTCATGGTCACCTACATGGCATCCCCTATTCCTCTTGTGGAACAATTACTCTACTTGTTTCTTTTAAGGATGGTTACTCAAACCCTATTTAATTATAAACATATAGACACTAAGGTGGACCTCATGATTGGCCAAATGTCAATGATAGTGAAAATTCCATACCCCACCTGGATTCACATTAATAATGGTCTTAAAATCCATATGCATGAGGCGTTATCCAACCCATGTTTGAGATATATTATGTGAAACTGCATAGTTCTATAGCCTAGTAATATGACATTAAACTACATGAAAACTTCCTCATCACATGTGTTAAAATTGTATCCTTACCCTATTTGACAGATACATGATGATCCATGTAAAATCATCATGGGACACCACCCTTTCACACAGTGGGCAATATATATTCACTCCCAATAATCTTTAATATGTTATATCCACTACATCCCTCATTAATTCACCATTAGAAAAATGGATTTTCATACCTCATGAATTTAAAATTCCGGGATTGGTCTAATCACATGACCTTAAACTGCGATGTCAAACTACTTGGGTTTTTATTTATATCATCAAAATAAGATACACATAATTAAACCTTGTGGTTAAATCCTAAAAATGGTAAACTATTCAAGAATTCTCATCAAGGTATTCCCCTCCTGTATCCACCTCTATTTAGAATTCTTATCCACTACATCGAATCTACCTCCATGAGGTGTTATAATCCATAAATAAACTATTAAGGTGTGAAATATTACCTCATAGGGACACTCCTCCTTGATCCACATCAACGGGTAATTATTATCAACAAATCCTATATCAATAATATATTAAACTCTTTCTCTAATCCAAATCAATGAGGCTTTAGGATCTATCACTAGAAGAGGTATAACTTGCAAATAGACCAAACATGGCTACCTCATGCATGGGTATGGGATGCTTGATGTAAAAAACCATAGATGAATCACTCCCCAAGTGTTTTCAACTCATTATCATCATGCGATGCCTTGGGTTACATGCCTTTTATTCCTCATATGTGATTCCGTTTTTTGAGGAAGATTTATTGGTGACCAATGTAACCAATGTCCAGACATGCCCAATGATTCAAAATGTGGCTACTCTTTAGAACAAAGGTTAATTCACTATCTTATAGGAGGAAGTGTAATTAATTAATGTCCACATTATTATTTCAATGATAAGGAGTTCCCCAAACATTGCTTAAATATTTTAGGGAGATTCAAACTATGAAACGAGATCCAAGGAGGAATACATGGAAGAGTAAATGGAAAACCCAGCATTTAGTTTTGATCAAGGAGCATACATCTTCATTGAATGTAATGAAAGCCATTGGCCTTTGGAATGTGGTAATGAAGGGAAATTGAAAGCTTATGTGGAAAAATCGAAGAAGTAGATTATCCCTGATGAATAAATCAGAAACTATCTCAAGGTCTTCCTAATGTGAAATCACATCAATATAATTTTTATGATTACAAATTCTTATTTAAAGAAACATTTTCCAATATAAATATTTTTATTTTTATGACCACATTTTCATAAAACACTCTCTAGGGATATAAAAAACTAATGTCAAACATGGGAATATATTTCCAGATTAAATTATACAATTAGAAATTTCATAAAAGATAAAATTTGTTTAAAAAAAACTCATTTTTAGAAAAAACATTTCTCAGGAAGTCTAAGATCAATTCACCTCTCACGGATTTCAAATCATCATTTCCATATATCAAATAGATGGGAAATCAAAATTACCAAATATTTACATGGTTATATACCATAGGATATATAAAAATAGATCAAAATAAATGAAATCTATTTTCTATATAATATAGTGAAGATAAATGAGTTTTCAGGTCTGGATGATCCTATAACTCCAAGGACTATGCCAATGTTAAAGGATTCACACTACAAACTTCTAGACAATAGAATAACACTCAAAACTCTTTCCTAAAATGTGAATGTTCTGAATCGTGATCCAAAGAGGAGTGAATGGTCATTTAAATACATGAAAATTGAGTAAATGATGCCTAAAAACATTCCATAGTGTTTCACAATACTATATTTACCTATGTTTTGCTATCAAAATTTGTTCATGAATTTCAAATTTGAAAACCCTTCCACCACTCCCATGGAAAAGAATCTTTTACATTTTTTCAATAAACAGGCTCCACCATGATTGTGGTGTTGTTCCTAGTCCATTTCATATAGTTTATCCACCTTCACACTCTACCATTGGGAAAACCCACCATATTTCATTTCAATATTTCCCATCTCTCACATGACTCTAGTAAGTACCCATGGCCAAAATCACAGTTGTGGTCCTACCATTTTTGCACAATAAGGTTGAGAACAAATTTTTTATCCATTTTCACCTATAAATCCAAAAAATATAGAATGAAAATTACTAGAGTCTCCATTATTGATTAAAAAAATTAGGGCATGACTATTTTCCCCACTATAAAAGTTTTCACCCTAGAATGTCCTTAGAATCAAGAACCCAAAATGGTATAATGCCATTGCTGCATCATCCTTGCCTTATGATACATTGTCTCATGGTTGTCCCTGCTACACTATAGTGTCACTTAAACAAATGGGATTAACTTTTCATTGAGTATATTATTGTATTTGAACACTATATAAAAATGAAATTCTTCTAATGAGGTGTTAGATTCTGTCACAACATCCTATGAATCAATTATGTGGGATAGATATAGTTAATACTTATTGTAAAATAGCAGTCCATTGTTGCTCCCCCTTAATTCACAAACAATTATGGCATTTGGACACCAAATATGAAATCGATCTCCTCATTCCCTGACACCAATAATGACGTATCTTGTCATTGTACATCTTGGTATCACTTACAAATTTACATAATCCTAAAACACATGTCTCATGTATATCAGAACAATCATTCCACCATAGAAGTGAAATACTCCATCGTGAGACCAAGAAAAATCACCAGAGGTCTCCCCACAACATATATTTTTGCTAAATCATAGGAACTCTACATTCTCATCATTTCCCAATTTAATGTAGTGTACCATATATGATACTATATTTGTCCATTAAAGAAAATAATATCCACCAGCTCTCCCTTAATCCATGTTCATCTCCTCAAAATATCTTATCAAACCCCATTCTTACACTAAAACCATTACTACCTGAGTCGGTAATTATCTTCTCAAAGAATTTATGACCACATATCATTTTTCAGGGGTTTAAAAAATATTAAAATTAATTTGATTGATGTAATCCTCCCAAAAAATTTTTTCCCAGGTTTGATCTCTCTGTGTAAAGATATACTTTCACTCTTATGGTCTGGATACACAATAAACCATTCCCTAAGGAGGAAATGGTTCCATTACATAACAACATGATTTATATAATCCATTTTAAGATCATGAATGAGATTTTTCTACTAACGATGTGTAAATTAAAAATTTGTAATAGGCTAGAAACTATATCATATACATCGTAACACTATCCAAAACCATACCTATGGAATCATAGTAAACACCATATCCTAAACCTATCTTTGGGAGAATCAAAAATAGAGTTGAAGTGAATCTGACATTAATTTCTTCATCATACCTTTAGAATTGTTCACTCCAATGAAACATCACACCCTTAAAGGTTATATTTTTCATAGGATGTGAAATATAGGAGAAATCATGAAAAATACATCTTATAAAATGGTAATTCTAAGAAATTATGAATCTAATACACATTTAGTGGTTTCTACCAATACAATACCACTTAAATAATTTCTAGATCTATTGTGACACACTTCTCGTTAATAACATGACAAAAAATTACACCTCTTGAATATAAAACCTATTGTTTTGATAGATGTTATTACTAATAATTATCTATTAGGATTCACTAGATTATGTTCAAATTCTCAACCTTATTGTATTTTAATATATAATAAAGAATGATATTTTCCAAAAAAACAACTATTAAGGTATCTAAGAACAGATGTAAGATTCTACTAATTAAATCCATAAGCACAAAAATATTTTTAGTAAGGCCCAATGACATAATCAGATACTTAAAATGAACATAAATTCTCATAAACACCATCATAGAAATATATTCCCCTTGTACCCTCAGTTGATGGAATCTAGATCTCAAAGAAATTATATAAAACTACTGGGATTATTTAAGTTGATCAAAATGATTATAAGTCAATGTAAAGTGGTATTAATTTTTATCTATCACCTAGTTATTTTCTAATAATATATATAATTTTAAAGAGTACCATTAGCCCTATTTTCAAATAGTGTAAGATATTCCCTTGGTGAAACACTAGGGTTAATAAATCCCGTATCCATAATTTCCTCAGTTGTAAATTTCAATCATTAAATTCAATGGGATACATATGGTAAGAATGTAAGGAATTGGGTCTCATATCTAGATAGAAATGTATAGTTAAATAAACTTATCTTGAAGTTTGAAACCCCAAGAAATAATCATGGAAGACATCAGGTTACTCTCTCACCACAATATGAATACAGTCACTAAGACATATAATGAAAACATTAATAAACAAATAAAAACTAGAATTGTATAATCAAATAACTCAAGAAAAAAGGGACCTGTTATGAAAATATTAGATCCGACTCACACTAAAAGATATTAGTGACTCCATTAGAGGAATGAAACTAAATCTGTCGATGATATAAATCAATCAAGGATTTATAATTGATCCTCAAATCCACACCAATTATGACATAAAATATGTCATGATTAAGAACTCAAAATTCCTATAAGGTATCATTGATAGATATTACCACCATATACATGGGAAATTTTAATTTCTACTCTAAATTAACTGATTGTGTGTGAGGATACATCATAAGAGGAACATGTTCTAAAAAACATCCCCACATATTGATAAATATTAATGAGATAAAGGAATAAATTGAACCGATATAAAAAAATCCATAACCATAGAAAATACAATAAAAAACATACATATCATGGTACTTGGTCCCGAATCTGAATCCTTGTGTGTAAAATCCACTACATATATAAATACAAACTCATCCTTCCCTTTATTTATTACATGAGCATCACACATGACATCATTTTGAGACCCATACCCTTTTTCAGATTTAGAACAAATCTAAGAGCCCTTGGAAAATGTGGATCCAAAAATAAATCCCAAAGATTAACTCTTAATAAAATATTTAATATGACCAGAACAGTAACATGTGTGGCACACCATGGGTGTATCCATTTAATTAGTATTGGGGAGTACCTTTTCCCACATTTTTAACACACCATCTGAATTCAACTTGATGTCTATTTATTACTCCTTCCTCAAACTTTGTGATGGTCACCCACACCCTTTTTTGACCATAAAGTTAACCATGGATAACTTTTATTGTCACTAAATCTGTAAATACCCCTATCATTCCAGCTATATCATATTCACCTATATTTCCTTGTCCATAATCACCATATAGGTTGGTTTGAACAGAAAAATCAGTATAGGATGAATATATTATCTCAAAACAATTTGAAACCTCCATGACTTTAAATTTTCATTTGAAACATGATCAATTGATATAATTACCAACTTAGAAAACCATATAGCATACAAAATGATAGAAAAATCTCCACAGTCCAATGAAATAACCTCTTGAGCATTTGATGCAATCAGTTTCTTAGGACATAACTATAGATTGATGTATTTATTAAATGTTTCCTAGGTGAGATATTCATGGAACGTGTCTTGTATAATGTATTCCTACAACTTCCTTAAGAGACCTTAAGGAATATAATTTTAGAAACCAACCTTGTAGTAATTCAGAGTTTTCTAGAAGTGTAAAATCCTCAAAATCCTCTCCATTCATTCTTTTTCTTCCAGTTCACCCTTTTCACCATGGAGGGTCGGTGAATGTTTTTTTATCAAATTATATATCATTGTCAACCATTTATTATGGATAATTATTTGTGAGTTCCCCCATTGAATAGGTCATTTAAACATAAGATTGCAATAATATCAAGTCAAATGTTGGTTTTATCTATGGAGTAATAGATTTCTCCTTAAAATTTGAAATGTTCTTCGTGAATGACCCATATTATATAAACCAAGTGGACATAGATCATCTAGAGTAGAATTGGATTCATTTATTATAATCTAAATATAAAAAATATAAATCCAAAATGATATAGACAATAACCTGGGTTTCAGGAAACCTATGAGTTCCCTTGGTAACATGATGTTTGTCATGGATGTATGATGGCCAGGCACACCAATGAACTACCTCATTATATCAATATTCTTATAACCATTCTATCAAAAAAACCATTCATATATTATGGTGATCCATAATCATGAGCATAAAAATTAACAACAATATGTCCCATTGATGGAAATTGTCAAAAAAACAATAACTCAATTAAACCCATAATGTCACTCAAGTTGAGCTATCACAATGCCAAAAACTTATTCCCAATCACGTATAGATAAAAAATAACCGGGTTATCATACAAAAAAAATATGGTGATAATTTATACATCAATAGAAATAGGATAAAACTTAAACCAATAGAGTGTGACAAAAAATATATGTAATACATCATATACCCAAAATAACCAAACCCGAAGTGTAATATCCATAGTTGGAAAACATGGTCTTGATAACAAATCTATAAGAAAAAAATATGAAATCCAAAAAAAATACATCTATCCACCCCCATGTGACCTAATGTTACCACCATCCCATCCCACTAGAAAAAACATTATAAAAGATATTTTTCCACTATATGTCACTCTTCCCTTTACAAATATCATATAAAAACTACGATAAACATTCTCAATTTAAATGTACGGTGATACTATAAATCCTAGAAGGATACCAAAAAGTTTCTATATAATTTCAATCTTCATGCATCTGTTTATTATTATATAAAATAAATTTCCCAAATAGAGAAACCATTTTCCAAATAAAATAATCTTTTGGTATTTTTTTCTAAAACATGTCATATCCAAATAAAAAAAGAAATATGATATAAAATTTATCCGTAAGAATAAGAATAAAAAATAGGATCCAAGCATCAATATCTATATTAGGTTCATGTTGGAAGATAATAATATCAAATATATATGCATGTAATGTACCTATATAGAACTATGTGAATAATCACAACATATTGATGTATACAACTAAGACAACTATGAAAACTAGCCATAATAAGAGATTACCAAACCATAGGAAACACAATTCTTCTGAAAGGACACCTACTAGGTACTATGGATTAAAGGGAATCTCCCCTAGTTATCTATTACTCATCCATGGCATGCCTATGATCTGTTTCATTCCTATATCCCAAGGTCTTACAATTGTGCAATTAGTTCAACAACATATTCATGAATCCAAATACATATTAAAAAAAATATATAAAGGCTTTTAATTTATATTAAAATATTTTTATTAAAAATTTTGTATGGTGATTCCACACAAATATAACACATGTAGAATCGATTCAATTTCAAATTATTCTTTAAGGAATTTTAACAAACTTCAAAATTATTTTCATAAAAAAACAAATTTTATAAATCATTTTCCATATTCATAAAAGATAAATTCACCTATCATGGGTTGAAAATAATCTTTTTTATATATCAAAATGGATGGTAAATAATAAGAATGTAAATATTCCATAAAAATATACTACATGATAGTAAAGCCTACCTCAAGATCAATAAAAAATATTACCTTCTAATCTAGAAATGGAAAATGATTAGACATTGTCTATAAGAGCATATAACCCCCAAGTAGAAAGATAAATATTATTTAAGATACCCAATCTTAAACTACATGTGAAAAAAATAGTAGAAAACCTCTCCTAGAATGTGCTTGATCAAATAATTAAGCCAAAGGGGAGTGAATGGTCAATTTAATAGACGAAAGCTAAGGGAGGTGATAAATTAAAACCATTAATTATTGTTACTAATGGATGGAATAAAAATCCTTGAGAGATAAAAATCTATTTAGGTATTTTAAATATAAAACCAAAATTACCGCACATTAGGCCATGCCCTGGTAAAATAATACTAGCCTTTTTTCCATAACTAGGAGCTCCACCTTGCCCATGGTGATTACTATAGGTTGTGGTACATAGGGTGACCACCATCACACTAAACCTATATCCAAAACCAATATAGGGTTTTTTAATCCTTGTTTAATTTATATAGGAACCTGTAGGAACACTGCGTATTACACCATGGCTATGGTCTAACCTAGTTTCACCACAAGTTCTAGCATCTGGGTTTTTGTCCACTATTCTCCACTAACTAAGCCATAATGAAAAACCCACAAACAAGTGAGGCATCATAGTCAATTCCAAATAATAGGGTGTGACATTTGACCTAAAAATATTAACATCTATATTTATGGGATATATTCATTGTTAGAACAATATTGAAGGATTTTTAAGAAGAAATAAAATGAAAATAATATATTAAAATATATACAACAATTTTGGAAAAACATCTTTGGATTATACATTAAAACTTTTTAATGGTGTTATTCATATATAAAAAAGGATCTCTAGGTGGTGGTTATAGATGAAATTATAGGATTTTGGTAGGGCTTATCTGATCTGAAGAGATTAGGATGTGTGGAGAATATAGTAGTGTTGATATCTTTTTATTAGTGAGGATATAGCACACATGGAGTTTTAGAAAATATTAAAATATATTATAGTCTTACTAGAGGACAATGGATCAAAATTGTCTAATGTATTAGATTGATATGTTTATGTTCTAAATAATAAAATGGTATTTAATAATTTTTTTATGTTATCTGGAAATATTATCCTTTTATTTGAACCCCTTTTAACCCATTTTACCTTTATCCAAAGTGATAAATATTTACTATAGTTACTATTCACTATGAAAATAAATTATGTTCACCTAATTAAATAATATTAATTTTTTATTCAAAATATGGAAATCATTTTACATTATTGACCTCATGTAATATGTAGAAATTTAATTTATTATATATTCTAAAAACAGAGGGAAAATAATTTTTTGGTTGATATATTATTTAAAGATAAAATTGTTTTTCATTGAAATCAAGTTAAAGGTACATTTAATTTTTTTATTTAATAAAAATGGATGAATTTTATACCTTTAAATCAACCTAAAAATAAATTTATCCTTGTAACCATACAATTAGATTTAAATAACTATAAATATTTTTTAGTTTCAATAATGTATTACTTCATTTCATAAAAGTTAATATTGGGATACAAAATTAAAAATAATATTTTAAAATAAATTATTTTATTCGTTAAAAATATATATTCTAAAGAAAAAGTTTTTAATTTACTGATTTATCCTTACATAATACTAATATAATAAATGTTACAAATTTTGATAAAATCATTATATTTTGTATTCACCAAAATGTCTACTATTTCAAAAAATATTTCAAAAAATCATGTTAAGTAAATTTTAATATAATTAAATATAATATTAAATTAAAATCATAAAATTAGATTTATAAAATTTTGTAACATGGGTTTTAATAAGAAATTGAATAAATATATTTTCAATATGATATTTTTTATTAAGAGAGAATTATTTTCTAACTATAATTTGAAATTAAGTGTCACATTAATCCATCCATTAAAAGCACCCATCCTTGAAATGTTCTATAATATCAACTCATGAACATATGTGGATATTTTTACATCATAACGTCTTAGGGTTCCCAAATTTCCCCTTCCATTATATGATTTCTCCAAAGTAGCTACACAAATTGAGTCATATTATTCCAAAATACATGTTATTTAGTGATATGAATCTATATTGTATCTTCATAGTAAGATAAATAAAACTATATTTATTATTATTTTTTTGTGATAACATGTTTTTCGGTTTGTATGTACTTATTTATTAAAAGTATATGGCAGAAATCCAGAGCATTAGAGATGTGAGATGAAATTTTCAATTATAATTATTTAACAACTATCAAAATGCATGATGTAACTGTGGAATAGTTCCATTTCATTAAAAAACGTATAATAATATTATTTGGTGATATATTATAGAAAACCTGATTGCCCACTAGAAATTCTAAATCCTTTATTCAATAATCTTCATAGCTATTATTTTCTAAATTTAGTTTCATTGATATAGTTGTGAATAGTTTACACCTTCACCAATGTATCTTCAATATTTTTTGGTCCTAAAATAATACATTAACCAACTCCAGGAAAAAATGTTTGTATATAAAATATTTTAACATGAATTACTTCATACAATTCGATTTGAATTCTACAGTGGAAGCCATTGATATTTAAAAATTACACTGATTGTAAATATTGATCCCATATACCATGAAAGTAATGTGATCATGACCTCAATATTTATTCTGATTATTAAATATTATATTAAGACTATCAATCTGTTTGATTATAATAGAAATTTATTAATGTCTCTCAGTGTTGAGATATATTTGAAGAGTTTCGACAATTTTGATGTAAACCACCAGTCTGGATTTGATAAAATAGAATGTTGTTAACTGTAAATTCTCCCAAAGTCATTAATATAGAGATTTAAGATGTGATCAAGAAGTATATGTTCAGTTATAGAGATAAATTTTGAAAAACATTATATAGTTACCATTAATACCCCATAAAATATCATTATTTCATATAGTCTTTCGAAATATTTTGATAATCTCTATAGCGATGTCCCAACATTTCTACAAAGGAATAGGTAGAGGTTTCATGACTCCTTTTGGATGTTTTCTCTGATCATTCACCAAATTAAAAACTATACTATATTTGGCTATTTAATGAGGTATGAATCCTTTTTGTTTTTTATACACTCTTATTTAAGTTATCTTTTTTGTCATAGACCCTAATGTGGGTATGAGCACTGGTTTGGTTATTTTTTGAAAGGAAGAGGCAAGAGGTCAGTAGGTTGGCTATAAGAAAATTAATTTTTGTGTATGTTGTTTAGAAGACTTGAAATGTCCTTGAAATTCCAATTTACAATTTGTAAATGGTTTTTCAGGGGAAAACTTCAAACCATTACACAACATTTAAATCATTTACGCGCCATGTCAATACCCGGGCAATGTTTTATAAAATTAGAAGTTGGGCCTCTATTTTCTATAGAATACCCCAACATCATTTTTTTATCTCAACAACATAAGAGCCACTTCAAGAGTTTCCCATTGATCCAAAACAAGTCTTAAGTGTCATTTTGGGATAAGAACTTTGATTATTCTAGCATCAATCTCATTGGATCCATGTCGATGAGTTATTCATTTATGTCGTGCCTTTATTAATTCATATTTGTATCAATGAAGTTATTTTGGTGAATGTTAATCTCCCCTATTTCAAGTTTTAATCCATTTATCAGTCATCTCCAGATATGGATTGACAAATAGGTTAAATCTAGATAAGTGATCTACCCCAAAACTATGGTAGGTTGCCTATACCTTTTCCCATACTATTTTTTCATTTAATAGCTTAACGCATTTGTGATTCAAATTAAATATTCAATGATTTAACCTAAATTTATCTAAATTCCTTGAATAAATTTATAGAACTTTATTAGGTTTCCCATATATTTCCTATTTATTGTTAGAGGGTTTTTTCACCAACTAGGTACCCCCATGGGGTGTCCCGCTTTTTCTTCTATATGTTATACCACATTGTTAGGTGTGTGTCAGATCAATACTTGTTTTATGACCCATGTTAGATTGAAATGAAACTAAATCAATGATTTGGGAAGATTTTATTCCTGATTTTACCTATGATTACAATATGTCAAATGGATTAAAATTTATGAATTAAAAATATTTAAATAGATTGGTTGAACCCAAGTGTGGTGAATGATAAATAAATGAATTATGAATTGATTTAGGCATTGATAATGGAATTGGATTCCTTGGATGTGCTCCTTAGATCGTCAATCCATTCAATTTCATAGACATTTTTACTTTGTGGTTCTTGAATATGGTCGTAGATCCCTTTTAAATTACTACTCTCTGCATATTGAATCTATAGGTTACCAAGGGTTTTTCTACCCCTTCGACCTTGCTTTCATAGACTCACATTGGAAATTCCCTATAGATAATCTCTTTGGACACCTCCAAAGTCATTGAAAAGTGTAATTTGAGATGCTCTATGGACTCGATGAGGATTCTTTGGTCTTCAATATTGCAGATCTATCCATCCGTGGTAAGACACATGATTACAAAACAATGCCATTATGAATATTCTACTTAATTTATTCATTATATTTTTCATTGTTCATGAGAGATAGATTTTATTAATAGGGATCCAGGTTTATCTAGACAATAATACATATTACTCAGGAACTTAATGTTTATTAATGTAGTACATGTGATATACTACACAATTATTCTTTTAGTATTATGCATAAGGAACTTTTTATAGACACAAATTGTGGTGGCTAACTAGGTTTTATCTCACACCATGTTCAGGATATCATTGGGTACGAGGTTAGAATCCATTGATGTAGGTAGGGACTACGATCATCACCCATTTTGAAATTCCTAAAATGAATGTTTCTTATGATCCTGGGAGAACATGACCTAGTTATTATCATCATTCAATATAAGGATAGTACTTTTGGTATTTTTTACATTTGATACCAATGTTGTATTGGTTGACTATTTCCATGTATTCCCTTCCATATTGTATAGAGACAAGACAATATCATCATATTGGACATGAAAATTATTTTTGTTACATTTATATTATAGATTTATAGGTGTTGTATTCTATAATGATCTATATTATTCTTTTGAAATTTATTGTTATGATTTCACCTCTACATATACTCTAAAATGTGGTAATAGCCTGCCCAGAGACACACCATACATCCTCATTTCTAGTCAGAAACCTCTGTTGAAAGGGGAGGAATTATTGATACCATGTGACCCACTTTCTCTAGGAAATGCTTAGTGGAACATGGGTTGGGACATTACAAAGTGGAATCATATATATTATTTTTTGGATTTATCATTTAGAGACGATTAAAATGATATTAGGAAATCATTTTTATTTAGAAATGTGTTTTTATTTGGAATAGATAACACATGTATAGGGAAAACAAATATTTCCTTGAATAATAAATTATTATTCTATATTTTTACTATTAAAATTGATTTGATTCTTCCATTGGGAACCGAGAATGAATTCATGAATATAGGAGGGATAGAGGAAACATCTAACTTTATGTTTCTTGATATTCTCATTTCGCAGGAGTAGAGGTTCATAGGACAACGATATATTCCTGATCTTAGTTGTGAATAATATTTTTGATCATTTTCTAATTTTGATACATGTGTTGTGCATGTTTCATATTTCCATGTATTTTCTATCATTTTATTTAGAGACATGACATGATCATCATATTACATGTGACTTGACTTTTGGTTACATTGATATTCAATCATTATGTATTTTTCTTCTATCATGATCTATATTATGCATCTACTATTTATTTTTATGTTTCCACTACTATGTATACAATGAAATGATGGAATGGTCTTCAGAAAAATATACCCTTTTCCATAACTTCTAGTCATTATACTTTGACATATGGGGATGCGTGATTGAGTCCAAATGGTCCTCCATCTCAAGGAACCATTTAGTCAAACCCATATTGGGATATTACAAAAACCATTAATCTTGAAACATGATATTAAATTTCATATTTTTTATTATCCATCCAAAATATTTCATAAAATCAAGATATATTTGGGTGTTACAATGGTGTATTGATAAATTTTATCTATGAACAACTTTAAGTAGTTCTCTCATTTGCTTAGTTATGGATATAACCCATATCCTCCTTTATAATGATAATAAAACATTTTATAAACAAAATGTGATGTCATTCAATGAATAAAATCTTATATTTTATTTTGTAAACTCTTATTATCAACCAAAGAACTTATATATTTTCTAATAAAGATAATTTATCAATCAATTTAAGAAATGGATGTGTTCCCCCTTCCTAAATTATTCCCTTATCCAACATCACTAGGTCCCTGAATGTAAAATCTATGTAGATCATAATCATAATCATAATAATAATCATAATCCAATGATATTTCCTACTCAATACATAACAAACTTTTTATCCTTTCCATTGTGTATTTTATTAGGAAAATATTACCTTACCGTAATTATATCTATCACCTTTACCTCATGTTGAGCACATTCTAGGAGAATATTTATTTTTAAATTATGTGTTTCGTATATATTTATATTTTTTCACTATAAAGGTTATTATTTCATATCATCAATACAATGACTATGGTTTTGACTATTTTTCATGGGTTTCATTATAATATTAAATGATCATTAACTACTTAAATCCAAATTAAATGACCCTATTTTTCTATATAATTACATGTCCAATTTTCTTATATTATTCATCACAATATATAAAAAATCCATCCAATCCTGATGAAATATTTATCATTTTTGAATTTATTATACTTCTATTTAATTATTCCAAAAATTCCTTTTCTTTTTATAACTATATATAATTAATCCCTTTATATATAAACTTGGATAATAATATAGCTAATCAGTTTTTTTTGAATAAATCATCGATTATATATTACAATTCTCAGGAAATAACAATCCTCAATTATATTCATTGGTGTAAGCCATTCCACCAAAATATTTTTCATTTAAGTATTAATTAACATTATATCATTATAAACAATATGGATAAGGAAAATATAATTTTATGAATCTTGAATTTTCATTTCTTAAATTTTGCCACTTAACTCTTTTTCTATAGGAGTCTTAATAATTTTTCTTAAATGAATATTATGTTCATTATAGATTTTAAAGTATAGAAAGATATTATAAATTAATACCACAATAGAATTATAAAGATGATCCTTGAATACTAAATTGATAATATCATTAAAATTATAGGGAATATTAGTAAATAAAAAGGGAATTTCTATAAATTCATATTGTCCATAACTCATTTGAGATGATATGATCATAATATCATCATTTTTTACTCATAGTCGATTTTAACTTCATCAAAGATCAATATTTGAATAATATTGATATCCTTGTAGTTTATCGAAGAGCTCATCAATGAGGGTAAAATAATAATTTTAATTTAGTGTAATTCCATTGATTTCCATGCAATCAATGCACATCCTTGTAGAATCATCTTATTTCATAAGAAAAGTGATATATATAGTCAAACATTATGAAATATAAATATTTTATTACAAAAATCAAATAGTTGTGTATTAACATCCAATAATTTCACTATGGATATCCCATTGGGAGTCATATATATAGGTCTTTCCTTAAGGATGAAACTAATAATAAAACTAAAAATTATCATCAGGTGGATATCAAGGTAGTTAATTAAGAATCAAAACATTGTTTTCCTATAATATAAGAAAATAATCTATTCTACAGATACCTATAATATTCAATGGTTATATAGGATCCTATTATCCTACATGTTCATTAATAACAACTATTATTTATTAAACTAGACATGATTCTTATGATGCATTATCCCCCACTAAATTAAGGGATTCCACATCTCTATCATTAATTTTAATCTCTTTCTCTTTATAGTAATGTTTTTCATTATAATTTAAAATATAATCCATTCACGGGATTATATCAACGTTTATCATTAAAATAATAGTCAATATTTCGAATAGGTTATTTCTATGTTTCAAAATGGGAACTGACTGACATATCCTTATTGAAATAAGATTTAAACTATGAGTAATTATTAAAATATCCCTTATGAGGGTCATTGAGAAATATATAATTTTACTGGAAAACATGTAAGATATAATAGAGTGAAAATACCATGAATCAAATAATTATTTTTTTATATTTGACATTAGGATCAAAGAACCTATCATCCTGTCTTTTGGATCCTCAATCTCATATACAGTTATCACATAATATTGGACTTCTCCCATTGACATATTTTGTTGGTGGTTCTGTTTATTCTTGGGATGTTAGAAATAATAATTCCTTATCACTTTGTTATGGAAGGATTGTATGAAAGTGGTTTCTTTCATTATCTTGATTTCAATATCCTTATGACCCCATTTTCGAAAATTGAAAAATTAACATGTTTCAAATTAAAAAGGAATATAGGTTTTCCCACCATTATCACATATTGAATATCACGTCATCAAATTATTGTTTTTTGAACCGTATATTGTTTTACCCAAAAAAATGCAGTCAACATCTTATTTTCTTGATTTAAGTTAATGATATAAGACTGATAAAATTATTTCATTATCTTGGTGGAATATAACACTATAACATCATTTATTGAAAACATTTTAGAAACTATATCTTTTTGGAGATTAAAATTAATCCCATTAAATAAGTGATCATTCTTGATTTCCATAATATATATATATATATCTCAATATTTACAGATAATCATATCAAGATAGCATTATAACTACCATACATTATTCTTCCATATTATATTAAGTGAAAAAATTACTCTTTATTTCATCCATCTATTCTAATGGAATGATTTTCTAAATGAATATCACATGAAATATTCTTCATTTAATACATTATTTTTTATCAAACTCTTTTTTTCAACAGTAATGAACACCATTTATTAACCTCTTAAATCAAACAATATGCCAACAAAATAAACTTTTACATTTCCTTACTTCGAAAATTTAGAAATTTCATTATGATTGAATTAATCCATTGTTTATTAGAATATGGATTTTTATTTCTATTAAAATATGGTTCCTTCTATCACATGAAGGGATTCAATGTTGGTGAATCACATCATGGATCAATAGGTTACACTATATGAAAAATGATATTTTTTATCATATTATTCATCACTATAACACCGATTGACTTCATTGAAAATATTTCCTTTTAAATAATTTCAAACTCATTGAAAGATTGTGATAGACACAACCTTCAGTGTAAATGAACATTAAAATTGAATACCATTATAACTAATTCATTAAATTTGTGCTTATAAATAATACTAACTAAATTATCAAACATATATATTTTACACATGTATAAAGAAAATTATATTGTTTTCGATTGATTATAAATAAAAATAAATATCATTGGAAGGAAAATAATTGTTTTCTAAAAATATTTATATTTTTTAAGAAAATATTATATTTTAAGATTTGAGAACATAGATTAATAATTATTTTCCCATTTTAATTAAACATATTATAAAAAACTACCTCAATTTTTGAAATCATTTTTAAAGATATCGTTCAGTGAGTTTTTTATAATTTTATAAAATGTTAAATTTTTTTATGAATTGTGACAAATAATATTTTATTTAATTTAATGCTTTATTTTAGTTTAAAATTTTTAAAAGTTACAAAATTTGTATGAGTTTGTTGTCTCAATTTTACATCCTTGAGATATATTCCATATTAAGAAATTATATATTTTGTGTAGTCTATATACTTTCAATTTTATATATAATATCAAATATTTCATTATTTTCAAGATATTTAATGTTTCATTTAATGTTATTCCTTTATGGAGAGTGTGATTAAAAAGCTACCAAAGTGGTATAGTTTTCTATTTTAGATTTTATACTCTTGATACATATCTAATATTAAAGAAATTATTAATTCTTTGTGGTGTATATTCTTCCTCTTTGATATTCTATATCATGAATTGTTTTATTATCCTGATATTTAATGTTTTATTTGATGAAATATTTTCATGGGGCTTACGATTAAAAAGTTAACAAATTAGTAAGGGTTTATTGTCATGCATTAACTTCCATGATACATATTCCATATTTACAAATTATTTCTCTTTTGTGGAGCATATACTAGCCATTTATATGTTATATAATAAATCCATTTATCTTCATGGAATTTAATATTTTATTTGAGGTTACATCCATCATAAGGATTTCAATTCAAATGTTACCATAGTGGTACATGTTTATTTCAAAATATCCATATTATTTCATGTTTTCAATATTCGAGTCTCAGTTGGGAGAATTATTTCATCTCACTATATTCAACCTAATATATTTTAATCTCATCTAGAAATTCATGAAAATTTCAAGTTATAGTATCATTTTTCTCTCTTTGGTACTTTAAATGAATAGAAAAATTATTTCAAGAAAGTATTACATTATTTTTTTTATTCATTCAAAAAACATTTTTATTCCATATCCATTTTTCTAAATAATATATTTTTTTCTCTTAAAATTATATATAAAAAACATTTTCACCCATTTGTTTACTGTTTAAATTCGTTTTAAATGGAATATTATTTTCAATTTTTAGAAGGTATTTTTTGAATTTTATTGAAAATGTGAAATGAAAATATGTTTTAAATTACTTGGAATGTTAAGAATTTATTACCAACATCATAACTTATTGTTTGGAAGCTTTAATTATGTATTTTAACGGTTATTTTAAAAGATGATATTTTTCCTTGCAATTTGGAATTTGTTTAGTTTTTGTATGATATTTTCAATGTGAAAATGATATTTTAATCATGAATGTTATTAGTTGAATTATAATGGTATTTCTATTAATCTTAAAAAAAAACCCACATGTTACCTTATTCAATATTTGGGAATTTTTCATAATGGTACCATTCAATTTATCTCAGCAGATTTATTTATGATCATTTATCAAGGATATACTATTTTGACAACATTTTCTATATTACTCCTGATGGTTTTGGTCATGATTATTTATTTGGGAAATTATTAACAATACTTTTCATGTTTTCCATTAAAAATATTTATGTTCATTATTTATATCAATTAGAGAAATTACTAACATTTAATTTTCTATTATTTAAATTAGAATGTTTACATTTAGAAATTTTCAACCCTTTAAAAAATATGAATGAAATAGACATATCAACTGAAAATAGGAACCAATATAGACCCTAAATGCATTGGTAGGTCTCATGAAACAAAATTAATTAAGTCTTAGAAGAGGGATTACTCATTTATATAGGTGTATTATCATGAGGGATTGACAATATTTCAGATGTCTTGACACATTGTCTCTATAGTCATGCTCAGATGTCTTGTGTTATTCAATTTTTTATGAATTTTGTTTTTACATAAATTTAATTATTTTATTATCTATATTTTAAAAAGATATCTTTCATGATCATTATATAATATTTATATATATATAATTAATTTATAATTATTTATTCATTCCATATTATTATTCAAATAATTATTTTCGATTAAATACAATGTGGTTTCATATTTTTAATTTTACATATTTATTATAAATTATTTATTTAGGATATCTAAACTATATTAATACCTATAATATGCATTGGAATAAAAAACTTTTCCTTGTTTCAATACCCCTTGATACAAATAAATGTTTTGTGATTGATATATAAGAACACTCTAGAGGGAACAAATATAATTTTAATTTTAATTATATTTTCCATTTGGTAACACCCCAAGTAAATAAAGAATATGACATCTTTATATTTATCTTTATTTGTGAATCAAATATTAATATTACTTTAAAGGGGATGTTATTCTCGATGGCGTACCCAATACGCAACAACGAGATTCTTGGAAATCTTACGTTGCACTCTAATAATAAAATAATATTATTTTAAATGGTAGTTAACATGTAGACATTGTATTGGCGGGAATGGATAGAAATAACTAAAATATGATTATATATGTTTTTTAAATGTTTTTACATTTATCAAAAGGTTTAAAATATGGAAAGAATTCAATTTTAGGCTTTTATACCCTAATTTTCACTAAAGGTTCACTTATCGACTTTTGATGGCGAACTGTCATTGAAAATAGTTTTGATCACTCTTATACATTCTTTTGGACCAAATAAAACTCTTCTTTAGAATCGGGACATCAAATTTTACTTTGTGCAAATTTTTGGTATTTTTCCGATAAAGTTCATTTTTTTAATGAATAGTGTAAAATGTTGTTTTTTTAATTCAAAACCTCTTTTTAATCTAATTTATTTATATGATTATTTTATCTTTTGAATTGGTTTTAAAGTGAAATTAGAAAATATTTTTTCCATTAAATCCAATAGTGGTCGTTGAAATTAATTTCACTTTGAAATCGGACTTAAACTAGTGTCAATCTTTTGATACTTATTGTTTCATAAAAACACGCTATTTGCTCTGACAGCGGGAATTAATTATTAAATTAATTAATGCAATTTATATGTTGTGAATTTTGTAAAATGGACTTCATTTTTGAATCCGGAATATCAAATATAGCTTAGGGTAAATTTTTGGTATTTTTCTGAAAAACTTCAATTTTTGATGAATAGTGAAACCACTAATTGGTACTTATATTAAACTGATTTTTCGTTTAAATGAAATTTTACCACTTCTGTGTTCTGAATTTTAAAAATCCGACATACATGGTTGTCATTAAGAAGTAAAATGTGGTTCAATGAGATGAAAATATTTTTTTGGTGAATAGTAACTTATTAAGTTTTTAATCGCGATTAGAGGTAATTAGTGCAATTTAAGGCAAAAATGATATTATAATAAAATGAAAATACCTTGACACATGTCCTACCCCTATTGGATGTGTCATGGCCGACCGAGACAAGCCATGGGTCAACTTGGGGCCCCATGGAGCCACTTTGGTTGGAAAATGACATAAATACCTTTTATTTAATGTTAATGTAAAGAATGGCACAAAAATGATATGTTTTACTAAAACAATTTTTTAATGGGGTTATACAACTCATATATTTTATTATAAATATTCATTGGAAAGATAAAAGATTTCCTACATCATAGTAATTTTTTTATAATTTTTAGACATTAAATAAATTAAATATTTATGACATAATAATGATGCAGTGATGACATCATTATTTGACGATTTAAATAAAATGGAAAGATAATGTAAACTCTATGAACTACACATGTCCAAAACTTATTGGATAAGTGTATTTCGAACCCTTATCACCTTATCCACGAATTATATCAATGTGGGACCTTTTAAAACCGAAACACATTTTCAAATAAAGTAATATTTCTTTACTTTCCAAAAGTGCCCCTCCTCTCCTCTTATAAAAGGCCCCCACCTCTACCTCATTTCACACACTCCTCAAGCCTTTGGCTCGGCCAACCCCTGCCCATATACTCTCTCCACATCCCTCTACGCATCCTAGAGGATTCCCTTTGGGCAGAATCCTTTCAAAGGAAGCCTTTAGGCTCAAATCAAAAGCGGTTACACTTTTAAAGGCAATTCATTCTCTCATGTTCATTTGTTTTATTTTGCTTCTCCAACCCCATAAACTCTTTTTATTTACTTCTTTTGTAACAAAAACAGTATCTTCAATATACTAGTATGTTGTTATAAGATTTATTCGAGCTACACTCTCACACAACTACATCAAATGGTTAAAGAACATACGGTTTCCGTGGATGGCGAAATTCTGCCTCCTGAAACGATGATTGTTCAATACTCATTTAACACCTTCAAAGGTGGCCATTATGATGTCACTATTTTTATATATGATATATAATATGTTTATGTTTTCCTTAAGCTTATGTTTTTTTTTCATTTTGGGCATACCTTTATGGTTTCCATTATGGGTAAACCCGATATCTTCATTTAAGGAAGTGCGGACTACCGCCCCCTCAAAGTGATTTGATTCGTTAAATACCATATGTGGGACGTATAAAGGATGGAACTATGATATTATATATGATATTATACTGTAATTATAATATACCTTTATATAATTATTATTCCATTCTATAAAATACGAAATAGAAATGAAAGTAGCGTTCATGCGTACGTACGGCTTACCGTCTCCATGAACGGTGCATTTCATTTCTTACCTCTAAATGATTATGTAATGTTATAAATGCATTCATGTACTGGATATATATGACATATATGATATCTACATCATGAATACAATTCTGGATATAATAAACGTTTGGCCACACGAACAACATGTAATTGTAAGAAGTCCACTTTCAACTTAAGAACCAAATATCGGCAAAACAAATATTATTAACTTAAATGATTACATAATGTTTATGACATGGTAATAAGTGATATAAAAGGAAAAATGAACTTAAAAAATGTTCTTAAGGAAGTATAAATTAACTCAAGTTTATTATTCAGGAGATTAAATAACGATCGAGTCAAGTCGGACCCGAGGTAAGGGATCCTATTCCTCTCTTTCTTTATAAGTACACTCTTTTATGTCATTTCTTTTAAGATCCTCTTTGTTCTGATGGGGGATGTTCTTTTGTATTCCTCTTTCTGTAAATTTTATTGTAATATGATGAGATACTCTATTTTATCTCATCAATCCATTTTGAAAGTTTTAAGTGGCGTCGTTTGGCTGCCAAGTTTTCGTAAGGGATTGTTCATCTCACTTTTATTCCCGTGAGATTTATGCTACATTTGCCAAAATTTCCTTTGATTGGTGTATGTACTGACCGTTATTTTACTCATTGTGTAATATTACTTCATTTATGAGTATTTACATCAATGATGTATTGTCCTTCTTTCACGGGTCGTATGTTTCGAAAGATACCTAAGTCGGTAAGGGATCCTTTCACCCTATTTTTTTTAAAAGACTTCTTTTGTTGGGTCTTTTAATTTACATAATATTATGTTGGGATTTGTTCTCATATATCCTTATTGATGTAAATTTTATGTCCAAGTGATTAGATACACTTTTTATCTCTCATCAACTCATTTTGATGTGACGCCGTTAGGCTGTCAAGAGAACTTCTTAACCCAATTTCGATTTCTTTGTGTTCGACACGTAGTTATTGAATATGTCATCCTTTGAATATGTGTGAATGAACTTTGCTTATTTTACACTTAATATCCACTTATATTTGGTGTATTCGTTTGTCACACATAATTATGTAATTGATTTATCCTTAAACCAAGGATACCGTCTTTGTAAGGGACTTCGTCTCAATCTCCTTTCATTGAGGCATATTTCGTTTTATACACAACTTTATTTTATACGGTGTATAAACTCATTTGACTTTTACTTTTACACAAGAGGAATCTTTTTCTTGGAAGCGTTTTACTAAATAACAAAAAGGAATGTTTTTTTAACGTACGCAGTGACAACAACCTTTTCCGCCGCCGCGAGTATTATTTGGTCTTTGGCTTCCTCAACATGCCGTAATGTTTTTAAAATAAAATAAATACCATATACTCTTTTATGTATTTTGGTATTGAAAATGGTTTTGATAAAGGATTCTATTATGTCAATATATTTATGATATATTGTTATTGAAATGTGGAAATGTTATCATTCCTTTATATTGGTTTTATGTTTTATGATTTTATATTGGTACTTGGACATTTTAACGGGTGGTTACGTTATAAACCATATGACGGGTGGTGCCGTGAATACCAGGACGGGTGGTTACATTATAACCTCCAATGCATTGGGTATGGAAGTCGGCCGTATGGTTATTCTATTTAGTATGTATGGAAATTGGCCGTATGGCTATTCCATTAAGTGATATGTGTGGGAGTCGACTGTATGGTTATTCCACCTAAGTATGTTTATGTACCAAGTTACCTTTATATATGTTATGTGTTCTTTATATGGGTTTTATGGTAATCCTTTGGTTACGAAAAGGTAAGTAATGATATTTTATTCAGTGAAGAGTTTTTACTACTTCATAAAGGTGAAAAGTATTACCTTGATAAAGTATACATGGTTTACTTTTTGTTTTGATAAACTAACAGTTTTTTGTGTATCCCTTACTGAGTTTTTATGCTCATCCCAAGTTTTTGAAATGTTTTTCATAGGACTCAGCGTGGAATAGGGTCATGGATGGGATCAAGGGAAATTCATGTTACCTAAAACATGAAACTAGACATGTTTTCTTTTTAAGAGTTTCTATTTTATGGAAATTTAGTAGAAGAGACTACTTTGTAATCTTTTGAGATGTAATAGTTATGTCCTAATTCTATAAAACTCTAAACCTGAAAAGATCCTCAATGTGAATTATTCATTTAATTCAATTTTAAGTAAGGTTTAAGGCTGGGGCCTTATAGTTGGTATCAGAGGTCGGTTTAGATAACTTTAGAGGTTAGGGTATTCTTTAAGCATAAGTGACATTACCATAATGGTTAGGATTTCAGACAGAGTCCTAGTTTTAGATAAAGTGAATGAGTAAGAATATCTTAGTGTTTATCTTCCTCATTAGTACTTTATGGTTTTGTTGTTATACTCACACTAACCCTTTTTGGTTTTAGTAAATGGCTGGATCTAGTAGGCACCAAGGTAACGGTGGATGTGAAGGAAACTGTGACAGTTTTTTGAGCGAGCAACTGAATGATATGGGTGCTATAATGATAACTCTTGTGTTTATCCTCAACCAACTATCTGGAGTTATGATTGACCACCTAAACCTTGGAAATTTCTCTAAGGAATCATATATGCAAGAAACAAATCCCTACAAAAGTATAGGTAATAATCATAAAGGTAAGTGTGTTCAAAAACCTATGTGTCAAAGATGTGGAAAGAAACACCTAGGAAAATGTTTCAAAGGGACAAAAATATGCTATAGATGTGGAAATGAAGGTCATAAAGCAAGAACCTGCCATGGAAAAAAGGAAGCATCCAGTTGACTCAAGGAAAGGGAAAGAAGTTCTTTCTGAGGGATCAATTGAATGTTTTAAATGTGGTGTTCATGGTCATTATGAAAACACATGTCCTATGAAGAAGTTTTGTGAATGGGGTCACCAAGAGCGTGCCAATATTCGTTTACCAATACCCAATGCCATTCCGATTGAGGATGAAGAAACTGACAATGGCCAATCAAAGGTATGTACTATTTCATGACTATTGTTTTCCTATTTTGGAATCTTAGGATATGATTCATGATTTTGTTTGTAGGAAAGGGGTATTTCGGAATAAGTTGGAAAGGAATGGATAATGGAGCATGAAGAATGTTGAATGATAAAGATGTCAACATATAAGGGCTTCAAGAGTTATGGTGAAATTCTTAAGAGTATTAAGTCTCTTTTGATGATGGGGTTACATTAGAAGACTTTTTATATTATGTGTAACCCTAATGTTTAATATAGGCAAATTTTATTCAGGTAATTGTTATCTTTTCTTTTGTGGACACAGTTATAAAGAACCATTTGGGTTTATATGATCCTTACTTTTGAGGTAATTATGGGTTACTATATGTTATTATTGAAGTGAAAGGCATGAGATAAAATTGAGGTTAAATTATGTTATGGTTATTTTTGATGATTTTATCCCTTTTTGGGGAATGATTTGAGAAATATATAGTTTTAGAAAAAGGACAACACGTAGACCGTGTGACTACCCGTCGCGTCGGACAAAGCTGCGGGAATCGAACCCACTACCAAAGTGCGACTGGTATTTATCGCCTACCACTGGACTACGTGAAGTCCCTGGTTAGTTTGACTGATTCTTTTTTTTACGAGTAAGTTGATTTTGGGTTATTTATGAAATTGATTAACCTATCATGGAGGATATGTGATTAAGATAATTACTTTTCAATGCGAGACTTTAAGAGCAACTGTTTTTTTTGGAGATAAATGTTACGATTTAACTTGGAAGACTATGTGACTAAATCCTTCAAATGTTTGGGTTTCAATCTTAGATTTGTTTAATTTGAGTAATTTTATGGAAGAATTTCTTATCGGATGGTCCTCGTTGAACTTTGGGTTTTGTTGGACAAATTTTGGAGATTAAGAATATATTTTCTTTCTAATGGGTTATCCTTTTTTGGGTTATCTGATCTTGTACTAATCTTTTGGGTTTTGGTTTTGGTTAAAGTCTAATGCTCTGGGAATTATGTAGTTCTATTTTTTTTTGGGTTAGGTAATTCTCTAGAAGTTGATTATAGTACTCTTAATGTGAACAAGTCTTCCTAAATACTCGCCTTTTGGAGAAAATATGAGTTTGTGTAAGGAATCTAATAAAAGTTGAGAGTCAAAATGATAAGTTATTATGTTTCCTTATGAATAAATTCCTCAATAAAAAGTAACTTAAAACAAAAATGTTTTCTATTAACTTTTCCCACTGGGGAATCGAATACCGTTTAACCCATCACAAGTTGGTGATTTTCTCAAGGTTAACTTTCTCCTAAACATGTTTTCTATCACTCTCCATCAGAACATGACCCTATGTTTTCTCCTCCATGTCCATGTTTTCATACTTGGAATCCTAGTATGGGTTAACTCGGGTGACCTTTGTACTTATCTTTCTTTATTTTAAAGTGATTGTTTTACCGACTCTTCTCCAATGTGGGACTTTCAATGATGTTTCCAAGCCCAATTTTAAAATTGCGAGGACGCAATTCCCAAAAGGGGGGAAGGATGTAACACCCCAGGTAAATAAAGAATATGACATCTTTATATTTATCCATATTTGTGAATCAAATATTAATATTACTTTAAATGGGATGCTATGCTCGATGGCGTACCCAATACGCAACAACGAGTTTCTTGGGAATCTTACGTTGCACTCTAATAATAAAATAATATTATTTTAAATGGTAGTTAACATGTAGAAATTGTATTGGTGAGAATGGATAAAATAACTAAAATATGATTATATATGTTTTTTAAATGTCTTTACATTTTTCAAAAGGCTTAAAATACGGAAAGAATTCAATTTTAGGCTTTTATACCCTAATTTTCACTAAAGGTTCACTTATCACCTTTTGATGGCGAACTGCCATTAGAAAAAGTTTTGATCACGCTTATAAATTATTTTGGACCAAATAAAACTCTTCTTTAGAATCGGGACATCAAATTTTAGTTTGTGTAAATTTTTGGTATTTTTCCGATAAAGTTCATTTTTTTAATGAATAGTGTAAAATGTTGTTTTTTTTTAATTCAAAACCTCTTTTTAATCTATTTTATTTATATGATTAGATTATCTTTTGAATTGGTTTTAAAGTGAAATTATAAAATATGTTTACCATTAAATCCAATAGTGGTCGTTGGAATTAATTTCACTTTGAAATCGGACTTAAACTAGTGTAAATCTTTTGATACTTATTGTTTCATAAAAACACGCTATTTGCTCTGACAGCGGGAATTAATTATTAAATTAATTAATACAAATTATATGTTGCGAATTTTGTAAAATGGACTTCATTTTTGAATTCAGAATATCAAATATAGCTTAGGGTGAATTTTTGGTATTTTTCTGAAAAACTTCAATTTTTGATGAATAGTGAAACCACTAAGTGGTACTTATATTAAACTGATTTTTCGTTTAAATGAAATTTTACCACTTCTGTGTTTTAAATTTTAAAATTAAGACATACATGGTTGTCATTAAGAGTTAAAATGTGGTTCAATGAGATAAAAATATTTTTTTGGTGAATAGTAACTTATTAAGTTTTTAATCGCGATTAGAGGTAATTAGTGCAATTTAAGGCAAAAATGATATTATAATAAAATGAAAATACCTTGACACATGTCCTATCCTTATTGGATGTGTCATGGACGACCAAGGCAAGCCATGGGTCAACTTGGGGACCCCATGGAGCCACTTTGGTTGGAAAATGACATAAATACATTTTATTTAATGTTAATGTAAAAAATGGCACAAACATGATATGTTTCACTAAAACAATTTTTAATGGGGTTATACAACTCATATTTTTTATTATAAATATTCATTGGAAAGTTAAAATTCTTTCCTAAATCATAGTAATTTTTTTATAATTTTTACACGTTAAATAAATTAAATTATTTATGACATAATAATGATGCAGCGATGACATCATTATTTGACGATTTAAATAAAATGGAAAGATAATGTAAACTCTATGAACTACACATGTCCAAAACTTATTGGATGGGTGGATTTCGAACCCTTATCACCTTATCCACGAATTATATCAATGTGGGACCTTTTAAAACCGAAACACATTTTAAAATAAAGTAATATTTCTTTACATTCCAAAAGTGCCCCTCCTCTCCTCTTATAAAAGGCCCCCACCTCTACCTCATTTCACACACTCCTAAAGCCTTTGGCTCGGCCAACCCCTGCCCATTTACTCTCTCCACATCTATCTACTCATCCTAGAGGATTCCCTTTGGGTAGAATCATTTCAATGGAATCCGTTAGGCTCAAATCAAAAGGAGTTACACTTTTAAAGGTAATTCATTCTCTAATGTTCATTTGTTTTATTTTGCTTCTCTAACCCCCTAAACTCTTTTTATTTAATTCTTCTGTAGAAAAACCAGTATCATCAATATACTAGGATGTTGTTATAATATTTATTCGAGATACACTCTCACACAACTACAACAAATCGTTAAAGAACATACGGTTTCCGTGGATGGCGAAATTCTGCCTCCCGAAACGATGATTGTTCAATACTCATTTAACACCTTCAAAGGTGGCCATTATGATGTCACTATTTTTTTATATGATATATACTATGTTCATATTTTCCTTAAGATTATGTTTTTATCATTTTGGGCATACCTTTATGGTTTCCATTATGGTTACACGCGATATCTTCATTTAAGGAAGTGCGGACTACCACCCCCTCAATGTGATTTGATTCGTTAAATACCATATGTGGGACGTATAAAGGATGGAACTATGATATTATATATGATATTATACTGTAATTATAATATACCTTTATATAATTATTATTACATTCTATAAAATATGAAATAGAAATGAAAGTAGCGTTCATACGTACGTACGACTTACCATCTCCATGAACGGTGCATTTCATTTCTTACCTCTAAATGATTATGTAATGTTATAAATGCATGCATGTACTGGATATATATGACATATATGATATCTACATCATGAATACAATTCTGGATATAATAAACGTTTGTCCACACGAACAACATGTAATTGTAAGAAGTCCACTTTCAACTTAAGAACCAAATATCGGCAAAACAAATATTATTAACTTAAATGATTACATAATGTTTATGACATGGTAATAAGTGATATAAAAGGAATAATAAACTTGAAAAAGGTTCTTATGGAAGTATAAATTAACTCAAGTTTATTATTCAGGAGATTAAAAACGATCGAGTCAATTCGGACCCGAGGTAAGGGATCCTACTCTTCTCTTTCTTTATAAGTACACTCTTTTATGTCATTTCTGTTAAGCTCCTCTTTGTTGTGATGGGGGTGTTCTTTTTTATTACTCTTTCTGTAAATTTTATTGTAATATGATGAGATACTCTATTTGATCTCATCAATCCATTTTGAAAGTTTTAAGTGGCGCTGTTAGGCTGCCATGTTTTCGTAAGGGATTATTCATCTCACTTTTATTCCCGTGAGATTTATGCTACATTTGCCACAATTTCCTTTGAGTGGTGTATGTACTAACCATTATTTTACTCATTGTGTAATATTCCTTCATTTATGAGTATTTACATCAATTATGTATTGTCCTTCTTTCACGGGTCGTATGTTTCGAAAGATACCCAAGTCGGTAAGGGAACCTTTCACCCTCTTTTTTTTAAAAGACTTCTTTTGTTGGGTCTTTTAATTTACATATTATTATGTTGGGATTTGTTCTCATATATCATTATTGATGTAAATTTTATGTCCAAGTGATGAGATACACTTTTTATCTCTCATCAACTCATTTTGATGTGACGCCGTTAGGCTGTCAAGGGAACTTCTTAACCCAATTTCGATTTCTTTGGGTTCGACACGTAGTTATTGAATATGTCATCCTTTGAACATGTGTGAATGACCGTTGATTATTTTACACTTAATATCCACTTATATTTGGTGTATTTGTTTGTCACACATAATTATGTAATTGATTTATCCTTAAACCAAGGATACCGTCTTTGTAAGGGACTTCGTCTCAATCTCCTTTCATTGAGGCATATTTCGTTTTATACACAACTTTATTTTATATGGTGTATAAACCCCTTTGACTTTTACTTTTATACAAAAGGAATCTTTTTCTATGAAGCGTTTTACTAAACGAAAAAAAGGAATGTTTTTTTAACGTACGCGGTGACAACAACCTTTTCTGCCGCCGTGAGTATTATTTGGTCTTTGGATTCCTCAACAAGCCGTAATGTTTTTAAAATAAAATAAATACCATATACTCTTTTATGTATTTTGGTATTGAAAATGGTTTTGAGAAAGGATTCTGTTATGTCAATATATTTATGATATATTGTGATTGAAATGTGGAAATTTTATCATTCCGTTATATTGGTTTTATGTTTTATGATTTTATATTGGTACTTGGACATTTTAATGGGTGGTTACGTTATAAACCATATGACGGGTGGTGCCGTGAATACCAGGACGGGTGTTTACGTTATAACCTCCAATGCATTTGGTATGGATGTCGGCCGTATGGATATTCCATTTAGTATGTATGGAAATTGGCCTTATGGCTATTCCATTAAGTGATATGTGTGGGAGTCGACCGTATGGTTATTCCACTTAAGTATGTTTGTGTCCCAAGTTACCTTTATATATGTTATGTGTTCTTTATATGGGTTTTATGGTAATCCTTTGGTTACAAAAAGGTATGTAATGATATTTTATTCAGTGAAGTGTTTTTACTACTTCATAAAGGTGAAAAGTATTACCTTGATAAAGTATACATGGTTTACTTTTTGTTTTGATAAACTAACAGTTTTTTGTGTATCCCTTACTGAGTTTTTATGCTCATCCCATGTTTTTGAAATGTTTTTCACAGGACTTAGAATGGAATAGGGTCAAGGATGGGATCAAGGGAAATTCATGTTACCTAAAACATGAAACTAGACATGTTTTCTTTTTAAGAGTTTTTATTTTATGGAAATTTAGTAGAAGAGACTACTTTGTAATCTTTAGAGATGTAATATTTATGTCCTAATTCTCTAAAACTCTAATCCTGAAAAGATCCTCAATGTGATTTATTCATTTAATTAAATTTTAAGTAAGGTTTAAGGCTGGGGCCTTATAATTTTAGTCTTTCAAATGTAATGTGAACATTATGTATGATTCTAGATTTCCAAAAATACCGAAGTAATAAATACTTTTGGACGAAAAAACTTACACCTATTCCAATTTAATAATGCAACCACTGACTCTAGTCAACTAAATTCAGTGTCTTTACATTTGATATCATAAAAAGTTTAATAAAATACATGGGAATCATATTTAAGAAAACAAATATTAAAGGAAATATCCTTAATATATATTTTGAGGATAAGTATAGTTGAACATAAAATTTTATTTATGAGAAATAGATTATGTGGTATTTCCTAGAAAAATATCAATTTATAATCCACATATTTGACATGGATTGGCATGGTTGTACCACAGGGTAATAATTCAGAAAAGGAAAGATTTATCTTTGACTTGAGCATCATATAGTTCATGAAAAAAAACCCTTACTATGCATTTGGTTTGATGCACCTATGTATAATTTCTTTGATTACTCACATTTTCATTAAAATCCATCAGTAGGGATTGGAAAATATTTTTATGATTTTAAAACATTCCAAAAGAAACCATGTTTATGATTATGTTATTATATGTGAAAAAATTATTTACATTATGTTAAGTATTATACATGTTGTTATGATAAATTATATCATATATTGTGATGATTTAATATAGTGTAAAACATTATTTAGAGAAAGACCATATAGAAATGAATATGGACTTTTTTAATGCAAATTATCCATATAAGGTTTTCCCATCTGGTAATGAAAATAAATATTTATCTACAATTACGACTTGAAAAGATTAAATTATAAGCATATTGGGAAAGGTAAATTAGTTTACAAGGAATAAACATTCGTATATTGAGAAGGATACTAATCTATAATTTATTTTACTAATTTTAGAATACTTAATGATTAATTATCCTCCATCATTTTTGTGTTCTTAAAATTCATTTGTAGTTTAGAAATCAGAAAGTCCTTTATTGATGATTTTTCTTTCTCTAGGAAGACTTAAATTGGAGATTATTTTCATAGAAGATTATTATATCTCAAGATATATTGATCAACTGTGTCACTAATAAAATATACAAACTATGAAGAGAAATAAATAAAAAATGAATGGAAGGATTTAAAGGAACAATTTCTTAAAAAAATAAATATGAGAAACAATCAAATATAGAGATACAATTCATGAGTCTTAGGAAAAAGGAATTTCAAAACTTTACTATGTTTGAATAAGAAATTAAAATTTTATCAAGATATTTTTACACTACATTCATTATACAAATAGTAAGATTGACCAATTATTTTATAGAGTTGAGATAATACATTGGAGGGAACCAGAATGCCAAACCATCTCATCCTATGAGGATATTGTATCATGTGTTATCTCAAAATAGAGGGATTTATCCAATTCAAATTGCATTGAAGGTAGGAAAGATAAAAACTAGAAAATATAGATAAATGGATTGATGAGATCCTCATAAGATTATACGTGATCATTGTTAGTATTATACTATTTATATATCTGAAGTTGAATAAAGTACATATGTATTTGGATTCAAGAATTATATTCAAGAAATATTTTATTAATTATATTCCCAATGTATGAGTGAAGAGATTTTAAAGGATTTCACTAATGTAGTTTTTATAAAATTATGTTAAAAATATGCTAAATTGTAATTGTGACAATGAAAATAATTTAGTTTTAAGTTTACCTTTTTAAAAAATATGTTATTCTGGGAAGATAAACCTAAATATGTTTCTAATGTTGAGATAATAATGTTAAAAGTATGTATATGGGAAATTATTGGTGGAGTTGAAATTAATTACTGTTTTCAGGGTTTTGCTTTATTTGGCATCATTTCTAGAATTATGGAATATATTCTACAATAAGATATTTTATTTAAGTTAATAGGATGGAAATAATTTTTTGAATGATGCATGTTTTCATTATGGTAGTTTAGTGATCATGGTATACACATATTTCATATGATAAATTAAGAGATAAATTATGATTTTTAGGGATCTAATGATAAGATGATTTTGGAAATTTAGTTAGCTTCGTACTAATTATTTTGATGTTCAATTTGGTAAGAAATATTTTGGAATTATAAGATTAAGTAATTATAAAATAGATTGATAGAATCTTTAATGTTACTATTGATGATTATATATTAGTTTATTATATTTTATAACTCTTTCTAACCATTCTCACATTGGTAAATATTTATTGTAACACCCCATGATATTATAGTATGTTATCTATTTAAAATAATTCATTAGCTTGCGCTATACAAAACACCGAGATAAAGCGCATCACGACCTATCAGACTAGCCGTTTAAAAAGATATTATGAATTTTATTATCAAAATTATGAATTTTATAAATATCATTTATAATTTTAACATTCATATTTTTTTTTTCTTAGACATAATATATGGACAAATTAAAATTTTCATATAAAAGAAATATCATTCAAAAAATGCCGATTTTCGGCCTTTTATTGGAGAACAATTTTTAAATCCAATATTTTACACTTTTATATATTAAATTTAATGAAATTAAATTCTACTTTAGAAGTGGGACAAAAAATTTAGTTTGGATAAATTTTTGGTACTTTTTTGATAACCTTCAATTTTTGAAAAATAGTGAAAAATACAAAATTTTAATTAAGAACTACTTTTTAAATCGAAATACTTTAGAGTGTTAAAGTATAAATTTTAGGGGTTATAATGTATTATTATATAATATTTTTATCATTTAATTTAATTTAGGTCACTGGATATAATTTCACATTTAAATTGTACATAAACACATGTCAATCTTTTGATTGTTTTTACATCTAAAAACCCTCTTTCTACTTTTGAAAACAGGAATTAATTTAAATTTAATTAATAAAAAATAAATTTTTTAAATTTTTTAAAATTAAAATCATTTTTGAACTTGGAATATCAAAATTATATTTTGGTGAATTTTTGGTATTTTTCTGAAAACATTCAATTTTTGATTAATAGTGAAAACACTACATTGTAGATAACAAACAACTTTTTAATTTAAATAATAATTTTTAATTAAAAATTTATAATAAATTAAAAATAGATAAATAATACATATATTAGTCGAATTTAATTCATTGGTATCATTTTATTATAATATTAGTCATATAAAATGTTTTTGATCTTTTTTTACCTCTTTTACCCACCTTCTGGGCACATTTTCAAATTTGCATAAAACATAATTGTACCGCTTATATAATTAAATTTCAAAAACATGACAGTCATAATTGTCATCATTATGTGAAATATTATTCAATGGGATGAAAATAACTTTTTATGAATAATAATTTTTTTTTATTTTCCACTGTTAAAAGTAAATAGGGTAATTAAAGGTAAAAATGATATTATAATTACCCAAAAACAAGTCATAATTATATTGGATAAGTTTATTTCAACCAAAGTTAACCATAGGAGAAAATTATGATCCATTTTTATCCACTTGGATTTTATTAGGAGTTTCATTATATTTTATTTAAAGAAGTGTTAAAAATGTTAAATTCCACATTTAATAAATAATCTATTTTTAATATAGAGTAATACATAATACAAATTGAACAATAAATCATTATTAGAAATATAAAAATATTTCCTACATCATGGTATTTTATTTATAATTTTTAGGTATATGAAATTTAAATTTATTTATGACACAATGATGATGTACTAATTACCATATATATAAAAGATAAAGGTAATTGATTTTACATATATCAAAATAAATGTAAATTGAATCTTTTTATACCATTAACTTATTTTATAGGTGAATATAACATGTTATAGTTTATTCAATGAATATTTTTATGTACTTAATTTTTGATGTCTCTAAAAAAATACCAAATAGTGTCAAAATTGACATAAATGAGTTTTTAAACAAATACTATTTTATTAAATGATATAATATTTCTAAAAATATTAATTCAGACCAAGGAAATATATAATAATATATATATCATTAATGAACTTTATGAGGTTGTCGTGTCATTTTATAGTTTGTTTATTAACAATGTAATATAAAAATACAAGATGACATGGTAAAAGATAAACTATTTAGCTAAGTGGTAAATCTAAAAGATAAGGTTATTATGGTAACCTAAACATGTATAAAACCTATTGGTTGAGAGGATATAGACCCATACCCACATTATACTAGAAATAAGTCTATTTGGGGAAATTATAAACTGAAAATTATTTTATAATAAATTAATATTTCAAGCTTTTCCTAAAGTGCCTCTCACCTCTCTTATAGAAGGGAACCTCCCCCTCTCTTACATTCACCCCCCAAAATACATTTGGATAATTACAAACCCTGCCCAAATATTCTCCCAAATGCCCTCAATTTATACTAGATGCATTACTTTGATCAGAAATTCAACCTAAATAGCCCTGTTATTAAAATCAATAGGAAGCACCCGAAGAAGAGTTAATTATGTCATCACCTCTTTCAAAGTTCTTTCCTTCTTCTTCCACATCCTCTTTATTTGTTATTTAAATACTAAAATATTAACTCCATTAAATTACAAATAATGATATGTTATTATAAATATGTTAAAACCATATTCATTATTATATCTGTCCTATGAATGACAATATCACCATACGTACATACGTACGGATTACTGTCTCCACATTGTGGTGTAGTTTGTTATTCAACACTAAATTATTTTTATGGGTATAATAATGAGTATAATTAATTTAAATAATTAATATAACATGGCAATTATTCTTTATATATAATATATCATCAAATTAAATTCCAATTTACCATCTATAGAATGATATTGTCGCACGTATGTACGTACAACTTAATGTCTCTACGACGTGACGAGATTCATCTTCAACGATCACCATTCAAGAACTTTTATAAAATATATGAATATTTATTCAGTATTAGATATATGAAATAATATTTCTAGTTGAATAATATATATTATTTTAGATATATTTTTTTTGTTTACTTACTTCCATACTATATGATAAGAAAACAGAAACAACGTTCATTCGTACGTACGGACTACCATCTCTATTAACGTTGTTTCCATTGCATATTTCTATCTATTATAAATATTTATATTCTTAATATATATGATATGTAAATAATTTTTTATTTTTATGTATGTAAATCACAATCTATGTTATATGATCAAGAATAAATAGTTAAAACACTTACGATAAAGAAAGCGATTTTTACCCAAAATATCACTTTAACATGGAAATTATTATTAAATGGGTAGTATAAAGTCATAAATAATCATATATGATATCATATATGATATCATAAATATAAAAATGGTTCTATAATAATTTAATAACATATTATGGTCATTATATATGAGGATAAACATACACTCGACTAAAGGAAACTACAAGGTATGGGTTATTTCCTCAATCTTATTATTATCCGAGATTATTTAGTTGTAAGTATCTACTAGTACATATTTATCATATATGTAAATGTTTCATTAAAATGTGTTAAAATGAATCTTTTAAGGTTTTATGGAAGGGAATATTTTCCTATATCATAATTTTAAATGTTTTAAAAGATTTTTTTAAAAAAATTAATTAATTGATGTCCATGTTTTCAAAATGATTAAAAGGATTTATTTATGTTGACATGATTGTTTTAAAGTGTTAATTTCGATGAAATTTTTGAATTTTTCATAGGACACTTTTATTCAAAAATCTATTTTAAATGACTTTCATTATAAATTGTGGGACTTTTAAATGATTTCAAAAAAAGGTAATTTCTCTCAAATAGTTTTATTGATTATTTTCAACTTTTTAAACATCTACTATTATATATTATTATTCATTGAGGTTGACTTACTATAATAAAATATTCGATATTTTATTTAATGAGTTATGATATTTCTGACTATGGATGTGCTATTTTATTACATTCATGTTTTCGGTAAATTTATTGAAATTCCATATGCTAATTTTAATAAGAATGTTTATATTATGTTTCACCCTTTTAATATTAGGAATTAATTTTTCCTAGTAAGTGATGGCCATGGACCACTATATCCCATCGATGCATCGATAAGTATCATGATAAAAATTAGTGTCTTGGTAGAAGGCCTTGAATTTTTTTTTAATTTGTAGTCTTGTCACGAGGCCTTGATTATGTGGTTATGTAGTCCGACATTATGCATTCCCTCATTATGAAATTAGTTATTACATGTGATTTTTACACTAGTAGTATGTAAATGTGCATGATTATATGGTAATTCTTGATTTATTTTTTCTATATTATGTTCATTTTTATGTTTGAAAGGTTTTTTTTCTTATTACACATCTTACCTTAAATGTTTATAGCTTACGCTACATTATTGACCATTGCTGAGCATCTGAGATCACCCCTTTCTTATGTTTTGTTCCCCCGGGATTCTAAGAAGTGTATTATGATTTCAATTTAGGGTTATGATATGGTAATAATAGCATTCTAAAATGATTTTTTATGTTGAGTTTTATGTTTGACTTTTTAATGTAACGTTCATGTATGTAATCTATTTTTTCAAGACTGCTAATCCGATCGGTCCTTCAAGACATGATTCCTTGTAATCATGAAAATTTATTAAAATAATTCACCGACTCTAGGTAATTGGGGTCAGGGCATTATAGTTTTTATCAGAGGAAGTTTAGAAAAAACCTTGGAAATAGATTTTGATATGCTCTGAATAAAAAACATTACCCTATGATAGATATTGAAGATTCGTAAAGGAGATCATCCAAATTGTTTGGTAATGTAGATAGTATGTGGCTTTTTCAAGAAATACATTAATTTTTGGATACAAAAAGTACATGTTGTTCTAGAACAGATGTACTTAGGAGTGAAACCTCCAACAAGGAGTTTTGGGCATGACCCGGGGTATCCTGATACATGACAACGAGCCTTACTGTACACCTAGTTTGACACTCCCAGGGGATATGCATAGGGTAATTCACATTTTCATAAAAAAACATTTATAAAGGATTTATTATTAAATATGTCAGTGAAGAAATCATTTTTATGATTATTAGACTATATGTGTGAAAAATCTTCAATTAATGTTGATAATTATTCTAGTTTTTGGATTTTACATTATGATATGATCTAACCTAGTGTATTTAGTCATTTAGTAATGGCACCCAGTAGAAGGAATGAGATCTCATAGAATACACATGATCAAAAGAGTATTAAGGATCATATCATTCATGCCCTTAATCTAATATTTAGAAGTTAAATAGTCTCCCACGTATTCCCATCATATGAAGAAATAGTATCATGTGTTAATAAGATAAGTAATGAGTTCTATGAGTCATATGGATATGAAGTGAAGCAAGAGAAGAAGAGGATGGAATAGAAAAATAATGATAAACAGAAGAAGGGAAAAAATTATTTTTCCCACATGTGATAAGTGTGGAAATAATCAAGTTGTTAAATTTTTGAAAGAAGTGAGAGTTTGTTATAAGTGTAGAGAAAAAGGACACAATGTTCGTGATTGCAATGGTAAGAAAGAGGTTTCAGATTCAAAATGATTCATCTGCACGATGTTGGGACACTAAGAAAATCAATGTACCAATCATCAGAGTAAATCCCAATTAGTGCTATTTTATATTAATCAAGTTATGAAACTACAGCAGATGAAGAGGAATGATTAGTTTTCTTTTGTTGTTATTAAATAATTGTGTAATTTGAGTATTGTATTAATGATTTAAAAGATATAAGATTTATAGATTATATAAGGATTATAATATTGTAATATTTAATTAAGGATTTGAGATTGTGTGGTACTAAGAAAAGTGGCTCAATATATGGTTTATTTTTGTTGAAAATGTATGGTTGAGAGAAAGAAAAACCTTAATGTTTTCTGGATACTGAGGTAGGGATTTTGGAATAAGAATTAATTGAGTTGTATAGAGTATATTTATATTATTTACTACTATGGAAGTAATTAAAGGTTTTTTTATTCCATCATTGTTGGAGATTACAACATTTTTGGATTTAATAAGTATATCCATTATTCTATGTTTTACAGAAGGAATAAAGAAGTACATATCTATTCAAATAAGGTTTTATTGTAATTCAAGTTGTTAATATGTTTAAATAGAATACATGATGAAGGTATTCACATGTTGTTATGTGATAAAAGATATCTTAATTATGTTATGGTGACGTTCCTTATAAATTTTTGGACTATGAGTTTGGACACAATTATTTTGAATAAGTCCAATGGTTGGAATTGTGTTTGTTTATCACTTGAAATTTTTTTGATGTTAAAGTATTATTTATTGAATAAATTAACCTAAAATTTTAGTTTTCAGTAGAAATTTAGAGGATTAAGGGAATACTTGTAGACCTTATGATTTATAAAATGTGCTTCAGGTGTAAGAAATCATTTTTTAAAATTCTTTTCCTAGTGTAAGGGATGATGTGAAAATAGATCGATGTGCAACCAAATGATGATAATATAAATATGATGGGTAATGAATTCATGTATGTTTTCTTTAATTCTTATATTGATATTAAATTAATCCCACCACATCAAAAATAAAATAAAATAATGTATCTAAAAAATGTGTTATCCTAATACCATATTTTTTTAAGAACTGGTGATATTTCGAATCATCATAGATTGATGGATTTGAGGCCCTCAATTTTACATTAATTATTCACTTGTCTGTGTTTGATGACCTAAGACACTCCCAATATATATTTAAAATTTTCCTCCAATGATGCATCTCTAATTTCAACAAATTTTATATTATTCAAAATCATAATTTCAGGGTGGCTTTTTCTTTTTTCCATTTTTCTATTATTATGAATAAATATTATTAACCATATTTCCAATGTGGGTGTTCAAAAAAGGTATTATCTATTTTAAACATTTTATTTTCAAAAATGATTTCAAATTATGAAGAATAATATTATTTAAAGAGAGGGTAATATAACACCTCATGTTTTTATAGTATGTAATCTCTTTAAAGTAATTGAATAGCTTGCGCTACACACAATAACGAGTTCAATCGCATCATGACCTATCGAACTAGTCATTTAAAAAGTGTTTATGAATAGTATTAACCACATTTTGAATTTTATATATATCTTGTATATTTTAAACATTAATCTTTTTGTGTTTCCTAGACATGATATAAGGACAAATTCAATTTTTCAGATAAAACAAGTATTTTTTTTGAAAAATAAAGTTTTTCAACCTTTTAATGGAGAAATTTTTTTTATTATAATATTTGACACTTTTTTATATTCAATTTAATTAAATTAAACTCTTTTTTAGAATTGGGACATACAAAATTAGTTTGGATAAATATTTTGTACTTTTCTGATAACTTTAATATTTTGGTGAATAGTGAAAAATACTAAATTTTAATTAAAAACAACATTTTTAGTCGAAATAATTTATAGTGTTAAATTGTAAATTTTTGTGGTGTTAATGTATAATTAAATTATATTTTAATCATTTAATATAATTTAGTTCATTTGATGTAATTCCACATTTAAATTGTACATAAACACATGTTTATCTTTTGATACTTTTTACTTCCTAAAAACCCTATTTCAGGTTTTAACAAGGGGAATTAATTTAAATTTATTTAATGGAACCTATATGTTTTTAATATGATAAATAATACCTCATTTTTGAATTTGGAATATCAAAATTATCTTTGGGATAATATTTGGTATTTTTCTGAAAACTATCATTTTTTTGATGAATAGTGAAAAACAATGCGTTGTAGATAAAAAACAACTTTTTCATTTAAATAATTATTTTTAATTACTAATTTATCTTAAATTAAAAATATATACATAATAAATATATTAGTTTAATGAAATTCATTGGAGTTTTTTATAATAAGATTATACATATAAACTTTTATTTAATTTTTTTACATCTTTTACCCATATTCTAAGCACATATTCAAATTTGCATAAAATGAAATTTTACAGCTTCTGTAATTGAAATTTAAAAATTTGAGAGACACAATTTTCATCAGTAAGTAAAATTTTATTCAATGGTATATAGACAATTTTTTGTGAATAGTAAAGTTTTCTTTTTACGTTCCACACTTAAATGTAAATTAGGCAATTAAAGGTTAAAATGATATTATAATTACCCCAAAACATGTCCTAATTCCATTCGATAAGTTTATTTTGACCAAAATAAACCATAGGAAAAAATATATGATCCTTTTTTATCTAATTTTATTAAATTATGAAATTTATTTCATTTTATTTAATGAATTTTTTAAAAGTTTTAAATTCAATTTTTATTAAACATACCATTTTTAATATAGAGTTATACATAAGATAAATTCGACTATAAGTATTCATTAGTAAAATAAAAATATTTCCTACTACATGGTATTTTGTATATAATTTTTAGACATTAAAGAATTAAATTTATTTATGAAAAAATTAGGATGCAGTAATTACTTTATTAATGAATGATTAAAATAATGGAATTTATAAATATCATAATAAACGTAAATTGAGAATTTTGATGCCAACCACAAATTTTCTAGGTGAATATGACATGTCAGGGTTGATTGAAAATGTTTTGTTCGAGTTAATTATGTTGTGATGACTTTGTCAAAAAAATACTAAATAGTTCTAAAATTGAAATAAATGAGTTTTTAAAACAAATACAATTTTTTAAAATATATAATATTTCTAAAAATCTATGATTCAGGAAAAAAACTTATATAATGAGTGATATGTCATTAATGAACCATGTTAGGTTCTCTTGGAATTTTATTGAATTTTTATTAACCATGTAATATAAAAATACAAGAAGACGTTGTAAAAGTTAAAATATTTATTGGTGTTGTTGAAAATAATTACTGTTTTCAGGGTTTATGCTTCAGTTGACATCAATTATAGAATTAGTGTATTATATTCTGTAATATGAGATTTTATTTAAGTAAAAAGAATGGAAATAATTTTTTAAATCATGCATGTTTTCATTAAGGATGTTTGGTGATCATGGTATACACATATTTGGTATTATAACTTAAGTGATAATTTATTATGTTCAAGGAATCTGATGATAAGAAGATTTAGGAAATTTAGTTACCTTCCTACTAAATTTTTTTATGTTCAATCTGGTAAGAAATATTTTGGAGGAGTTATTATGTTAAATAATTATGAAATAGACTAAGGGAATCATTAGTGTTACTATTGAGGTTTATATATTAGTTTATTATATTTGATAACACTTTCTAACCATTCTCACATTGGAAAATATTTATTATAACACCCCATGATATCATAGTATGTTATCACTTTAATGTAATTCAATAGCTTGTGCTACATGCAGCACTGAGTTAAAGCACATCATAACCTATCAAACTAATAGTTTAAAATTCTGTTATGAATAGTATTAACAAAATTTTGAATTTTATATATATCCTGTATAATTTTAACATTCATATTTTGTGTTTCTTAGACATAATATATGGACAAATTCAATTTTTCATATAAAATAAGTATCAATCAAAAAATACAGTTTTTCCACCTTTTAATGGAGAAACCTTTTTAAATCTAATATCTGAGACTTTTATATATTCAATTTAATGAAATGAAATTATTTTTTATAATTGGGACATAGAAATTTAGTTCATATAAATTTTTTGTACTTTTCTTATAACCTTCATATTTTGACGAATAGTGAAAATATGACATTTTAATAAAAACTACTTTTTTAATAAAAATGCTTTATAGTGTTAAATTATACATTTTAGTAGGTTTAATGTATTTTTAGATTATATTTTTATCATTTAATATAATTTATGTCTTTGGATGTAATTTGACATTTAAATTGTACATAAACACATGTTATTCTTTTGATTGTTTTTACTTCTTAAAAACTCCCTTTCTGGTTTTAACAACGGGAATTAATTTCAACAAAATTAATAATAATTATATGTTTTTAATTTGGTAAAATTGAAATCATTTTTTGAAATTTAAATAAAAAAATTATCTTTGAGTGAAATTTTGGTATTTTTCGGAAAATATTCAATTTTTTGATGAATTGTGAAAATCACTACGTTGTAGATAAAAACCGACTTTTTAATGTAAATAATTTTTTTAATTAAAAATTTATCTTAAAGTAAATATATATACATATTACATATATTATTCCAATTTAATTTATTGGATTAATTTTATAATAAGATTCAACATATTAAATTTTATTGTTCTTTTTTAACGTCTTTTATCCACCTTGAAGGCACAATTCATAATTTTCATAAAATCTAATTATATCACTTTCGTAATTTAATTTCCAAAATATGACATTTATAGTTTTCAGCAGTATGGAAAATGAGATTCAAATAAATGAAAAAAATATTGATGAATAGTAAATTTTGTTTTTATTTCCAGCAGTTAAAAGTAAATAGTGTAATTAAAGGTAGAAATGATATTACAATTACCACAAAACATATCCTAATTATGTTGGATAAGTTTAGTTCAACCAAAATATACCATATGGACAAAATATGTTCCTTTTTTACCCAATTGGATTAGAATAGAACATTTATTATATTTTATTTAATGAAGTGTAAAAAGTGTTAAATTAAACATTTATTAACTAAACCAATTTTAATATCGATTTATACTAAATATAATTTCGACTAAAAATAATCATTAGAAATATATAAAGATATCATACATTATGGTTTTTTATTTATAATCTTTAGAAATTTAATAATAAAATTTATTCATGACACAATGATGATGTAGTAGTTACCTTATTAAGGAAAGATTAAAGTAATTGATTTTACAATAATCATAATAAATGTAAATTGTGTCTTTTTATGCCATTCACAAATTTTATATTTGAATATGATATGTTATATTTTATTCAATGTATTTTTATTGAATTAATTGAGTTGTGGGGACTTTATAAAAAAAAATCAAATAGTGTCAAAATTGACATAAATGAGTTTTTAAAACAAATACTATTTTAAAAAATGATATTGTATTTCTAAAAATATATGATTTGGACAAAGAACATATATAATGATATATATATAATTAATTAATAAAATTAGGTTTAATTGTCATTTTATATTATTTTTATTAACAATTCTATTTTAAAATACAAGAAGACATGGCAAAAGATAAACTATTTAACTATGAGTTAAATCTAGATGATCAAGTTAATATGCTTACCTAAACTTGTATAAAACCTATTGGTTGAGAGGATTTTGACCCATACCCACATTATCCTAGAAATAAATTCATTTAGAAGTATTATAAACCGAAAATAATTTTATAATAAATTAATATTTCAAGCTTTTCCTAAAGTGCCCCATGCCTTTCTTATAGAAGGGCACCTCCCCTTCTCTTAAATTCACTCCCCCAAATCCATTTCGATAGGGCCAATATATAAACAAATATCCTCCTAACTTCCCGAAATTCATACTAGAGGCCTTACATTGTTCAGAAATCTGTCATTAAGATTCATTTTGTTCAAATCAAAAGGAAGCACCCGAAGAAGAGGTAACTATATCATCACCTCTTTCAATGTTTTTTTCTTCTTCTACTTTCTATTTCATTGTTATTTCCATACTAAAATAATAAATCAATTACCTTATAAATAATGAGATGTTATTATAAATACATAAAAACCATATTCATTTTTATATCCATCATATGAATAAAAAAGTTACCATACGTGCGTACTTACGGATTATCGTCTCCACATCATGGTGTAGTTTTTTATTCTAGACTTTGTTATTTTGATTGGTATAATAATGAGTATAATTAATTTAAATAACTAATATAATATGGTAATGATTCTTTTTATATAATGTTCCATCCATTTAAACACCATTTTACCATCAATAGAATGATATTTTCGCTCATGCGTTTGTACGACTTAATATCTCCACGACATGATGAGATTCATCTTCAACGATCACCATTCATTAATTTTTATAAATATATATATATATATATTGATTAAGTTTTAGATATATGAAATAATCAATATACTGGAATAATATATATTTATTTTGATAAATATTTGTTGTTTACTAACGTATATATTATAAAATATGAAAACAGAAACAACGTTCTTGCATACGTACGGACTACTATCTCCATGAATGGTGTTTCCATCTCATATATCTATCTGTTAAAAATAATTATATTCATAATATATATGATATATAAATCATTTTTTATATTCTTTATGTATTTAAATCATGTTCTATGTGATACGATCAAGAATAACTAGTTAAAACACGTACGATGAAGAAAGCGATTATTACCCGAAATGTCATTTTAACAAGGAAATTACTATTTAATGGATATTATAAAATCATACATGTATCATATATGATATCATATATGATATTATATATATTCATATGGTTATGGAATAATTTAATAACATAATATGTTCATTATATAGGACTTTAAACGTACCCTCGAGTAAAGGAATGTTAAAGGTAAGGGTTATTTCCTCAATATTATTATTATTAGAAATTGTTTACCTATAAGTATCTATTAGTAAATAATTATCATATATATTTATATTTAAATAAAATGTTTTAAAAAGGAATCTTTTATGGTTTTATGGAAGGTAATATTTTACTATATCATCATTTTAAATGTTTTTAAAGATTTATTTTTCTAAATTTTATTAATTGATGTCCATGTTTTCAAAATGATTGTAAGTATTTATTTACGTGGATATGATTGTTTTAATTTGTTAATTTCCATCAAAAGTTTTAATGTGTTATGGGACACTTTGATTCAAAAATACCTTTTAAATGACTTCCTTCATAAATTCTGGGACTTTTAAATGATTTCATGCAAAGGGGTATTTCTCTCAAATAGTTTTATTGATTATTTTAAACTATTTCTACATCTATTATTGGATATTATTCTAGATTAAGTTTGGTTTACTATAATAAAATATTCCATATTTTATTAAATGATTTATGATATTTCTAATTATGGATGTGTTGTTGAATTCCATTCATGGTTTACGGTTACCGTATTGAAATTTTGTATGCTAATTTTAATATGATTTTTTTTGTTTTGTTTCACCCATTTCATATGTGGAATTCATTGGGCTTAGTATGTGATGGTTTTGTCCCACTATATATCTTTGATGCCTCGGTAGGGCTGATGAGAAAATTTATTGTCTTGGCACCAGGCCGTGACAAAATTTTTATTTGTATTCTTGGAATGAGGTCATGACTATGTGTTTATGTTGTCTAGAATTATGAATTCCCTCATTATGAAATTAGTTATTACATGTGATTATTCAACTAGTTAAATATACATGTTCATGTTTATATCTTAATGTTTGATTTATTTTTTCCTTATTATTTTCATGTTTATGTTTAAAATATTTTTTATTACACATCTTTCCATAAATGTTTATAGCCTACGCTGAATTATTTACCCTTTCTGAGCATCTGAGCTTCCCCTTTTCTTTTGTTTTGTTTTCCCTGGATTCCAAGAAGTGTATTACAATTTCTATTCAGGGTAATGATATGGGAATAATGGTGTTATGAAATGATTTTTCAGTTTGATTTTAATATTTTCATGTGTAATGTAATACTCTTGTTTTTAATTTATTTTCCAAGACTACTAAACTGATTGGTCCTTCGAGACATAATTCCTTGTAATCATGCCAATGTATTAAAATAATGAACCGAATCACGGTAATTTGGTTCATGGTGTTATAGTTTGTATCATAGGAAGTTTAGAATTAATCTTGTAAATATATTTAGATAAAAAACTGAATAGGAAACATTATCCTAAGATAGACTTTTAGGATTAGAATAGAATAACATCCAAAAAAAATTTTAATGTAGATATTATGTAGGTTTTACAAGTAATGAGTTTATGTTTGGATACTTTAAGTGGAAGTTGTTCTGAAACAGATGTACTTAGGAGTGAAAACTCCAATAATGAGTTTCAAGCTTTACCCAGGGTATCCTGGTACACAACAACGGGCCTTAATGTGCACCTTGTTTGAAAATCATAGGGTATATGATTAGGACAATTCACATTTTAATTAAAAAAAATTATGAAGGATTTATTAGCAAATATTTCTGAAAAGAAATCATTTTTATGATTATGAGACTATATGTATGAAAATATATAATTAATGTTGATAATTATTCTCATTTAGGGATTATAAATTATGACATTATATAATGTATTGTATTTAATCATTTAGAAATGGAGCATAGTAGAAGGAATGAGAACTACATGAATACGCATGATCAAAAGAGTAAGAAGGATCATATCTTTCATAGACTTAATCCAATATTTAGAAGTAAATAGTCTCCAACACATTCTCATCATATGAAGAAATTTCATCATGTGTTAATAGGATAAGTAATGAGATCCATGAGTCTTATGTATTTGAAGGGAAAAGAGAGAAGAAATGAAAATAGAGAAAAAGATGGATAAAGTGAAGAAGGGAAAAATGATTTTCCCACATGTGATAAATGTGAAAGGAATCAAATTGGTAAATTCATGAATGGAATGGAAGTTTGTTATATGTGTGGAGAAATAGGACACTAATTTTGTGTTTGTAAGGGTAAGAAAGTGGTTTCAAATGTAAAATGCCTCATCTGTGCAGAGTTGGGACACTACATGAATCAATTTACCAATCATCAGACTATACCCCAAATGATAAAATTGTATAATAATCATGTTACAAAACTAACTCATATTAAAAGGAATGATTAGTGTTTTTATGTTTTTTAATGAATTATTTAATTTGAGTATTTTATTAATGATTTACAAGTTATAATAATTATAGATTATAAAAGTATTGTACTACTGTTCTATTTCAATAAGGATTAGAGATGGTGTGGTACCACGAAAGGTGACTCAATAGTTTGTTTAATGTTTTTGAAAATGTATGGTTGAGGGAACGATAAACCATAATGTGGTCCTGATACTAAGGTAGTGATTTTAGAATTAGAGACAATTGATTTGGATAATGTATATTGATATTATTGACTATCATGGAACTAATTAATGGTTTGTTTATTCTAACATTGTTGGAGATTAAAAAAATTTGGATTTAAGGAGTATATCCATTATTCTATGTTTTACAAAAGGAATAAAGAGGTATAGATCTATTAAAATAAGATTTAATTGTAATTAGAGTTATTACTATGTTTTAATATAATACATGACTAAGGTATTCACGTGTTGTTATGTGATAAAAGAGTTATTAATTATGTAATGTTGACCTTCCTTATAAATTTTTGGACTGTGAGTTTGGACACAATTATTTGGAATAAGTCTAAAGGTTGGAATTGAGTAAGTTTAACAGTTGATATTTTTTTTGAGGTTAAAGTATGTTTTATTGAATAATTTGACATATAATTTTAGTTTTCAGTATAAATTTAGAGTATTAAGGGAATACTTGTGGACCTTATGATTTATAAAATGTGCTTTAAGTGTAAAAAATCATTTTTTTTAAATTCATTTCCTATTGTAAGTGATGAAGTGAAAACAGATTGATACAAAACCAAATGATGAGAATAAGATTATGACAGGTAATGAAATCAAGTATGTTTTATTTATTTCTTATCTTGATAGTAAATTAATCGCTCCTCTTCAAAAATAAAAAAAAATAAAATTTCAAAAAAATGTGTTATCCTAATACCATATGTTTTGATGAACTGATGATATTTTAAATCATCATATATTGATGGATTTGAGGCCCTAAATTTTACATTAATTGTTCACGTGATTATTATTGATGTCCACAGACACTTCCAAAAATTATGTACATTTTTCCTCTAATGATGTCTCCCTAATTTTTACCAATATTATTTTATTAGAAATCATAATTTGGTGGTGAATTTATTTTTTCCATTTCCCTTTTATGACAACTAAATTTTGTTAACCCTATTTCCGATATGGATTTTCCACAAAAGTATTTTATTTTTTAAACCTTTTATTTTTAGAGAACAATATCAAATTATGAGGACAAAATTTCTTAAAGAAGAGTATAATGTAAAACCTCGGGATTTTATAGTATGTTATCTCTTTAAAGTAATTCAATAGCTTACGCTACACGCAACACCAAGTTCAAGCGCATCACGACCATTTAAATTAGCCATTTAGTAATTTTTTATGATTAGTGTTAAAAACATTATGAATTTTATTTATATCATGTATAATTTAAAAAATCATCTTTTGTGTTTCTTTGAGAAAATATAAGGATAAATTTAATTTTTCAGATAAATGAATTATTTTTTAGAAAATGATGATTTTACTCCTTTTAATGGTGAACCCATTTTAAATATAATATTTAACACTTTTATATATTCAATATAATAAAATTAAACGTTTCTTTAGAAGTGGGACATAAAAATTTAGTTTTGATTAGTTCTTGGTACTTTTCTGAAAACTTTCATATTTGGTTGAATAGTTAAAAATAATAAATTTCAATTAAAAACAACTATTTTAATCGAAATAATTTATATTGTTAAATTATAAAAATTAGTGGTTTTAATGTATCATTTGATTATATTTTTACCATTCAATATAATTTAGTTCATCGGATGTAATTTAACATCTAAATTATACATTAGCACATATCAATATTTTGATACTTTTGTACTTTTTACAAACCCTCTTTCGGGGTTTGAAAACAAGAATTAATTTCAATTTAATTAATAGAACATCTATGTTTTGAATTTGGTAATGTTGACATCATTTTTAAATTGGTAATATCAAAATAATCTTTTGGAGAATATTTGGCATTTTTCTGAAAACAGAAATTTTTTGATTAATAGTGAAAAAATGCATTTTAGATAAAAAACCAACTTTTTCATTTAAATATTTATTTTTATTTAAAAATATTATCTTAAAGTATAAATAGATAAATAATTCATATATTAGTTTAATGTAATTCATCAGATTCATTTTATAATAATATTAGACATATAAAAGTTTATTGAACTTTTTTACGTCTTTTACCCACCTTTTAGGCACATTTTCAAATTTACATAAAACGTAATTTTACCACTTCTATAATTGAATTTCGAAATTAAAAAAGACACGATTTTACTTAGTATGTAAAATGTGTTTCAATGGTATGAAAATAATTTTTTATTAATAGCAACTTTTGATATTTCTTTTCCACGGTTAAAATTAAATAGGGCAATTAAAGGTAAAAATTATATAATAATTATCCCAAAACATGTCATAATTATATTGGATAAGTTTATTTTGACTATAATCAAACATATAAAAAATATATGATCGTTTTCTATCCAATTTTATTAAATTATGACATTTATTTTATTTTATTTAAAGAAGTTTTAATGGTGTTAAATTCAAATTTAATTAGACAAACCATTTTTAATATAGAGTTATAGATAAGATAGATTCGACTATTAATATTCATTAGAAATATAAAAATATTTCATACTACATGGTATTTTATTTATAATTTTTATACATATAATAATGAAATTAATTTATGACACAATTTAATGCAATAATTACCTTATTAATGGAAGATTGAAATAATTGATTTTATAAATATCATAATAAATGAAAATTGAGATTTTTGATGCCATCCACAAATTTTCTAGGTGAATATGACGTGTTAGTGTTGATTGAATGTATTTTGTTCTAATTAATTAAGTTTTTATGACTTTATCAAAAGAATACTAAAATGTGCCAAATTGACATAAATTAATATTTAATACAAATACTATTTTATTAAATGATATAATATTTCTAAAAATCAATGATTCGGGAAAATGACTTATATAATGATAGATATGTAATTAATGAACCACTTTAGGTTCTCGTGGAATTTTACTGTATGTTTATTAACCATTAATATACAAATACAAGAAGAAATGGTAAAAGATAAACTATTTAACTAAGAGTTAAATCTAAAAGATAAGGTTAATATTATGACATAAACATGAATAAAACCTATTGATTTAAAGTATTTAGACTCATCCATACTTATCCTTTAAATAAATCTATTTTTGAGCTATTAGAAATAGAAATTGATTTTATAATAAATTAATATTTCAACTTTTTCAAAAGTTCCCCTCACCTCTCTTATAAAAGGGCACCTCCCCTTCTCTTACATTCACACCTCCAAGGCCATTTGTATCGGAAAAAACCTACTAAAATAACCTCCCAAAAAACCTAAATGCTTCTTATAGGCCTTAATTTGATCAGAAATTCAAGCCAAGAAGCTTTTTTGTTCAAATCTAAAGGAATCAAAAGAAAAAGACATAATTATTTCATCACAACTTTAATGGTTTTTTTCTTCTTCGACTTCCTATTTATTTGATATTTCAATACTAAAATTTTTACTCCATTTAATTATACATATATAATGTTATTATAAATATGGGACAACCATATTCATTATTTCATCCATCCTATGAATTAAAAAGTCACCATACGTGTGTATGTACAGCTTAACGTCTCCACGTCGTGGTGTAGTTTGTTATTCAACACTACATTATTTGGATGGGTATAATAACGCGTATGAATAATTTAAATAATTAATATAACATGGTAGAGATTATTTATATTTAATATACCATCTAATTAAACAAATATTTACCATCGATATAATGATATTTTCACTTGTGTGTATGTACGGCTTACTGTCTCCATGACGCGATGAGAATCATCTTTGATGATCACTATTCAGGAATTTTTATAAAAAAATATATTTATTAAGTATGAGATATTTAAAGTAATATTTATACTGGAATTATATATATTTATGTTGATAAATATATGTTGTTTACTTACTTCTATACTATACGATAAGTAAATAGAAACAACGTTCATGCGTACGTACAGACTACCGTCTCCATGTATGATGCTTCCACTTCATATATCTATATATCTAAATAATTATATTATGAATATATATGATATATAAATCATATTTTATATTCTGGAAGTATTTAAATCATGATCTATGCGATGCATTCAAGAATAACAAGTTAAAACACGTACAATAAAGAAAACGATTATTACACAAAATGTCACCTTAATATGGAAATTATTATAAAATGGGTAGTATAAAATCATAAATGAATCATATATGATATCATAAATATTAATATGGTTTTTTTATAATTTAATAATACACTATAGTCATTATAGAGGTGGTTAATCATACCCTCGACTAATGGAAAGTACAAGGTAATGGTTATTTCCTAAATCTAATTATTATCCAAGATTGTTTATCTGTAAGTATCTACTAGGGAATATTTATCATCTATGTAAATGTTTTATTAAATTTTTTTAAAAGGGAATAATTTAATTTTTTTTATGTAAGGTACTCATTAACTAGATTATTATTTTAAATTTTTAATGATTTTTTTCTAAGTTTTTTTAATTAATGTTCATGTTTTCAAAATGATTTTAAAGATTTATTTACATAGACATGATTACTTTAAAGCGTTAATTTCAGTCAAATGTTTAAAATTGGTATGGGACAAATTGATTTAAAAATATTTTTTAAATTACTTCTTTTATAAATTTTGGGACATTTAAATGATTTCATTAAAAGGGAATTTCTCTCAAAGAGTTTTATTGGTTATTTTCAAATACGTCAACATCATTTTTTGGATATTATTCTTGATTGGGGTTGATTTAATATAATACAATATTCCATATTTTATTGAATTAGTTGTGATATGTCAGACTATGGATGTGGTGTTTTTATACCATTCATGGTTTATGGTTAAAGTATAGACATTTCATATGCTAGTTTTATTACAACTGTTTATTCTATGTTTCAACAATTTCATATGAGGAATGCATTGGAATTAGTAAGTGATAGGTATGGCACACTATAGTCCCTCGATGCATCGGTAGATATCATGAGATAAGTTAGTGTCCTGGCACAGGGTCATGACAAAATATTTATTTGTAGTATTGGCATGAGGCCTTGACTATGTGGTTATGTTGTCTGACATTATGAATTCCCTAATTATAAAAATAATTATTACATCTGATCATTCAACTTATAGAATATCCATGTGCATGTTGATATGGTAATGTTTGATTTAGTTTTTCCATACTATGTTCATTTTTACGTTGAAAATTCTGTTTTTTATTTCAATGCATTCTATAAAAGTTTATAGCTTCCACTAAATTTTTTACCCTAACTGAGCATCTAAGCTCACCCCTTTCATATGTTTTGTTTTCTCAATATTCCATGAATTGTATTATCATTGCTATGTAGGGGTAATGTAGGGGAATAATGATGAACTCAATTTATTTTTTGGTTGTGTTTTATGTTTGAATATTTAATGTAATGTTCCTATACGTAATATATTTTCCAAGACTACTAAACCGATCGGTCATTCGAGACATTATTCCTTGTTATCATGTCAATGTATTAAAATAATGCATCTACTCTAGGTAAATAGAGTCAAGGCATTACATTTATCAACATGTGGAAGTAATTTTCACTCTTTTGTGGATATTATGATCTGTAAAAAAAATTGTTAGTGCTTCGGGAATAAAATATTCAAAAAAGGATATTTATTTCATGTAGTACGAATTGATGAAGAAATTGATTGATGAACAAAAAAGGATGAAATGTAACATATATTTTTTGGGGTCCTATATCATGACAGTAAAACTTTCCTTTAACAATATCGAAAATTTATTTAAACAAAAAAGTATCTTATTACATTCATATCTAATGAATCAATGATTTTTTAACTCATCATAGATTTATGGTTTGGTTGCCGTTAAAATTGTATTGATAAATAAATTTCCATTGATAAATAATCTCTATACCACTACAAAATTATAAATTTTATTATTTTATGCCTATATTTTTACATCCCACGTATGTTTTTCCAATATGGAAACCATATTATGTGTTATTACATATGACCTTAATACTTCCATTTCTCTCCTATCAATAAGAATATTTAATAACCATTCTCATGATGTGGTATTTTAATAATGGTATTTTCAAACGACGACCCTTTAATTTTAAAGATTATGATAAAATAATTTGAACACTATTTCTTTAAGTTGGGAAAATTGTATCACCCTGATAATTTTTTATTAGAAAATAAATTAAATCTCTTTTACATCATATAATTCATGCAACCATGATTCTCAAAGAACAAAAAAAAGTATACCATTATACCATAGATGGTGAATTTGATGATATGAATAAGTCTAATAAAATTTTAAAAGATTTATTATTTAAATATTTATAAAATAAATTAAATGATTTTATATTAATTTGAAAAAAAAAACTAAAGAAATTTATTTTCTTCTGAATTTTTTTTATAAAAGGAGGTTTCATTGCTCATTACAGACAGACATTAAAATTATTTTTTACTACTATTATAATTTTTTTATCAAAAATAACATTATTATTGAAATTATCCTTTAGAGTAAATCATTGAGAGTTTTATGAAAGGGTTAAATATTCAATTAATATTTAAAAATAAATTTTTAATTAAAAACTACATTTTTTATTATATAATTTAAATGTTACCAATATCGTAAAGGGTTCCCATGCCACTTTATCTAAGATTAGACATATGATTTATTAACCACTTATTCTTATTTTGTGGACTATATACTCCCACATCGATATGTTATATCATTAATTTCTTTATTATCATGGTATTTGTTGTTTTATATAATGTTATTCTTTCTTGGCGAATACGATTGGAATGTAATGAAAGTGTTAAGAATTTATTTTCTAACTTTTAATTCCATGAGAGATATTTTATATTCACCTGATATTTATTTTTGGGTTTTAAATATATCCCCTTTGAAATTTTATTTGATAAATTTCATTCTTATTATAATATTTAAAAGTTTATTTGATATTATGTTTTAAAAGGGATTACAAATTAAAAGATACTAATATGGAAATGGTCTCTGATATAATTTTTACTTCTATAAGAAAAATTCCAAAATTCAAAAGTTTTTTATTTTTTATGGTGTATATACATAAACATGGATATGTTATACTATGAATCAAATTATCTTCATGTTATTTAAAGTTTATAATGATGTATTTTCATTAATGGGCATTTGGATTCAAAATTTACCAATGTGGTAAGGGTTTATTTCACAATTTCATTAATAATCAAGAATGATTATGTTAAATTCTCCATAGGGATAATTATCTAATATCAATATCATAAACCCACTATTTTTTCTTCACATTTTCTTACTAATGTAATTTTTATATAATTAAATATCCTTCCTCTCTTTTGTACATAAAATTAATGAGAAAATGTTTTCAAGACAAGACTAATTTCTCTCTTTGTTCAATAGTACTATTTATTACATTTATATGTTGTCTAAAAATGTTTAATATAATGTTTTTTTCACTATAAAAACAATTTATTATTTATATTTTCACTCAGGAATTAGTTTTATTTAAAATAAAAATAAATATTCCTATAATTTTTTCAAACAATGTACTTTTCAACATTACATTGTATATGTTAGAGGAATATTATATTGAATATAATAGACATGTATAGAAATTATTTCCATCATAAATAATAATTATTTTAAATTTTAGATTAAAAATTTAATTTTTTATTTTTAAAGAATTTTTTTTGTAATAATCATTAATTTGAAACTTTATTATATGATTTTCAAAGTGAAAGTGATATTTTACAAATGAGTTTTTTACGTGAAATTTTTTGTTATTTATATTCATCCATTAAAACAAGCCAAATTTTACATTAATCATTATTGGATTTTTTTGTAATGATTCCATTATTATTATCTTTCTAGATTATTTATGATCATTCTGAGTAGGATATACTGTTTTGAAACAATTTTTAATATTAATATAGAAAGGTTATATTTGTGAATATTAATTAGGGAATGTTTTAAAATTCATATTATACGTATCAAAAATTAATTTATATGATTATATTTTCAATATATTGTGTAAATTATTAACATACCATGTGATAATATTTAAATATTAATTTTAACAATGATTATCTATGTCCTCTTTCATAAGAAGAGTGCATTAGACATAATATGTTAAGAGAGGTTTTTCCCTTTTCCCCTAGATGAATCAGTAGGTCATATAAGATAAACATGATAATGTTTTGGACAATGAAATACAATTTTTATAGATGAATTTGAAAGATGAATTTATAGTATTTCATATTATTTGGGACAATTCCTCAATAGTGCGATTAAAATGTCTAACATTATGCATTCAATCATTATGAATTTCGTATTTTATTTCTGTGTAATTATTATATTAGTTACAATATCAATGAAAAGGTTGCAAGAATTTGTTATTATTTATATAGAATTATTTTATCCTTGTTCATTTATGATATATTATTTTTCATGTTCATGATATCGATTATATGGAATTTATTTGTAGATATTTACCATGAAATATTGACTGTGCCTTATTTTCTTTCACGATAGCTTCTATTTTACACATACCCATACTGAGTATTATAGCCTACATATTTCTTCTATTTTATTTTGTAAAGATTCCATGAAATCTTTTTTTATTGATATGTATGGTCATGCTACAAGGAATAATGTTGATATCAAATAAATTTATATGTTTTATTTTATTTTTTTACATGAAATTTGAATTTATAGTATTTATAAAATTTTACAGAAAAATACTAATCTATTTGGTCATTCAGGATGTGATTCCTTGTAACGAACCAATCATTTATAAATATAATTCCCATTATATTATAAATTAATAATATTTTCTTGTATTATGGTTATAGAAAACACACACACAATAATTTGATTTTATGAAATACTAACAAATTTGAATGACCATTAATCATCATTATCATTGATAATAGTCATTTAATAGAGATCACATGAAAAGTTTAAATATAAGGTTTTAAAAAATCCAATTGACATAGAAAATAGAAGTTATTGTCTCAACTAGTAGGGTCATACCCAATAAATCCCATTTATTAGAGATTTTGATAGATCTATAATCACAGTTATATTCCCTAGACCAAGAATAAGATGTTATCCAATAACATAATCATGAATGAAAATTTTTACATGAGAAGTTCAAATTCATCGAAATCATGACCCAAACAACATAGGCCAAACCACACTATGAATATCTCATTATCCCACACATTACCCTTTTGGTTTTTTCTAGTGTATTAGTGGGATATATATCAATACCCTAGTAATTTGAATATGAATATTTTATTCTATATGGTATAATTTTAATATTTTATTTTTATTGTTGATTTATAATTTTTTTATATAATAAAACAAAAAAATTATTATTTGGTAATATTCTATTTCAATTAAGAAATTAATTTTAATGAATTAATCATTACATGAAGTAAATTTTTTTAATAAAATATTATTAATGTTTTTATTAAATATAAATCATTATATAATTTTTATGAAGTCAAATGTGATTTTTATAAGGGTTCAAAAACTATTATTATCAAAAAAGTCATCATTTATTAATAAATTGTGATTATTATTTTAAATGATAAAATTCAAATTTTTATAAAATTATTTTAATAAAATTAATATTATTTTTTTATAAGATCTTTGAAATTTTCTATATGTGAATATTTCATTTTTTATGATAATAGAATATTCAGGTAAAAATTAAATACGAAAAAAATATACAGTGCGTATTATGACATAATAATGACCTAAAAGTGATTTCAAAAATACTATTAAGGTTATCCATGACCAAAAATATATTTTTAAATTAAAATTTTGTTATTTTGTGTATATTTTTTTAATTTTATAAATCTTTCATGAATCCTCAAAGCCCATTAAAATAATTTAGGTTTTTTAAATCTTTTACTTAAGAGGATGACACAATTTTAAATCAAAAAGGGTATTATTTTATTAAGCTCAAAACATTGAACTATTAAGAATTTAAAAACCATAATCTTTTCTCGAAACCATGTTAAGGACTAATGGGAAGGTTTTTTGTTTGGTTTATTTTATTATTAGAGTTCAAAACCAATGTATGAGAAATTATAATTAATTCCCACCCATTTTATATATTAACCCACCCAATATCCTATTTTTCATTAATAAAAATTCTATTAGTACATCCTTATTATTCTGTCCCCTATTTAGAGTGCTCCCATGGAGTCCCTAATCTTTTAAAATTTTCGTCACAATAATTTGAAGTCACACTGTCAATGTATGGTATCTTATCATTCTCACCCTTATTAAAGTCTATTTATCATATTATTCTATATATTTCCATTTCCTATTGATGGGATATGAATTTCCATATCCCTATTACTACCTAGTTTATGTTCCAATTATGGGATACTCATTTATCTCTCATCTGTACATTTTCTGATTTTTATGGGACGTTGATATGATGTTGATATTTTACCACACTTTTCCCTTCCAAAACAATTGTGTAGTGAATACCATACCCATTCCATATTAAGGGTGTTAAATATTATAAAAATATAATTAATTTAATTGGGACTAACATGTATGTATTACAGACTCCTTTATCATGTAATAACATGTAATGATGAATGAATTTGTTTTGTATGATCTATACTTCGCACTTCAGAATGATAATGAATTGAAAGCGACATATGCACCTGAAATTATATAGCACTTCAATGCATTGGGTAATGTTTAGTTTCATGAGATGTCATGTTTGAAAAATTATTAAACTTGAATAATTTATGATACATTTCCCATTATTATGTCTTGGTAATTATCCATGAGCAATATTTATAATGCAATGTTTTATGTTGTTTCCACAATTCTCATATTTTTTTATGTTTATTATGATTCATTGTTTATCATTGTTAATGTTTATTATTCTTATTACTTTTTTGATTAACCTACTGTTAAAAATGTATAATTCTACTATTTTAATGCTAGAGATTATTCCCTTACTAGGCTTCATATCAAACACATTTATTATGTATTTCCTCCAATTTTACAATGCTTTTTTAAGTTCAATGGAATATTATAATCATGTTAAGGATGTTTTAAATAATGATGATGTGTTCCCAATTTTACGTTGCTATGTAATGTATATAATTCCCAAATGATACTATACATTTCAGTCATTTGGGATTTATTAAGTTCAATATTATTTTATAAACCATGAATTAATTTGAAGAATATAATCAAGTTGTTATAGTTCGTTTCAAAGGAAAAAATATAGTTATTTTAGGGATTTGGATTTAAAAACTTTAGTGAAAGCCTTATAGAAAAGACTATGTTTATGAAAAAATACCTAAAGTTTGTAAAATATAGTATAATTAGTATATCAATAAAATACATCATGTCTCTATACTACAAGTGGATATGGATTTGGAAAATATATACAAAGTGGTGAAACACGAGAACAACCTATTGAGCTAGACTCGACTATGAACTCGTGCAAAAACAATGGACCTTGCTGCACACTTGGATTGAAACTCCTTGGAAATATGATTTTGGAAATTTATATTCTCATTATAAAACATTATCAAAGAACAAAAATAATAAATATAAGAATATATATATGGAAATATATTACACATGACATATATTGAAGCATAAAATTCATATGTTAATAAAATACATGTAACTTATAAGTTATAATTTTAATTTCATTGGTTTACAATTTATGTTTTGAATATTTTAAATATAATCATCACTATTTTTCACATTATTCTAGCTAAGGTTGGAAAATATGGAGAATCTAGTAAACAATCAATTTCATTGGAAATGCGATGACTTCCCCAATAATAATTTGAGGATAATTATATTTTGTATGTTTGGATTTCAAATGTAATGTGAACATCATGAAAGTGTCTACTATTTATAAAAAATACTAAATAGTAGAACATTATAATGTTCTCATGAGGAAATGGTTATGTGGTATTTCTTAGAAATATATCCATGTTCGATACAACAATATGACATGGATTTGGCATGGTTGTACCTTGAGTAAATAATTCATAAAATGAAAAACATGGCATTGACATGATAATATTCAAGTGCATGACAAAAATCATTATTATGCATTTGGTTTGATACCCCGATGGATATATTTAAGATTATTCCCAAATTATTTATATTCCATTTTTATGTATTTAAAAATATTTTTATGATTTTAGATCATTCTAAAAGAAACAATGTTTATGATTATGATATTATCTATGAAAAAAATATTTAATTTATGTTAAGTATTTTATTATTTTTCATTATACATCATGTTTCATAATGTTATAATTTTATCTTGTGTATAAAAATATTTATTAATGGATCATATATTAAGGAATCATAACCTTTTCAATTCATGTACTCCATGTAGGGTTTTCCCTTCAGGGAAAGAAAATGAAATTTGAGCAAGAGTTACCACTATAACCGATAAAATAATAATCATATTGGGAAATATTAATTATTTTATAAGAAATAAACTCTCCTTAATAGTGTAGGATAATTATCCATAACATATTTTAATAATGCTAGAATATTACATGATTAATAATCATACATCATTTAGTGGGACAACAAAACCATGTTTAGTTTAGCAAACGAAAAGTCCCTTATTAAAAGTATTTCATTTTATATGAAAATTTAAAATGGATATTATTTTCAAGGAATATTATTAAATTACATAATGTACATATCAATGGTGTTCATTAATACAATATTCAAACTATGGTTTTCTTAAAAACATATAACATATGAAATTTAATGAAATATTACTTGAAAAAATATTTCATTACGAAAAAAATAGATATGGGGAGATAAAAACTTTTTCTATGTCAAAGAGAATATGAAAATGTTACTATGTTTGAATCAAACCATAAAATTTTATCAAGATATGATGAGGAATATATTGATACTATAAAGAGAAATATTAACCGTTTATTTGATGGAGTTTGGCTAATCCCTCGAAGGGAACTAGTATGCAAAACCATCTCATCATATGAGGATATAACATTATATTCTATCTAGAAAGAGAAGAAATTATAAATGTCTTATTGCATTGAATGTAAGAAATATATGAATTGGAAAAAAATAAAAAATAAATTTGGAATAAAAAGGTAAATAATTATTCTCAAAATTGGATAATTGTGGAATTAAATGGACTTGTACTTTCTTTAGGGTAATGTTAACTTAATTCAATTATGGAAATCATTGCTATAATGTTCTTGAATTAATGAGTATGAAAGAAATCTATAATTTCCAATGATAAAACTATAGGGATATAGGGAACTATGTTAATAAATAAACCATGTTTCAAGGGAATAAACCTTATAATATTCAAAGTGATTAGTTTCAATATTATTCTATTAATATTACCAAATTTAGTAAATTTATTTTGTATTTAGATTAAATAAATATTTTTTTAGAAATAAATTTTCAATGATATTCCCATTTTTTGAATCATGAAATTTATAAGTACATTTATAAAGTATTTTTTCTAAAATGATTCAAAAAAATATGCTAAATGGTCTTGATGACCATGACAATTATTTCAATGGAATGTTCACCTTTTAAAAAAATACAACATCATAGGAATATAACCCTTAATATATTCCCGATGATGAGATAATAATGATTAAGTAAGGTTTTTGGGAAATTATATGTGGTGTTAAAATTAGTTATTAATTTGATGGGATATTCTACAGTTTACATCATTTTTAAAATTATGTAATATATTCTATAATACAAGAATTTATTTAAGGAAAAAGGAGAGAAATATTATTTTAAATCTTGTAATTTTTCATTATTGTAGTATGGTTACAAAAAAATATAAATATTTCGTATTTTAAATTAAGATATACTTTTTGATGATCGGAGAGTCTAATGTTAAGATTATTTGGGAAATTTAGTAATCTTCTTTCTAAATTTTAAAATATTCAATATAGTAATAAATATTTTGGATGAGTTCGATCATTAAATAATTATGAAATTGATTAAGATAAACATTAGTGTTATTTTTGAGGTTTATAGGTTAGTGTGTTATATTGTATAAACAATTATAATTATTTTAACATTGGTAAATCTTAAGAAACATGCGGATGGAATTTTCTCTCTTTTACAAATATTAAAATACAGTAAAATTAAATTTCTGTTCTTTAGGTATAATTATTTTTAAACTTGGATATTTATTTCCTAGATTAATAAATGTAGTAGAAAATTTATTTAACAAAAAAAGGTTGAAATTATAATTATATTTTTTTGGTGTTCTCTAACATGATAGTAAATGTTTCCTTTAACATAATAAAAAATATCTTGAAACAAAAAAGTTATATAATCAACTCATATCTGTTGAACCAATAGTCTTTTAACTCATCACGGATTTATTTTTTTGTGGTCATTGACATTCTATTGGTCATTCAATTTATTTTGATAAATTATATCTATAGATCTCCATAATTATTTAATATTTAATTCCATTTTTATATTTTTAATTCCCACATATATTTTCCAATAAGAAAACCTAGTTATGTGTTATTATATATATACTTCATATTTCAATTTCCCTCTTATCAAGAGGAAGTTTTAATAACCCTTCTTATGATGTAGGATTTCAGTAACTATATTTTAAAAGGAATACCTATGATTATAGAGATCATGTTCAAATTATGGGTACACAATTTATTAGATTTGGGTAGAATGTTCTACCTGAAGAATTATTTATATAAATATAATTTAAATCTCTTTGATTGAATAAAATTCACACAACCATGTGTCTAAAAGATATGGAAAATTGTATACCGTTATAATATATTTGTTGAATTGGAATCTATGAGAAAGACCTATTTTTTTATATTATATTATTTCAACAAATAAAAAATAAATTAAGTTGTTCTATATTTATTTGAAATGTAAATAATAACACATGAATAAAAAGAAACTATTTTTGAAATTGTTTGTTTTTAAAAAAAAATTGATTTAATTTCACTTTACGAATATAAATTTAATTTAATTTTTACTAATGTTAGAATTTTATTTAACAAAATTAAATTAATTCATGAAATTATAATGTAGAGTTAATAATTGAGAGTTCTGTGAAATGATTAATTATTCAATGAAGAGTGAAAAATAATTTCTTAATTGAAAACTACCTTTTTGTGTAAGGAATTTATATACTACAAAAGTGGTAAGGGTTTGACATGTAACATTTAATAAAATTTGTCATATAAACTATTAACTATGTATACCTTTTTTAGAGTATATATTCATACATCGATTTATTATATCTTGAATTTATTTATTGTCATGGTATTTTACATTTTATGTAATTTTATTCATTCTTGTGTCATAATATTCAAAAGTAACTAATTTGTAATGAATTTCTTATCACCTTTTACATCCATGAGACATATTCCATATTCACCACTTTTAAATTTTTTGTGTTGTATACAAGTCCCATTTGATATGTTATATCTTAATTATTTCTATGATCATAATATTTAAAATTTCATATAACTTTATATTTTAAATGGAATTACAATTCAAAAGATAGAAATATGAAATGGGTTTCTCACGTAGCATTTAATTCTATGATATTTATAACAAATTCACTATTTATTTCTTTTATCTTCTGTATATATATCACCTTTGATATGTTATACCATGAATCTATTTATCATCATGTTATTTAATGTTTTAAATGAGGGTTTTTATTTAATGGGAATTTGGGTACAAGATTTACCAAAGTGGTAAGGGTTTAGTTCACAATATTTTTAATATTCTTGATTTTTAATGTTCATGTATCCACTAGGGGAATTATCTAATATAACTATATTAAACCCAAAATATTTTAATCACTTCTGTTTATTAATGTAATTTTCATGTAATTAAATAACCTTCCTTTCATTGGTATATAAAATTAATGAGAAATGTTTTTCAAGAAAGATTAGTTTATTTATAACTTCAAACTAAAATACATTTTATTCTATATATATTTTTTCAAAAAAGGAATTTAATGTTTTTTTAAAATAAATATTATTTTAATCATAAATGTTCACTCATGATTTAGTTTTTTTATAAATTAAAATGAATCATCCTATCATTTTTTAAAAATAATACACTTTTAAACATTCACATATCATATTAAAAGAATATTTATTTGAATAACGTCGACATATTTGGAATTTCATACCATCAAGAGAGTCATTATTTTGAATTTTCCATTATTAATTTAAATTATCATTTTTAAAGTTATTTTTTTCTTTAATATTCTTGATATTTTTAGATTTTGATGTTATTTTCTAATTTAAACTGATATTTTCCTAAAGAATTTTTTAATTTAAATTTAATGGTATCTATATTAATCCATGAAACTATCCAAAATTTACATTATTCACCATCAGTATTTTGGTATAATGATTCCATTATTATTATCATTCTAGATGGTTTATGATCATTTTGACAAGGATATACTATTTTGATACATTTCACTATATTAATATAGATGGATAATGAGTAGTATTATCGATTTCTGAAAGTATTAAAATTCATAGTTTAATATTCAAATAAGAATTTTCATGATTATATTGTTTGTTGATTCTGTAAATTATTAACAATCCATATTCTATTCTTTTAAAATGATTTTTCACATTTATTATCTTTCTCCACATTCTTATAAAGGGTGAATTGAACATAATAAGTGAGGGGGCCTGTTAGTGCCCAAGATGCCTCAGTTGGACCTATAATTTAAACTAGAAAATTTTTTGGACAAGGAATTACAATTTTATATACATGACATGGAATTAGGCATTTATATTATTTCAGATACCATGGAACAAGGCCACGAAAGTGAGATTTATATGTATGCCATTATGAATTTAGCCATTAGGAATTTAGTTTGTGATGTTCATGTGATTGTTGTATTATTTACTATATCAATGTATATGTTTCAAGAATATGTGATTATTTATATGGAATAATTTGATCATTATTTATTTGAGATATATTATTGTTCATATTAATGTCATCAATTAAATGGAATGTGTTTTTAGATATTTACCACAACATATTTAATATTCCCTATTTTTTTCATGACAATTTCTATTATAAAAATAACCTTAGTGAGTATTACAGCATACCCCTTTGTTTTGTTTCCTTTCTCTAAGATTCAAAGAAATGTTTTGTGATTGATATGTAGGGTCATTATAGAAAAACTAAAGTTGATATCAATTAAAATTATTTGTTTTATTTTGTATTTTCATATGAATTGGTATTTTATAGTTTGTATCCAATTTTCCAAAAATACTAAACAATTTTTTCATTAAGGATGTGATTCCTTATAATAACAAATACATTTATAAATAGAATTTTTCTTATGTTATAAATTAAATATCTTATCATGTATTATGGTCATTTAAAAGACCTACAGTTATTTGGTTTTACTCAATCCAATCTAATTTAAAAGAATGTTAAGCATCATTATCATTGAAAATATAGTCATTGAATAATGATCATATGATATGTATAAATATATGGGTTTAACAAATCCAATTTACAAAGAAAAATTAAGTGGTTTCCTCTACTAGTAGAGTGGTACCCTAAAATTTTCATTTATCAGAGCATCCGATTGAGGTTGAATGACTGTTATTTTTCCTTGGACCAAGAAGATTATGATATCCAAATTTTAATCATAAGAGATTACATTTTCGATATAATTTCAAGATCATCAACATCATAAACCAAACAATGTACACCAAACACCCCCGTGAAAGTATCATTGTCACAAAATTTACCCTTATGACATTTTCCATTGTTTTAGTGTGATATGAAGCAATACCATCGTTATATGAATATTTATATGGTATTTTATATAGAATAATGTAAATATTTTATTCTTATTCTTATGTTATAAACGATTTTTATTTTTATATAATAAAACACAATTTTTTTTGGGTAATTTTATAATTCAATTAAAGAAATAATTTTAATGAATTAATGGTTTAATTAAATAAAAAATATTCTTAAAAATTACTATAAAATATTTTTTATTAAATATATATGATCATATAACTTGTTTATGTCAAATGTAATTTTTATAAGGGTTTGAAAATTGTTACTGTTATAAAAACCAGCATTTCTTAATAAATCAGATCTATTATTTTAAAATATAAATTTCAAATATATATCAAATTATTTTTATAAAATTAATATAATTTTTTGAATAATAACATCAAAATTTTCTATAGATTAATGTTTCATAATTTTTTATGGAAACAAAATTTTCAGGTAAAACATAAATACATTATAGCTATACAATGTGTATTATGACCTCATAATGAACTAAAAGTGAAGTAATAAATACTATTTAAGGTATACTGACTGAATATATATTTTAAATTTAAACTAATGTGATTTTAGATTTATTTTTTAAATTTAAATAATCCTTTATGTATCCTCCAAAAAATTTAGTATATTTTATGGTTTTAAAATCATTTCATTAAGAGTATGACCCAATTCCAAATCAGTAAGGGTATTATTTTTTTATGTTCAGCCCCTGTAATTTTGAAATAGTTAAAAATGCCCTTTTTAAGAAGCCATCTGAAAAACCCATTGGAGGGATTTTGGTTTTGGTTATTTTTTATATAGAGTTCAAAACCTTTACTTGAAAATTTATAATGAATGGCCCAAAACATTCATATATAAAGCTACCCAAGATCCCATTTAACTAAAATAAAAATCCTTTTATCGCGTACTAACTCTTCTTTCCCCTATCTATAGTCCTCCCATAGTGCCCCATGGATCTTTAGAAGCTCCTCTCAAGAATTTGAAGTCACATTGTAAATGAAATGGATCATCTCATGGTCCTCGTTATTAATGATTATTTTTTATCTTATGCCTTCTATTTCTATTCTCTATAGACTGGATATGAATTTTCATATCCCTATTACTACCCAATTTATTTCAAAATTACAAGATTCTCATTTCACTCTCATTGAAACATTTTAGGAATATTTAAGTGATGTCGATATGATGCCAAAATTTCACCAAAATTTTCCATGCCAACACAATTATGTATTGAATAACATACGCATTCCCTATCAATGGTGTTCAAATTTATGAACATATACATAGATTAATTGTGACTGACATTTATTTATTCTACCCTCCTTTATCATGGAATAAAATATCATGATGACTTAAAGTATTTATTATGATTTATTTGGAACACATAAGAATGAAGATGAAATGAATGTGACCTATGCACCTGAAATTATATAGCGCTCTAATGAATTTGGTCTTGTTTAGTCTCATGAGATGTCATGCTGAGACAATTATTAATCCCAACCCCGCTATGAGACTTTTCCTATGATGATTTATTTTCAATTTTCCTTGACCTATGTTTAGGATGAAATTTTTTAAGTTGTTTCCACATTTCTCATGTTTCTTTTATGATTATTATGATACATTGTATGTCATTGTTTATATATATGATTCTTACTAGTTTTTAATATTGTTTTTGTTTAATATGTATTACTATTTTCTTTTTATTCTTTGTTTATTCCCTTATTTGGTAGTATATCTCACCATTTTCTTATATATGTCCCCATGTTATCCCATGTAGTTTTACGTTCAAAGGAATATTATGACTATGTTAAGGATTTTTTCAATAATGATGATGTATTCACTATTTTATGTTATTTTTTAATGTACATAATTTTAAAATAAACTATAATTATCATTATTATGGGTTATATTAAGTTTAATATTAGGTAACAAATAATGTATTTAGGTGAAGTAAATAGCAGAGTCATTATAGTTTGTATAAATATAAAAAAAATTATTTAATTTAGGGATATTTATTCTAAAACTCTAGTGAAATCCTTATGGATAAGATTAAGTATAAGAAAACATTTCTAAATTTTGGTAAATATAGATAAAGTTGTATGTAAAGGAAACACATCATATCTAGATACTATTAGTTTTTGTAGCTTTGGAACATATATACATAGGGGTAAAACATGAAAACAACTTGTTGAGCTAGACTCAACTAGGAACTTTTGCATAAAACTGTGCCTTTTTGCACACCTGGATTGAAACACTTAGGCAATAAGATTTGGAAAAATTAATTTTTTTTATGAACCATTATTTAGGGTACAAAATAATGCCTATAAGAATATATGTATGGAAATATATTACAGATAACCTAGATTGAATCCATTAAATTTATATGTTAAGAAAATACATGTAACTTATAAGATATATATATTTAATTTCATTGGATTCCTATTTATGTTTTAATATTCTAAAATAATCATTTTTAATTTTAACTTTATCGTAGACATTGTCCAAAAATATGAGGAATCGAGTAAACAATGAATGTGATAGGAAATGTGACGACTTCCCCAATGAGATTGACACTATAATAAGAGTGAGGATAAAAGCCTTTTTGATGATAAATTCTTAAGTGAATCAGGTTAGGAATAGAAACGTAGGTTATAAGGAGTTCCAAAACCCACCTACGAAAGAAAAAGCTACATTTGAGATATTTATACAATAAACGCCTCTAACATTCAATGGATTATTTAATCCCTCATCATCATCATCAATTTATTTAATCAAAAAGATTTTTTAATATATACAATTAAGGAGTCCAGAATTAATGATTGCTGAACAAATCCCCCCATACAATATTTCCCCTTGAATATCTAATATAGTTTATAATAGGGAATCATGTGAAACTGGATCATCGATATTCTATGGAATCTATGTGGACTTCCACCTTATTGCTCTTATTCCAAAAATGAAGAAAATGAATACTAATGTTGATAAGGAATCTATATTTTTTAATTATATATTAAATTTTCCGTCGAATAGTTCCTTTCCCATTTAAATGATTTTTTAAAACAATATAGTTTGATTTTATATATATTAATAAGATATTACTCTAGAAGAATATGTTTAAACATGTCAAGAATTTTCATGGCCTTTGTTGGGAGGGAGCATCCACTACTATAACGTGTTGTCAAATCAATAATAATGGTACCACTGGGGTCCTAGATGAACCCTTATTATCGTATGATGCCTAAATTCAAAGAGTCATCCATGATTAATTTTATACCAAGAGGTGAGTTGACTTTCAAACCTAATTCCATTTGCAGGGATCAGTACTTGCAGCGGCATGATATTGGGAGCATCATGACACTTATTTAAAAGGATTTATATGTCAAGGATCTTGTTTATTGATATAGAAACTAGAGTCTTTCCCATAGGGTGAACAACCACATAGTGGGTCGAGTTCCTTACTTTCAATAGGCTCCAAAATCCTTCATTCATTACAATTTCCAATGCCATTCATTTAGGGCACACAACTCCCACACTATGAAACCATCATTCTAGGAAGAAGACTCCAATGGATCCCTAGGAAGAGAACGAAATGAACCTTACAAAGAATATCTATATATCTTTCACCCATTCACTATAAAAAAATAGATGCTTTGAACTCTCCTCATAGTTGGCTTTCCAGCATGCATAGTTTGAGGTGTGGGGAATTTTTATTCATTTATTGTTGACATCAGTTGGCATAGTATGGTTCATATCTCCCCAAATCAGCAATTCATATTTTTTGGGAATCATAGTACACCACAATATATAATTCCAAATATAAAAATTATCTTGTCTGGTTTTCTCCCATCAAAAATAATTCATGGTGAATGTTCTTATAGGAGAGGCAATAAATATGAATTTTTCCTTTTTAGAGATCATGTAAATGATATTATGAATCCCTAGATGTTGTTTACTCAGAATGGACATTGTAAATGATTGGTACATGCCTTTTCTACTAAAGAAAATATTTAGATCTGGGCATCCAATGAAATCAATAGTTTAACCCACAAACTTATGGTGCCAAAATAGGATGTCACTTTTCCCCACAATCTATTGAGGAAGGCGTTTATTGGGATATGATGAAGGGATGAATCATGGACTATAAATATGAACCATACACATTTTGAAACTATGAATCCCCTATTTACTTAGAATCTATCAACTTCCTCAGAGAGTGTGCGCTTTTAAAACCTACCGTATCATCTTATCATGCATTCCATGGAGAGTGTTAGAGAGATTTCTCATATTGATACCTGTTTCTTGGATTTTCATTGAAATCTTGGACATGGAGATCCAATTACACTTTCCTTCTATGAGGGAATCCATAATGAATCCATCCAAGAACCATTCAATGGTATGATTGACTCCCTTATTATCTTTGACAATAGCAAGAAGATGAATTGGGATAGCTCAGAGAACGCTGTTAATGATCTTGATTATTCCTCCGAAAGAAAAAGGATTTATTTTTACAATTAATAACTTGACCAATGTTTTTGGAAACTCTATGATACAAATTGAGTATTTTAATTCTATTAGGATAAGTGGGGTATCCATGGTACTATATGGGGATGCTTCCTCTCTATATTTATAGGATACCCCAATTATCTTGGAATATATTTGAGATATATATTCTTCTCTTCTCCAAGTTGATTATTTGTCCACTCCAATGGAAGTACTCTTCATGAATGATATTAATGCCTCTGACCAATCTATTGCTTCTAGTCATGAATATAAGTGTGTCATCTACGAACATGATGTGGGAGATACAATATAGGCTTACCCTGCTCCCCTAAGGAAGAAAATCCCCTTATAAACATACTCCTACTAATAATATGACTATGGATGTCTTGGGAGAGGATAAAGATACTCACGGATATAGGATTGACTTGTCTCAACCCATGTTTTCGCTAGAAAAATTTATACGTCTTTCCCATAAAGCACATAGCTATCCACATAGAATAATAATGTGACAAAATTAAATTTTAATCCCAAGAAGAGAAACCCATACATACCAACACCATAATGTTGATGATCCATTCAGTTATATGATAACTTTTATTTTATATCAGGATCAGGAGCCATTTATGAACCATGGTCCTTGAGAATGATGTCATTAACCAACTCATGAGCCAGTGTTATGGCTCATATAATAGTCCGACCATTAAAACCCATCTTTTAATCCATGATCCAAGAAATAATGGATCAACTGCAATGATAAAATCATCTGCAAACATTAATTTCATGAGAAATAGAAGGTTCTATTGGATGTTTATCATGTGAAGGGAGAACATGATTAGTACTAGACATTGATCAAGAATACTAATCTAGAGGAAGATATTTAAGTAATAGGGTCAATGGAATTTCAAAAATTTTTTTTTGAAAAATATCTTACTCCCACTCTCAGAAATAAAATGGAAATTTATATCATTCTCCAAACGAATGAAGGAAACAAATCTTTTGGGAAAAAACTATTGAATATTTCAAATAATTTAATAATACACCACTATATTTGTCATTACACCATAATTTATGGATGATTAATACTGTTGTGGGCTAAAATATAATCTATTAAATGCCCTAGAAATCAGATACATCGATAGAAATGAGAAAATTTTCTGATGTGATATCAAGGTATAAAGGTATATTGTTGAATCTCAAAAGTATCATAAGGATAATAAGAAAAAAGTAGAATTCCATTTTGGCAGTCTGATGGAGGAATCTAATGGTGCCATGACATTTAAACATCCCACTTATTAGAGGTGTGGAATGAATCACCCCATAAATTACCAATGGGGGATGAGGAAGTCCTTTAGGTGCAGGAATGAAGGAAACCTAACTAGAGATTTCTAATTGGATAAGCCCTACAATTAGATAGAGGAACGAAATTCTCTGGTCAACCCTTAGATCAATTTTCATTGATTCATATCCAAGAAACAAGGGCAGAATTGCAAAAAAATCATTAATAACAGGGTTTTATGAGACAAACAATAACCTCTAAGGAATAAATGGAGAGGGTTTTCCATAAAAATCACTAAGGTGGATCTCAAAAATAACTTGGTAAAAGGTATGTATGTTATTTAATAATTAATAGAGAAGAAACATTTTGATTTTGGTTGTATACATTACTTCTTATCAAGAAATTTCATCAAATCTTTTAACACACTACCATAATTAATGAATGTAGAACTATAAATGAAAATAGAAAATGGGTCAATTATTTATTCCCATGTATATAAACAATATCATAAAAAAAATTTTGGGATGATGTTCCCAGTGAACCTTGCCATTCCCCTTTGGTGTAATTTGATGAAATTATGGGTATGGACTGGATTTCCCTATATAGATCTAACATATATTACAATGAGAATTAAATCACTCTTCATATTCCGAATCATCCTTCAATATTTTACAATTTAAATGAGGTGGATGAATCTTCCTTATCACCAACAAGACATGCATTGATATTATTAATATATGAGTATAAATATCTAGATCAAATGAGTTAATATAATGAAAGAATCATCACTAATGAAATTTCTATTGTGAGAGTATATGTTGATATGTTTCATGAGGAATTTCATGGTCTTCCTACAAGTTGAAAGGATGAATTTTTAATGGAGGTTATACCTGGGGCATTAAAATTATCCATGAATCCATATAGAATTCATGTTGTGGAACTTGTGGAGTTAAAGAAAGAAAAACAAAAACATCTCGATAAAGGGTTCACACACCCAAGTGCTTCAGCATGGGGTGAACTAGTCTTCTTTATCAAGAAGGATAGCTTAATGTAGCTTTTCATTGATTATAATGAGCTCAAAAAAATTATGATAAGAATATGTATCCTCAACCATGAAGTGATGACTTGGTCAATTAGATATATGTAGTATAATACTTCACCATGGTGTATCTATGGTTTATGTATTACTAAGTCATAGTGAAGAAGGAATATATCACCAATACTACTTTTTCTACATGATACAGACAATATGAGTTCATATTTATTCCATGTGAATAGAAAAATGTTCCCAAAATCATTATGGAATGTATGAATAGATTCTTAAGAGATTACCTAGAAATGTTTGAGTTAATATCTATATATGATATTACAATATAATCCAAATTCATGGAGGATAATGAAGGGAATCTGAGCACTACACATAAAACATTATGAAATGATAATCTTTATGAAATGTACAAAAATTGTGAATTATAGTTGAAGGAATTTTAATTATTGTGTAAAATTAAAATAGAAAATGGGATATCTTTAGACACTTCTAAAACATTTGTAATTGAACTATGTACAAGTAAAACATACATGACAGATATCAATATTTTTCTTGGATTGGATGGTTATTATCATAGATTTCAGAGAAATGTACTATGATTCTGAAACCCTCCAACCATGATAACTCAGAAGGGAGTCATGTTTTCATTGTATGATGGATGTGAAAAAGAATCATAGAGTTGAAAATCAGGGTTATATCCGCAAAAGTACTCACACATCCCACAAGTGGAGAACATTTCATGGTACTCATCAAATATTTGAATAAAGGATTGGATTGTGTGTTAATGGAAAATGAAAAAGTGAATGCCTATTTTTTAAGGAAGTGGAATGTTGATGAATATAACTACACAAAATTGGATCCAGATTTGGTTGTATTATTATTCACTTTGAAAATATGGAGGCATTATTTATTTGTGGATAAGTGTGAAATTTATACAGAAAATAATAATAAAGTATATATTAACACCAAAAGAGCTGAATATGCACCAAAAAAGTTGGTTAGAGCTGATCAAGGACTATGAATTAAGAATTTACTAGTATCTAGGTAAATAAAATATATTCTAATATGGTATAATTACAAAGGATACATAAATTTAATCATTGATGATAATTAATTGGATCTAATCTTTTATACATTAAAAATATAGAAAGGGAATTTTAAAGGATGTAAGATCATCAATACGATCATAAATGATTTCTCAACCATCCCTTCTCAATTAGTCAAATTACTCTAAAAAATATTATGTTGGAATTTAAAATAATGTAAGAACTATATGAAAGGGGAAACCCTTATAGTTCAATGTCAATGAAGAAGGTGTTGTGAAATTTAAGTCATTACTATGTGTACCATGAAATCCTATGTCAAATAAGGTGTTATTGAATTATGCACATTTTTTGATCTTCTCTGTCTATTCTAAATGCATAATGATTTATCAAGATCTTCGAGAGAAATTTTGGTGGGTCAATATGAATAATGAGATTGTAAAATATACATCACAATGTCCTCATGTTAGAATTTGAATGAGTAAGAAGAACCACACTGGGTATGGTGAAAACATTACCCATAACTACATGGAAATGGGAAAACATCCCCATGGACTTTGTCACTAGTCCTCTCAAGACATCATGTTAAAATAATGCTATATGGGTTTTGGTGAATCATGTAAAAAAGGATTATCACTTCATTATGATTCAATAGGACTACTCACTCAATCAACATGTATGTCTATACATTAGTAATGTGGGGAGATTTCATGAAAGACCACTTTCAATTGAATATGATTGAGTTCTAGGATTTACCTCAACGTTCTCAAAGAATCTCCAACACACTCTAATAGTGAGTTGATATTCATAAGGTCTTATCACTCACGAACTAATGGAAAATATGAATAGAATATCCTGTCCTTTATGGTAATGTTGAGACCATGCTAAATTTACTTTGAAAAATAATGGGATCAATATCTTCATTTGGTTAAGTTATCATACAATAATAGTTTCCACTCAAGCATTCAAATGGTTTCCAATGATGCCCTTTATGGGAAGAGGATCAGAACACTTGAATTATGTGATGAATTTGAGGAATGAAAACTCTTAGGTCTTCAAATAGTCAGTGTTTCAGAACATTCAGCATCACATAAAAGATTCTTAGAAATGAAAGAAGTGTTATACTGACAATCATTGATGATACCTAGATTTTTACGTTGAAAAATGGTATTCCTTAATAAATGACCACGGTTGAAGTTCATGAGATTTGGGTATAATGAAAACCTTAGTCCAAGATACGTAACCCTTTGAGATCTGTGACCATATCAGAGTGGTGGCCTATCAAATAACAGTCCCACCAAACCTATCTCAAGCACATGATGTATTCTATGTATAAAAATTGATAATGTTCATAATATACCAATCGTATACACTCAATATAAAGGTCATACGATTGGACAATAACCTTTCCTATAAAGAGTATCTTATGGAGATAATAGATCGTAGAGATAAAGTTATATGCTATAAGTTAGTGCACCAGGTCAAAGTGTGATAGAGAAACCAAAATATTTAAGAAGAAATGTTAAAACTAGAGGAAGTGATGAAACAAAATTACCCTCAACTATTTTTAATGGGAAAATAATTGTGAAAGGGTAAAAATTCTAAAAGGGGGATTATTATAGCAAACTGAACATATATAAAAAAAATATCCCCCTTATATTTTTAAATAAATGTATTATTATTTATTATGGTTATAGAAAACACATTCATTTATATTGATTTATTATATCCTATCAGATATAAAACACCCTTATGAATCATTACCATTGATATTATAGATATAGAACGGTGATCACATGATAAATATAGATAACGTGTTTTAACAAATCCAATTGATATATTAAAAGTCATAGAGTTCCTGAATGAGTAGGATAACACACTATAGATCACATTTATCAGATCTCCCGAGGGAGATAACATCACCGAGATTTTCCCATAACTAAGCCCAAGATGAGGGCTATCAACTTAAGAAAGAGTGAAAACGTTTATGGGATAATTCCAAGCTCATCGATATCATTACCCAAGCCATTATGTCCCACTGCCCCATGAAGGTATCACTGTCATGAACCTTACACATTGGGTGTTTTGGGTGAATTAATGGGATACATACCAAGACCATAGTAATGTGAATATATATCTTTTTTTTAAATTAAATAATTTTCATATTTTCTTCTTATCATTACATTGTAAATGTTTTTTATTTTTATATAAAAAACACTTTATTTTCATGTAATATTCAAATTCAGTTAAAAAATTCTGTTTAGTTAATTATTATATTTTTGAAATAAATAATATTCTAAAAATTATATTATTATTAATTAATTTTTATTAAATATATATGATCATGTGTTTTTTATGTAGTCTAATGCAATTTTTATAGGGCTTCAAAAACAGTTATTTTCAAAATAACATGAACTTCCCAATAAAGGTTGATTCATATATTAAAATTAAAAAATATGATACGTTGATTATTATATTTATAAAATTAATATAATTTTTTAAATCAAAACTTCGTAATTATAAAAAAATTAATTTTTCATAACTCTCTTAGTCAATCGAATGATTGTGTAAACATTAAATACCGTATAAATAAATTTTTTGTATTGTATCACTATAATGACCAAAAATTTCTATATTACATATAATTAATATTATGAAAGATAAAATATATGTTTCCCTTAAAAAAATTAGATTTTATGTCTATTTTATTAATTTTATAAATCATTTACGAGTCCTCAAAAATAACTAACATATTTTATGGATTAAAATAATTTCTTTAAAAGCATGACTCAATTCCACGTCAAAATGGGGTTTTATAAATTTTGGTAGTTGAATCTATAAAACTACGAAAACCATTCCCCTTTGGGGAAAACAATTTGAAAACCATTGGAAGATTTGTGATTTTGGTAATTTTATTTTATATATTCTTTAACATATGTTAGAGAAATTATAAAAAGTAACACACTCATTTACTAAATAAACCCACCATGCTCCCATTTCTCATAACAATCAAATCCTTGGATCATCTCATTCTACTTAAATATCCTCTATAGAGTACCCCTAAAGTGCCCCTAATCCCTAAATAATCGCCTCCCAAGAAATTTAAATCACACTCTCATGGTAAGGGATACTATAATTATCTACATTATTAAATTTTTATTATTATCTCTAGCATTAAATTTACAATTCCTAATGTTGGGATATGTATTTCAATTTCCTTATTGCTGAAAATTTTATTTTTAAATAATGAGAGGCCCATTTCGCTCTCATCAACCAATTATTTTTAATTTTTATGTGATGCCGATATAAAAATGAAATTTAAAAGTGATTTTCCATGCCAGAACAATTGTAAATTGAATACCATACCTATTTAATATCTTTGGTGTTAAACTTTATACACATATACATTATTGAGTAGAGAGGCAAACCTATGTTTTACAAAATCCTTTATCAAGGAATAAAATATGATGATGAATAAGTCCATGTTGTATGACCTATATTGCACACATAAGCATTATAATGATGTGAAAGTGATGTGTTCACCTAGAAATATATAGATCAATAATTCATTGGGTAATATTATTATATTGATATGTCATACTGATACAATGATTAAACCTAATTCCTTTATGTTAATTTTTCAATCATGATATCTTGGATATTAGTCTTGACCTACAATTATAACATAATATCTTATACTATTTCCAAATTTCCCATGTTCTATTTATGATTATATTGATATATTATTTATCATTGTTTATTTTTACGAGTCTTACACTTTATTGATATGAATGTTGTTTAGCCTGTATTATTCTCTTCTTGTTATTCTATTTTTATTCCTTTAATGGACTTTATATATCACCCATCTCTTATATATATCCCTAGGTTATCCTACACAGTTTTAAGTTCAATAGAATATTATGATCATGTAAGGAAGTTTTCAATTAAAATGTTGTAATCCCTATATTAATTTGTTATTTAATGTACATAATTCCCAAAGAAACTACACATCTCATTCTTAAATATTTTATTGTTTTTAATCATTTTTAATAAATATTATATTAATGCTAAACAAATATTAGGTCTGTTATATTCACTATATCATGTGGCAATGTATGAAATTAACCACCAACTATGCATTACTCTGGTAAGGGTCTTTACAAGCTCTCCTAAAGTAGACATGTTGTGATCAGTTCTAACACCACCTATATTTTCTTACCCAAAATTGAAAAACCAACATTAACCCAGGTGTTAATTCCATTTATTCTATTAGGATTCTTATCTAAACAATGGAACAAATTGAGGTATCTCAAAATAATCATTAATATAAAGCTATAAAATAAAAATACACAAAATAGTAAATATTCCATAATACCGTAAAAGATTATCATAATTTTATCTTTACCTATGTTTTTTTAAATCTTATTTCCAAGGTTCCGAAAAAACATCATCTAATACCAATTGTTACACCCCTTCTCTGTTATACCTATTTAAGTGTTTACTGTATTATTAAAATATACAAGTGGTGACCCCACACATGATCAATCTATTTAGTATTCTTGGTAAACTATATAAATACATGATTCACTTATTACATTGGAAATATAATAAAATAGCATAAGAAACATTATTAAATATTTAATATCATTCATAATATCTTTCATCATATAATGGAGAATGGAAAATAAATAATGGGTGATCTATTATACTCAGTATGTGATATGTAATGTTTGAGGTATCTCATGTAGATAAGGAACACCGAATATGGAAAAGTGGATAATCAAAACACTTGTCATTCGATAAAATAAATTAATAAAAATCCATGTATAAAAAAATATAGAAAACCCATGGAAATTGAAAACATAACTCATAATAAATAAAATGCATTATTTTCTAATTTTATGATCAATTCCTATCAACAAAGATATAACAAATCATAACATGAAGGCCTCTCAAACAATAAACCATTTTTAAAAAATTGGTATGTGTAATCCAAATACCAATCTAATATGAAATCCGTATTTTTTTGTCTCATGATACCTATCAATGCATCATGGGAATATTTACAACTGGGCCCCACAGATAACATTCATATCCTATGAATTCCTGATATTATCAATGAGTAATACAATCGATTTTAAAAAGGTCTTATAATTCAAAAATTATCTATATTGAATCATGAAAAAAATAAATATTCAATCAACATAATCATATATAATATAATGAAACAATAAATAGGGTATTCTTGGATTATATACCCGGTAAAATCAGAAAATATTTTTATAGATGGGAATACCTTTAAATATTATTGGAACATTTCTTAAAAAATAAAAACTTTCTGTTTTCAAAATCACTTATTTAAATCCTAAAAATTTCCAAAATATTTGGGGGAAAAATATTTGAAAATACCTAATAAAACATTAAAGGAAAATGCAATTAAAAGTGTCATCGTGATAGTGGGAAAAGTCATTCTTATGTTGTACGTTAAAACAATGATTCTTTCTACACAATTAGTAAATAGTATTTAGTTCGAAATTTTTTAAGTAGATTACATTTAAAAGATTTTATAAAATTAAAAAATTAAAAAAAATGAATATAATATTTATGATGAGACTTGTGATGACCCTATTAAGCTTCACTGGTCACCAATGAACCTATCCATTCATTTTTATGAATGAGAACCCATTAGATAATATTGATGGGAAGAGAGATATTTTAGTAGAAAAACCCACTAAAAAGACTCAAAAATATCTATTTAATGTATGACTGATTTATGGGATGAGATATATGAGATAAATGGTGTGAAATATTTTGAAAATGTGAAATGATAATGTCTACTTGTAAGGATTTTGAACGATTCTAACGATTGACATTGATTATATCTTGGGATTTTAGTTGGTATACAGTAATATCATACCTGAGGAATAGGGAATTCATTAATATGATCCCATGGTAGTGACAAACTTCTTTAATTCTATTGGGGTAAATAATATAAATAATATCTCTATAAATTAAATTTTTAGCACATTCATTGTAGTCTAAAAAATCATGTCTCATCGACATAAAATACCCAATATCCTCCACCAGGTAGTTAGCATCCCACTTGGAAGTGGTTTCAATAGAAAATATACCAACGAGTATCCAACGGCCTACAGAGTAGTGAATTCAATAGAAAATCCCCCACTGGGTAGCTAGTGGACCACTATTGGAAGATATTGGTTATTCCTTCACCTATAACTATATGAGGGTATTATTCTCACCCGAGATATCTTCCACATCTCATCAGTTGGATAGTGTGGTATTCCATACTTCATATTCATTAATGTCCATCAGAACATCCTTTTACACCCTTTAAATAAACAAATAACATAATTAAATTATGTTGACACATAATTAGATGATGGTCTATGTATATAAAAATACATGGAGGGATCTTAATGATTTATTGAATTCCCTCACTTAGTATTTAAAATACACACTGAAACTAACATAAATGAAATTGGTTGAAAGAGGTGAGTGTTTGGAATTATGAAAACATCATGATGGAGAAAGGGAAAACAATCAACCCATTTTTGGTGATTGAAAACATTACCTAAAAAGATAAATTATGGGTAAACCATGAATTAAGGGAATATAATAAATATTCAAGATATTAAAAAAAGAAATATTTAATAAGATGATGTGAAGAATATATAAAATATCATATATTCATGATTAAGCCAATTAACACTAATTTTAAGAACCCCCTTCAAAAAATAACAAATCAAAAATGTAAAGTAAAAAATATTTAAGAAGCTTCTCCCCCATTGAAATAAAATTAATTTAATAATAATATTATCCTTCATGATTATCAAAATAAAAAAATTGATATGAAATCGAAATATGAAATATATATTTTGATCAAAAAATGAAGAACTCTTTGGAAAATACTAGATAAGTTATTTCAAAATAAGGCCCAAGAGTTAAAAACTTTTTTGTAAATATAAAGAAATCATATTTTAAAAAAACATATTTACTTTTATATACCCTTTAATGGGAGAATTTGAGATAGGGTGTGGACACTTTTAAAAGAGAGGGAAAATATATATAAGAAATATTGAAATAAAATGTGATTGAAAATAAGGATAGAAAGAAATTAATGATAAAAAATGATATAAAGTGAATAAATAGATGAAAAGAAGAAGTAAAAGAATAAAATGAAATTTTTACATACCTTTTTAGAGAGACAATTTTACCCAAGTATTTACTTTACATCCATTGATTGATTTATCCATTGGAAGTGATTATAGAAGTAATTGTAGTCAATATAAATCATACATCAAGCAATTCATTAATTTATTCAAAGTTAACTCAATGTTAAATATAGTGACATAATTATATATGGATTTTCTTTATTCATCACCAATCATAGATTAATATAGATAAGAAAAAATTATTTTTATAAATATTAAATAATATACTTAAATGTTAGTAAACATTTTGAAAACAAATTTATTAACTTTATTTATGGAAAATCAGTATACTATATGTATTTTATGTTTGAAAACTCTATTTTTCAAAATATTATTAATATAAAATATTAATATATTTTATAAAATAAGATTTTGAAAATTTGAAATTGAGATTAAAAATTTTACAAGGAACATTGAAAAATAATATCTTATGGATAATTTAAAAATTAAATAATAGAAGGCTCTGATCGTATATTATCATAAGTGAGATAAATGGATTATATCCATGATAGGAAAAGACAAAAAATTGAATTACATGATTTAAATAAGTGATACAATGTTATTTAAAAAAATATAACTCAGGATAGACAAAGCTCAAATGAATAATGTCATAATTAAACAGTTTTTAATTAAAATTTAATGAATTAAATATGATTATTTGTTATATATATATTGAAAAAATAAATTAGTTGATAACATATAATAATAAATTCGAATAAGATATCTCATTTTTTGTAGTAATCTCTAATAAAATAATCCCTAAGGCCAGTGTGTTTTTCATGACAGTAATGTAGACATATTTTTGAGATATTGATGGAACATTTTTTATCACGCTAAATGGGGATATGATCCAATATAATTCTATAGTCTAAGAGAGTGTGGTGCATCTATTGGTTTTGGATGTAGTAGAGGAATTATATGAGGCATACCCACCTTTTCTATCAGAAATGATTGATGTGTAACTAGATATTTACACAATTATACATTTTATGATCAATGTAATTGAATTGATGAATATAGAAAATAAACCAGACCTTGAGCCAAATTGATAGATAATCACTTATTATTTGTAATTAATTCATGTAATTAAATAATTTCCTTTTTAAGAACTATATCTTCATTGATGAATCTGAAAACATATTTATGTTGTACATTCACTATGTTTTAAAAATCAAAAATAAATACCCTCCAATAGTGATCCACACAAATTCCATTAACCTTCAAACATCGTCATTGTAATCTTCGATATGCTGCCATAGAATATCAAAATGATCACTTAATTCCCCTTTCATTACCTGGAGAGAAACATCTAGGATGGGTTCTCCCCAACCACTCTAGACATTAGAGTGAAGCTGGAGGAGGACCTCGCCCCATTTATGACAGGTTTCTTAGAGATTAATCTCTCAATGGCTTCAAGAGGAATCCCTCTAGATCTCATTATGAACCAAAAATTAATTGGATCAATAGAAAAATAATATAATTGGGTTTATGTACTACTAGGGTAATAAAATAATAATTTCAATGGGCCCTTATTATTTCTAAAATCCCTAAGGAATCAAATTTTTATTATAATAATAATATTATTAATAATAGTAATAATAATAATAATTCCTGAAATGCTCTAAACTCATGAAGTAAATTAAATATTATTTATCCAAATAAAATTAATTAAAAATATTATTTCTCACCAAAAAATAAAAATAATTTATCTATTCTTCCACAATATTTATCAATCCCTTAAAAAATGACTATTTATTTAGTAAATAAATAATAATTCCTTATCTTCCAATGAATATGTAAATGTTGCATTCCCAGAATTTTAAATTATTTATTCTTAAATATTATATTAACATATAATTATCTTGAATAACTGGTGACAGAATATATTCAATCAATAAAACAAGACTAATTTTTATACCATGTTCCGAAATAATATTTGTTCAACTTGTTAAATATTATATAGTAATATATATTTCAACTGAGATTCTAGATAAACATATTGTTTCATCCTCTAAGATTCATTCTCAATGGTATTAGGAGAAGTCACCAAAATTCCAAGGATAATGATTATAATTATTCCAAGGCACCCATAGAAAATTAATCTAATATCTCAAAAATTTAATACCTCATTGTGATGCTGAAGTTTCAATATAATGACATTATTGTGATATGTCTAAACAAGTAGGTTGGATGCATGTTTTATAAAACTATGTGCTTCATGTATGGTTATTTTACATTCTTGAAATAAAACATGACTATATATCACACTGGATATGGATTTATTTACTCTACATAATTTTTGTTAAAGGGAATAAGATATCAAATTTCATTAAAAAAATAAATGAAAAATACATTCATGCATTATTCATTATTGAAGTATTACACAAGAAACACTCAATGTATCCTACCACTTCATGAGAATATATAATTATGTTGTTCATTAATATATAAAACTATGTGTAATATCATACTCATTAATAATAATCATAATTTATAAGGATTAATAAAAAATATATAGGTAGGAACATCTGATGACACATATAAATTTGGATTTCCTACTGCTGCATCTTGTTCCCATAATATGCTACCAGGGATAATACCAAGGGCACAAAATATGAGAACATTCCTCAATGTGAAATCAATCCCGATGCATAATATTTTATATCAATTGTGTTCCAAAAATTATTACATATGCATATTGAATTTAAATTTAAGAATACCTTCATGGAACTTCATGGTTTTTATCATAGAGGGTAACACATATTACAATTTAGTGCGAAAACTACTCATAAAAATAATGATACGCTATTTTACATAGAAGAATAGTCATGATGTGATAAAGAGTTAATTAATGTTCAAAAAATTAATACTTGTTATCATAGAGTACCTATACATCGGTAATAGGTTTCCAAATCCAAAAGTTTCCCACATGCCATAGAGTAAGTAGTTAACAACCTTCAGTCCACTATCTCTCACATAATAATCATGGTTATGATAATATAGGAAATTAGTCAAGGTGTGAACCAAGTTTTTGTCACTTATATACTTCGTACTGCAACTTTACCCCTCAAAAAAACCCTCAATATTTTATAATCCTTGAGTATGTGCCTTATTGTCCGTGTGACGTTGGCAATTTTGTAAGATCTTCCACAATAGTATTATCACAATATAACGTGATAGGGTATTTATTGTTATGAACCACATAAAAATCCATGGAAAATTATAATATCAAAACAACTTCCTTGGCTACATAAGAAGCTAATATATACACAGAATATTTTATAGAATCGGCGAGAACTGGATACATTGAACTATTTATTCTCACAACTCCTCTATTGAGAAAAATATTCATATCATAGCCACAAAATTAAATCATTTTAATATATATGAATATTATCATCATTATAACCCTTGATGACTAACTACTAGTATTACCCACTCAAAATGATCATACACTTATTTATTCTCTTATACATAAAGATAAACATAATAGAAGACCGATGATGTTCTCTTAGATTATCATGAATTCTACATAAAATTATCTATGTGTATGAAACATAATGTATGGTACATAACAAGTAATAAATTATTGATCTTATCAATAAAACATATGGGATCTTACTCAATCTCTCATTATCCTATTATGTATGATAACACTTTTCCTATAAAGTTGTATATAATGTGAAACTAGTACCAATATACTCTTGGATGGATCCATACTAAATATATTTACTATATGGCCAATATATTTCCATTAATTAGCCAAGGAAGCCTATTTTATCTAACATGAATGGTCATTATTTCTAGAATATATTCTTCTTCACCTATTCCATTCATAGATACACATTTGTTTTCCCAATATTTAAGAAACTGTAGAATTGATTTTTTTTTCCAATAAGTAATATGTCATCAAAATATACCACTACTATAATGACCACATTTTCACATAAGTTCTTCTAAACACATGGATCAATTCAATCCTTAATGAAACTAAATTATTTTACTGCTTCATCGAATAGAATTTTCAATTTCCTTGATTCTTTATTTAATCCAAAATTATATTTATCTATATTACATATTATTTTTGAGTCACCTAGTGTCACTAAACATTATAGTCATTACATTTGATATATTCATGATGGTTCCCAATATGGAAAGTTGTTTTGAAATCCATATTTCATATTCCATTATCATGGTAAGCTATTATATCAAATAAAATTTTTATGGATTTAAACATGGAATCTGAAAACAAGATTTATTTATTGTCAATTAGTTTATTTTTTTTAAACCATTTGCCACTAACATTCCATTATAGGTAATAAAAGTTTCTTGCATGTACATTTTTTACTTGAATAACCATTTTTACCCTATTGGAGTTAAATCACCTGACACAATGAACAAAACCCAAACATAGTTCGGTTACATGGAAGCTATTTCATAATTCATGGATTCATTCAATATTATAGCTTCTAATCTTTTTACTACCTCATTTTAGAATATAGGGTTAACATTGTTAATATATAATGGGTCATCATCGTCATTGACTTGAAAACCATATTACTATAGTTATCTTACCTTTCTAGTGATCATACATAGTACATGTGTCTCAAAAACTATATCTTCCTTTGGGACCAATAAAATATATCCCTTTACTAACTAGTATGTATCATGATAATAAAATTCATCAAACCTAGCCATTATCCCACTATCCATTTTGATTATGTGCTCCCTCCCAATTAATATGGCTTTTCTGGTAACAATAGCATTATTTTATAAGGGGTTTTATAGGTGGTATCCCTTCATTTCTATAGTATACACTATAAAGATACTTTTTGTTCCCTTGGTTGCTAGTTTATTTTCATAGTAGGCCTTAAAAAATTCCCCACAACCGTATTCATTTGTATGAAGAAAATGAGATTGTTTCCACTCTATAAAAAAATGTAATTCCCATTCCCAATTTATATTGTACTCTTTTTAAAATGTATGACACAAGTTTTAATGTAGATCCCCTAAAGTATAATGAAATATTTTAATGACCCATCATCTACCTTACCATGTCTAACATGGTAAGGTTACTCCTTTCACTAAACATATTCCACCATAGTTTGTATGGAATGAGTTGAGATAGAATCCAAATATCATGTAGATATTTGATGAAATGTTTGTTAATATATTCACCACATCAATGGGATCAAATTTTATTTATCTTGTTTTTGTATTTATTATATATTTTATCATGAATTATATTATTTTAAAAATGGGATTTGATTTATACCTATTCAAGTTGAAATAACTATCTTTACTCAAGTAATAAATAATAGTTATGAAGTAAATATATCCACCTCCAAATAATTTTTGAAATGGTTTACACAAATTAGTATATACCAATCCTAAAAAAACTATTTCCTTTCAACTCTATCCAATTAATGTAATCTTTTAAATTTTTCCTCTTAAATTTGAACAACAGATTTCAAGTGGTTTTACCTATAGAGAAAAATATTCAACACTTTCCTTCAGACCAGGATTGTTGGGAATAGTTTCTTACATCAAATACTATTTCCTTTCATGGCATAGTATAACATGTAATATCCTTTTCCACTCTTTTAATGTTATGCCTGAGAGGAGGTTAAACTTTTCATACATAGACCATATTTATATTTTTTAAGTTATAATTTTTATTGTTTCTACAAATATGATGAGTATTGTTTTCTCATTTATTATATAATCATTAAAAAATAAATAAATATTATTTTTTTGAACCTCCTGCTATTTTATCTAAACACAATTGATCTCACCATTTGATTTAGAATATCTTATTTCATGTAAATTCTAGTATTAAGGATCTATATTAACCTTCTCATCACACTAATTTTTTTGGATAAGATATTTCAATGGTATTGGTAGGTATTAAAAAAACTAACTACATCAACTCCTAGTTCCTTGACATGTGGAGTGGATTCCTTAATCCTAAAATCGTTAAATAAGATTTCCTCAATATTTTCCTCTTAGTTAAACCATGTCCAGATTTGGCCATCCAACTATGATTTGAACTAATGTAATTCAACCCAAAAAAATAATTTTTGATCTCCAAAATAGTTTAAAGAACCCCAACTTTGGCTGGTAAAGCACATTGAACTATGGTTTATTTTTAACTGATGTAGTGGAAGGATATAAAAAACTTATATATTTAACTCAGGGATTTTATCTTTAATGCATAAATTTGTGATTGTATATTTTATAAACAATTTTAATATTATTTGGGGTTACATAGTGATTAACCTTGTCTTATATAATTTTAATGCATAATACAATTTATTTTAGTTCTAACTTGCATGAATTTTAATTCATTAATTTCATGAATCATGAAAAAAAATCATAATGAAATATCCATGAATCTTGAAATAAATAAAATAATAATGTGGTGTGATAATGATATTTTAAAACATTTATTTTATGTCATAGATGATATAATAACCATAAACTTTTGGAAAAACACATTGAACCATTTATAGATCTTATTGTATCTTTCCACCGGTCCTCCTATTTATCTCCTTTGGATTTCTTTGACTTCAACTCCAAAACTACACCACCTCTACTAGCTTGGGAGATCAATACATTATAATGGATTTTACTCACATTTAGGTAAGGGGAATTAAAGGATTATTTTGGGGGTTTAAATAAATCATACCATGGGATTGCATGCCCTTTAGTAATGATATGATGGATGACACATATGCCAATAATTTAATTTATTAATAAATTTTAATAATCCAATTAAATTTATGGGTTTTTTCAAATATCATAATCATCCACATGAAAGTTAAAAATTAAGAATTTAATAAAATTTATTGTCTATTCTAATCAATACTATTCATGATAATCATTCTTGAAATAATTAGTCATCTTCTTTAATTAACAAAGTCTTTTATCCTAATTCTTATAAAAATTTATCTTTTTTATTCTACTCCATAGTAATTTTAAACATATTAAAAGTATTAATTTGAAATTAACTGCGTAAAAAATTTTATCTTTGGGGAAACATAGTGAGTACACGTCTAAACTACACAATGAGTATTATAGTAATATAATATTTACTATTGTGACTTTTGGTATCCATTAGTGATCATGAAATTTCAGGGATAATATATCAAATTAATAACCACATAGAACAAATGGTATTTACATAGTATGTTATGCATAAATTTACATAGAGAAAATCTTTGTACATTTACTTATACACGATATACATAGTTGAGCATTACATAAAAACTAATTATACATTTATATATAGAAAAAATCACAAGGCTTGTAATATAAACTTAATTACCACATTAGAACACAAGTTGATGTAGTTTGAATAGTAAAATAAATACAATTTCAATTCTATATAATTTGGTAAAAGTGAACTGTGTGTACATTGAATTTATACAGCGTGTATTATTCGAAACATAAATCTACGAAACATGTATAGGGACTTCACATATAACTATTCCATAAAATATATTGTAATCAGTGGAGTGTATATGGGCTATACAACGTGTAGTATCTGAGTTACAGTCACTAGTCATGTTGTTCATGATAGAGGACACACAAAATATCTCTTACAAGAAGACTAATAATCATATACAGAAATTACATGTCATATACCATGAAATAGTGTTCACTGGGATGACGCAGTCAACACATCATCTGATAGGAATTTTTCCATGGATAATAAATTAAAAAGGATCAAATTAATTCATCGGGAATTAATCACTAGTACATAGCTTGTACCTCAAGGTTACATAGAGTGTCCTTTTGTATTATCTAGCTGGAATACTATGTATCTCTAGATGAGATATTTTAATTTATTTCATTGATAGAATTAATATTTCAGATTCTATTTTTGAGAAATGAAGAGGAATAAAGTATATATTACAATTTATATTAATGAAAAATTCATTCAGAAATGAAAACTAATAAAAACATTCGTAATTTAATCAATGATCATTAAATAAATAAAAATATTTATGCAAACTATCTTATAATAACTCTGGGTTTTGATTGCAATAGAAGTGTCATATGGGGAATGACATAATTTTCTTTTTCATGATAGATGATAAATCTGAAATTTACTCGATGATAAATTCCATGATCAATAGAATTGTGTCATTTAATGTAGACAATGGATAAACGATGAAACCAAAGCATAGGATCGTAACATAATACTTGCAATTAATTTAACCAATTAAAGAATCATCGTGTAATAAATTCTTCCTTTAGTGAAGGACATGACAACATCTTTGTTTCATATGATAAAGTCATTATAGGAATCCATCCAATGGAAATTAGCACATGTTCCATGAATCATGAAACATCAATGCGAGAATACCTATGTTATTTAATTAATGATCCTGACACCTACATCATTCGGTGTTGATCTCCCCGAGCACCGCTTCAAGGATGGTTTCTCTTCGATTTATCTACACTTTAGAGTGATGGTGGAAGATGATTTTAATTCATTCTTTAGGGTGTTCTTGGAGAGGGATATCTCTAGATCATTGATAATATTCAATCTAGATATCATTGGGCCTGAAAAAGAAATTTTCAATATAGAAAATTAATATAACTGAGTTTATAATACATTTGGGATAGAAAATAGTAATTTCACATTGGCCCTTCTGATTTTCATAATTCATATGAAATCAAATTTCTATATTAATAACAATATTATTGTTTCAATACCTATGTTAATCATGTGAAATAAATTAAATATTACTTATTCAAATAATATTCAATATTTATAATATTTCTCATCGAACCATTAATCTATATCTTCATTTCCATCATTATATTTATCAGGCATAGATTAATTATTATTAATATAATGAATATATATTAAAAAGTTATTATCCAATAAATAAACAAATATTATATTCAATAAATAACTAATAAATAGTAATTAAATATTCTTTTCTCATAAAATTCTATTGAATAACTATACATGACATACATACGATCATGAAAGCAACAATAATTGTTAAAAAATGTGAGTGAATAATTTATATTCAACTTGTTAAACAATAAATTATTATATCTAATCAAAATGATAATCTGGATACACTTAGTGTATGACCCTCTAGGACACTTTCTTTGTGGAATTAGGTAAATCAGCCTAAGGTTTAAGGTTATTGTCTAGCAAATTATTATATAACACGTAGAAAAATAAGGTAATATCCAAATTAAATAATACCTCACATGTATTCTTAATTTTCTATGTAAGTCAATTATAATTATATCACTAATTATTCAGGTTCCATGATGGTGCCATCACCCAATATATGGGATGTCTATGTCTTTGAATTTTAGAAAATCAATGTTTTCTATAGAACCCCATGGCCATGGATATATTTAGTATATAACATATCCATCAAATGGCCTGAGATATCAATATCCAATAAATAACAGAAGATTCAAATCCTATCTCACATTATTAATTAATGAAATATTACTCTTGACACACCCAAAGTATCCTACCTCATCATATGCATACATAACCAAATATGTTATCAATAAAACTTTGTATAAAACTGATAATACTCGTTAATAATAATATTAATGTATAAGAATGAATATAAATCCTCATAGATAGGAAAATAAAATGGAACACAAAAATGTGGATTTCCTACTTGTGGTTCACATTTTCATAATATCCTACACTAGATATTACCTAACATGCCCACCATGATAAGGTAACACAATGTCCAATGACTCACCACTCCTGATAGACTACATCATTTGTGTCCTCAAATGATTTTATCTGGCTATAAAACATATATTTTAGAAAACAATCACGGATACTTTTATTCTAATTATATTGGGGAACTGCTATGACCATTGAATGAAATTGATTCTACTCGGGTAATATCACATAATATGTTAAATAGAAAAATAATCATGTTGTTATAAATTTTTTATTAATATTAAAAGCAATAAATTCAATTTATAATAAATTATAACAATTTTGGTTCTACGATTCTAAATCCAAAAACAACAATATTATTTGGGTAAACAAACTTTTGACATATATTTAATTTACTTCCGTTATATAATGTGAAATTAATTCTATATAATTACTAATACAAGAGATGATGGATGATACAAGTAATAGGAATGTCCCACATGAAAGTTTTCTATATTTTAGGATTCCTCTAAAATAATCTTTACAAATACTAGTTAATTCAATATACATTTCCTATATATAAAATAAACCAAGTATTTTTATTCCATTAAAATAATGAAAACTCATTTTGAATGATTTGAAATATATTCCTTTTCATTGGATTAAAAATGATTACAAAGAGAACACTAATCATGATGTTAATTCCATTCATTGTTTGTTAATATATACGACCAATTTTTAATCTATATATTTTATTGTCAATTTTCATACAAATAATTTTAAATCCATGCATGTAAGTTGTATTCGTGGGATTTCAAATATCCATAACATGATCCATTCTAAAAAAATTATGAAATCATTGGTTTATTTTCCTTGATTTACAATATTATCAAAATATAATTGATAAATATGAAAATTAATAAAAAAATTGAGTTCTCCCATAAATATCATTTAAAATTATGCTTTTTAAAATAATAAAATTTAAAACAAAGAGATTCATTAGTCATGAAAAAATCACATCAATAAGATAAATATTAATCAGTAATATATCATTATAGATGTGTTTTTAAATATAGTTGAATCATATTTTCCAATTTTTAAGCAACCTTATATATGAAAATTTGATAATAACTAATACCAAGACCAATGAAATTCTCTTTATTAATTAATATCTCTATTTAATTTTAACATATAATTTTAAAAATGAGTTTTTTTAGAAATAGGTTGTTGTTTCATTGAAATATATACATTATTAAGAACATTTAAATTGTAACTATTGAAATCCAATTAAAAAAGGTTGAAGTTAAAATGACAAGTGAATATAATCCAAAATTTAATCAAGTGATTGCTATAAAAGTTTAAGCATTGTTGATTCCATCATCATTATCATAATCATTTTCTACTATAAAGGGAATGTTTTCATCATCCCTTATTGAATGAAATAGATGGAGGAAAAGGAGAGGCGACATTTTTTGCCTCTTGAAAATGATGATGAAATTTACCTTCTTCATCTGAGATGTGTGAACCTGCACTCCTTCGTCTGTAATCTTTGTGTTAATCCGTTGGATTCATATAACCAAGAGAGAAACAAAGAACAAGAAAATAATGAGTGGTTCTTATCTTTATTTGGATTCTCTGGGGGATCGTTTTTCCCTCTTACAAATCATGCCCTGCATCGTATCATACAAAAGGGGTCGACTACAAATGTTACAACCATGGATGATGTAATATCTGCCTAGAAAGATCTATGCAAACACTCAATCATCACTCGAATTTCTCTAATGAATGGTACGAATCCCTAGAAGCTTACTGATTGTGTTTCTCATCTTGTAGAAATATGGGGTTTTAATGACTTCAAATGAATCTGCCTCGAACAGGGTTTCTTCCACATTTTGTTCCCCTTTGCAGAGTTAAAAATTCGAACATAGGGTATTAGTTCTATTAATCTCAGACCAGGAACTCTCCGGATCCATGATTGGAAGCTCAATTTCAATCTACCTGATTTTAAGGATACATACGCATAGGTATGGATCAGAATACATAGACATAACCGGGTGTTATGGCATGTTGAAATTCTATATGATATTGTTTCTGCAAATGGAATTCCTATAAGAATGGACTTTTCTAATGAGTTAGTAACATATGGTCATTATGCGCATGTCTTAGTTGAAATTGATCTTAGTTTCTTAAAAATTGAGATAGCGGTTCTATCCATGCCACAGGATGAAATCTTCCTCAGGATTGAGTATGAGAAAACCCCTCATTTTGTTTATGGTCAAATTGTAGGACATTCAACTGAAACCTATTGGACATGCATAGTTTTTTCTATGTGTCAGATAAAAGGGCATGATCTGCAACATTGAAGGAGCATAATGAATCATGTTGTTAACAATAAGGTGGACCCTAAAATATAAAAAGCTCCAGTTTGTCCAGTTCACGAAACATAAGTGAACCGCACTGAGGTTTCTATTAAGCTAGAGGCTGAAGATGACCACTCCATAAAAGGTGTTCTCATTGCTGCTAAGGCTGCTTCACCTATTACACCTATTAATATGATAGGTAAGAATCTTCTAAATTGGGTGAATCTTGCTAATTAAAACCAAGTAAACATTTCTAGAATCTAATGTAATGACATTCTAAATGGATTTTCCTTTAAAGATATATAATCTGTTAGAATCTCAAGTGAAGAATATGTGGATTCTGATGACATCCAGGTGAAAAAATAACTCTCTTATCAATTGGAAGTTGATTACAATATGAGATAGGAGAAGATTTTTGTTAATGCCAAAAGTAAGAAAGGTAAGGAAAAGAGATATGTGGCGATATGAGGAGGGATAAACCCATAAGGGATGCTCAATCCTCCCATATGTCTGAACTTGTATTCTAGAAATCAAATGGAGGAACAAGGTCTGTGGATAAGGCTCTTATTGAATCACTTCTGAGTTTTGAACCAACTCCTGAGAAAGAGGTACCTCCAATAAGAATTAAGAAACAACCATCTACTTATTTTAAGGAATATCCTCTAGTTAGTTCCATGGCATCCAGCAGTTTTGGTATGTGGGTCTCCAAGTCACATGGACCCCTTTCTGCCACTAGTTATTTTACTAATTTGGATGCATCTAAGTTCTTTGGATACCTTCCAGCCTCCAGTTCTGGTCCAGATGCTTCCATCTCACTCAGACTACATTTCTAGTTCTAGGTTGGCTGTCTCCAAGTCACCTGGACCCCTTCTAGCCTCATGTTCCAGTTTGGATGCTTCCAAGTCAGTCAACCCCCTGTAAGTATCTAGTTCTGATTTAGATGCTTCTAAGTCACTTGGAAAAGGGCACAATGGGATGTTTCCACTTTCACTACCTCCTTAAGATCATATTTCAATAGATGCACATAATAATATGAAGGTTTCTGAATTAGGATTTTAGATTTTGGATCCTTGCAGCAAAGATCATATTGCTACAAGTGTTCATACTCAACATCTGGATGATCCTGGGAGGATAGTGGCCAATATCAACCCTTCCGAATATTTGAAGACCAGGACAAAAAGAAATGTACGTACTTATAAATGTTTTTATATTCTTACTCTGGTTAACAGTGATGATGATGGGAAATAAATGTGCTGGAGTGGACAAAGATAAAAACACAAAGACAAATGTTGGTGTCGAGCAACCTAGAGATGATCACGGTGATGGTCCATGGATACATGTCATGACCTATAATAGGGGACGACATCCCCTTGGTAGGGGTGGAAGAATCCCTTTCCATAGTTTGAGTACCCGTTCAAAAATGGGTTGAGATCCTGTCATGGGTATATGTACTGGATTGTTCCTCTATAATTGCTTTCTATTATTTTTCTAATTCTAAGTGGCCTTTTGAGCGTAAAATAATTATACTATAAGGGATTTATTTTTATTGATTTTATAGATAGAATATAACTGATTTCAAAAAAACCATTCAGAGCCCATGTCTAGATGTTATATAATTCATTCCTTGAGAGCCTAACTTGGAAAAATTCATTTTCTAAAAAAAATCATTACACTATCACACAATTAACCAATTCATTGAATATATTGTTTTAGGAATTTGAGGAATAATGGGTTTTAATAATTATTTTGTTATAAAAACCATTGGTACATCAATCTATTATCTTACCACTATTTTTATAAAAAATCTATGTTACAAACTTTTATTTTATTTATATGATCAAATTTGGACCGGTCACCACACATGTGTCTTGAGAAACAATTATCTATGTACCAAAACTCATATTTTTCTTAACTCTAAAATGATTAATTGTTTTGGTACCAAACTCACTTGGGTTTTAAAAGTTCATCCAATAAATATTGAAAACTACTGATTTTTTCTGTCATTAGGTTTTATATTTTAAAAAACAGAATAAATATGAATTGAAACTTTTCTCCAATAGAGTTAGTTATTACAATAAAATTAAAAATTTATATTTTTTATTATTTTTCATTAATTAAATAACATATCTTTATATATAAATTTATGAACTTTTTTTCATGCTTTTTTAAATGTACATGAATGAGTGGAGATACCAAAGTCAACCTATTTTGTTCTATGTTTTAAAGAGCCCATTTTTTTAAAATTTACCTCACCTTGATTTAATTTTGAAAAGATATCATTTGAGGTACAGAATGGTAAATTCAAGTATATTAACATCCATTTTATTTAGGAATTTTATGGATTTATCTGGTTTTACCATTTATGAGATGTGAAGTTTGTTTTGTAGATTATATATTTATTGAATCACCTACTTAAATTTATTTTTGATAATTTAACAAATAAATAAATATGGTGAAACCATTTTTGTGTTGATCATCAGGGTATTTTCATTTTAAAAAACAAATTTGAAATGAGGATAATGAATAATAATAATATGATGAGTAATTATAAGAATAATATGTGGAGGAGGATATAAGAAGAAGGGAAAAAACCTCAACATCTTCATAAACACATGTTATAAATAAAATTGGTCTTGAGTAACTTCAGGTGGATAAGGAAGTTGAGTTCATTGAGTCCAGACTAACACTTTATGTGTTGAATTTTAAATCCTTTTAACATGTTTTTAAGAATTTTTTATATATGGTTATTCCATCATGATGTAACATTTTCCCTTAAATTCACATGATATCACTTTTCGTTACACATTTTTTTTAGCTTTGTAGACCGTTTGGGATATTAATTCATCTTGAATAAATTATTTATGATCATGGTAAGTTAATAATATTCATTAACATCATGACTTGAAGAATCAAAATTAGTAGTATTGAATAAATGGGTTTTTACAGTATTACCATATTTAGTATCCTTATCACCCTATTACTTGATTATAATTCTGTACATCATATGAGATCTAAAAACTTCTTCAACCATAATTTTCATCACATTTAGTTCTTCTAGTATGGTTTTTACATTGGGTTATAAGTTTATTGGAAAGCCCAGGACTACCTTTTTCACCGATGACTATAGAAATAAATCATCACCGATAGACATTAGATCATTAAATATTTCTTTATACATCATAAAAATGACAGTAATAGATTCATTTATATATATTTATAAATATTCATAATCATAAAAATAAATATTTAATCTACTATTGATAACCTTTTTTTCTTCAATGGGAATTTCGATTAGTTTCATTTTTTAATCTATTTTTTTATTAGAAAATGATTGAATTAATTTCTATCATGACCAAAATGTAATTAATTCATTTTTTTATTATTTTCAAAATTTTTAATATCATTAGTGGTCTATTTGTCATAATATTCATTAGTTGAAAAATATTCACACATTTCCACTTTCCAAGAGGGATAACTAATACTTTCAAAAAATGTTCTCAGTCATTTTTTTCAATACAATTAATTGGTTTCGAAATAAATAGATCACATGAATAATAATTAGATTTCATGAGAAAAAGATCAATTCTTAATATTCATTATGATTTCGAAAACAAAATTTAAAATAAGGGTTTTTTGGAAAATAATATTTTCTTTATAAAACTCAGATAAAAACATTTATTACTAATGATTGGTTAGATTTTAATGAAAATAGTGGGTGATTTTACTTTTAAGAATTAAATTTTAAGGATAAAGGATAAATATAACAAATATGTTAACAATAAAAAAATAAAATTAATAAATCAATTAAAAACAATCAATTTTAATTTATCAAGTTTATAAAATTATTTGAAATGATGATAAATGATGCACTGCATAAAAGATAATATGACAGTTAACAAACAATTATTAGATTGTTGGAAATATCTTGGTATAATCCCCAATGTCTATATTTCTCTACATAAGTGGTAAATAATTTTAATTTCTTTAACTTTGAAGTTATTATAAAACACATCCCTTAGAATTATGGTTTCAGATAACCCTAGTGAGATTCAACAGTAACCATGGATACCTTCCCTCACATTTGTGGAGTCATAACCCATTGGATAAGGTAAGAAGAAGATATTTATTTTATTACAATAATCCAATTATAAATAAAATCATAAATCTATTTTTGTAATATTATAATTTGTAATGAGAAATTTGAGTGAATGTGTGAGAGGTATTTAGAGAATAGGAAAAGGGGATGAATCTTTCATAGTAATTTTGTGATTCTATAAATTTGTCTTTAATTCAATATTTGGAGTGTTTTTATAAAGATATGCGTTCTTCCATGAATCTAAGCGACTCATTTTATAGGCTCCTTGATGACTAGGAGAATTATAGAATTCATTGGGGGTAATAAATCAAAAGAATACCGCCATAATTACTTTTTTATGAAAATTAAATAGAGTCTAAAAAGCACGTTCAGACACCATTAGTTAACCAATAGACTATATTGGTTACCCAATGTCCTATTTGGAAGTGGATTTTTCTGTAAAGACCCTTTACCTAGACAATGAACATCTATTGGGCATACCTTATATTGCTCCAACATGTGGTTGGATATGCCTTCACCATTGATTTCCCAGTAGGACTCTATTAGCAGGCTAATAGGTCATCTTCCAAGTAGGAATATCATTCACCCAGAACTAACTCTATAGTTCACTACAATGGGGATATTGTGTTATCTTTATGTCATTATATTCATGTATTTCCACCTTCATTTCCATTTATGACCTCTAATTAATCTTCACATTTTATTACCTGAACATGAGTCTATATAAGAGGATAAACTATGGTATTAAAATTACATATAAATTTCATTATGATTCTTCTAATTACATTAAATAATTCAAAAATAAACATTATATATCACTTAAAAGTTATTTTTAGAAGCATAGGTGAGTTTTTACGATCATAAAAACTCCAAGGGAGTGAGAGAGTGGTACAAAATTATCTCTACAAATTCCTCAAATTAAATTCATTTAACATAAAATGTAATATTTTTCATGAAAATATCCCCAAAATTATATATAATGGTGACAATGAATTTTCATTGATTAAACTATGTCAAAAAAATGTTATGATTTGTGAGTGAGTTATAATTCCATGATATGTTAGAAAATAAAATAAATTTCACATCTTACCATAGAATTATAGCCATGGATTGAAATATTTGTGTATATAGAATAATTTTATCCATGTAAATATATAATGTATTGATTAAATATAATGTTAATTTATCATATATTGTAATAATAAAAGTATTGTTTCAATAGGTCTCCATAGGAATAACATGTACCCACAGACTTCTGTGCTTGTGGATATTAACAAAACAAATTGCCACGAGACATAACATTTGTTGATATAGGAATCCATAGAGCCTAGTAATATGAATCAACCTTAGTAGCCAATAGATTTATGATCCCTATTGACCCATGTTTTATGGAACATGGAAATAATTTCTAAATGGTTTTATCAGCCAGAACCACCCCTAAAATTTGGCTGCACCATAATCATCCTCCCCAATCATTGATATATCAAAATGGACCTACACTCCGGAGATAATTCAAAGTATTATCTAGTTTTTAGAAGTACATTTCTTCATACCTATATAATTCTTCCCTTACTTGGATTAACAAAAATTAAAATTCCAGATATGTATCTGTTCAATTGTCTACTGGTTTTGAAATATTCATATAGTCAATCACCTTCAATCCTTCCATCATCTAATTAACCTACTTCAATGATTTTTATATATTCCAACCAATCTTTTGAGATTTTGAGCTATTTTGGAAAATCTCAATCTATATTGATACAAAATATTTCAATAATTTAGTTTTTTAATTATACTGATCTCAAAAAATTTTGATGTATTATTTTTTATTTTATCAATATTATGTTAAATGATATTAAATAATTTCTTTATTATCATATATTGATTTATTTATATATAATGTTTATTTATGATAATCTATTTGATTCTAATAAATTTTAATTTTCAAACACAATCATACTAGATTTATACATATAGATCAATAGTTGGATAATTGTTTTATGTTTATAATCTTTTGGAATGACATTTAATACTTATAAATACATTAATAATTAGAATAATAAACCCCTTGTATTAATAGTACTTACATTGAGAATTTATACTGTGAATCTAATAGGATTGTATTCTCACTTATGGTTCATATTTGAGATATATTATTGGGATGTAATTAGAGGATTTTGATTACCCTTAAATTACTGATATAAGACTATAAAAAACTAAATATTATTAATATTACTTTTAATTATATTAATAATTTAAAAAAATTAGTAATTGCAAAATATTTCACTAAATTGAACATAAAATTTATCAAATATACTTGTAAATGTTAAAATTACACTGAAAACATTAAACTAACTCTTCAAAAGCAGCACCACACATTCTAACTCTTAGTTGAGTTCTCTTTCCCCCGCATAGGCAAGGGGTTGGGGAATGAGGTTGATCCAGACCATACTACAAAATAATTTATTTGTGTGTTTTAATGGGTTTACACTTTAAAACTATATAATCAGGGGTGAATTAAAATTTTATTTGAAGGTTAAACTAAATAATATCATAATATTTATGGTTTAGATTTTTTTTAAAATAATTCCCAAACAATTCACACTAAGGAAATTAAGGTTGGATGAAATTATTTATTCATATAATATAAAACATATTTGGTTTCACAATTTGAAATAATTGAACTATTATTACAAAAATAAAAAATTACTATGGTCATGTAGGTTTTTAAAATTTATAAATAATAGAGGTGGATAATTTTAATTAATGTTGTGAATTGGAATTGAATTTTTTTCTTATCCTTATATAAAAGAATTTTTGAATAATATATTGAAAAATATTTTTTTATTAAGAATATATTATAGTTTAATGTTAAAATGAAATATTTTTACAATTATATTTATTTGTGTAGGACTTTCTAAATATAATTTCTTGATTTTATGGAGAGTTAATGTTTACATAAAAGTATTATCATTATTTCATGATATTATTCATTTCTAAAACATGTTTGTTGTTGGAATTAATAAAAATTAAAAAATATATATATATTTTTTCATATTAGAAATGGAAATAATTTGGATATATAATGTTGATCAAATCCCCATTCAATTTTGTAATGAGTGCTAATAATTATTATATTTTTAACTCCATAATGTCTTGGAAGGTGGACCGATTCAATGCCCATATTTTTATTGTGTTGGATGACCCCTCTTAAATTTTTATGAAATGAGTTACCATTTCATTGAAAATAATCCAAAAAATTGAATCATGTGTAGTGTCACAATGGAGAAAATTTTAAGGAAGCTAATGACATTGATTTAACTAATTGGATGAGTATAAAAAAATTTAATTTTAATTGATTACCATTTTTTCTCAATCCAAAGATAATTTTGAACAATTTATGTGAAAATTAATACAAAAATTAAGTTTTCATCTCTTTATCATGATGAATACTTTGAAAACAATAGAATTTTAGTGGAAGATGAAAGTATCCTTGTGTACAAAATTGGGGAAAATGATAATACATGATTTTTTATATGATTTTTTCATGAAAAAAATATTATAGTGATTTATTAATACATGGATTGGGAATTTAAATTACATTTATTAAAAACTTATTTAAATTTTTTTCATGTATTCTTAAAAATTCAAACATGGCATCAAATTTCATCGACAAATTTAGATTTTATCTAATAATATTAATGAATTCCCTAAATATTATTGTATGTTTTAGATGGAAAATTTATTGTTCAATGAGTGAAAAATATGTGGAACATCAATAAAAAAGGATAAAAAGGATGGAACACTATCTATTATTATAATTAAATGATGTGGGCATTTCCTTTAATAAATATTATTCAAAAAACAATTTTTTAAAAAATTTATTAATTTATGATAGAACGAAGAAGAAATAATTTATCACAGTGATGATATATAAAATATTACAGATGAGATAACATGGAATTTTTTTGATGGGAAGCATCCTAATTTTGTAGATGATCTATGAAATGTTATTATCATATTATCATGTGATGGATTAAACCCATTTCACTAGAGGAAAAATCCATATAGTAATAATCCTATTGCTATTCAAATTTATAATTGTCCACCATGAATTTGTTAGAATAAAACATTCACTATCATCATTATACTGATATTTAAAACCACTATTCGGGGAAATGATGTTTAATTATACATGAAACCATAAATAAGTGAGTTGAATGAATTTCGGACCATTAATATATACGTTTTTGATTCATTTATAATGGAGTAATTTATGTTTCATGTGAAAATAATATGGATGATAAATTATTTTTCATATTATGGAATGGTAATTTAGAAGATTACAAATGGGAAATTATCCTACCTTATTTGTATGACACATACTCCTTCATAGAGGATGAAGATTATGTGAAATTTTAGAATTATAATACATGAATTATTTCTAATGATGGATAAACCATACTGTAAAGATTTGTGACATGTTGAAAATTAAATAGAGAAATAGGAAGCATGTTAATGAATTTTGGGGGATTATATCCATAAAGAACTCAATGGTGTGAATTATGTTCATGGATAGAGTTAATCAAATTCCACAATGAAAATGAATGTTCCTTAAAATTCTAAAAGAAATTAGAGAAAGAAAAGTATATTCTTTGAATTTTAATATTGTTCATCAAATTTGTTACATTACTGGATAAAATTAATACATATCAAGAAAAAAATATAGAAATGTTACATATAACACTTTTAAATATAAAAGAAAAAACATATTCTTTTCACTTACATTGTGATTTAATGGGTTGGGGTATAAAACCAAGATTCCATCCTATGTTAATTAGTGAAAATTAGTATAATTTTTCATTATGATGTTTTTTATGAAATACAATGAGATATGTAAATTTATATATGTATTGGAGTGTCTAAATATTTTGGGTGGTTATTCCTGTAACATCTTATTACTATTAAATATATGATATGGTAAATTAAAATCAATTAAAACCCCTGACTACAATGTTCTATTTTCATTCATAATTTACTCTTATGTAATGTGAGGTTCTCCATGATTTTTTAATATAACTTTTATCAAGAACATTGTTCTAAAATGTTTCACATGATTGTTGTTTTTGGAACTATATAAATATGAACAAGTCATCCATTGTTACTTGAAAAATGTTCCCTCCATTATTTTCCACATGTATATAATATCTTACTATAAACATACCCATTATAGTTCTTTTTTTGTTCGACTTTTTTCATTTGATGTATATAATAAAAATAATGATGTTTATATTTAAATTTTACAAAAGGAAGAATAAAAATCTAGAAGGATCTATTATGAATGGTTATTTAGAATAAAAATTCACAGAGCTTTATTTAATGGACCACTAAAATTCCTCTTTATGTTATATTCATTCAATGAGAGTAGAATCTGAGAAATATGATCTAATTAAGATTAAATTTCTACCGTTTACCAAAAACAATGGGATTTATAGATAGTATTTGTTTTTTTATTTGAGTAAATAATCATGGGAAAAGGCTCGTCATTCAATATTATTAAATTCTGGTGTGGATAATTGTTTCATAAATTATGTAAACTACTAGATATGTATTTTTGATCATACGTGTTTAATACTTACGGTATAATAAAATTTCATTATTAGTAGAGAAAATAAAGAAACTATAAAAATAGACTATTAGACATTATTAACTAAGTGGAATGATCTATTTTATAAAAAATAATATCAAGATTGGTTAAAATAAAAGGTAGAAATGTTTCTTTTACACATTAATTAATCATAGATACTTTATTAGTATTTAATGTTTATATATTCCAGGTTTAATGTTCAGTAAAAGATAATGTATCTGATGGGATAAGGGTTTTTTATTTGGTCCAGACAATTTGGTACATGATGGTAATGAAATGGTTTCCAATGGAATTAAATTCATTATAAATAGTTATTTAAAAAACATGGAAACACAAAATGATGATTTGAGGATAAGCACAAAAACATATTGTTTCAGTAGTACATTATATATGGAAGTTTGATTAGAAAATATTTATTATTATGGGGTTGTTGAGAGAATAATTTCATTAGATTACTATACACATGTTTTTGTCAAAAATGTTAAAATTAAACTGGGTTGATTCAATGACCAGACAAGGAATGCATACAGATATTTGTGGATTCATAGTGATTGATAGTAATAAACCTCCCCATACTAGTAAGGCTTACATTACTAAATCCCTTTTTTAAATATTTTTATTTAACAATCCATTTAAATAAAAAATATGTTATTATATTGTTTGTTATACTGAGACACATTTTTAAAAATAAATTGTCATAGTGATTTTAGGATCAACACATCTATATTTACTCAAATTTTTGACTCAATGACTCAAGTGATTCAATTTTGAGCATATAATATGAAACAAAAATAAAAGCACATAATGTATAGTGTTGACACATATTGAAGTATTTAGTTTATATTATTATGATTCTATAATGTTTTTTAGATTTATATATATATATATATATATATATTTAAAACATTTTTTATAAATTATATATATATGTATGTATATTTGTTATTGAAAACATTTTAATTATTGAAATTAATAGAATAGTGAGATCAATTGGAAAATTGTTAACAAAATATTATATTACAAAAAATCCATAAATTAGAAACAAATTCATACTTTTTTATTATTTATATCTTCTAGTTAATTTATTTAATGTTTTTAATATTTTTAATTATCTCAAATTAAAATTTTGGATTTACTAGTCTAAGTTTCTGTTTATAAACATTCTAAATGAAATAGATATTAGTGTAATTATATGTACATCATATATATTAGGATATACGTACTGATAAATGATGGGTTAATAAAAATTATTATCCTAGTACCATATTTGTGACTACAGTGGGGATAGAATTTCTGGTTACAATTACGTATGTTGAGAATCTCATTTTCCATTATTATTACTAATCTAAAATTTATTTTATCATATATTTTTTGTCAGAGTGATTTATTGTGGACAAAGATCTATTTTGACGAGGATCCAGAAGTTAAGTCATTGGTAATTCCTATTGATGATAGGTCATATTCACTCAATGACTACAGGAACCACATCTTGTTTATTCAAAACTCTAACTATACCAATTCACTAAGCATTCTATTGTTCAACAATGATTCCCTTCCCATTTTTTGATTAAACAAAGATGGTGAGTCCTTTTTCATAACCATTTGATGAAGCTCACATTTTCATATATTTTATACTGTAAATCATTGTTTATAATCCCAAAAATGTGTTATTGGAGGAGTAATTGTCATGTTTTTAGGTTTTAGTGTTATTTTGAGCCCGAACGTGAAAAACGCCTAATTCTGTATTTTTTACAGATTTTTACGTCAAGGGTATTTTGGTAATTTCCTTAAATATATATATCCAAATTTTTTGATTAAAATATATTTAGAATCCTTATTTTATTTCCTTCAATGTTTTCTTCTATACCAGGAGCTGATGCAGCCATCTATAGGGTCTAAAAATTCATTGAATTTGGGAATTTTTCTGGGCAGACAGCGTGGACCCACCCAACGCAACATACATCAAACTCGGTCTACACATATCTAAATGATGTGTTTCTAATAGGGATACCACGAGGACAGATAGGTAAGTCTCGACAATAAATTTTGGAGATGTTGGACGTCATTAAGGAGGCTATTTAACGACATTCTTTTGGAGGAACCTTCCTGGAAGATTCGTCCAGAAACAGAAACTGAGAATGAAAAATTCATAACTCCTTCATACGATTTCCCAATTAGCTAAAATATGGAGTAGAGATGGCCAAGATTTTATGAACAACATTCATGAAGGTTGGAACGTGTTAAGAGGTTATTAAGGGTGTCAAAAATGCGCAAATATTTGGGGGTCGAATTCTGCCTATAAAAGGAGGCCCTCACCTCCTTTCCAAAGCATCCCATTCTCCACCCCATTCACTATCGGAAACCAAGAAGGAGAAATTTTCAGTTTCCTCTTTTATTTATTTTCTTTTTTATAGTTTTGTAATGTCTTCTTCTTCCCCTTTCAACTCTATTACCCTTCACATGGAGGGGTAAAACCTTTGAGTGATCGGGGAAGGGGGAGTTTCACTTTTTTAATGTCGGAGTTTTGAGATTAAATATAAAATCCTCTTTTTCTATTGAATGACTTTTATTATCACTATTTTTTCAATTATATTAATGCGATTGTGTTTTGATTTTGGTGTATTCATTGTTAATAGATTTGGTTAAAGATCTTTAATCTCCCTCCGCCTAGTGCAATTTATCTCTATCGAGCAGAGTGTGTTAGGTGGTGACTGTCTAGTGATCGTTGGCATGTTTGTGAAGTTATTAAACTTTTTCTAGAGTTCTAAGGAGAAAAAATTCCCAATCGGGAATTTCCTTAGTTGTTTAGGTATTGTTTAAGAACTTTCACACACATTGGATTGAGTCTCATTTGTTTCTTAAACAAAGGGTGATTAATAACTCGATCGAGGAGTTCTTCATTTGTTATTCAAAAGAAAGAGAGATAATTTGATCTTTATTACTCTGATGAAATTGAAAAACTGAATCCTACCATGACCCATCACTCTCTTCATCCATTAGTGTTCGAAGTTTCTTGTTATTGCTTGCTTTATTTTTCAACCTAAACAATTTCAAAAACAACCTTTTCTTCTTTCTTAAATTCAAGTGACAAACATAATTGATGTGCACTCATATTCGGGAGACATCCTAGGGTTAATCACTATACTACACTTAGGAAATTTAAAAATTGTTTTGGCACGCCCTACGATAGGCATGCGTCAAAAATGGTGTTGTTTCCGGGGGGCTAATTGGTTGTTTACATTACTTTTTCTATTTTAAAATTTTATATAGTTTCCATTTTTTTAAAAAGAAAAACGTCAACAAAAACTTTTTCCATGATGCATTCAAATTCAAATTATTCTGCATAGAACAATTACTCACAGGTGAAGGAGGAAGAAACAGACTATACTGAGGAGGCCCTCGAACGAAGAGCTGATGCCCTAATAATAATGTTCAAGCAGGTGGAAAGAGGCATAAAAACATGGATCTCATCGGAAGATTTGATGGCCATGGTCAACGAACTCCAAGTTGACTTAAAAAGATTCAAGTACAAGAAGGAAGTGCCAATGGTCTTCCCAGATTTCACTGAAGAAATCCATGAAGTTGAATCCAACCTCGAGGTGGGGGAGCATGACTACCTACCTCCATCCAGCGATAATCAACTCCAAGAGGCTCTTTCAAATAAAGAAGAGATTCAAGCTGAACCAACTCAGGGAGATGATACATTCTTGAACTCAAATTCTTTTAATTTTGTTGAAACGAATTTGAGTATAACTCCCAATTGTTTTGAATTTTTAGAATCAGATGACTCCTATTATACATTGCAGGATGAAGAGACAAAAGAAGATGCACCTGTTGGGGAACACTTGGAGCTCCCGGAAGTCATGGAATATCTTCTGGAGGTGCCCCATCAAGAGATCTAGGCAACTGAGCCAAAGAAAATCAGTCAAGAGGCTTCTGTTCATGCAGCCCCCATGAAGCCATCACTGGAAGATAAGAAGGTTGCAAAAATTGCAACCAAGGAAGAGGATGGTCCATACTTCATCCTACCCCCACCATAAAATATATACTTCATTGTGAAGGGGGAGGATATGGTGTACTCCATCCATGGATCATCCCTCAAGAACAACGATGAAGCACAAGCTAGGAAGAGCCACATGTGGTGGTTCAAATCAAAGAAGCTTCATCAACCGACAGATTATGGATAAAAGCTGGTACTTCCCTCTGGATGCAGTAAAAGATGCCAGGGCCCACTTGGGGGATCATACCAAGATTTATCTTTACATGATTTCTAGTAATTTAAAATTTCAAATTCAGTATTAGGAATTTGTCTAGCATGTGGCCCCTCCCTCTTTTCATTTTGAGCTTAAATGAAATGATCCTTTTGATTAATTGAGTAATTTTTCTTTTGTAGGATCATGAAGGCAGAAGGAAGCCCCGAGAACTAGAGGAAGAGAACCGAATCAATATTTCAAAATGGAGTTAACTTTTTACGATTATCATTTAAACACCTTTCATTTTTTGGTCCAAAACATATTTTGAGATTTAATGAATATTATTATCACTTTTCAAAGATCAATTGATTTTGAAAGAGTTGAAATGATTTTTGAAATAATTGATTTTAAATTATTGTTGATATGAATTATTTTCCATTGAAATGGATTTTCATGCATTTTAATGAGTTTGACTGATTTTTGAAATCCATGACCATGAAACACTGACTGAAATTATTTTTCCAATCCTGTGAGGTATTATAAACCACTTTTACATATTCTTCTTAATACCCACACTTTCTTGAGGGAAACTTGAATATTGGGTCGGGACTATAATTTTTGAATATTCTCTTTCGAAGCTTTGGGTTTCATAGAATGTATTTGAAATGATTGAGTCATCTCTTTGGCTGGACACATTTTATCCTAATACCCACCTTTACATTTATCCTTTGTAAACCCTTAGATTCCATGAATTTCCTTATAGGTTTAAGCCACATTACAAGCCAATTTTTCCTTACCTACCCTCACTTTTAGTATTTTTGAATGGATATTTCAAGTTTGAGTGTAGGGGAAGGGCCTTTCGTGTGCGTTTATTGGGATGTGTATCATTTTTGGGTGACTCAAGGTGTGTGTCAATTCTTTGGGCAGTGGACAATAAGAGAATTGGGCATGTGTCATCATTTCATTGTTCTTTATTTGTTTCATCCATTTCTCCTTTAAAAAATGGAGATGAGCTTGAATTACTCATTTTACGTTCATTTATGACTCATGTCCCTCCCAAAAATCAAGGGCATGAATTGTTATTCATTCATTGTATTCAATTTTCAGCTCATTCTCTATGAAAAAAAGAAAATAAAGTTGTGCTTTTCTGGAGCTTTGAAAAAAAGGATAAATTAGATGATATCATTCATTATAATAACTTCTTGGCTCATGTCCCAAATAATTAAAATGTGGTGGTGTTGTGTTTTACATTTTCAAGTGGTATTGAGTGAGGAATTTCCTGTGTTTTCACTTGATATAATCATGCATTGTACTTAAATGTTCAACCTCCTATTTCTAGCCTGGAACATTTTTCAATCATTTTCCCACCAACCCTAAGCCACAGAATCATTTGAACCATTAATTAAATCCCTCATGATTAAATTCATTTTCATGTTTCTCACTGTGGAGAAATGAGAATTTTCACAAACCTATGGTGATACATGCAATTTTCAAGTATGATTATAACTCTAGATTCAATTTCTCTTGAGTGAAGAGTGACATAAAATTCAATGTGAGGTAGGTTGTGATTGGGCCATGGATTTATTTATGAGTTTGAACAAATTTTAGTGATTGAAATGAAATTAATAGGGAATTATTATTCATATATGAGTCATGATGGAATTCTATTTTGGATAAAATCATTGATATTTTCTCATTTTTGATTATTGTGTGGATTTTGATTTGGATGTAAGATGATTGCCCAGGAGTGCAATGTTTAAGTGTGGGGGAGTGATGAAGCACACATTTTCATATATTTTATACCGTCAATCATTGTTTATAATACCAAAAATGTGTTATTGGATGGGTAATTGTCATGTTTTTAGGTTTTAGTGTTATTTTTAGCCCAAATGTGAGAAACGCCTAATTCTGTATTTTAGACAGATGTTTACGTCAAGGGTATTTTGGTCATTTCCATAAATTTATATATCCAAATTTTCTGATTCAATTTTTTTTATAATCCTTATTTTATTTCCTTCAACTTTGGCTTCTGTATCAGGATCGGATTCAGCCATCTAAAGGGTCTAACAATTAATTGAATTTGAGAATATTTCCAGGCAGACAGCGTGGACCCATCCAACGTAACAGACATCAAACTCGGCCTAAACATATCTAAATGATGTTTCCACATGGGATACCATGAGGACAGATAGGGAAGTCTCTTAAATAAATTGTGGAGATGTTGGACGTCATTAAGGAGGCTATTTAACGACATACTTTTGGAGGAACCTTCCTGGAAGCTTCGTCTAAAACAGAAACCAAGAATGAAGAACTCATAACTCCTTCATAGGGTTTGAAAATTAGCTGCAATTTGGAGGAGAGACGGAAAAAAGGATTATGAAAAACATTCATAAAGGGTGTAACGCATGAAGAGGATATTAAGGGGGTCTAAAATGCGCAAACTATAGGGGGTCGAACTCTACCTATAAAAGGAGGCCCTCACCTCCTTCCCAAAGCAACCCATTCTCCACCCCATCCCCTCCGGGACACCAATAAGAAGAACTTTTCAGCTTCATATTTTATTTCTTTTCTTTTTCATAGTTTTGTAATGTCTTCTTCTTCCCCTTTTAACTCTATTACCATTCACAAGGAGGGGTAAAACCTTTGAGTGATCGGGGAAGAGGGAGTTTCACTTTTGTATTGTCGGAGTTTTGAGCATAAATTTAAAATCCTCTTTTTCTTTTGAATGACTTCTATTATCACTATTTCCAAATTATATTAATATGATTGTGTTTTGATTTTGGTGTATTCATTGTTAATAACTTTGGTTAAAGACCTTTAATCTCCCTCTGCCCAGTGCAATTTGTCTCGATCGAGCAGATTGTGTTAGGTGGTGAGTGTCTAGCGATCGTTGGCTCTTGTGTGAAACTATTAAACTTTTTCTAGAGTTCTAAGGAGAAACAATTCCCGATCGGGAATTTCCTTAGTTGTTTAGGGATTGTTTAAGGACTTTCATGAACATAGGAGTGAGTCTCATTTTTTTCTTAAACCAATGGTGATTAATAACTTGATCGAGGAGATCTTCATTTGTTATTCAAAAAGAAGAGAGAGAATATGATCTTTATTACTATGATGACATTGAAAAAGTGAATCCTACCCTGACCCTATCACTCTCTTCATCCATTAGTGTTCGTATTTTCTTGTTATTTCTTACTTTATTTTCAACCGAAATAATTTGAAAAAAATAACATTTTCTTCTTTCTTAAATTCAAGTGACAAACATAATTGTTGTGCACTCCTCTTCGAGAGACATCCTAGGGTTAATCACTAGACTACACATAGGAAATTTAAAAATGGGTTTTTCATGCCCTATGACAGGCGTGCGTCACCATTCCCCCATTTACCTCATAGGATATTAATCTTCATAATACTATACCTCATTATTATCCATACCCACTAACCGATGTATTAAAAACTACTCGTGTATGTTGTTTTAACCATGCCTATATTAATTATCTTCTACAAAAGTAATTAATATAGTTTTTTAAACCTCCATGTCATCAGCATCATTAATATATTTTAAGGATTAATAAGGTTATTGATATCACCCCACACATAGTACATGACATATGTAGTAGTCTTTCTTCGTAAATAGCAGTGTAAGAAAAATTTGATGACAAAAAATTCTAGTATGTGTGCAAACATAACTAATAGAAATATTGGATGTTTTTATATATAATATTTTAAATTACTAATTAATCCATTTTCAACAAAGTGTATGATATTTCATCAAATAATGAGGTAACACAGTGATGTCAGATATATATTATAGGGACATATATATTTTAGTTGAATATAATTAAAAATGCATAAAATTATAATGAATGTAAAGTAATGGAAACTATTTAGGTGTACACTTTCCAAACACAACAAAATTATTCATATTGAATCCATACATTGGTGAAACATTAGAGGGAAAATAAAGAACAATGATTTGGCTGATATTAGGGAACATAATACAAATTATCAAATATATATATTTATGTATATATATAAATTTTTTACAATTAATTAGAAATTATATTTTCAAATGGTACTTTGATATATCTTCTCGGGTGGTCAGATTTCCAATACTATGAGGTTGATAGAGTTGGAGAAATGTGGTTAGTATATATGTATGGCAATTAGGTTCATTGGAATAATTAAATTTGTATTGAGCATGCTGTTATTACAATTATTAATTATTTTCCACATTCTTATTATATGGATAATGTTACCTATTCAAATTTTCTGTATTTTATGGATTAGTTGGTTTTCATAACAGTAAACAGTTTATCTGAAAATAATTTGTACACTGTGAATCTCTTTTGATACTAATATTTTTAATAGTTTGTAATAGTGAAAAAGATCAAATAAAATAGAAATATGATATGTATAATAGAAATAAAATTATTATAAAATATGGTTAGACTCTTGGGATCACTTCTCTTCCAAGTCATGAGAATGTATAAGAATCTTATGATTTTGTTATTGTATATTTCATAAAAATATTCACAGTTTATTACTTTGAAATTAATTGTGGTTGATAATCAAATCACACTACATGTGTTTATGTAATTTCTTGAATATTTAGTACACATGACACAATGACATAAATTAAAATATATTTCATTTGTAAATACATTAATCAACCTCGACATGATATCATTTATTTCATATTAAAATTTCATATTGAGATTAATAGTTAATATAATGGGTCAAGATAGTTTTCTAAATATGATATCACAATTTAAATTTATGAATATATAATTTTCGGGTAAAATTTATAATTTATATTTCATGATTTCCAAAAATTATCTAAAAAAAATATAGAACCGAAACAAACATAAAATAGATAAAGTGAACCAAATTAAACCACACTAAACCTACATGAATTAAATAAAATAAAATAAACAAATAGTGAAATGTATCTAATTGAACCCAAAAATTCTTAGTCAAATATAATTAAAATAAGCCCATTCCATCAAATTAAAATAGATCTTATGAAAAATAGATAAAAAATGAACTGAAATAAAAATTATCTACTATAATTACTGTAAAATGAAATGATGTGACTCAAATAGTCCTTGACTGATCTTAATTTACAAAAATAGACCTAAATTGAATTGAAATAAATTGAATTAAACAAAATAGAATAAAAATGATATAATGTGATCCTTACCAACATTAATAAACAAGAAACTAACAAAACCCAATATAATAGAAATGATTTGAACTAAAAAATTAGAATAAAAAATTACAACTTAAATAAACCAAAATAAAATAATGTAATCTAAAATGAATGGAACTATAAAAACTAAACCAAAAGAAAACCAACCTAATTTAAATAAACCTAACATAAGCATAATAATGCAAACTAAAATTAACTGAATTAATGTAAACCCTCTCATTCAAACATGACCCCAAATAAAATGAACCCATCTGAAAAAAAAATATAAACCTACCAGAATAAAAAATCTATTGACAATAAAAAATATAACAAAAATACATCAGTTTAGAATAAAGTTAGCCTCAATAATATTCCATTAATAAAAAAAATTTTACAATAGTTGACAAGAATATTACTAACATTAGTCGAAATAAACCAAACCAAACAAATAATAATGAATAAAAAATATAACTATAAACCCAAACCAACTGAAATCAACTAAATACACATAAATTGACCCCAAAAAGTGTAAATATAATCACAATTTACCATAATAAATAAAATAAATTATTTTCATCAATTAAAATTGGATTAATATAATATTAATTGAACCAAACTAAATTTATTAATAATATTTAAAAAATTTTGATTTTACCTAACTCATCCTGACCAAAATAATGAAAAACAAATGTAAACTAATTTGACCATAACAAAACTATTCTAATCTATAAACAAATACATTATTTATTAAATATTTACAAAATAAAATCATTTTTATTAAATTAGTATATATTTAAGATAATAAAAATAATCAAATTAAATTATAATAAATAATACTAATATGAAAAAAAAGCTATTGAACTATGATGAATGAAATCTATATAACCAGGAACCATATAAATGGAACTAAAATATTACTATTGGTATTGAGTAAAGCACACCAACCTCAACTAAACCAAATATTATCAAACTGAAATAATGTAACATAAACTAAGTCTTCCAATAAGCTCAAAAATTATCAAACATAACATTTACCCATTCACATTGCATAATCAATGGATGAGAAAACCAAAAAATAATTAAAAAACCTTATATTTTATATTTAAATTTAGGATATTACAATACAAACACACCGATATATTTAAAAAATAAAATATATACAAAAAATACAGTCATGTTTAACATGCTTACATAAAAATGAAACAAACAAGAAAATGAATTATTTAAAATAAAAACATTATTCTCTCAATTTTTATGTACTCTGGTAACCAAATGTTATATATCTAATCAGAAAAACATATGAGAAATGTTGAAAGACATTACACACATGTTTTACAAGGAATCTATAAAAAAAATATTTTTTTTATAAATATTTAATAAATGTATTGATAAATTTAATAAATAGAATCCCATATTATATCATAATAACTACTATTTCTATAGAAAATACCATTAAAAAGGATACATATTTCAATAAAACCGAATTTTTAAAGAAAACTATATTGTAAATAATAATAAAAATTTCTTAAAATAATATTTTTGATAAGGACATTCATTATACATTGATTTCATATAAACTATTAAAATATTTTAGTGATTCATCTAAAATATTAAAATACTCATGCATTACTAAACCATTCTCTATTAAATAATCACTAAATATTGTATATATATTATTTTGGTTTGTTGATGTTTATATGTTATTATTATTATTCATAAATGATACTATAATTTTTTCTATTTCATATTTATTTTTGGAATTTAATTTCCTCAATTATATTTTTTCTTTAGTTATTTATTTGGTAACTTTTTCTAATTTTTATTTTATCCAGAAGACATGTTTTTTCATATCACATATGATATTAAGATATGTAATCTATTTATTTTGGTTTAAGAAGTAATATTATCAGATACCAATTAATTTATATTTTAAAAAAATTAATTAAATATTGATGGCAATGTTCCATGACCCATCTTTTTTTCAAGAATGAAAAATAAAAATGGAATCTTGATAAATGACGAGATCAAAAAAAAAATTATAAGTATAACTAAATATCTATTATTTTGATAAAACTTATTACATTAAAATATTATATCATTTTAATTAATGTAATATAATATTAAATAGGATTCCCTTAAGGTACTATAAGAAAATAAACTATACATTTTTGGTTCATAGATTAACATGTATCAGTTTATGGGATATGAGAATTTAGGTTGAGTGAAATAAGAACTATACAAGAAGATTATACGATCTATATATTAGTTTTATAGCAGTATTTATTTGAGTATTATTTATAGTGCATTTATAAAGGAGATTATAAATACTCACACCAAAAAAGAAATAATAAATTTTGAATAAGATTCTCATTAATTGAAATATGTTAAATAAAAATATTATTAAATCATTTTTTTCTTTCTTCTCCACTTACAGAAGTGTGTATTATGAATATTACTTCCTATTTGAATATGGTGATCTCATTTTCAAAGGGTTCCCACACTTTGGATAATAATTTAGGGGTGGATGATGAAGGTGACTCCTATGATATTGAAAATAATAATGCTAGTGGAGTGGGGGTTATATTTGGAAATAACAAAGATAGTGTTTCTATAGGATACATTGATGTGGATGAGTTTTTTAGAAGTTATAGTGTGGTATATGATGACGCTAACACTACCTATGAGCATTTTTGGAATATAAACTTTATTTATTCTCTATATTATCTAAATTGTACTTTATTAAGTATTTTCCATGTAATTTTATATTACTAGTTTTCTTTTGTTGAATTTTATATATTTTCATGAATAAATAAATTTTATTTGGTTTCATTAAATACAGCTACCATATATCCCCGATTAAGGCCCATGACATTAGAATTATAACAATGGTCATGGAACGTGTGTATATAGTCCCACATTATCGTTCATTATTATGATAATAAAAAGCAACACGATTTTCCCAAAAAGTGGATATAACAAATAATCAAGCTTATTGGGGACATGGCCATGTTTTTTCAAATGTCCAGAAAACCTTTTTCTAGAATTAATATGATCCGTATATTTTCTACTCTAGTATCCAACAATTCATTTTAATAAAAGTTCCTTAATACTCTTTACCAGTTGATTATGTAATTCACTTTTCAACATGTTGATATTTTTCAATGGTTTAAAACATATTTCTCATCAGAAACACATAATCATAAAAAGTAAAGAAATCACTTAACGATATTATGTACTAATCTAGACCACTTGTTTCATTAATCATTTTCCTTCATACAAAACTATATAAAAGATCTCATAGTCCACATCCCCATTCAACTTTTTCATAAAAGTTTCTTTGTAATGTTTTTCTAATAAAAAACATTTATACTTTTCTAAAAATTTATAATTGAAAAAATCCAATTACCCATCTCAATGGATTCAGTAGATATGATTTTCATTTATATTTCTAATAACATATTCCCAAATATAAGTTATGTTATATTAAACCTTAAATATCATATCTGGAATTTTATATATTATATTATCTAAGTATAAAATGTATAAAAAAATCACCATATACCCATATTCCCTAAATCATTTAATTTGTGTATTTAGAAAAACTCTTGTTAATTATAATTATTGAAATAGTTTTACTTTTAAAACAATATTAAAAATGAATTATATGTTATAAAAAATTATATTATAGTGATTTCCCATTTAGAAAACTTATCCACAAAGATGACTTACACAATAAGTACTGACATTTAATGTCGAATATCTTTCCCTTTTGAAAGCATGATGATATACATCACCGATAATAATATCAATACTATTTAAAAGTCTATGTTTATTACAACAAATCAATTATGAAAAATCGGTATCCAATATACATGAGTCATAGTTTCAGAAACTAATATCTATACCATTCACATTCAAATGCTAAAAGTACATCTCATGGAGAACACTTTTATACAATAGATACAAATGTAGTTTGTTATTATTTTTCCAACTTATAATAGTTATAAAAATGATAATCAACATGTATTACATTAACTATAAAAATGCATATATATTTTTGATTATCATTTTTTACATATTTTCATCACTGAATTCTAATGGATGTACCCTAACCAAAATAATTACATGATATATCATTATCTTTAGTGGTATAAGATATATATTTCACTATGTAAAAAAGCCTACATCATCATTCCTCTCATCACATAGTTATTTATGTAAGATAATATGGTAGTCATATCACATAATATCCTAGGATATTATATGGGACAACCCTTTATCCAAATCCATCACTTGGACATACTCTACTATGTTCTACTATTATCTTATCTTATAAAAATTCATAGATAATTATAACATAGATCTGACAAAAAAATTAGTTTTACCAAAATCTTAGGGATATCTATATATTCCATTATTTATAAAATACAATTAATATAAACCATTTTTCAGTATAACCTACCCATGTGAATGATCAGGTTTTTGACATGTGTTTACTTTGGAGGTGATATCACACATAGTATTTTAAGGCCCACATAGTTTTACCATTTTCATATGAATGTAATATATATTCTACCCATAACTATATAATATCATAAAATAATTAGTATCTCATGATTTATTCATATATATATATATATATAAATTTCTAATAATTAGATTATATAATTCATATTCCTTACACTAAACATAATATGTTAACTTTATATGACGGATAAAATCATTACACAACACACAATTTTTTTAATAACTCAATATATATGTAAAATAAATATATAAATATCCAAATGAACATCATGTATATGGTATATAAAAACCATTCAATTACAATTTTAGAATCATATAAAACTAAAAAACCCAACAAGGCTATGAATGGGGGGATAAATAACCAACCCCTGCATTTCAATAATAATAACAATCCCCAAGAATGTTAGAATTCTGACAATAAGTCCTATTTACCATGTTTTATATTCAATATATACTTAAATTCAATTATAATACTACAAAAAAATGTGAAAACAATAGTTGGCACTAAATTTGAGTTTGTAACTCTATGAAAAAACATAAGACAATATAAATGAAAAAATATTATGTTTTCAAACCAAGATTATTACATTTCAGATCTATATGATAGTTTCTATGAAACAATTTATAATATATATTAAATTCCAATATATTATTAAAATCATATAAGTAATTAATGTACATGAGTCTTTATCTAGGAATAAAATAAATAAATGAACATTAAACTTATTTACTAAATATGAGAGATAAATATTATTTTTTTTATTCTTTATTAAGAAAAAATATTCCATTTACAGTGAATTATGGTTGTATTTTATAAAAACATTATAAAATATAATAATTTTATATAAAATAATAATTTTTTTTATTAATTGTATTTTATTATATAAACATAAAATACATCAGGATGAAAATCATGATATATGAGAGACGTTTTTACAAAAACTTATTATTGTTAGTGATATGCTGATATCATGTGTTGTTATTCAAAATTTGAACTAGTTATCAGTTTGTGATACCTTTTATAACACCATTATGATATGATAATTTATTTCTCAAATATTGAACCCCTTATCACAACCTATGATAACAGTTTCGCTAAATTACAATATTGTGTAAATTATATGCTGTGATAAATTGACTGCTATTGCTAACCTTGTAGGATTCGAAGATATAAAAAACTTGATTTTCTCCTTAAGATACTATATATCAAATATTATCACATTGAGATCTAATGGAAATAATTTTTTGACATCATATCATATCATGTGATACTGTAAAGTACACCTTATAATAAACATGTTCTTTATAAAATTTTTACGAAAACATATAGTTCCAAATATGAATATACATCTGATACCACTGATGGATTCTATTTGAAAACCAAAGACCCATAAACTATGGAATAATACCATTTAAATATAAATCTATTATAAAGAAAATAATAGATAAAAAAGAGAATAAAATAACTATGGAGACCATTTTTTTAGTAATTTTCATCTCAATGGATTATTCTTGATGAATATCCAAATGAAAACAAAACCCAAGATATTTCCTCTAATGGTACTATATGTGCAACTAGAATCCACAAAAAATAAATGATAAGAACATAATCTCAAAATGGTTTTTTAGAAATGTCTCATCGAATATGAATGAATAATAGATAATATGACATATTTAAAAAGGATTGTACTGTCTACAAACATGAAAAATTGAAGAATCAAAACCTCTATATAGAATTCATTCATTCAGTGATGGAGATGGAGTGTTACCTACAATGATTTGACACCACCATATTGTATTCATAATTTGTGCCTTTTATTTACATTTTAACATTAATCATTTCAAAAATCTTTTAATATACAAAAACACATAAATAATTAATCATGTTGATTAATTATTGAAGGGAGACCATTCATAAAAATTGTAAACATTTTATGTAACTCTATATAAAAAATAGAAAGCATTGTCTATACTTTATTCCATGGTATTGATATCTCATACATATAACAGAATTTAGCCCTTCAAAATATCATGATATATGATATATATCATATAAATATCATAGTGTATGATATAAATTAATTTAAATATTTGATTCCACATACAATAGTGACTTTATTTAAAAATCCACGATAAAGGTCCTTCTAGAGATAATAATAAAGAATTTAGTAATCATGAGGTTCTTCCCCATTGTAATGTAGAATCAAGTAACTATTGAGGTCATATATGTGTATTATTTATATAATTAATTCCAATGAAAATGTATCTTTCTAAAATTGAGGACATCAATATGATGAGGATCCATAAAAACTACTATAAAGATCCACCCTATAGAATATTCCCAAGATGTCCTCTCCATAATGAAATAAAAAATTACAATAGAGGTCCTCTCCATGACAATTATCATGAAATTAACCACCATAGAGCCCATCCCAGTAATATAATACATGAAGGTCCTCTATGTTCCCCAAACTGAAGGTCCAGAAATCCTAGAGAACCTCTATAAGGTTCCCACCACTAATGTCCTCCCCCTGATGATTCAAAAACCAATCCCAATGGTCATCACTATAATATCTTTCATATAGTTCCCCTGCATTATGAAACATCTAATTGAAATAGTATTCCTCCATGTTATAGAAAATAAATAAAAATTTAACCATATAGGTTATCGCTTAATTATTTATTATAGATAACACAATGTTCCTCTCCATAGTACCCACTGAGTTCCTCCGCATAGATTCACATAAAATCAACATGATGCTCCACCCAATACATTTATTATTCTATTTCTATTCACTGATTAATATATAATTGAAAACTCAAATATATCTTATTCAAACACACCATAATTGGTTAGTTATCTTCCTCTTGACCAATAGATGTGTCAATATTGTGTTGATCATTAGTTACTCCATTTAATCAAATCAAATTTTGTGAAATTTAGGTGGAAAAATGATTGTATCCAATTTGATAAAGTAACTATTAAGTGATTCTTGTGATCATAATATATAATGGATATATAAATTTAGGATGATTATGATTCCAAAATCATGTGTAATCAAATGACTATTGAAAAATGTTTATCATATGTTGGAAGCCTTCTATATCTTAGTATATTATTTTTTTAGGCCCTTTTCAAAAAATGCATACCATAAATTTACTATAATATATGCGTGATATTCAATAATTTACCATCCTTATTATTAGTATATTTATTATATTATATTGAAAATATGAAATTCAATTATATTAGGTCTGTATCCGACCCCATGTAATGAAATCTAAAATACAGAAAACAATATGAGGGTATAAAGTAGTACTATATTGATAGTCTCAAGGTGATTCAACAAATAAAAATAGAATCCCATCCTTATATATTCATCAAGGGTTGGGGAGAATAGAAAATATTATATTATACCCTTATTATTTACCAACATGAATAACCTTCTAAATCAATTTTCAATGTGTTCACACTTAAAAATTGTAAATATATAATGAATATAAATTCCATTTATCTTGGTTGTTGAATTAAAATTACTAGTAATTCATATGGAATACATACTGGATGGGATTTAGAAATAAACTACCTCCTCCACTAGGATACTAATAAGTTGAAATAAACATCTGGTTGAATTAGAAAAATCCTATAAAGGAATGTACATCTTTTGTGGCATGCACTTATCAATCATAAGTCTAATAAAATAAATTATACAGGTCACTCTTCATAATATTTTCCTTATAAATGAACATAGGTGCATTTGAATCTTTACATCCTATGAGAAAAACATTTTTTTAGTTCATGGGGGTTTTTTCCTTCCATAATCACCCCCAGTTTCATTAATCATTAACATTCGTACTATATCATCACATTCTTCTTATACACAATTTTTACATCTTATTAGTTCAATTTTCAATACATAACCTTATAATCTATAATAGAATAATATTGGTTTACTATATATCGAATCATGGATATGTAAACAACTTGTTCAGAATAGTTCTACAACATATCCCAGTATATGATTTATAAATATAACTCTTATTAAAAATATTATTCATAAATTGATTCTTAATAGCATGTGGAAAGGTGAAATATGAAAGGGTGAGCTCATATGCTCAGTTTGGGTAAACGAGAATGATATCAATAATCACTTAACCCTGAAATGAACATAGGTGTATGAGAATATGAGCATAATATATTAAAACCATACCCAACATATCATAGTTCATATTATTGAGTCATGTTATAACGATTGTTTTTTCATAAGATATGAATCATAAAGGAATCAAAGAACAAGATCTATGACAGCTTCACATTTTTTTAATATATTAGTATATGGAAATAGAATAAGAATAGAAAATAATTTGATTATCCAATTATAACATCCAAGACTATCACAGTGTATTTTTTTCACTCCCCATTCCATTATTTCCTTAGTCATGGTTTTACCCCAAGACTATGATATTGGGACTAATATTTTACTAAACCGGGTTAACTCCACAATCTAGAACTTATTATAAAATGAGACTTCTATAATTACCTAATAGATTAGTTGGATATAAAATTATGTTACCACCTATAAAATAATATTAATTTATTTATATTTTTTCCAAAGATCATACGTCATTCCTCATATATCATAACTCACGGGGAAGAAAAATGTTTCTAAAATAATCTAGTATTACATCATAGGATGACCCATTTAGTAAAAAAGTTTTACAAATTTCCCATCATAATCATAATAAACCTTATAGATTAACAATAAAAATGGTATCCAGGGATCATATACCTATGAAATCATATGTAACAAAAAATATGCTACCTTAAATAAAAAATTCATTAATATTTCATTGGAATATTTTTTGATGAATATACCCTTTTCATTTTGAAATAACTTATTTAATATCCTAAAATTTCAACAAAAAAAAGAAATAATTTTGTCTAAAATTAACCTTGAAAACATTAAAACAATTCTTTAAATCATTGAACTACCAGGATGATGGTAAATTTCGCTCATGAATTGTACATTTAAATATACATTCCTTTCACATATTCGTTAAAAAGAAAAAAAATACATTATTCAGAAAATGAAAAAAAGATTCCCTTTAAAGCATTTTTTAAAAAGTAAAACATGGTTACAAGAAAATTTTGGAAAAAAAATATATATTAGAAAAATATTCTTGAAATGTTTTTAAAAAAACATGGATATGAAAGAATATAGATTCCTGAATAATATGGACATAAATCCTTTTTTCTAGAAAACATTTTTTCAATCGTTATAAGTACCAAAGATTAGAAAATGGTAAAATTACTAAAAAATTAAATTAATAAGTAGTGGAAAATAAATTTCATGATATTATTTTTATTTCTAAAATTAATGATTTTCATGAAAAACATGATCATAAACAACCCCGATAAACAATGATAATATAAAAGAAAACCTTGGTCTCAATTTTGATTTTCATTGAAACAACACTAAACTCATGTATTATGAATTAAAATTTATTATATCATTTTTAAATAACATTTACATATTTATAATATCATATATGACCCAATTATAACATTTCAATACCAATTTATTAGTAATTCATTATTAAAATTGTCATTTCTGGGAGACAGCTATTTAATATTTCATCGTAGTTTCAATTAAGATGTTTTGATCCCTGTATATTAATCAGGGATAAAAAATTTAAATAATATAAAAAATTATATATATATATATCATATATATAGATTATATACATATTTATATTCATTCATTAATGTTAGTGATCGAAAATTATTTTATACCCTTCATGGAGACAATAAGTTTTACAAATGCTTAAACAGTATTTAAACTTCTATATGTAATAAATGAAAGAAAATAAAAAATAAATCATATTATAATATTCATTATATTATAATATCTATCAAATATAATTAAATATATCATTATTACCAACAAAAAATAATAATAATTGGAAAACAAATAATATCACTTCATTGAGTTGGTAATCCCCATGTAAGCAAAAATGATATTATCATTTTCGAATGGAAGGTAAGGTAATAATGTATGTGATATATTATTATTTTATAAGAATATTTATTTCATAAATTTCATATAAAAAATTTAATACATATTAAGAACCATCAATGGAAAATGATTATTAATGATGAATTGTATTGCTATGAGAAGGCGAGATTCCATATGTATGGATGCATGATATAATCACATCCTATTTGATGGAAAAGAGGGTGAATAATGATAGTTACATAAATATAATTATATTAAATTATATTAAGGATACTTAATTAAGAATGTTCTTTATTAGTACCCAAGACTTAGTGGAGGTAGAATAAGAAATAAATTGAAAGGGGTCGGGTATGATGATTTCGTAATCTTTGGTGGGCTACATTTGGATACCATCTTAAGGAACCTTGTAATTGAATTTTTTTAATAAAATAACATATTATTAATGTATAGGTATATCTCTATGTGATTATTTTTGTTTTTTAATTTTTATGGATCAATGTTGTGTAAATAAGAGAAAGTTTGAGTGTCCATTTATAAGTAAGGGAGATGGAACACAAGGAATTTCTAAAAAGATTGAAATATATATTCCAGAAACATGATTCAAAATGGATATCTATTTGAGGGTGGGATAGTTTATGTAAAAATATATCTTTATAATAGGATTTAATCATTCTTAATTATAACTATTACCCTTATATATTTGTTCAACCCCCGATAAACCTGTCTTAACCTTAGTCAGGATAAATTAGATTAACTGTTTTTACTACTCATTATCACCTGATATTAAGGTAAAAATATTTCATAATATTATTTATTCTGATCAAATACATATAATACATTTTTTCAAATTCCTTTCTAAAATCATTTGAATTTAATTTTAATTAATCCTGTAAATTGTAACAAAAAGTAGATTTCCAGAAAATTTGTTTCTTATTTAAAATGATTTTTATACCAAAATACAATATTGATTTTTTAAAATGATCTCAACTAGATTATAAATAATATTAATGAACTATATTTATTTTGAAATCATATCAAAAAAATTACTCTTTTTAAACTCTTTAAAATAAAATTGAGTTTTCAATAAAAAATGTTTTGAACAATTTATTGAAAACCCATTCTTTTATATAATTCATAAAAAATAATACTATTATAATTTTGAAGTGATTATTTCAAAAATTTATTTATTTTTTAAATACATTTTCTCGAAGTTGAAAATATTAATTATCTTATATTCTCATTAATATTAATAAAAATAATTTTCTAGGAAAAATCAATTATTAATGCTCATAATAACTGTAGTAAAAACTGAGTACTTATTTATGAATTTCATTATCTAAATCATGCATATTTTTTTTAATATGTGGTTATTCATTCTAATTCAACTAATATAATAGATTTTTTAGAATGGTATACTATATCACAGTTCATTTAGGCCCAGGTTTGTGTGTATTGAAAGCAATGAATGAAATTGAATTTATTTGAAACGAAATGTAACAGAAAATCTTAGGATGTTACATTATAACCCCTTAAAAATAATTTAACACATGAAATTCAATTCATATGATATAAATAAGAAATTATATCTTTTTTTCATCACATTCATGGTTTCCCAAGTGACTTCATTGAGTTTTATATTCATCCAGAGAACATTTACCATTTGAGAATTATTATTCTATAGCAATTTATCTCTACAATCCACGATTTCAAAAAGTTTTCATCTTATAATAAATCATGGTCTATTTGTATAAATTAATAGTTTATTATATTTTAATAATCATCTATGTACATTCTTTTTTGTGAAACTTGAATCAAACCATTAACTAGATAGAGGTTTGGTGGAAGCATAGAGTAATAAGATATCATCTCTAGTCGACCAAACCCACATAGAATAAAATATACCTAGGGCTCAGATTTCAATTATCTTTGAATGTAATAACCTTATTTCATAGGGATATTAATGGGAATACCTTCTCATAAATTTTTAATTCATATTTTCTATCATAATTGTCAGCATTACATTTCTTTCAACACTAATATGCCTTGATTTGATGTTGAATGGTTATTAATTTCTCAATAATATTCCCATCTAGATCACATTCCAATAGAACTATTTCTCATATTTCAACCCTGAAATATGGAAAACTACAATTTTTTCATAATATGTATTTATAATGATCTATATGAATGTTCTAGTGAAATTTATTATTATAAGAAATATCAACTAAAGGATGGTGTGAATCCCAACAACCATCGTAATCCATAAAATAAGATCTCAGAATACCCATTAGGTTTTCAATATTTCCCCCAGACTATGAATTTATAGGAGGATGATAAACAGTAAAAAAATATCAATTTATATTGAAAATTAATTCCTCAAAATGAGGAGATTCATTAAAATGTTTTACTCGAGGAAACCTTACCACTTCATTAATATATATTTTTTATATATTGTCAATGGATAAATCACCTATTATAAAAATGAAATGTACTAATGTCTTAAGAATATTTAATATATCCCAAAATAAATTATGGAATTTATACATTTCTGGAGTCATATGAAAAAATCCATGGTTTTGTTTTGACATTTCCATTTTGGAATGGGTAATGGTTGTAATATCCACATATATTTCTATCACCAAGCCTTAATATTAAAACATAAAAAGAACAAAGATACATAATATTCAATATATATATTCATATTCTAATACTGGAAATACTCTTTCACACCCATATATATGTTTATACTTCTTGGATAAAAAGATAATGATGAAATTTGAGCTTTGTCTAACAAATTCTTCTCCAATTATGGTATTAACGAGAAATAAAGATAGTTCCTAAACCTTACCACTCCATCACAATAACATTTTACATTTGTAAAGTTTATAATCGGAATTTTCATCTCCACACAATTCTTTTTCACCCCATTAATCATCAAATTGATAGATTTTATATCACTAGTTTTGAAAGATATTATTTCCCCATTTCTATTGTGATTTCAAGTTCTATTCTATTTAAATTTATAAATATAGAATTTTATAATATCTAAGTCATTGGTATGCGATAATGATCATTTTGACTAAGAGAACTGACAAAATTTTAACATTCCAATCCAGGTAATGTATTAAGTAGTAATAATCATTTATTAAATACAACCATATTATATATATAATATTAAACTCTTTCTAAGTGAATTTATACTCTTAAGATTTATGATGGGGATATATATCACACCATTCTCTATAAAGATAATTCTTAATTTCAAATGATGTGAAAAATACTTCTTATAACTCAAAATCCGTAGTTGGGTGATTTCCCTCAAGATCATTTAATTATCATGATGCATAAGCTATAATAATTTCATATACCATGTGTATGCATCCCAATACCTTCTGTGATGTATCACTAAAGATCAAAATACCTTCTCCACTATAGTTTAGTGTAGCTATAGGTGTACTAACTAGCCTTCCCAAAAGTTATATGAAATTTTATTCAAATTCATCTTTCAATACAATATGTTCTCCAATTTGAGTGAAATTGGTGAGTGGATTAGAAATAAATGAGAAATTCTACACAATTAATTGATAATATAAATTAAATCTATGAAAACTATGGATTTCAGTCACTGTGGTTGGTCTCGTCCAATATTTGATAACATCCATATTTGATGGGTCCATCGATATACCCTCACCTGAGATTATAAGACCAAAAAAATTATAGCAAAAAATCACACTTGGTAAATTTTAAAACAAATAATATTTTCTTGGGGTCTTGAGTACAATAATCTAGTTATCTTCATGAAATTCCTTAATTTTGGAGTAAATAATAATATCATCGATAAATACTACGAAAAACTAGATAAGGTAGTCCCTAAAGTCTATATTCATTAAATCCATGGAGATAGAGGAGAAATTAGTTGAAACAAATATAATCACTATAAATTCATAGGCCCTAGACCTCATATGGATGATTTTGTATGTATGTCATCAATTTTGATCATTGATTTATAATATCTAGATTGATGGTGGATCATGGAAAATCTTTTATATACTTGAAATTGATCAATTAAAACATCGATACGGGGTAGAGAATACTTATTATTGGTTGTTATCTTTTTTATTTTTTGATAATCAATATACGGTCTCCTTGATCCATCTTTTTTCTAAAAAAATAATAGGTTCTCCCCATTGTGATAAACATGACCGAATAAACCCCTTATCAATATTTTCATGGCGTTTCTTCTTTAATTACTATAACTCAATTGGGTTCATTCTATATGGAGTCATTGAATGTAGTGTAGAACTAGGAATTAGTTCTATTGAAATCTTATATTCATGATTTGGTGAATACTAGACAACTCTTCCAAAATTATTTTAGGAACTCTCATATAATAGGCTTATATTTGAGGTTCGTATTCTCTACATCCTTCTAAAATAAACTCCCTCTTTGAATAAAAATCATGAAATATGAAATGGATGTAGTTTCCATTGTATGTTCATAATTATCATCACATCAATAGATGATCATAGGTTGTATTGGAATATTAAATGTGGCTTTCCATCCTCGTTTATTGTTATAGATTTTATAAAAAATCTAATCAATAACTAAAATAACATAAAATATATCTTTCAAAAGATATTCATAATATGAATTAATAAAAAAATATGATGTATGCCCTTCCATAGTCTAAGATTCAGCCTTTTTAAGAGGGAATTGACATAGATAAGGCCCAAATTCGTCACATCTAAAAAATATATAAGTGTTTCCCTATGATTAAATTATTTCCTGATATCATACATCTCATTTTTCCTCATTAATTTATTTCTCAATTGCCTAATTTTAAACACATAAAACAATTTCACATTCCTTTGACACATTCTCTTGGGTGTGAATTTTAAAATCTCTAAAATGAAGGTAATTAAGAGAGCTTATATCCATAGTCCCCAACACCTGATCTCTCAACGCACACTATTCTTCTCTTCATTGATAAGTATTATATTTGATTTTGTAACATGTTGTTAATCATTTATCATGTTTTTATATTAGGCATAATCATAGTATAATTTACTCTAATCATAATCTTATTTGGTTTCTTATAATCACTACATTATTCATTACATTCAACATAACCAAGGTTCATTCTTGTTCTATATGATGATAGTAACCAAAAATCTTAGTATGAGAAACAATAAACATTGTGGGAAATAATCTAATCATGAAAATAATTTATAGGATATCTAAATATTTAAAATTTATTTTCAATATATAACACCTTTGGATTTACCATGGTTATCCATGATTATCATCTATTCAAAATAAAATATGGGTTATCCTTAGAATATAACCTGACAGTGTCAAACTATGTTTGTATTAAGATCACACCCATTATGCACCACAATTACGATTGAGATATACCAGACCAACTCTTTTTCAGTTTAGTACCACTATATGAATCTATTATAATACCATGGCCACCAATAGTAACCAGATGAAGATATATTTTTAGGAAAACTATATAATCTCTTCCTTAAAAAATATTAGGACATCAGCGAATACATAAACATATCCCTAAGGGTTTCACCACTACTATCTAATACTAATATTCAAATATCGAATAAACCCTAACCTGACACCATCAACAGAGACTCATAATTTTCAGAAATGTATTTTTCATCTATTTAGAAGAATGTTTAATACATAACATTATGAACCATGCTAGGATAATGTCGGTTCAATCTTTATAGAAACATGGAAAAATGAAAAACGTATTTGCAATAGTCGTTTATCATCTCTAACAATGTTATTTATAATTATAATCCTTCTTAAACATATCATACGTAACACATTTTTTGTAACCCAGGGAAATGAATCATAATAAAGGTTGCACAAATATGCTCATTAACGGTAAACAAGGGAGATATAAATGGTAAATTAATCATAAAGGAGCATTAGGCTTTGTGAACAAGATATTTACATTTTAAAACCATACCTAGTATGACATATATCATAATATATTTTCATTCAATAATGATAATAATATCATAAGACATTTTTTTAAAAGTTTAGGTTCATTTTCCTCTTTATTGAAGCAGTAACACAATCAATGGTAGAGGTTACAACACCAAACAAAAAAGACACATCATTGACCATGAAGAACAAATTACCCGGTTATAGAACGGGTACTCATGTGGTGATAGGGAATTCCCCCCCCCCCCCACTCCACTTGGATAGTGACCTCTCTTCCCCTTACATGCATCCACGAGCTATCTACATCATCTGTAGCAATGGGAGTAGAGAAAGAGGTAGTTGGATCATCATTCTTTGATACTGTAGTGATAAAATCAAATGGATTTTATGCTATAACATTACAATTCACTTTCTCATTTGGTGATGCAGTAATCTGTATTGGGGTTAGAACTTCTTTTTCCTAAAAGTCAGCATCTTTGTCTAATATTTTGGTGAACACATCCACAATTTCATTTCTGATTACACCCAAAGCTTGCAGAAAGGAGGGGTCTCCAGGAATAATTGTCACAACATGACAACATGAGAATGCTGGAAAAGAAGGTTCTATAGCCGTAATTAAAGGGTTAAAAAAGAATGATGGAATTCGAATTTCAGTTTGAGTAGGGGGATTTACTTTTCCTCATTGTTGATTGGAATTATCCTTCGCCAAGGTTGTAGCATCCAGAATAATGTTGCCTTTTCTCCATTTTAGAGCATACATCTTCTGCCTTACTCTCTCATTAACTATTTTGTAATCCAGTTGTTCATTATTTTTATTAATATCTTCTGATTCTGAGTTATTTTCATCCTTTTCTTTTTATTCATGCAAATAAACTCAAAATGAGAGATTTAATTCAAATTTTCAGGTTCCTTCTACAATATCAACCCACCTATCATTCAGTACTCTAACCATATTAGGAGAGAAAGGTTATACCTATTCTACGTGGGAGCACTAAATTAGTGGATGACCAATGGTGTTCATCACTGGTTGGGGTTGCACATTCTAGGCATTTTCAGAAGCATTTATTTGACCCTCAGGGATTGAAGGTTCCCCTGGGTGTTGATTCATAATAGAAGAACATTCTTAAGAGGGCTTGAGTTTTACCTTTCTTCTACATTTTGTTTCATCATGTCCTCTCAGCATGAAATTTATACATTTAGTACCTGATAAACATACAAATATATAGTTTTCTTTTATACCATATATTTCACAAAGCACAAGTAATTCTCCATACATATTTCTTAAACTGATTTCATCCTTAGAGGTGGAGTGAACAACTTTTTGAATCAATGTGGAAACTTAGTCTACTTCTACTAACATTATTGAAAAATGACCAAAGGTAGTTCTCTTAGTGTCTTGGTCCATAGGGATTGGGATTCCTAATGCAGTGGAAATATCCAATAGAATTTTCGAATTATATAAAACCCAATTTAAGCTAGATATATTTGTCCAGACTTGTGAAAATGTGTCTTTAATGTCATGAAGTCTAAAGTTAGGTGACTATTTATTGATCCTAAGTGTTATAGGTTTGAGGATTACCAACCAACAACCCCAGGCATGAAATTTCAATTAATAGGAAAGAAATAACCAATTGAAAAATCCCCTCCCAAACGAGACACATTTAAACTCACTGAAGACCCAAATTATAGATTGACGGGGAACTGGGTCAGAAAATTTGCATGGTTTCATTCCTTTGGAAAGAGAAATACGTGAGATGAATGAATTCTTACATAGTTCTAACCTTTTAGTGATTACAATATCTGATGGGGAGACATTAGATGTGGAACCCTTTCGAATAATTGGTTGCGGGATGCGAATCTCTGGGAAGAAAAAGGAGCCAGTAGGAAAACCAGTGGAAGAGATGAGCTGATTTTTCATATTCCAAGCCCTATGCCTATCCTTCGGTAACCAAAGAGAGAAATTGTGCCAGGAATTATATGAGGAGAGATTCAATCCTCTTGGGTGAGAGATATCTACCCATTCGCTAGTCCACGAGGGTTTTGTATTGCGCACCTCCATCAGACATCAATCTATCATCTTAAGAAGATCATAAGACAGGAATCATAAATGAATCAAATAACATGAGTCACGAGAGCATAACATTACCATAATAAATTATTTGGCGGCATATACATAATCATAGAAAATAATATTCTTAGAAAATTTTCACTAAAAATTCTACCATATTATATTAGGTTCAGTCTACATTCCTCCATATCCTTAGTCAATGTTCACTCACAAGAATATCATTGTGCTGAAAGTCCCCCACTGGACATGTTTATGTCCCAATTCTAGTCAGTATAATATCATGTAATATCCATATTCACAAAATTAGATAGAGGGATATATAATTCTCAGACCACTAGTCAAATAATTATAATACATTAATATTTTTTACACAACATCATAAATCATTTATCATATATCATACCACACAAAAATTAAATGATGTTTATAAAGGTTTTAACATTTCATCAAAAGGAAACCCCATTGGAAACATATGTGATTCATAAAAATATAATAATAATAATATAAAATCAAGGTAATTAATGAGGATAATATTATTGGATTATATACCAAGTAATGTATAAGTAACATAAAAAGATGTTATCATAATTGAAAATTCTATTTAAATTTTAATTTGAATATTTCATGCGTAAAATACATTTTTCATTTTGAAATAACTTTTATAATATCTTTAAATTTCACATATATTAGGCAAAAAAATTCATTTGAAAGGAACCTTGTAAACACTTAAATGAATTTTTAAATCATTGAGAAATCATGATTATAGGAAATTTTATTCATGTAGTGTATGTTAGAAAAACAATCCCTTTACATTATTAGTAAAACATAAATAGCATCTCATTTAGAAAATGATAAGAATATTCATATTAAAAAAATTCATAATTAAAACATTCTTAAAACGGAATTAAATTTTGAGAGTAGAAAAAAAATTATATAAAATGGTTTCAAAAACATGTTTATTAATGAACAAATATTGAGAAATAAAAAGGATATTATGTATGATTATATTGAAAATAATATCTCCATAATTTCAAGTAGTAAATTGAAGATTTTTTTTCTATTAACTAGATATTCCATGAATTACCATGGCAGATGAAATTTAATGGGTTTATTTATTGGTATATATGAAATTCCATCATTCGAAACATAATCATTAATAAAATGAGTAAACAATGATAATTGAATAGAAACCCCTTATATAAATTTTGAATTGATTTGAAAGAACTCTAACTTCATATAAAACAAATTTAAATCTATTATAATTTTTTAAAAAATAAACATTTAAATATTTATAATAGCATATATCATCTACTTATAATATTTCAAAATCCATTTATTAATAACTGATTATTAAAATAATAAATATTAAGTATTAACTTTTTAATTTTATGTGATAGGTTCACTACAGTGGATAAAGAATTCATGAATTGGTAATGGTTACATCATTTAATTAATATCAATATTAATATGAATGTTAAATATTTCATAAATCATATTGGTTACCATTGTAACCCAATAACTTAGCTGGTCTTGACATATCCCGAATGGCATTCCAAATCCCCATGGGGTAGTGAATAAAACCTCTCATCATGAATTATGAATGATGGAATGAATTTTCCAAAACCCAAACAGAATAAATATAAATAAGTTAATATGAATACAACAAAAAATCCACAATGAGATATGTACCAGATGTTATGTAGGTAAGAAAACCAAAAGTACCACCATGAAGTACCATAAAACTTGATAAAAACCCATGTCCCGGTGAAAAAAACTATCTAACATGAAGGAAAAAAATCTAGAACCACCTTCAAGTGGAACATTACTCTTTCTCTAACCTAGAAGGAAATACTCTACAAACACCAGAAGCTACAAGTAATGTGTGATCTAAAATACCAGTAGGTTATCACCAAGGATTCCGAAATATGATTCCATAATTAATTATGAAAATAAATCCTTCAATTTTAAATAAATATGTGTTTAATTTAAAAAATATTTAAAATATTCATTCATTACATTTCAAATGATGGAAATATATTAAAAAACATCCTAATAAAAAATTTAAATACAAATATTTATATAAATTAAGAAGTATTTTTTAAATTAGGTTACAACAAATAATGGAATATATTTCAAAATAAAAACAAATGTGTAACATGGTATTCATTCAAACTCTGTAATAGTTCTAGGATATGAGACCCCCTCATAGTCAAATTGTTTTCTTGATATATTGTGTACACATGTCCCTCTAACACATGTAAAATAGTCCTCATCAACATCACATTAAGGATGTGTCATGTTTCATATATATTGATAGTGTTGTAAAGTGATAGATTTTTTAACCAAATAACTCACTAAAAACCGATGATTTTATGTGCTATAATACTAATATAATAATAAAAATTTATGTTACAACAATATAAAAAACATTTACCCCCTTCTTCTATTAAAGAATTCCCAATTTCTATTTATAATCTTATATGATGTTTTCTAATCCAATAATGCATTTTTCCAAGATAAAACAACTAAGTGTCTATCAAACCCATTTTTAATCCATTTTAATCTAATTAATTATTGAAATAAACATCGTAACATCAATTTGAAAAATTATATTCAATAATTTAAATATAATATATTTTCAATAAACGTTACAAACACCCACCAAGTATATGGAATTGGGGTTTTTTCCAATTTCATGCCAAATCCTATTTCAAATTCCCAAATCAATGGAATTGGATTTTTAATAATTTAATTGAATGAAGTTTATTAAAAATTAAGAAATTGAATCTAAATCATGAATTTTTTTTGTTAATCAAAATTGATCATCAAAACAAAACCACCTATCTTATGATCGCAGGATCTCGAAGCATAAATCCCTAATAAGGAAGTTACAAAAAATAATTCTTGTAATGATTATATGAGAGTCAAACCATCTCTGAATATTTGAAAAAAATAGCTATTAGATACCCCCACAACATAGAGATCTATAAAACCCTAGGGTGGAATGATGAGAGAGTGGGAGAGAGAAAACAAGAAGAGGAAACTTTTTGGCATGATATAGAACATCATTTGGGTAGCTTTCATTTGCTTCTAGACAGGTGTAGAAGGTTTAAAATTGATATTTAGGAGCTCCACTAACCTATTAAATCTTGTAGGGGCCTAATCAGATTGATAGGTGGATAAAAGGGGGGTTCGAGAATTTTCATATTAATTTTCAAATTAATTAAAAGTCACAAGCATGGTTTCTTTGAGGGGGTTTCACGGCTTATAAAACAATGTGCCCCAACTGTGAACCCGCATGAAAAGGTGTTTATGTTTTCTAATATGTGGGTGCATAGTTTTCTCATTGTTTTATCCAACCACGAAAACCCCCACTTCCTAGGTTTTCATGATATGAACTATTAGGTAATATGGTTTGGGAAACCCGTGTGCCAAATGTGAATATCCCAAAAGACATTTCATGTTTTAAAAAAATCACAAAAGATCCATTAAATGAATCAATAACACATAATGATAAAAATAAGGGATTATATATACCTGTAAATAGTAACCTGATGTTACAACCACCCCTCCAAATAAATATTCTTTCCCGAAAAAGTCTATTAAGAAACTTCAGTGGAAAAATGATGAGACCACTACTCTATCTTCAATGCCTCACCTCCCCCCCAATTCCATGAGAATCAGAACTGTGATTCCATGGAACTCAAACCAAAGGTATCATCAACCCACAATGTAATTTGGGATTGGAATCAACTATCATGATTGCATTCTCTATCACTAAAAAATAAAGTTTTACCTCAAGATCACCCCATCTCAGAACAGGAAATGCATAAGATATATATTTTTAAAACAAGGATATATAGAACATGTAATGTATCAACATCAACTATGGTGGATGTTATCGATGGTAAAAAAAACATTCCCCACCTACTAAGAAACCCCAAGAGGTCCCAGAAAATGAGTATCAATTTTATCGTGCATACTAATCTATTGATGACCCAAAATTGGTAAAACTTTTAAAACACATTTTCATAGATTGAGAAATACAACATTCTGTGATGCCAATCAGAAAACGACTAATGCTAACATTATTCCATCAGCATTCTATGATAAAAAAATAATCTTTTATGTAGATTCCTGATCAAAACTCATTTCCACAAGGAATTTTCATTGATCTCTAACAAAAACAATTGAGATTTATATGTTTAAACATACATGGAATCAAAAAGATCCATTCTAATCACAAAATTTTAAATATTTTTATAATAAAATAAAACCATCCCTAAATGATCATCCAAAGCTCCACCAAAGTCAAGGACATAAGGATAAATCATATACTTAAGAATCAGTAGATATATTTATGTGTGTAAATCTAACTGTGGATGGTGTTCCATACAAAAATGGACATGAGATCCTAATGCCTAATAAAGGCCTCCATAAAAGAGATCAGTGGACCTAGGATCCCTATTAGAGACTATAGTATATGGAACACCATCAAAATGAACAATCGCTTTTACGTAGATACTTACGAACTCCAAAACCATGTCTATATCACTAATGGTTTTATAGTGAACCGATTTAATCAGCCTATAAATCACAAACATTTTCAAATTATTAATTCTTTATGTACAAAAAAACCTAATCATAAATTCGATCGAGATCTCATCCAACATCCCAGTAGGCACAATAAGTGGAAGAATAAAAGCTAATGGTTTTTGGTACTCTACCTTGACTTGTTAGTATATTTTGCATTGAGAAAAAACATCATCAATGAAATCTCTCATACCTAGACACCCAAACCTTTTCCACATGTCATCACAAATATTTAGGGTTTATGGGTTCACTGTCCACAGGGTGTATGGAAATTTCCCTTCAAATATTTTATTTCCACTAACATTAAAAAAAGTGATTAAAATATAATAGAATTTCATAAATGGAAAATGAATATCCTATAATAGTATCCCCATCATATAGAGAGCATATAATTCAATAGAACTCTTTATAAAGATGTTGTTCTTGAATAATCATCTCAAGAAGTTCATAGGCCAACTTTTCACTGGTTAAGGAATCATGATTCCCTGGTTCTCAAACTCTAATATGAAACTTTTAAAAGATAGAGATAAAGTTGAACTCATCTAAATATTATTTCATGGCATGGGTGGATGTTTCTTGATCAAACCATATATAATGAGAATAGATTTCTATTTGGTAAGGATATGTCATTGTCAAAATATTATAGGTATTCTACCCAAATACTCTGGAAGAGATTCCCATGTTCTTTTTTTGAGAATATATAACTTATGGTTTTGTGTACATAATACATTGTAAACCATTCTAAAAAATTAATGGTTTAAAATCATTAGAATTTGAATATTATCTAGATGTTCAAGGTCATGGGATTGAAAATTATTCTATTGGGACCAAAGATGACGATATCTATATGCAATGAAATGATCTTTCTATATAAGAGCACATCCCAAACCTAAATCTGATGCATCACGGAGGACCATATATCCCTACACAACCTCTTGAAGTGTCCAAACCAGTATAATAGTCCAAATATGTTTCATCTCAGAAAAAGAACTCTGATATTTTTCATCCTAATAAATATTTACTCTCATCTAAGTTAGAGATGATATCAAAAATGACTTTGTGATGTCATTGACAAAATGGTTATAATACCCTGTTAAGACCATGATTCTATGAAACTAGAAAACCTTTTGTGGTTATTTCCATGCCTCACATGCCTTCACCTTCTAAGGATTAACTAATATACCATGTACTAACCCCACATGTCCCAAGAACATCACTTCCTGAATCAAAAAATTACATTTTTATAGCATGGAATGATGTTAGTGATTTTTCAACAATTCAAGAACTACTCTCAGATTACATACATGATCCTCCTCAAAAATAGAGTAAATGTGGATTTCATCCCCAAATAATACCACAAACGTATCAAGGTACTCATGGAAAATCATGAAAATAAAAGAAATAAAACCAACCAGAGCATTGGCCAGACCAAATGGCATGAAATGGGTACTCATGATGGCCATTTCTACTACTAAAGGATGCTTTTTGATTGTTAGATTCTTTTATCTTCAATTGAGGGTAACAAGATAAAATATAAATCTTCAAGAACCACTTTTCGCCTGTAAAATAATCATTAAAAATCATTAAGCAATTAAAATGGATGCATGTTCTTTAATGTAACTTGATTGAGTTTTCCATAATCAATAAAAAGAAGAAGCTAGCCATAAACTTTCTTGGGAATGAGAGATGGCGCTACCAAAGGAGACACACTCAGTGGTATAAATCCTTCCTATAGAAGATCTTTCAACCAAGTCTTCAACTATCTCATTTCATATGGTTCTATATATTAATAATAAATAAAAATTGATTGAGTTATAGATTATAGATCGATAAAAAAATATTCCTCCCCTACCAGTGGAATATTAGAGAAGTCAGAAGGGAACATATCAGGAAACTCGATTAAAACATGGTGGTTCTAAAATATTCTAACTACTGATAATAAGAAAACACATATATCATGTTTCCCAATTCTAGATAATGTGTTCCTACACTACTCATCCAAGGGTCCCTTTCTCTATTAATGACATGGTATACCCCCTATGTTGATGTAAAGGATAACTGTTGAAGAAAAAAATCAATTAGGGATTTATTGGAAATAAGAAAATCTATCTCATGTATGACTTTAGAGGGTTTCTTGTCGAGAACATGGAAATATGAAGAAATATACATATCTAATGATGGGAAAGCATAAACAAAACTATAGATACATTTTTATCTCTTCATTTTAAGGGGTGAGTAATATCCATCACATAACATGAATGATTTATAGGATGTGTCATTATATTTAATATATTATTTTAAATAACAAAATGAAATACACCAATATCAAATACTAAAATCACTAATGAAGATTCTATAATGCTTTTACCTATCACTATCACTATAGCCATTTTTTATTCCATTGTAGACTCTTCCACTGCGTGAAGAAGATTTGTTCAAGATACTTGTGGTAGGAACCCCTTTATCTGTGAAGAATTTGATCTCACCATATTTTTAATCAGTACGGATGATATCGATCTAATACATAGATTGGGAGGGCATGGAAGAACTTATAAAAGTGACCTGATCATTTGTAGGAACTGCATAACAGGGGTTTGTTAGCGCAAACCCTCATTGGGTGCCCTATCTTTCGATGCTAGTAGGAAATATTGGGTTCTCTATCATTAACTGTAGGAGTTTGATAGGAAAAAAGCTATTTAAACCCACCATTATAATTATCTCACTTTCTAGTTCATTTAGGGGAATTCACACTGCCACATGGAGAACACGAAACTCATGTCAACCCTAAATTTCTCGGTCAATCCATTACGAACATCAATACTCAATCCAACATGTCAATTTAAGAGGGAGGAATACGTATGAAGCCTGAATGTGAATATTAGATACACATCCCATATCGATCAATCAAGTATTGAACTTTTCATTCAATAAAATATATAGTGAATACTACAGAAGCATTGGAAAAGATTCATTTTCTATCTTGTTCATGTCTGTCATATCGATATGGAAAAAATCAAAAGGCATGTCCAACATCATCATCTCTAGATATATGTAATTGGTGAAAAAACATCTAAATCCTTAAACTCTAGGACCTGAAGCTTCGTCTGTATCATCATCATGTCCCACCATCTCATGATCAGTCTCACCAGCATGAAGGTGTCAGACATAACATTAATCTCAAAAAGTGCCTCCAATAACTTAAACGTACTTTCAATATAGCTCAATCATTCCACATCCCCTTGAGGATAATTATATCCTCTAAAAAATTATGTGTTTTAGAGAAGGAACACCTAATAGTTATTCTAGAAAGAAACACTTTGAGGTTCCATAGATAGATCATGAATAGTAATTGATAGTGGTGTCATTCACAGAGCTTAGATAGTACACACAATCACCTAAACCAAATTTTGGTCCACCATATGATTTACCTAAATTACTTCATCAATATCTTCCTTAAGGATAAATTTTGTATGTATTCTCGAATAGATGATACTAAAAAATATTAATATAAAACATTAAAGACATCAGGGTAACACTCAAATAGAGAAACAAGGTAATTTAATCCCTACAAATAGACAAAAAATATTTTGATTTCAATCCTAAAGGACTATAACTAATCTTGAAGATGTATTGTTGTAAACTAACTCTGATGACTTAAGGCTCATTACAGTGAGAGATATCTACGATCTCAATTTACACAACATCATGTATCCTGAAATGAATACAAAACTACGTAATTAAATCATGGAATGATGAAAAAATGAACCTTCAATACTACTATATAATGAACCATCCCATATACCAAGTTAATCTGATAACCAAGCTAGTTTTAAAATATCCCAATGGGATTTCTTGATACCTATAGGATAGAGACTATAACCTGGAATCATAAAATATGAAACTAATAATTAATTTTCCACAAACAACATGGAAGAATGATAGACAACTTTTTGTGAATACATGAAGATCAACACACGGAGAAGTGTAATAAAAGTCAAATAGGTATGAAAACACATAGTACCATCACAATGTATGAGAAAATAGGATAAGAACCCATATCCCAACTGAAAAAACTCCCCAAGACAATGGAGAAACAACAAGAACCACCTAAATTTGATGTTTTAACCATGCCCAAACCTTGAATGAGATAATATACAAACACTGGAAGGAACAAGTAGTGTTCTAGCTAAAAGACAAGTATCCTCTCTCCTATGATTCCATTATATGATTCCATAATTAATTAACCCAATACAGCTTTCAATTTTATATAAATAGACATGTAATTTCAAATGTATATATAAAAAGAAATCGTGCTTTGCCTTTCAAATGATGGAAATACACGAAAAAATTGTATTAATAAAAATTTATATAAAATAAATTATATAAATTCAAAATTCATGCCTATAATGGTTTAAAAAAAACAATGTAATATATATATTACAAACAAACAGTAAATGTTGGAATATAATAAAGGGTATAATAGATCCATGCTATGGGACTCCTTAGAATAAATTAGTTGTCCCAAAATTATGTTTACACACGTCCCTCTGACACTCTTAAAAGGGCACCCATCACCATCTAATTGAAGATGTGTCAGGCTACATATGTATTGTTAGTGTTGCAAAAGGGATAGAGTGTTTTCCTGAATAAATCACTAAAATATTCGGCGTGTATGTTCTCTAATAAAAATATGTTATTTTCAACTAATTTTAGAATTTTTTAAAATAAAATTCAACCCATTCATCCATTTCAGATATTCCAATTTCAACATTAATACTAGTACATGTGTTTTTAATCAAATAATGCATTTTTCTAATATAAAGCCACTAGGTTTATATCAAACCCATTTGAAAGAATTTTTCTAATACAATTATTGAAATCAATTTCATAAAATTAACTTCAAAATTTAAATTCAACAATTCAAATATCATATATTTTATATCAAATTCACTAACACACCCCCATTCAAACAAAATATGAGTTTTCACAGTTTTGAGTTAAATCCATGTTCCAATCCCTATTTTAATGGAAATTGAATTTTAATAATCAAATTGAAAGAAATTTAATATAAATAAATAAATTTAATATAAATCAATCAATATAGGGTTAATCAAAATTGGCCATCATAATAGAACCACCTACATTAGGATCATGGGATCTAGAAACATAAATCCTAAGTTGGAAAACTCTAACGAGGAACAACAACAATGTGTATACAAGACTAAAATATAGATTAAATATAAAATACCAAGGTTATTAGATCCTCTCAAAACACATATATATACAAAACCCATGGGTTGAAATAGGATATAGTTTCAGAAAACTAACAGAAAGAGGAAACAGATTGGGAATAGTTTGAATGTCATTCTCTATGATTCGATTCGATTTTGGGTGGGTGTAGATGGGCCAAAATTGATGTGTGGGGGCTATACAGACCTACTAAATATTATATGGGTTGAATAAGCTTAATCAGTGGATAAAAATGGGGTTTGGTAATTATAATGTTAATTTCTAGATTAATGAATATCATAGTGCATGGTTTCTTTGAGGGGGTTACAGGGTTTGTCAAACTATAGGCACTAATATTGTGCTGCCTAGAAATGTGGTGAACGGTTTCTATTAGGTGGATGCACTATTTTTAAAACTTTTTCTAGTCATTCCAAAATACACATCCTAGTTTGTCACAGATTTCCCCAGTAGGGTTTATAGTTTTGGAGAATTTTGTGCCAACTGTGCACAACAAAAAATCCTTCCAAAATATTAAAAAAATCACTTAAAACACCCTGAAATGAAACTAGAACAATGAATAATAATAATTGGTGTTTGTTAATACCAAAAAATAATAAAATTATGTTAGAAAATATATTCATTATGTAGTTATTTAAATTCATCCTCAAAAGGAATATATATAAAAATAATTTATACCATCCATGAATATGGTAAGTCATATACATGAAAGAATGTTATTTCTCATTTAAAATGATGGAACCAAAAAAGAGAAAAAATAATTTAACTTCAAAAAAACTATTATATGAAATATACAATATATATTCACAAAAAATATCATTATTATCATCCATGTAATATGTAAATGTAAAATAAATCATATCACTACGTAGAGGTGGTAGTCTACACGTATGCATGAGCGATGTTATCATTTCACTATAGATAGGAAGGTAAAAATATAGACACGGTGTCACAATTTAATAGTCATAATTATGTAATTGATATCATATATAATCTCTAAACCAATCATAATAACCATCACTGAAAATTAATTATGGAAAATGAATTTTATCGCTATGTGGATGTGTTGGTCCACAGGTACGTGTGTGTGATATCTTCACTTACCATGTGATGGGATTATAGAGACTAAATATGGATGTCAAATACTAATCAAATTTCATATTCATATGATAATAATGTTATTATTTTATGATTAATAATATATTTCGGTAAGAGGTATAAGAATAAATAAATTGTTAGAGGTCGGTTAGGATAACCACAAATACTTCAGTTAGCCCCCTTTAAATTCATACTTTAAAATCCTTTGAATAGGATTTTAGGAAGGTTCAAAGTCCATTTCAAGGCTTATTAATTTTATAAGATAATTTTTTGTGTTTTGGTTAAGTTATAATTCTCAATGTTTTGTGACAAAGAGAATGGAGGAGAGTCCATTTATGAGTGTGGGACAAAACAAACATGGAATTTCATATAAGATTAAAATATAATAATTTCACACTCAAGAGAAATTAATCCAAAATTATTTAATTTCGATGTTGGAATAGTATGAAGTCAAATTATTGTCATGCAATAGGATTTATACAAATGTTTTGGAAATAAACCCAAATCTTTGGGTTTAACCCCTTTGTAAAAAAATTTTATTCTTAATAATTTTATTTTTTTTTACTTTTTTACTATTCAATATGAGAACCATTTCTGTCAAAGTTGTCAAATAATATTTCTTATTTTTATTAATAATATATAATTAATTTTATAAGATTCATTTTGTAGTCGTGAAATGCTTTCAAATAAAATTTAACCCACAAATAGTGATGAAAATACGTTTTCCAGAAAAATGTTTTCTTAAGTATAAAAGGTTTTTATAAAAACATAATATATATAATTAATTAAAATTAACATAATTTAATTATTATTAATATATATGAACTGATTTTACATTAACATTAGTTTAAAACTAAATTAATCATTATAAACACTAGAAATGAAAATATTTTTTTCAAAAAAAAACAATATTTTCTATTATTTATTGAAAAAATAAATTTTAACATTAAACTATAAAACTTCATTCTAAGATAATTTTTACATGTTCATGCCAAAATTGAATTTTATTTTAAAAAATGACTTTCCTAAACGTATAAAATAAAAATTATATTAATTTCTCAAAAAACTATAAATAATATTTTTGAGGAAAATTCATTCTTAAATCATATATTAAATTTAATAAAAATTTATTACCTATTTGTAAATATATTTTCCTGATATAAAACCACTATAATTTTTTTATTGTGGTTTTTTTTACAACTGAAATATTAGGTTATAACACTATACTATATTATGATTCATTCAATATCTTGTTTGAATGTATCATAGTCTATTATAGAAATTACATTTGTTTGAAAACAAAATTATCATTAAAACCTGGTGTCTTACAAATACTCAGGTTTTCGAGTTACCAAATCTATAGATATAAGTATTTTCATGGTTGGTTACACCATAACAAATATATCCTTAAATATTTCTTAATCTAATTTGTAACATTTCGTTCTTGTCAAAAGAAATTCCCTCAAAACGCATTCCAAGAATAAGACCCCATTTTATATAATTTTATATTTTAAATGGATTAATAAGAATGTTGAATGGTCCTTGAAAACATGATATCCCCTATTGTGTCAACAATAATGGGTGCTTATGATCATATCTTTTTTTAGTATTATGGCACGGATGATGATCCATACTTCTTATATACATATTACAATTTGGTTTATAATTGGTGATTCTTCTTAGTAAAAGTCATCAATGAATCCTATGGTGATCAAGTAAAACGTGTTTTTTTCAAGGATCATGTTAAATTAGTGCTATATATAGATTATATGACTTTTAAAAATTTACATGAAGTATTATATGCAATAAATAAAAGGGAATTCATATATTTGTAATCCCCTATTAATATTTCATTATCGACAACTCACAGGTCCATTAATATGGACAAAGGTAAATGTGTAGCTTTATAAAATACTACCTGATATATAAATATTATGATACTATTTTATTAGACTAATTTATCACCTAATATAAATATTGAGTAAAATAGTATTGATAAAATTAATGTATAATTTATCAAGGGAAACATACATATTGGTAGTAATATTAATCTTAGTATATACCTATTTTAGTATAACCTATTTGATAAAAGGATACAACTAAAATCATGACACATTAATCGATTCATCCCAAAATTTCAATATTTTATCATATTTTTTAGTCAATTTCTACCTGATTTTAATACCAGGAGTTTCCTCTATCAGGATGCAATCAACATCAAACATAGGTTATTAATACAATTCAAACACCAAATCATGAAAAAAAATCATGAAAAAAATAATGTTATAACTACCTAATTTGAGGAAATTGAAACCCAATTTATATAAATGAAACTAGAGAATAATAGACACCCTATGAGGTTGATTTGACTCCTTATATTCCCATTTTTGTAAATATAATCTTATCAATGTTCAAATGCATAGGAGATCCTATCAGGACTCTAAATAAATTTACTTCTCAAGGAATCACACTAATTAAAAATTATAAAATATTGGAATTAACCATGATCAAATGATTCATATAGTCTTTGGGGGTCTAAAATGTTTCAAATATAGAATCCTTCTGACTAGGTTCAATGCTGGTTAAAAAGATCTACATTTGTAATTTCCTTATTAGTTTAGTGATAGAATATAGAAAATAAATATTACAAATATTATTAATTTCATCTTAAAGGATACAGATTGAGTCACCTGTATTATTTTTGGATTGAAGGGTCTTATTTAATAAATGGAAATATTAATTATTCATGTGTAATTAAAAGTTATTCATGTGGAAAACATGTAAATTAGATAGAAACTTCTAATGTCCCAAATAGGCCATTTCCAATATAAGCCATGGTGAATACCACCGATTGTATCAAAAAATCATACCAATAAATCTCCAAGTGGATCTTCAGAGTTTTAGGTAATTGAAGAAAATATATATGAGTTTATAAGGTGAACCATACTGAAAAATCAATAATCACTACAATCATAATAATGACATTATAAAAGTAAGAGTGATAACTTTTACTATTAAGCAATAAATAGTGATGTCACTATCCATAATGCATATTGATTTCAATGTAGTACCCAAACATAGATAATAGTTTAAATATATGTGATCTAATAAAATCATTAAGGATGTGATTAAAGACCAAATGTGACATAATTTTATATAAATGAAGAAAAAAATAATTATATCTTGAATTATTAGGATATAGGATACTTCTTTGCCATAGAAATGTTTTCTAGTGTTCTTAAATAAGATAATAATCTGGAAGAATTGGGGATAAATTACAATATATATTATTTCCCCTACCATCAAATTTGGTTTCACCAGAACCATGAATAGTTTATCTTGAAATATTTTCTACCAAATATAGTTTATAAAAGTCAATTTCCAATGGATACACCAAAGTGACATGAGACATGTATGTTTTTCACCCCCTAAATAATGAAAATAATGGAATTAAGATAGGAACATATAGAAGTTTATAAACTATATGACCCAAATAATCATTGAATCATTTGCATGAAGTCATCATGTAATGTTAAAATCTATCAGTTATGATTTAAAATCATTTTTACTCAAATACTCCACTCACTACATTTTATATTTCTATGTTTCAATAAAATCAATGCTGTAAAGTATTCAATTAAAATGAAAACCCATGTTATCTAAAACCTATAATATTATTTTTGGATATTATTCCCCTTTCATTAGGTGATTATCACCTCCATACCAAATGGATGTCTTTCCAAATGAGGAGAACTAGTACACATTCATAAATTTCATCAGACTGTTGAATAGTTATTCAAATAAATAAGATTTTTATAATCTTGGAACCCCAAATACATATCATGGACATAACCAATGTAGTTGAAGTCATACCCTTGGAAAACCCAAAGGTGTATAAGTTAACCATGAATATATAATACCCATTAGAAAAAAATACTATGGATATCTAATGAGATCAAATAGATAACTAGTTTATAGTTTTACTAAATAATTCAAACTCCCTACTATAATACTATTGAATTCATTTGATAAAATATAATCAAATAAATTAATAGTGAATTAATGGTAAGTATAATAAATCATTCTGAAAAACAACAAATATATTCGAATTTAGATGCAAGGATAAAAATTTATCAATTCTATCATCCTTATAAACCCCATTCAAGTTTAAAAATACATGGAATGAAGTATATACAAAAGAATATAATGTAATAAATAATATTTTCATTATTTCAGTATAATACAAAATCTTGGATGTGATCTATCTCTTCCATGGAACTCATAAGGTAACTCATTATAGTATTATCAATACCTTGATATTTATATATCAAATTTATCGACACTAGAATATATCCTGCTGATACTATGTCAAATATATTCTATTTTTCATAACATTATTAGAGAAAAATAAATATGAAACTATGAAAGTGAATATATGGTTTATTTGTTTGAGGAAATCCAAATGACATCAATATTCATGTTGATGCTGAAAAAATTAGCACTGGAAAATACACATGAAATGAAATAGATGAAACCTATGTATTATTTTTTTAATTAAGAAATGTAAATTAATTTAGAAAGGACTCATTGATCGCATAACCTTCCAAATGATATGGGATTGTATAACCTTTACAAGTTCATATGAAAGGGACATAGAGAATTCATAAAATGGTGAAAGAATTATTTTGTCTCATTTAAAAAATAATAATAGTTCATGAAAAGTTGTCTGAGACACTCGAAGATCATGCATCAAATGTTAGATATGAAATTTAATTTTAAATTAATTTTTTGGTGATTGGTGACTGTCGAACATAAAAAAATACTTGTACAATATATAGAATGTATGGAAACTACATAAGTGTTTCACAGCTATAAATATTCATGTGACACACTCATGTGGTTCATAAGATATTGTGAAAGCCCTAGTTTCATGGCCCTTTTACCACACAAGATCCTGATGTCATGTAACTGTCATAACGTGAAGTGCACTTGACATTTTAGGGTGGTGTTAAACACCCCTCCAACTCCAAATAAAAATAGAAGGTTTGTGCATGTAAACACTCACACATCACTAAATGGAACTTTATTGGTAATAATTAACATCACTAATGAGGAGTGTGTTTTTCTTGGATAACACACATTCTAATTTGTTAGATCCTTGGCCGTTGTGAAATAAAAAAAATAAATGACAGGAGCCTGTTTAGAAGGGAAGATATTATTATTTTTTGTGAATGGGGATATATGCACCAAGAGAACACTATTGATCAAAATAAAAACCCAATACAAGTCATTATTATCCTATAAGGCCCCTTGGAATCATATCATAATCACGAACACTCCCATTGCAATCCATCTTGGTCTCATAGAAGGTACCATACAAAGAATCTCAAATCAAGTGATTCCTTTCAACAGGCATTCCAATCACATGAATTTCCCTAGACATTTCAGCTTCACCTTATAAATTCCCCATGAAATTTTTACATGACTAAGAAAGAAACCTTTAATTGGATATAATCCATTAAATTGGTCACTGAAGTGATGGTTTTGTGATCATGAGAAATCATGTGACCCATCCCTATAATTAAAACCTGTTGGTTCATGTAATGTGTGTAACGCCCCAACCCCATATTCCCAAAGTCGGTGCATTATTATAATACATTGGCATGATTATAAGGAATCAAATCCCGAAAGACCGATCTGTTTAGTAGTATTGGAAAATAGATTACATACATGAAAGTTACATTACACATTAGAAAATAAAACACAACATAAATAATCCATTTAGAATGCCATTAATCCCCATGATTAACCTTGCTTATTAATAATAATACACTTCTTGTAATCTTAGGAATATAAAACATAAGAAATGGGTGGGCTCAAATGCTCAGTAAAGGTCAGCAACACAATATAACATAACATAAAAATTAGGCATGGAGAATAATTTAAAACACATGCCGTTAAAAATAATAATCATGAACACATTATGGTAGGAATATGAGATATGTAAATAATACCATAATAAAACCTATTCATGGGTATTCTTCTAGTCGAATAACCATATGAACCATAAATTAAATTTTTCATAATGAGGTAATGTATAATGCAGGACATTCTGAAACATTATTTCAAGGCCTTGACAAAGACATCTAAAAATTATTATGGCCTTATCCAAAACCATATATCAAATTGGGAAAGGCCTCAGGCAATTCCATGTCTAATTGACTCATGAGACATACTGATGCACCGAGGAGCTATAGTGGGCTCCACATGAGAGTTACTAAGTTCAATACATTTCTCATATGAAATGGCTAAAACATAAGATAAACATTCGTATTAAAAATATCATACAAAATGTCAATACTTTAACCCTAAACCATAAATGGTATAAAAATAACACATCCACAGTCCAATATATAACAAAGCCTTCAATACAATATGGAAGATTTGTATCATAATAAATCAACCTCAATCAAGAATAATATCCCATAAAGGTTGTTGATATAGTTGAAAATGATCATTAAAAAACATTGAGAGAAATATTCCATTTTAATGAAATCATTTAAAATTCATATAATTTTAAAGGGAGTTATTTGAGAGATATTTTTGAATCAAAGTGTCCCATTGCACATTGATACTTTTGAAATGAATTAACATTTTAAACATTCATGTTCATATAAATAAATCCTTAAAACCATTTTCAAAACATAGACATTAATCAGAATGGTTTAGAAGAATAATTCTTTAAAACATTTAAAATTATTTTTTATTAAAAATTCCTCTAAAAATAATCTATTTGAAATCTATTTTATAAAACATAGACATGGATAATAAATATATCCCAGTAGATACTAACGTAAAAATAGCCTTGGATAACAAAGAGATAGTGTAAGTAACCCTTACAATGCACTTTTCTTTGGTTGAGGGTACGCTCAACCTCCGGTATAAAGACCATAGTATGTTATTAATTTTTAGTAGAACCATATTCATATTTATTATATCATACATGATTCATTTATGACTTTATACTACAAATTTAATAATGATTTCCATGTTAAGTTAACATTTCGGGTAATAATCAGTTTCTTTATCATACATGTTCTAACTTGTTATTTTTTATTGTATAATTTAGATAATGATTTACATACATCCAGAATATAACACATGATTTATATATCATATAGATTTATATTATAAATATGTATAATTGATAGATATATGAAATGGAAAACACCGTTTATGAAGATGGTAAGTTGTACGTATGCATAAATGATGTTTCGGTTTTCATATCGTATTGAATGGAAGTAGGTGTATTATATAAATGTAAGTACATATATATATATATATAAATATAAATTTAGTATAATTATTATGTCATATTTTACATATTTATTAATAATAAATATTTTTATAATCATCATTGAATGGTGAATGTGGAAATGAATCTCATCGCGTTGTGGAGACGGTAATCCATACGTACGCACGAGTGACAATATCATTATATTGATGCTGAAATCATATGTAATTGGATGGTATATCATATATACAGAATAATTAACATGTTATATTTATTATTTACATCTGTTATTCTCATTATTATACCAATCTGAATAATGAAGTCTTTGAATAACAAACTAAACCGTGACGTGGAGACGGTAAGCACTGCGTACACATGTATGGTGACATTTTCATTTATAGGATGGATAGAATAATGAATATGGTCGTACCATATTTTTAATAACATAAAATAATGTATTAGGTACTGTAGGTATTATTTTGGTATGGAAACAACAAAAAAGTGGAAGTAGAAGAAGAAAAGATCTTGAAAGAGGGTCGGGAAATTATTACCTCTTCTTCAAGAGTTTCCTTTTGAGTTGATCAAAAGGGATACATAAGTTGGATTTATGATAACAGTAAGGATGCCAGGTTGATTTTAGGGAATATGGGAGGATATTTTGGTAGGTTTTGGCAGAGCCAAATGGATTTGGAGGTGCGATTTCGAAATATGGGGAAGTTCCCTTTTATAAGAGGGGTGAGGGGCACCTTAGGAAAAGCTTCAAATATTATTTTATTATAAAATCCATTTCAGTTTATAATGGATCCAAATTGACTTATTTCAAAGATAACGAGGGTATGGGTTGAAATCATCTTTACCAAAAAAATAGACAGGTTGAGGTCACCATATTAACCTTATCTTTTAGATTTAACTATTATTTAAATAGTTTTACTTTCACTCTGTCTTCTTCTATTCATACAATTTATGGTTAATAAACGTAATCTAAAATAATAATATAACCTCCAGTGATTTATTAATGACATATATAATATTATTTAAGCTCTATGGTCAAACTATAGATTTTTTGGAATATTATATAATTTAATAATATAATATTTTTTAGAAAAACTCATTTATGTCAATTCTGAAACTATTTAGTATTTGATTTTTGTGAAACTCATCAATACATGATTAAGTCTAAAAATATATATTTACTCAATACTAACATGTCATAGTCACCTATAAAATTTGTGTATGTCATAAAAACATTGAAATTATGATTAGTTTAAAATTTATAATACCATTTATTTGATTCTTTCATTAGTAAGGTAATTATTTCATCATCACTGTGTCATAAATATATTTTATTATTTTATGTTTGAACATTAAAAATAAAATTCCATGATGTAGGAAATAGTTTTATCATTCTAATAAATATTTATAGTTGATTTTATCGTATGTGTAACCCTATATTAAAAATGGTTCAGTTATTAAACTTTGAATTTTAATCTTTTAACTCTTTTTTAAATAATATAATAATAATTTTCCGAATATAATTAAAGTGGAACTAAAGGATAATATTTTATTAATAAGGTTTTTTTCAGTCTAATTACACTTATCCAATAAAATTTGGAAATGTTAGTGTAATTATAATATAATTTTTACCTTTATTTGCCCTATTTAATTTTAATCGTGGTAAATAAAAGTCAGAAGTTACTATTCACTAAAAAATATTTTCAACTTATTGAAACAAATTTAACTTTTGGATTTCAACTGGGTATCTAGTAATTTTGAAATTCAACTCACAAAAATGGTAAAATTATATTTTATTCAAATTTGCAAATGCTCCTAGAAGGTGGGTAAAAGACGGTAAAAAGTTAAATAAAAATTTATACATCTAATTTTATTATACAATTACTCCAATGAATTACATAGATATTATATAGGTACTATATATATATTTTTAATTTAAATAACTTTATATAAAATAAGTAATTATTTAAATAATAGGTCGGTTTTAATCAATAACGCAGTGTTTTTCACTATTCACCAAAAATTGGATGTTTTCAGAAAAATACCAAAACATTACCTTAAACTAATTTTGATATTACAAATTAAAAAATGAATTATATTTTACCAAATTCAAAACATATAAGTTTCATTAATTAATTTAAAATTAATTACCATTGTAAAAACAAAAAAAGTGAGTTTTTTTAAAAGTAAAAACTATCAAAAGATTGACATGTGTTAATATAAAATTTAAATGTGAAATTACTTATAATAACATAAAATGTATTAAATAATAAAAATATAATATAATTATACCTAAAACCCATTCATGTTCTTAATTTAAAAAGATAAATTATTTTGATTGAAAATTGTTGTTTTAAATTAAAACATAATATTTTTCGCTATTCGAAAAAATATGAAAGTTATCAGAAAAGTACCAAAAATTTATCCAAACAAAATTTATATGTCACTATTTTAAAATGGAATTTAATTTCTCTAATGTTAATATATAAAAGTGTTAATTAATTGTTTTAAAAAAAGGTTTTCATTAAAAGGCGGTAAAATTTCATTTTTTGAAAAATACTTCTTTTATCTGAAAAAATGAATTTGTTCTTATATTATGTGTATGAAACACATAACATGGAAGTTAAAATTATATAGAGTATATAATAATCAAAATTCAGTTAATACTATTCATAACATCTTTTTGAACGACTAGTTTGGTAAGTTGTGGTGTGCTCGAACTCGGTGTTCCCTATAGCGTATGCTATTAAATTACTTTGAAGAGATAACATACAATGAAATCTTGGGGTGTTAAATTCTCATTTCCTTAAATATATTTTTGTCCTAGAAATTTGAAATTTTTCATCAAAAATAAATGGTTAATAAATGAAAAATACCTTTGTAGAAAACCCACATCATAAATTGGGTTAATAAAATTTAGTCTTAATAAGAGGCAAAGGGAAATGAAAAAGTCACCACCAAATTATGATCTCGATTAGGAAAACATTGGTGAAAATTAAAGACACATAATTGGGAGGAAATTTTAAATATTTATAGAGAGTGTTTGAGGTCATCAATTACAATTAAGTGTAAAATTAAGGGCCTTAAAGCCATCAATTTTTGGTGATTAAAAATATTGTTGGTTCAAAAAAACATATGGCATTAAAATAACACATTTTTGGTTTTTAGATCCATTTTATATGGAATTAGAATAAATATATTCATAGAATAAGAGGAAAAAATATACTTGATATGTATAATTTCTTTCATCAACTAATTCCTTCCACAAACCCTCCTTTCACTCCAAAAGATAACAGAATTCAAAAAGATTCTATTTATCGTAATCGTATAGTGTTCCAAATGTAATTAATTTATAATTCATTTTTCATATTATTAAAAAAAATATTAAGCAAACCAGGGAATCACTTAGGCTAGTGGTAGGTGATTACCCTTGTGGCCCTTCGGTACCAGGATCAAGTTTCGCACCCTTGCTAAATGAGACGGGTTGGCGCCCGACCTCTGGGTTGACCTTTTTATAACAATCCAAAAATAATCTTAAGAAATGATTTAACCTGAATAATAGTATCCAATGGAAACCATAATCCATTCCAACATTTAGAAATATACAAAATAAATCTTTCCAAACTCACAGTCCATAATTTATAAGTAAGGTAAAAAAATGGAGATATCTCTTTCCATGTAATAACATATAAATAGATTCATCATTTATTCATTAAAAACACGGTAACCCCCTAAATTACCATAAAACAGTATTAACTACATTCATGCTCCCTTATTCCTTATATTATACTAGATATATTTTCTATAACAAAAATTTTGGAATATTCCAACAATGATTGAATAATCAAACCATTAATCAGTTCCATGGTAGTCATGAATATCCAATATAATTTATCAAAATCAACCATCTCTTATTCAAAAATCACTAACTCAATATCAGAACCATATTACGGTTTAACTTTACTTCAATAATGTATTTTTGAAAACGTTTAACCTAAAATTGGTTCACTTTACTTGGTACCATACAATCTAAAATCCTTAATGAAATAGTACTGCAGTACAATCCTTATTTATGTCCACAATTCATATAACCAGTACATTATTGATACAACACTCATATGAAAGGGTGAAAGAATAGTCACAACACTCAAATAAAATAAATAAATAATAATAATATAATAACACAAGTAATTAATCTTAATGTGTGCTAGTTTCATAACTTGATTATTATCCAATAGTGTCATTTGGGGAATACTCTGATGATTCAGAGATTGATTCGCGTAGTGTCCCAAATCCTAGAAAATGAATCACTATACATTTAAAACCTTTTTATTACTCTATCAGTCACGTACTTTGTGTCATTTGCTCCACACTTATAACAAACACTCATTCCTTTCATGCATTTACCAAGGTGATTCTTTCCATAGTTATCACATATGGGAAAATAATTCTTTCCCCTCTTCCCTTTTATCAATCTTTCTCTTTACCATCATTTTCTTCTCTTGCTTCACTTCAAATCCATAGGACTAGGAGAATTCATTACTTATCTTATTAACACATGATACTATTTCTTCATACGATGAAAATTTGTGGGAGACTATTTCCTGTCAAAATGTTGACTTAATATCATGAATGGTATGATCCTTCTTAATCTTTCGATCATGCGTATTGCAGGAATTTTCATTCTTTCTTCTAGGTTCCATTTCTAATCAATTGCATAAAAGAGGTTAGTTTATGCATCGCAATGCATAATTCCAAAAATTTATAATATCTAATGTAAATTGAAAATATTATGAATATAATCTATAATCATCAAATGTTTTCATTGAGGAAGTATTTACTCCTAAATCCTTCATATTGGCTTTTAATGAAAATGTGAATTATTCTAATCATATTCTCCATGAGTTTCGTAATCAAGAGCTCAGCAAGGCCCATTTTAATGTACCAGGATACCACAGGTCATGCCCGAAACTCCTTGTCCAAGTTTTCACTCTTAGGTAAATCTCTGCTAGAGCTACCTCTACCTCCTCATATCTAGATAGGGATGTATTTCTTGGAGAATACACAAAATCTCTACATTACCAAAATTTTATGAAGTTCTTCTATACTAATCCTCAATGTCTATCTTAGGGAAATGTTTTCGAATCATGGATTATCTAAATATATTTCCAAGGTTGCTGCTAAACTCCCTATCAAACAAACTATAATTCCCCAAACCCAGAATCCAGAGTCAGTGCATTATTTTAACACGTTGTCATGATTACAAGAATAATGTCACGAATGACTTATTAGTTTATCATTCTTGGAAAATAGATTACATAAATGAAAATTACATTACACAATAGAAAATAAAAATCAACATAAATCAACCTCTGAGAACGCCATTAATCCCATAGATTAACCCTACTTATCAATCATAATACACTTATTGGAATCCTAGAAAAATAAAATATAAGAAAGGGGTGAGCTCAAATGCTAAGTATGGGTAATAAATACAACAAAAGATAACATAAACATTAGGTATGACGAATAATTTAAAACACATGCCTTTACAAATAATAAACATGAACAATTTATGGAAATAAGATGAGATGAGTAAATAATGCCATAATAAAACATAGTCATGGGTATTCTTAATAGTCGAAGAACAACATGAACCATAAATAATATTTTCATAATGAGGGAATGTATAATGTAGGACATTCTGAAACATTTTGTCAAGATATCGACCAAGACGTCTAAAAATTATTAAGGCCTCGACCAAAACAATATATGAAATTGGGAAAGGACTCAGCCAATTCCATGCCTAATGGTCTAATGGGACCGACTGATGCACCGAGGAGCTATAGAGGGATCCGCCCGTCACTTACTAAGTACAATACATTCGTCATATGAAAAGGATGAAACATAACATAAATATTTTTATTAAAACTAACATACGAAATGTCAATAAATTAACACTAAACCATGAATGGAATAAAAATAACACATCCACAGTCAAATATATCACAAAATCTTCAATAAAATATGAAAGTTTTGTATCATAATAAATCAGCTTTGATCAAGAATAATATCTGTTAAAGGATGTTGACATAGTTTAAAATGATCAGTAAACGTTTTTGAGAGAAATATAACTTTTTCATGAAATCATTTAAAAGTCAGAGAATTTATAAAGGAATTAATTTAAAAGATATATTTGAATAAAAATATCCAATACCCCTTTTATAATTTTAAAGGAATTAAAATTTTATAACAGTCATGTCCATATAAATAAATCCTTAAAACCATTTTGAAAAATGGACATTAATGTGAAATGTTTTGAAGAATAAATATTTAAAAAAATTAAAATAATGTTATAGTAAAAAGTCCCTTAAAAATAATCCATTTGAAAACACTTTTATGAATCATGGACTTGTATAATAAATATTTCCTAGTAGATAGTTACGTAAAAACAACCTCAGATAATAAAGAGATTGTGAAATTAACCCTTACCCTGCATTGTCTTTTAGTGGAGGGTACATTTAACCTCCTGAATAATGACCATAGTATATTATTAAATTATACCATTAACATATTCATTTTTATTACATCATACATGATTCATTTATGACTTTATACAACCGATTGATTAATGATTTCCATGTTAAGTTAACATTTCAGGTATTAATCAATTTCTTAATCGTACGTGTTTTAACTTGTTATTCTAGATTGTATCATTTAGATCATGATTTTTATAAATCAAGAATATAAAACATGATTTACATATCATATATATTTAAAATATAAATATTTATAAGAGATATATATATTAAATGGAAAACACTCTTTATTAAGATGGTAGGCTGTATGTACGCATAAATGCTATTTCCGTTTTCATATCGTATTGAATGGATGTAAGTGAATAATATATATGTAAGTACATATATATATATATCTATTAAGTATAATTATTATGTCATATATCACATAATTTTTAATAATATATATTTTTATAATCATTGTTGAATGGTGAATGTCAAAATGAATCTCATCGCGTTGTGGAGACGGTAATCCGTACCTACGAATGTGTGACAATATCATTATATTGATGGAGAAATAGTATGTAATTTGATGTTATATCATATAAACAGAATAATTAACATGTTATATTTATTATTTACATCAGTTATTCTCATTATTATACCCATCTAAATAATTAAGTGTTTGAATATCAAACTACACCTCGACGTGGAGACGGAAATCTGTACGTACGCACGTATGGTGACTATGTCATTTATAGGATGGATAGAATAACTAATATGGTTGTACCAAAATTATAATAACATCACAATATATAGGAGGTATTGGATTTATTTTTTTGGTATGGAAACAACAAATAAAGTGGAAGTGGAAGAAGAAAAGAACGTGAAAGAGGGTGGTGAAATTATTACCTCTTCTTCATAAGATTCCGTTGGAGTTGATCGAAAGTGATCCTTATTTTGTCTTTATGATCAAATTATGGTGTATATGATTATTTTAGGGATGTTTTAAGGATATTGGGGCATGGTTTTCCAGAGAGAAATGGCTTTGTAGGCGTGATTTTGAGAGAAGGGGACGTTCTCTTTTATTAGAGGGGTGAGGGGGACCATAGGAAAAGCTTTAAATATTATTTCATTATAAAATACTTTTTGGTTTCAAATGAATAGAAATTGATTTATTGAGAATATAAGGTGGGTATGTGTCAAAATACTCTTAGAAAATAAATTCTAGACATGTTTAGGTCACCATATTATCTTTATCGTTTAGATTTATCTAATAGTTTAATAGTTTATCTTTTACTGTGTCTTCTTGTGTTCTTACACTATATGGTTGACAAAAAAAACTCTAAACATTCAAGAGAACATCATGTTTTTAATTAAATACATATATAATATTATTTAGGACTTTTTTTATGAATTTTATATTTTTATAAATATTATATAATTTAATAATATAATATTTGTTTTAAAAACACATTAATGTCAATTCTGACACTATTTATTATTCTGTTTTTGGAAAATTCATCACAACTTTATTACATCAAAAACGATAAATTTCATCAATAATAACATGTCATATTCACCAATAAAATTCGTTGATGTCATAAAAACTTTGAAATTATATTTATTTTAATATTTATAACACCATTTATTTGACTCTTTCATTAATAAGGTAATTACTGTATCATCATTGTGTCATAAATAATTTTAATTATTTAATTTCTAAAAATAATAAATAAAATACCGTTATGTAGGAAATAATTTTATATTTATTATGAATAATTATAGTCAAATTTACCTTATTTTTATCCCTATATTAAAAATGGTTTAGTTATTAAACATTGAATTTACCACTTTTAACTCTTCCTTAAATAATATAATAATATATGTCCTAATCTAATCAAAGTGAACCTAAATGATTATATTGTATTTCAAATGTTGTATTTGGTCGAATTACACTTATCAAATAGAATTTGGACATATGTTAGGGTAATTATAATATCATTTTTACCTTTAATTACCCAATTTACTTTTAATCGTTGTAAATAAAAGTCAAAAGTTAATATGCACCAAAAATTATTTTCATCTTATTGAACCAAATTTTATTTACTGGTGTCAATCGGGTCTCTTAGATTTTTCAACATTAACTCAGGTAAGCCGTAAAATTATGTTTTATGCTAATTTGATAATGCTCCTAGAAGGTGGGTAAAAGATGGTAAAAAGTTCAATAAATATTTATATAACTAATTTAATTATAAAAGGACTGCAATGAATTACATTGAATTTATATAGATACCAAATATCTAATTTGACATAAAATAAAGTTAATTAAAATAAATAATTATTAAAATTAATAGTCAGTTTTAAACAATAACATAGTGTTTTTCACTATTCATCAAAAATCGGATGTTTTCAGAAAAATAACATATATTAACCTTAAGCTAATTTAGATATTAAAAATTCAAAAATTAATTTTATTTTAAAAAATTCAAAAATTAATTTTTTTTTACAAAATTCAAAACATATAAGTTGAATTAATTAATTTATTTTTAATTCTCTTTGTCAAAACCAAAAAAGTGTGATTTTTTAAAGTAAAAACTATCAAAAGAATGAGATGTGTTTATGTTAAATATAAATGTGAAATTACAAATAATGACCCATAATGTATAAAATCTTAAAAATATAATATAATTATACTTAAAAACCATTCAAATTTGTAATTTAACACTATAAATTATTTTGATTAATTTTTTTTTCAATTAAAACATATTATTTTTCATTATTTGGAAAAATATGAAAGTTTTCCAAAAAGTACCAAAAATTTATCCATACTAAATTTATATGTCCCTCTTCTAAAAAAGAATTTAATTTCATTAAATTAAATATATAACATTGTCAATTATTGGTTTTTAAAAAGGTTCTCCATTAAAATGCGGTAAAATTTTATTTTATGAAAAATACTTCTTTTATCTGAAAAAATGAATTTGTTCATATATTATGTCTAAGAAACACATAATATGTAAGTTTAAATTATATAGATTATATAAGATTCAATAATGAAGTTAATACTATTAATAAACACTTTTTTAATGTCTAGTTTGTTAAGTTATGGTGCACTTGAACTCGGTGTTGCATGTAGTGGAAGTTATTGAATTACTTTGAGGAAATAACATACAATGAAATCATGGGGTGTTGCAAAGTGTGTAAATTCAAAATTCTCTACTAACTTCTACCCAAATTTTGTAAATGTGACGCACAATGCATTTTATAACCATGGTTGAGAGTCTTATAACCCCCCCCCCCCCCACACACACACACACACATTGTACAAAAAATAGACCCACCATTTGATTCATTAGGGGATCATAGAAGTGGGCTTCCCATATAGACAAATCATGAGGTCATGATGGTATTATTCCATGTAATATCTGTGGACTGACTCCAAGGGTTTATTAGTATGCATAATAACTTTGCATGATCACTTAAGATTAGATGAATAATACCATTCATGTTGGATAGATTGTGTGAAGGATATCCCTCTTTTCAGATGGGACATAAAAATCATAAAAAAAGAGAATAGTGAAAAAAAATATTGAACATATGAAATAAAAATGTGGAATTATTTGAAAAGGGTGGGATACATAAGTGATAATATATTAACTAATCCTCATGTTCTTCCCATGAATCATCTGGATTATGTTTCTACAAAAGGACATGAAACTCTAGTTTTTTGATGTCCCCTTAACACGCCATTTGGATCATACAATGTCCTTCAGAAACTTCACACAATCCACATGACACTCTCTGATCATTACACCCAAGTCTCATGAATCCCTATGGGATCTCTATCGAGATCATGGGTTGTAATCTAGATATTATTCCCAAGCTATGCGGTGACACTGGTTCATTTCATCTTTACCTCACAAATAAATTTTTTGTTTCCAAACATATCTTGTGACACCATCTAAGAATGTCAGCTTGGTTTCTCGATGACACCAAGATATATTAGAAATATCTCATGATGATATTAGTACGTGTCCACTACATCATGTGACATCCACCAGACATGTTAGTTATATCATGAGACACAATCCAATCATGTTATCCAAGATCATGATTTGAACACCTAGAATATTTGCCTAGATCATGGGAAACACATCGGGAAATTCAACTGGATCATGTGATTAACTTTGGACATGATCTCTATGCAATTAGGGAATGTCAAAACATCCTTAGACATGTTTGGTAGACAACAATACCATATCTTGCATATATCATGGAAAATGGTAGCCTTGTAATGTGTACATATAAGTAAAAACTCACTATGTAAGCCTCAATTTTTATCATAATAAGATTGTCCCCCAATATTAGGGAAACACACATTAGGTAAACCCCCATCAAACTGAACTATGAGTACCCTTATTCATTGCATAAGAAATATAGGTAGGATACCTGGCTAATGGATTGTGATTAAATGGGAATCCCCCTCAATGTATGTCCCTCCATTTCTCTGACACCGCAAACATTGGGACCAAATCTCCATAATGGGATAATAATCATTCTTTTTCCACCATCGTATTAAGAAGTCAAGTATACAACAGTGACTCTGATTCCTTCCATAACTATGATATGTAAGATTTCATCTAAACTACCTATCTCAAAAATAAATATCCAAAGGGTTTTTTGAGAAGTTTAGTCCTCAATCCATATGTAGTGAGAGTGATTACACGATATACCTTGTATATCATGATAATAAAATCTCATGTGGTCTTAGGGAGTTGCAATGATTATATCATTTTTATAATGAGCCTGTACCAGATAGGGAAACCTCAGTGTGTAAGCACTGATCAATCTGTAATATGATTACTCTGATTCTTGTTATAACTAGGATACCTCAGAATCTTACTTTATTTCCATCCTCAAATATCAAGGATCTACGTGCATACATATATGTCATATTCATGTGATGTTAAAAAACATGGTATTAATAAACAATGTAGTTTTTAATTCCTATTATAAAACACGATATGAAGGACGCCTCATAATGGATCCTTCCCATTATGGAAATATTAAAAGCCTCCCTAGACAACCAAAACACCCAGGATCTATGTTATATGGAATCATAATTTAAAAATCTATCCAAAAATGTGAAATTTATAAAGAACCATGGATACATATTGATGGATTAACTAATAATCTTATCCCTTTTCATATAAAATTATTTAACTAATGATCAATTTTTTGTGTCACTGGTCCTGTATCCAAATTAGTAATAGATTCATGGAAATATATTAAATATAAAATAAATTCCTATAGTATGAAACAATTACCCACAAAAGTTTCTGATGATCACGTCCTCCCATCCTCTTGACCAAGGTGAGTTCTGAAGAGTCATTGGGTATGAAACCCCAAAGAACTATGGGACTTTAGAAAGCATGTCTGTACTTAGATATTGATGTGGAGTACAATGGTTGTTTCAATTAGAGATTAAAAATGGTAAACATGATATGAATGATTATGCATGACATTGATTACCACACATTCCATAAAATGGGCCAAGCCATCCACATCATTCAGATGAATGAAAAATAGTGAATCCGACATTAAATCAATTATGTACAGAGTATACTATTCAAGGTAAAAGTGTTAGACAAAAAATATTTTATCATACCATTTTGTTCCTATCATATGGGTGGTCCTTGCCCTCTTTTTTTACGGAATAATAATGTTGAACCTGATGTTAATCTCTAAAAAACAAATTTATTGGTTGACCATGAATTAGAAAAATATGATTTCATATCATATTAGAAAATTATTGGCGAACCTAATATGGACCTTGTAGATGAACCAATGCAGTAGAGGTACTCGATAAATAAGTTTATCCTCTTGTTGACAAGTCCACATGATGAAAATGGCCAGAATTAAATATTAAAGTACAATTGTGTTACCCATGCATATAGAATTGTGAAGGTATCATTCTTGTAATGATTCACTAATCAGTGACCTTTTTCATTCTTGTCTTCATGAATGAAAATACTGCTCTAAAAAAACAACCTAAGATAATTTATTCATCCAAATAATATTATGAAAAATTAGTTATAGATACAACCCCTATTGGACTCAAGATGGTCTCACATACCTGATAACATAAACATCCGGTAGAAAATAATTTGATGTTTCAATAGAAAATACATTGTACAATCCCAACCACCAGGGATATCTGTGAAGGTATTTTAATACTAAAACTAAAGGTTTTGTACCATCCAAATAAATATACTATAAAGAAATTGGTGCTCATTTCCAAAACCAACTCCTTCAAAATATTATACCTATATGATGAAAATAAACACCATCAATATCTCATAGAGATGGATCGATGAGTCATCTATGGCTCAAATTTAGTTTGGTAGCCACTGAGGAGGGATCTTTTCCTCAAGCATCACCAAAACCATCCTACATGTTCCCTTAAGTCACCTACTGAGGGTACCATCTGACACATAATAATAACTGATCTCCAGTTATGGGACAGAAGGAAGATGCATCGGTCATGGAGGGGTCTTGATAATTTTGAGTGGGATCATGTCCCCACTCCAACGATTGAAGTCATCAAAAATATTTCAATGAGAACCAGTTACTAGGAAAATTTCCCTACTAACTTGGATAAAGGCTACAAGAATATTCTTGAAGTGATCATGGGGGAGGTCCATATTCCTAAACCCTTTCATAAAGCTGATCGAAATATTATATTAGCCCTATGAGAAATTTTTTTTCTCATATCACCACTTCAATCGATGATATCTACTATTAAATAGTGGAGATAAAAAATGTTTATCCTTACAATAATTTTCCCATTATTCTATAGTTTCATTATATTTTAGAATCAACTGAAGAAATCATCCAGCATATTCTAACATGGGTACAAATATAAGGATAGGTTCATATTCCTAACACTATTTCCAATGAAACAAAATACTGTGATCAATGTGAACAAGTTGTTTCTCTAGAAAAAGGTCACTTTCATGTTCCAATCTGGGAGGATTATTCGTATATTTTGGAAATAAAATAGGTGTCTGAACATGATCATATTCTCATATAAATCATGGATCCCCAGTTTAGAATGAAATATAAAATTTGATAGGAGAACATTCCTCTCGAAAAATACTAGTGGAATATTCCAAAAGACCAAGATTGAGACTCCATTGCTATTCTCACCGGGTATCACCAAGTGATAGTGGAATAATGCTCGATAGAAGATCATATTCCTATTGAAAAATATCGGTGTCACACTCCAAATGTTCTAGATCAAGATCATGTCCTCATTTTCAATATGGATCACTAAGTGAAAATGGAATTTTTTTGAGATAGTCTCATATTCATATTAGGAAATATACCTATATTATTGTAGAAGATAAAATATTCTAGGAGAATATTATTACGTCCACAAAAAAACTACACTAGTATTCTACCAAGCCCATTCAAAAGGTGGCTCATGTCCCTTCTCCCATTCTAAAGGTCCATCGTCATATTCTATTGTGGAATATTTATTTAGACCAGGATAATATTCTTATTGAAACCAGGGCTCCCCACGTCAAAAAAACACATGACTTTGTAAATGCTCATATTTCTATAGAAAATGATCAGTAGAATACTTAAAAGGACCAAGAATGGGATCATATACTTATTTTGAATGGGACCCATCAATTGAACATGCCTATAGAAAATATCATTTTCATTTCAATAATAATGAATCCCATTGGAATGTTCTTGCGTCTTCTCATTTGTGGGTTAGTACTCCCATGACACTATATGGTTATCAATTATGTTTAGTATCCATGATATAGTAATATCATATCCATAAAACATTCTAAAATACAATTCAAAATATTCCATCCAAAATGTAGAGTGAGGTTGATATCCCTAATCTAATAAATTTTATTGTCCTTTAGATTATTCGATACACATTATCAATAACCCAATGGTCCATCTACTCTTCATCAAAACAAGAGAGTGAACATTACTAGGATAATCCTCCTCATGGAATTGTGTAGATGGATTTTATGGACATTACTCATAACTTCATTCGTGGTCAACCTCCCCATAGTAATTTCACCCAGGGATAAGGAAATATTTCACTTACCTAGAAACCACTATACTATGAGGTGATGAAAATTAAAATTCTTTTGTACTGAGAGGTTCTAAAAATATCAATGTTGACTGTATATAGTTCCACATCAACTATTGGAAACACTTCACTCTTGTTAGTAATAGAACCCCATAATTTCCTCCTTTTTCCAAATCAGATAAAGGTATTTAAGTATGATGAAGAAAATGTCAACATTTAAAGATAGAGAGTTCTAGCCACAAATACCTCCCAGTCTTGTTCTATCCCCTTGCAGCTTATGACTATGAGATAACAAATAACCGATAAAAGGATTTCATGATTTATATATGTCAAAATATGTGGGAAACTCATTATAGAATGATGTCTAGATTCATCACTTTTCTAGTATACGATGGTTACCTCCATACCATAACGATACTTTATTTTTAGCTGGAGCAAGCTTCTATGACCATTCCACATGACCCAAAAAATGGAAACGCACAACACAAATCTACAATAAGATTTATATCATTCGATTAATACTTTTTAGAAATTATTATATAAAGACACATCATCTATAAATATTTAAGGATGTGAATGTTATGGAGAACTTCACATCACTATACCCCCATAACACTATAACCCCTTACATTAAGGGTCATATAATTTTGTATTCTCCAGTGAAATTAGGGGGTTGGGTAATGCATGAGATTGTTCGTCATTACAGTGAAATGATTCTACATCAATGGTGTCAATACATCATGAAAAGATTAAAAGGATATCCAAAATAACATTAAAATGGACCCGTTGAAACAAAGAGAATACATTTCAGACAAGGAATCCAAATTTTAAGTCAACCCATTGAAATCCCATAGAAACAAAATACAGTTATGGGAAACCATTGCACCCTAATCCTACATGATCACCAAAATGACACATCAAATAGTCCATAGTTGCATCTTCTATAGAAACTACCAAAGAGAAAAGCCAAACCACCGAGTTGGGGGAATATTGACCAATGACTCAACCTTGTGGATCATAAATATGTTAGAGGATTCAAGACATGTCAATAGAACCTTGAAACAAACCTCATCCCACTGGTATGCGGGGTTTTGTTCACAATAACAAAAAATTAAACTTTATCCCCCAATGGGGCCTAAGGGAAATCAACGTCGTTGACAGATCAAACCTAGAACTATTGGATTGCGGCAATTATCTCCCGATTTCCCTCCCTGGAATCATCAAATCCCTAACCAAAAGAATCAGATCCCCAATAATAGGATTAGTCACTGCCAATTGTGGCCCCAGATAGTTTCTAAGACATAGGTATGAGGGAATTCTCATCGTAATCATCCCCATAGATGTAATTAGTCTTATTTAGTCTCGAACGTAAATACAAATATATGGAATCCCATTTATTCTTACTAACACAAGACAAACCTACACTATTTAGGTGTCATTCAGCAGTCATGATTAGAAACTCTTTTAAATTCACTACTCATTGGCTGATACGAGAGGAGTGTACTACAAAGGCTATCAAACAACATTGGGGTCGGAAGCCAATATGTCCCAATATGGAATATGGTTTGATAAATGAACCTAATGGAGTCAGTGAAAAAATCATCATGGTGAATTAAGAGTAATGGGAAAACTACCATTGCTCAATAAAACTCTTTAAATGTCATCACAATCAGCCAAATAGAAATTTTGTACCAAGATACAAAGTCATATGAACACAATATTGAAAACATTCATCGAGAGGAAGATCCTAAACCTACATCATCGGAATATTGATTTTATACATCTATAGAGGAACACATTCATTGATAAATTGAATGATATAGCTATTTCTCATTCACCACCGTGAAGAGTCAAAAAAATTTCCATAGAGGAACGTATCGAATAATATGAGAATGTGTTTACAAATCTCAGAAAACATAATGATGATCTACTCATGGGAAAACGTCCTACTGGGGGTATTGTCTTTCGACATAAGAGAATATCCCTACACTTGTCAATCTAGAATGATTTTATCCAGTTGTAAGAGTAGAATCCTAGTATCAGACCATCATCGCATCTAGGAATCTAGTCTATATAATTGAGAAAGTATAAAATTATCAATACTTCTTCCATTACATAAACAACCTCTCACACACTAGTTAAATCATTAGATCATTTTATGAACTGAGAATCAGTGAGAGATGAAAAAAAGGCCACCTCAACAGTCCATGACTACTCTTTATAGATGGAATATGGAATAGACAAGTGAACCTATAGAATTTATTAATACCATCTTATCCCATGATACATGAATGGAAGTCATTGAGGGGTGATGCACACCTCTATATCATGATTTGAAGTCATATCATGAATGGATGGATTAAACATTATCCCCACCCAATTTCTAATATCCAACATTTTACACCATTGACGGTGTGAGAGACCCGGAAAAACATTTCAATTGTTATCTATTATGATGTTGTTTTATGATCGGACCTCATGATCAGTGGGAGGTGTCCAATATGATGTGTTTTATACATACTCTGATAGGGACACCAATTGTTTTGTATAACATCAATCCAGTGGGATCCATTGAAATATGGGAATACCTTCAACATCAATACATTTACTATTTCATCTCCATAGTGAGGAAAATTACATTCATCAACCTATAAAAAACATGCAACGTGAAAATGATTGGGCATATGAATTCATATTCATATGGAAGGGAATACCCTATTTTCTCACCATCCCTATCTCATGGGGATATATTATATTACACTACACTTGAAATATTCATGATGGGCAGGATACACCTATGATCCTAATGAAGTTTGTATGTGGGATCTATGAGTTCATATAAACTGCACTACATTATAAGGAAACCATTCTGTGATCTCAATCTGAATATCATATCATTACTTCAACACAATCTAAATTTCTTAGCAAGGAAGATACTTCTGCTATCACTCTAAAACTAGTAGGGATTCTTATCCAATCTCCTAAGAAGGTTCATATCCACCTAAAACCTTCTTTCATGTGGAAACAACAACAAAATTACCCTTGTACAAGAGAAAAAAGAGACCAGTCTTGCCCGATATTTGAGGAACTGATTAATAAAGCCTACTCATTCAAAAATAATGAAGTCTACAATTGTTTCATTTCATCCATGGACAATAACCAACTCCATTTACTATATCCTAGGAATTGCAATTAGACTAGCCTCACCGATCATCCCAACTACTTTCCTTTCCATAGTAGACTGGTTTCAAACACCCATTACTACATTATCATCAAATACATTCTCCAAATCATAGTAGATTCCATAAATGGGATTTTTGATTACTCCCAAACATCTATAACCTTCATAAATGTATCCCATTCAGAATAGGAGGGTTATTGGTAGGAATATTTGGCCAGGCATGCATAGAATCTCAATAACTGGATGACTTGGAAAGTGGTTGACTAAGCTCATGACACCATAATATAAAATCTCTATCGACCCATAACAACTCCTCCAACCTGGGACATTACATTATATATTTATCCAAAAGTTATATTTTACTAATATATATTGAAATATGAAAAAGAATAAGAGTCATAATCTACTCAAACTCAAGCTCCGACCCTTGTTTATTTCATCCCCATGGTATCTAAATCATAGGCATTTCCCCATTAAACAGAATTCTTATCATATGAAAACCTAATATTTGGTACTGTTTACTTCATACTCATGATTGAACACATATCCGATGTTGAATATGATTATGAGTATGAGTTCCTCACACGTAATCATGAAACAAAAGTATTCTTTTGTAGGAACGTAGGATACAAGGGATAACACATGTGTGGTCGGATCTAATAATTCTTTAAATCCCCATATATGACATATATTCATCTAAGATCCAGGGTTAATGATAAAAAAAATTCCAACAAAAACATGGAAGTCCCTTATAACCCTACAGCGGTCACCCATGCCTTGATGTCATACACAACATTCTAGTGAGGGTGAAATTATTTAATCAACCCATACAAATAAAAATGTTAGCACCACTCATTCCATTGGCAGTAGATTATCCAACAATACATACACAAGAATTGCCCCATTATACATGAAATTATTTATCTCATGAGAAACATAATAAGAAACATCTCAACCTAGATAATAACCTCCATATGACACAAAATTATGAAATTTTAGAATTGTTTTGGTTATCCCATAAAATATATTGATGTTAGATCTAGTCTATCGTTCAAATGAAATAAGGGAGACACTAATTGAAGCCCTATATAGACTATAATTGATAGATATGGAATTCAATAAAGTCAAAGTCTATCATGTTTAGATCATTCCATGAGAATTCCATGTTACCATCTCATCCACAAAGCATGATCAGGAACAGTTTATCCAAGGACATATCAGACAACTATATGTTTTAGTTGGACTTGATATTGTTGATATCTGATAGAATTTGATTGAAAATGGTTAAGGTATGAAAAACATACCAATTATAACCCTTTTATGTTTCAGTTAAAAGGGAGGGGATTTGTCTCCCTAAAATATGGGTATTCTAGGGTATCATAACTGTGAGAAAGGGCCTCTTGGGATGAACATGATAATAGAGTAGTTTGGGGATCTAACATCAAACATCATATTTATTGTTATCCCACCTGACACCACATACAATTACCTACCCGAAATTACCTAAATTCATATTAACATGAAGGTACCTTGACCATTCCATTAATATTTAAAAAAACCAATTGATGGAAATATAGACATACTGCATGGTGAGAATTCCACCCATGAGATTTTTTAATCCACATATGCCGATGAATGTTTCTAGAAAATGGATATAAAAAACCAATGGTGGATGACGATGTATAGATTACAACTCCCAATGGCTAGGGGTCAACCCATTTGATTCCCCAAATTATGCTCAACAATGATTGTGTTCTCCCTATACATCTAGCTAAGGCAATAAGCATAATCCATGTTGTCAATGGCCCTTCTGTCCTCAGTTATAGTGTAAAAGAAGTTCAACTCCATAATATCTCTACAATGGTCATGGAAATAAGGGATTAAAATATTTTTTTATAGACTATCTCACCATAAAATGAAAAATATTTCCCTATATTGATGAGCTCATTTTAAAATTAATCCAGAGAATAAGGGATATAATATGAAGTGGATGGCCTTATGAAATCCCACCCCCCACTTATGAGGAAGAAATTTACCCAACCATTGATGAGATTAGAAGGGTAAATCTATAGGTTCTGAACACAGTGTGAGCATGTGAGGGGTCATGCATAATTTTTCTTTTTTTTCTTTTTTGATGATCGGTCTAATATTATCACAATGATAATCATTTGGATATAATAAATTGAATCATATAATAAGGAAAAGAGATAGAATCAATGAAATTGTAAGAGGATTTTGACATATTATTTATATCAATTATTTTATTTAACAATTACCATGTTCAAATTATTTCTTTGATGATGGATATAACAATAGAATTCGATTATAATATCATTTATTTATATGAATCAAGAGAATATTACCTCTAGGAGAATTCCAAAATTGTTCCACAAATCATCGAACATCATCATAGGAATCTCTAGGTACTAGCATCGTAGATCATATCTCTTACGCCATCCCAATTTGATCACCTCCACAACTGCTTCCAAAGAGTTTTACATGATCTATATTGAATTGATAATTTGGTGGAGAAATATCACTCTTCATTATTAGGAGAATTATTGGATAAGGGATCTCTCTTGGGCTTTAGAATATTCTCCAAGTCAGTTGTGCACAACCAAAACAAATTAATTGGCTCTCTGAAAATATTAATATAATTTTGTTTATATATTTCTAGGGTTACAAATAAAAAATTACACATGTTCACATTATTGTTGATTTAATCCATGCTAGACCCCATGTCAGATAATAATAATAATAATTATTATTATTATTATTATCGACATGTTCTTAACATTAAAATTAAAATAAATATTATTTTATTAAATAATATTTATTATTTATTACTTATCAATACACCTAAAAACAAGGTATGCCTTTCTGCAATTAAATTTTCAATCCTTGATTAATGATTATTTATTTATTAAATCTATATCAGATCATTATTTACCAATGAAATTAAGTACTATATTCACTAAATAGTAAATAAATTTTAATTAAATATTCCACTCATATTATATTCCCTCAAATAATTATTGATAGAATATATGTTATTGAAAAAACAAGAATACTTATTAAACCATGTGTGGTATATATATTTATTCCACTTGTCAAGTAATAAATAAGAATATCATTATTTAACTAATATTCTGGATACACTTAGTGGGTGACCCTATAGACCTCTTTCATAGTTGAATTAGACAAAGAAACCTAAATTTAATGGTTAACATTTAGCAACACTCCAAGGAACCCATAAATTAATAAGTTGATTCCTCAATCATATAATACCTCATACAGATGATTATGGTGTAATATAATCCATTTATCATGATAACTCTAATCAAGCAGGTCTTGTGATAGTGTCATCAACATATTTGATTGAAGTATCTTTATTTGACTTCCTAGAAATTGAATATGCCTATGGAACTCCAGGAGCATGGGTTTATTTAGGTTATATAATTTTTATCAAATATATTGAGATATCAGATTGTTTTTAATTAACATAAGGTATAAATCCATTCTCGCATTATTCCTTAATGAAATATTACTCATGATAAACCCAACATATCCTACCTTGACTTGAACAGCTGTCGTCATTGTTTTCATCAATACATCAATGGAACTGACACATAATAATCAATAACAATAATCTTAATGTATAAGGGTCAATAAATACAACTGCCAATAGAATAATCCAATGACACATATAAGTGTGGATCTCCAACTGGAGGGTCTCACTCTCATGATATTCTCCAATATATTACCATAAGATAACACCATGAAAAGTTTCCTAGAAGTACTATTAGTCAACACCAATGATACCTTGTATCATTTTTGTATGTCCAATGATATCATCCTATTATAGAAATATATTTAAGAATAGTATTGCAGCACTTCTGGGATCTCATCATAGTTGGGAGATGCTATAACTTTTTAGTGAGATAGATACTCTTAAGACATTATCATATATCATGCTAAAAAATGAACAATGATTATTTGATAAGAAGTATATTAATATTAAAATAAATGAATAAAATTTATCATAAAGTAAATAGAAGTTGGTTCAAGGGAACCAACTCCGACATACAATCATGTACACTAGATACATCTACAAAACAACCTCCAGTCCACTAGCTCTCACATGATATGCATGATTATGCTGAAAGATTCCATTAGTCCAAGGGTCCACCAAGTTATCTTTCATGGGTAAACTTCTCACTATTACCTCCCAACCCCTTTGATTAAAATACATCAAGAGATGATAATTTTATAGTATATTCTATTTCTGTTGGCGTGACCTTGACAAATTTTCAAGATCCACCACTATAGTATAATCACAATACAATGTGATTGGGAATTTATGTTTATGTTCCACATCAAGGTATTGGAAAATGTTCCAAATAAAAATAAATTACTTAGCAAAATAAAAATCCACTATATTCATATAATCCACTATAGAATCCACAGAAACTTGATTCTTTGAACTCTTCCAGCTCACAGCTCCTCTGTAGTGATATAAGACATATCCTGAATGTGATTTCATATCATTCTGATCTGTCTGATAACTATCATCATTATAACCTATGATGACTTTCTCTTCATGTCCTCTATACATACGCAACATACTGTTAGTTCTTCTTAGATACATAAGGATAGACTAAGTCTAGACCAATGTTGTTCTCCCAGATCATCTTGATATCAACCTACCATGGTCAATTCATATTAAAAATAATTTCTAGTACATAAAATGTCATACCTGATTGATCATATCACTATAGAGTATGTGATCTTGATCATTCTATCCTTCTCATGTTCTGTATAATGAATCATTTTCCTATAAATACGTAAACCATGTGGCACTGAACCAATATCATTTTGGATTTTTTAATACTAAATCACATTTATATTTGGTCAATATATGTACTTTTAATTAGCCCAAAAAGCCTCTTGGATCTATCACAAATGATCTTCATCTCTATAATATAGGATTCTTTACTTATTTCCTTCATTGAGAAATGTTTTTTAACCAGTCCTTAACAGACTGTAGGACTGTTATGGTGATTTAATAAATATCATGTCATTAACATATACTAATAGGAAAAGGATTGTGTTCCCATTAAACCTCTAGTAAACACATGACTCACATTCATTCTTAATGAAAAAAATTATTTTATGGATTCATCGAATTGAATTTTCTAGGACCTGTATGCTTTCCTTGATCCATAAATGGATTCTCTCAACATTTAAATCCATTTTATATAACCTAAATTTGAAAACCCTTCAGGTTCCTTCATATAGAATTATTCTTGAGTTTTTCCATTAAGGAATGCAGTTTTGACATCCATCTTCTAAATCACATAGTCATAGGATGATTCTATAACAAGTAGAATACTAATGGATTTAAAAATTTAAACTAGATATAAGGATTCATCATATTCAATTTTGTGATGCTGTTTAAACCTATTATCCACAAACCATGCCTTACGGATATTTACATTACCTTCAATGTCTATTTTCCTCTTTAATACCCATTTAAACCCAATGATATTAACAACAACTAGCACATCGACTAAAACCCAAACTTGTATTTGATAAGTGGAATCCATTTCAAAATTCATAGCTTCAGCAAATCTTTAATATTTAGAGAATAATACAACCTCTTTACTAGATAATGGTTCATCATTTCAACCGATAATGAGTCACCGTCATTAGTGACTCAGAAAGAAAATATCACCGGCTTTATTATATATATTGTTCTTCAATGTTGTACATGTTTTTCATGAACTACCTCTTCCATGGAGCCTTGTGGAATCTATTCCTCTACCATATTTTATTTATCCTGAGTATCAACATTATCAAAGACATTTTTTTTCTCAATATATTTTTTTGAGTAGGTTCTCCCTCTCATGAAAGATGGATTTTTTAGAAGAAATTACTTTCATGTAAATGGGATTGTAGAGGTAGTATCCCTTTATTTATATAGGATATCAAATAATGATTCAGAGTGTTATCTAGGTTGTTAGTTTGTTTCTTAAGTAGGCCATATCAATTTCCTCACAACCGCATACATGTGTGTGGGGAAAAAAGTTCATTCTACTATATAGCTCAACTAGAGTTCTATTTTTTTATTAGGTTCATATTTTAATGTGTATGTGGCAGTTTTTAATACATATCCACAAAAGGATAATGGATGATCTTCATGACTCATCATCAACAATTCCATGTCTAACAAGGTATGCTTCCCCTTTTCACTAGCACGATTCCACTATGGTTTTTATGGTTGAGTGTGTTGATATATAATCCCAAACACCCATAACTCTTGGTTTAGATTTACACCACCTTGATCTAATCGATACTTCTTTATCTTTATTCCAAGTTGTTTTTGAACATGATTATTGAATTAATTGAATTTAACAAAGGACTCGAACTTCTAACTCATTGAGTAGATATATCCATATCTGCTTAGGTCATTAGTAAATGCTATTAAGTATGAATATTCACCACTAGCTTCTATAAGAAATGGTATACACTCATCACTATGAACCATTTCTTGAAGATCCCTGGAATTTTCACCATATCCCCCAAATGAACTTTTTATCCATTTTCATTATAAAAAATCCATACATATTTCAAGTGGATTTAGCTTAGATTAGTCAAAATAACCATATTAATAGATCTTTGTCAAACACGTCTTCTTTACAGGACCAATATGGTGTTGTCATAATAGGGTGTAATATGAGTCATGTGAAATTTATTTGTAATCAATTTATAATACATGGTTTTTAAAAATTAATACATAAATCTAGTTAACTAAATATTCCATACCATAACATCTGTTTTCCTTATAAGAGAAACCAAATTTATTTCCATAATTTAAAATAAACCCATATGCATCTAGGAATGATAAGAAAATTATTATCATTGTAACTACTAGTACATAATAAAAAAATTTAAAACAAAAAATCATTACTATTAGTGATAAAATATGGTTGTCACCAATAGATATAACATCCATCCCCCCACCATTAGATGCTTGCAGATTCACCTCTCATCTTGAATTTGTTCAAAATCTACTTGTTTAATACATTTGGATACATATGTGTGCACCAAAATACATATCTAAACCCAATGTGTAGATATTGAAATATTGATGTCAATAATGAACACACCTCTAAATTCAAATTGTTTCTGGGTGTAGTTATTATTCTAGTGGTTTGTCTTACAACATGAGAAATATATTTACTCCTTTTCATTACCATTCCTATAGATCTTACTCTTCTTAGATGGTTTGTTGTTCAAGAGATTTTGACTTTTTATGAGTATTGGGCCCCTTTTAAATGTTCTCCCTTATCCTTTTCATCATTAGTACTATAGGCCTATCACACCCCATGTCCATAACCAATTGGGGAATCAATCAATAATTTCCAGAAGACTCATCTCATTATATCTCATATTTTAATTTAAAAATATAGTGATGGTATTGTGAAGTGATAGGGATATTAGATATATATGAAACTAATCCAGGAATTTAATCCTCAATATGTATAAGAATTAAATATAGATAATAATATACATTACATGAGGCCTTGCTGGTTTTGTCTCACCAAAATTAGTTGTGAACAAATAGTTGGATATCTCTTACCTCTCTTTTCTTTCCCCCGCCTGATAATGATCCTAAAGGTGACACATTATTTTATACATATCCAATTCCTCCGGTTGATTCAAAATTTTATTGGAGATGGATGATATCATTAATATTGAATATCATTAAAAACATTTAGATGTTTCTCAATAAGCAATAACTATTAATCATGTGCCTCATTACCAGTGTTATAAGAAATAATTTCTTCAAGAACATACAATTTTCATTCCTAGGGAAGGATAACATGTAATCACCTTTTTCATTCATGGTAATTTGTGCTAGTGAGAAGGTTATGTTTCAGAGGTATCAATAATACTGATCTGTTTGATGTCATTTTAAAAATGTTTCCATAAATAAGATGAGTAGAATTTTATGAATTTATCTAATAAAATTTATACAGATAAATTAAAATCAATTATTTATGTCTTATGGTATTTTATAAAAACCAAATTTCCCTCACTATTAGATTTAGAATATCCTACTGGTTGGAATTCATAGTTTTAATGGTCAATATCCCCTTGTCATTACCCCAACTCTGGTTGGTCAATAAATACGAATGGTTTTAGGTAGGCTTTCTAAATCCCAAATACATTAACTCACTGTTCCTTTATCTATTGATTGGACTCTCCAGTCCTAAAATTCTTAAATTAGATTTCCGAAACACCTGACTCTCTATTAAAAAAATTTATTCTTTGGTAGTAAACACATTATGTGAACTATGTAACGTCAACTGAAAACATAAAGTTATAATTATGTGATAATTAAAGGCATGACAACATTAGTTGTTCAAGCACTTCGCACTATGGTTGGATTTTAATTAATTTAGTGGATGTCTATACAGATTAAATATTTATTATTGAGTGATTTTATCAAATTCTAAATACATATAAAATTATTATATTTATCACATTATTTTAAATATTAAGTGAATTTACATAAGAGATTAAGAAATCCTTATATTATATATATGCATATGGAAATTTATTTTTATTCTATATTGCATGATTGATAATTTAATTAATTTATTTGATCATGAAAAAAACATCCATAATGAAACAATCATGTAACTATCCAGATATAAAATAATAAGTTGTTTTGATGAATATCATCTAATAATGGTTATTTTATCTAGCAGTTGATAAACTGAATATTGACCTAGGGAAAATATAAATTGAACCAATTCAGTTTTGTGTAAAAAAATTTCTCTTATCCACCTATATATCAATTTTGATTTTTTTTGTCTTGGCTCCAAACATGAGCAACCTACACTATCTTGGGATCTCCATAAATTTTATATGGTTTTAATCAAATGAAGGTAAGGGGAAAAGAGATAAAAAAAGGGAAACCATGTCTATATAGGCCCATACATAATAAGAGGACATAAGGATCCTAGTCCAACAATTTAATTTCATAATAAATTAAATAAAACCAATCACATAAAATGTTCTAGTCTATGCTCATGATCATCCACAAGCATGCAATGAATTGCTCATTTAATAAAAAACCGTAAAATTATTAATTATTATTATTTAATATCAATCATGATAGAGTAAATTAATTTCATCATTAATTAAGCAATTCTTTTATTTTAATTCTCATCAAAATTTCTTTCAGATTATCAACCATTATAATTTCAAACAAATTAAATAAAACATTTTAAAATAAAATGTGTACATAAATGAAACAATGAAGAAACATGGTGAATAACCATCCCAATATACCCAAACATCTATTATAATCATATAAAATTTATTAATTGTGACAATTCTCAAACATGACATATCATGTATGTTCATGAAATGTAGTATTTACTTAATGATTACATGAATTACATATTTTTTTCAATAAATTGTTACTCTTTTAATGACCGTAGAGTAAATACTATAATATATATATATGAGAACATTATGAAAATATTAATTATAGTTGTATATATATTAAAAAACCCACCACGTGTCGTGCCATATCAATTTAATGACCACAGACAAGAACAAATCGATAAGGTATGTGTATTCTAATAAATAAATTTTAAATATTCATAATTTCGTATATGAACATGGAATTTAAAAATGAGATCTACAACATGAACATCTCTAATCGTGTATCTGTGGTGCATGCCTACAGACTTGGCATGTAAAAAGTGCCTTGTAAAATTACAGTACACGATGTGTATAAATGAATATAAGGCGTGTGGTATCCTCGTTACATGGTCACCAGTCGGGTCAAGAATATATGGTATTAAATGTCGTATCTATGACTCGAAGGTACAAAACACTGTGTTCGTGGGCTACACAACATGTACTCTGGCATACTGTGTGCCACAATGGCCAGATCAACATGTTGTTTATGTAATAAATTCACTGTGTTTCATCAATGCGCATGGTTTGAACTAAATTATGAATTAATTCTTGATTAATTGAACAAAAGTACTCGATGTGCATCTCTGGTTCCACAAAATTTACACCAAGATTATTTGGCCAGAATCCATGGCACCTGTGGATGAGATCTTCAATTTTATTTCACTCATCTAATTAATCGTATTGATTAGATCTTTGAGAAATGAGGATGAAGATTCTGATCTCGCAACTAAAATTAAAATAATGATTAAACTAGAATTAAAATCTGAATCATAAATATATATGAAAATCAATGGCCATTAAATAATTTTACATAATTATGTGACTAATCTAATGGCACTGGTTGGTTTTAAGAGTAGCAGAAGTGTGCGAGCAGTTGTGCCCAACTTTTCTTTTTGTCTTGATCAATGATCCATCCATGACTAAAACAATGATAAACAACATGATCTATATAATTTAATCGATGAATAATGATAAGGGATAGAACATTAGAATTCAAGAGAGGATCATCAAATATTATTTATAAAAATTAAAAGAATTATGAATTACCTTTTTAGAATTATTTATTTGTTGACGGAGATGAAAATAGATTTGCATAGTACAATCATTGTGTTGTATGAATCAGGTGTAGATTCTCCATAGCGGGGATCTGCATGTATTCAAAAAATCTGTAAAAGTCAATGTAGGAACCTCTATGGGTTAGCACATATGATCCTATTGCTTTTTTAATCTTCCTATGATCACCTCGAGAACAACTTCAAAAGCCTTATCCATCATCACTCTTGACATGAGAGTATGAGGTGGAGGAAGACCTATCTCTATTCCTTGGAGCGTTCTTGCCGAAGGGAGTTCTCTATGAATTGAAAGGATTATCCAAATCCATTTATCAAAAAAAAAACAAATGAATTGGATATCAAATAAAATAACATTATTTGGTATATATGTAACTATAGTAAGAATTAAATAATTCCACAAGTTCACTTCATGATTTATTTAAAACCTACTAAACTGTATTTCAAATAATAAAAATAATATTATTATTTCTCAACATACTCTTAACATGCGAATAAAATTAAATATTATATAATGAAATAATATTCAATATATATTATTTCTCCCCATACATAACAATGAAATCTACCATACCTCCATAATATTTATTTTTCCCTGTATAATAAAAATTTATTTATTAAATAAATATCACTTCATTCTTCACCAAAAAATAAATAAATATTATATTCAATAAAGTGAAAATAAATATTAATTAAATATTAAACTCTTGTTATATTATTTTGAATAACTTGTGATAGATTATATGTGATCCAGCAACAATAAATGTGATGAAACCATAAGCGAGATTTTATATTTATTCAAAATTTTTATAATAATTAATAATATTATTTTTTTAACTGAGATTCTGGATGCACATAGTGTGTAACCTTGTATCCCTTATTCTCAGTGGCATTAGAAGAAAAAACCTAAGTTACATGGATAAAATCTAGACTCATTCCAAGGAACCCATAGAGAAATAACTTTGTTCCAGAATGAAATAATACCTCTTACAAACGCATATTGTGTAATATAATATCTTTATCATAAAATCTCTAATCATGCAGGATGCAAGTCGATGTTATCATCCTATCAGTTTGATGTCTCTTCCTTTGACTTCACATAATTGAAATTTCATATAAAAAAAATGGATAATGATTTATTTAAGATATATAATTTCTATAAAATTTCCTGAGATATCACCATTTGTTTAAAGAAGAGAAGGGACAAATCCTTTCTCATATTATTAATTAATGAAATATTACTTTGGATGCACCCAATATATCCTACCTCATTGAAAACATCTATCGTCATGGTTTTCATCAATACATCAAAATAAATGACTCATAATATGTATTAATATTAATATTAAAGTTAAATATCTATACACATGTCCACAGACATGAATATACAATAACACATATAACTATGGATTTATTATGGGCAAGTCTCATTCTCATAATATCCTATGGGTTATTACCTAGGGAGGAATCCATGAGAATGTGCCTCAAATTCCAATTAGCCTCCACACATGATTTACTATATCATTTGTTTCCCTCAAATGATATAATCTGACTATATATCATATATTAAATAGTAGTTTTGTAGAACTTCTAGCTTCTCATCATTGTTGGGAACTACTGTGACCTTTTAGTGTGAAAACTACTCTAAGGACCTTATCATATACTATGATATAGAAAATACCAATAATGACGTGATAATAGTATTAATAATATTATAAAATATAAATACAAGCTATCATAAACAATGTGGTATTTTATTCATGGGAACTGAATCCAAAAAACAATATTCAAATAGAATAAGAATCATGACCTACACTGATTATTGCCTCCAATACTATAAAGGAGAAAGAGATGTGTACAAAATTTATATAGAAATGATAATATTTGTTTTCATTGAATTATTTAGAAACTCTTGAACAAAATATAGATGTGGTTATGAACCATCTTGATTTACCCAATAAGCATTGGGTTTTAAGAAAGAAAATAAGATGATTCACCCCTCTAATGCAACCAATGTTTAAGAAGAAGTTAACAAATCGATCAAATAAAAATTATTATAGAACTGCAATACCTATGATGGTGTTCCATTATTTTCACATTTAAATGAAATTATATGTATAATATGATTGGAATCGATTTCAGAGACCATAATTGACAATATAAAAAATAATATTGGCAATTTAAGATCGCAAAAATCATGATCGGTGAAACTTGTATCTTCGAGGCCCTTTCCTTCAAGGATGGGTATTCTGGGGGAAATCAAAAAAATATGGCCAAAAATGATGATGAAGCCACTCCTTTTAGATAACCCTAGGGTAATATTCATATCATTTCATTCAATTTGTCTGAAATAACTCTAACACCACATATAAATTCTCTATGAGTAACATCTTCAATCCCTTCTTGGGAAAAATAACCAAATGTTATATCAATGATTTGGTTATCAATTCCAAATAACAAGGTGGTAACTTAATGGGTCATCAAATAGTCCATTAAAATCTCTGAAAACACATTCTAAAGATGAATCAAATGAAATATGATTTCAGGTTATCATCTGGGATGTTTTTTTGGCTTTTTGGTATGCCCCCAGAGAATCAGGGTCAACCAATAAAATTCTAGTGTTATTTTTGTAATGTCACACTATGAATCTCAAATAATTGAGGAGAATCAAATGAAGACCCTTCATCATTAAATATCTAAAATTGATGAAAAATATATCCATCTCACCACTCAATGAAGTATACGAATAACCCATCAATAGTACATGTATAAATAGGAATCCTTCTATATTATCAAAAAGTATCATCTTCCCCCACTGGTCCTGATGCCACCAGTTCACGGAAAGTCACTCATATTAAATTTGGAAACCATGGAACAGTCACATAGAGCCTACCTCACATAGAATAATTATGGTGGTAGTGATAACTATCATTATACCTAAATTTATTTATGCTAAGTACCAAAACCCAATATTATTTTATCAATAGGAGCTTCATCACACCCATATTTCTAGTGAAAATGAATATTCATTACTTGCAGCACCATGAAGTTCATCTTGCCTTTCCTATGGATTAGCATGACTACATCCTTGGTCATCCTATGTAGATTAAGAGTATGGACTTAAGTGTGGGAATTATGAAATAGTAAAACATTCAGATCTTCTCAAAAAAATCATTTAAATTGTTGGTCTTAGATGGTTTCCTTATAGCACACCCCGATCTAGATAGTACAATAGTAGGCACAAAACGTATCAATGAGGAAGTTCTATATGCCCATCACACACCCCGAACCAGGTTGATGTAATATAGTGGTGCCTCTATAAGTCTTATCATCAAAATAATTGAATATCCATATCTCAATTGGGTTGTATTAGGGGTATTATTTGTTTCATTATAAAAAAAAATTATTCCCTACATTTTCTCACTACAACATGGATTCATGAATTATGATTTCTGATACCAATCCCTCACCACTAGTTTATAACTTCCTTAGAACTTCATATATCCTTTTTAAATACCAAAGGGTACTCAAAACTATTGATAAAGAAGACCAATGGTGGATACACCATCAAAAAATACGATTCTGTCGATATCATCTTCTATGTCAGGGTACTAATTGTTGAGATTCATTTTGATCCCATGTTGCATCATGTATCTCAATAATAGAGTGATCATGATGATAAATTGTATAATTCATCCACAATCCTAGGAAATCACTATTATAATAAATACATCATTCATTTCATGTACCAAATAACTGTCTCATCGATCATCATGTTGATAATGTAAAAAATAAATCTGGTCAATACTACACCAATGTGTGATGAACTGAAATCCATGCTCGATGGATGGAGCCCATAATATGTTATCTCCAGGTTGGAATCCTCTTGATAGATCAATCTTTAAGGGACAAAATCCAGTTTCATTTTGCAAACAATAATCATCAGGATTTTCCAAATGTGAAAAAATCCTTCTACAAGGGATTCTTCATTGGGGTACACTTTATACTCATAACAGAAAGATAGATTACTTCAATTATGAAGGAAGGTCATGTAGGCTACAACTGCTCTCATAGATCATAAACTAGGCTCTCCCCCCAAATTAGGTGTTTAGGTTACCACTTGCATACCATGATATATGACTGTATAGAATTCAACATGAAATGTCATGAATGAAAGATCCCTGAAAACTTCATCCATAAACCCCTTGAATATCTACACATAAAAAAATATTCTTTCCCATTTAACATATAGGTAATGTATGTTTTCAGTCATATCCCCTTTCCATATTTATGTAGTTGGATTGCATCCTTAGTGATATCGAATTTTTCACTAAATGGGATGAAGAAATAAACCGCATGGATTTCAGGTTGAATAATATCATCACCATTGAATAGTCCCATATCATCACCCTATTCAGGGTCCCTCACATAATATTAATAGAAAATGAAAAAAAATTAGTCTTCAAAGTAGAGTAAATTTTACTAGGAGAATGAAAAATTTTCTGATCACTCTTATTCATATCATGGAACAAAAATGGAGAAATTGATACCTTGAAAAAGTCATTGTAAAATATACTCTATAAGAGAGAGAATAAAGAAAAAAATTCAAGGTCATATAGGGTCCCCCAGGCAATTTTGGCCTTCTATACCACCCAGCACACTACTACATAAGAGTCTCTGTACACATTAGTGTATAGGACAATGGTATTATTTCCCAGAAATTTCTAGTTACTCTCAATTTGAATATCCATTTGAAAAAAACTCATGTATTATTAAAAATCACAAAATAGGCTAGTTGAGTTGGAGAAACATGATAAGAAATGGTTATATAAATTGTAAAACCATGAATTCCATCAGAATGGGATTTTATGGGCCATCAATAAAAAATTCCCCCTCAACTAATTTATCCAATGAGAGCTATTATTTTTTCTCATAACAACAATGATACAATGAATGAATCCTACAAAGATGAAACCAAAATGGGAAGGGAATTATATGATACATAAGATCTATCACAGTGGAGATTACTCTTTGACCAAAATGGATGAGAGATGGGTCAAACTCCATAAAAATGAAATATTTCTTATGAAATAATTTGGTTAGATTCTATAAAGTGTCATATGTTTTATCCACGTGACATTACACTTTACGGAGCTCATATTGGAAGCATGAAAATAAAATGAACTATTTCTTTTTTCCATACTGCAGGATGTTAAACTGCACAAATTATTTCTTCTCTAGATACTTTTAAACTATATAGATCCCTAATATTTTTCATCCTTAATGTAGATTCACAAAAATATTCTTTGAATGACCTTAAACTGGACTTCTGATGCCCTCGCTACATAAAACAAAACAACATGTGTTTATAGAACTATGTACCACTTGGTTCTCAATTTACTGAGTTACATAAGGATGCCTCAATCCTATATCTTCATCCACAAACCACATGACACAAAATTCCTATGTCATCGATTTGATGGACTTTGAATTGTTTGAGGAACTATTACCATTCCATATTTCTCATAGGAATCATAGATCACATGAGATTAAGAATTGTTTTAAGGGATTCCATTTATGAACAAGGCGTCTCACCTCAAGGTTGGGTTATCATGTTCCTGAACTAAAAACCTTAAAAGGTACATAATGAGTCCTCACCACATGATGTTAAACATCACAGTTTATGTCTCTTTAATGAAATAAATCTACACATTACTCGGGTCTATTTCATAAAGTACGAATATATTTGATGTCGGTCTCCTACCACACCGCCATTAATGAACTATCTGTGAGATGATTTGTATCATCCTACGATTGGTTGGGATTCCCACTACTCCAACCCTAGGTCCATTCACAAAAAGTGTAAATAAATGTTCTCCTCCATACATACGGGTCAGACCTCTGTACAGAGCACCTCTTTTATAAACTATGTTTGGCTTCATTCCTATTACGATGGGGGAATGAAGTGATTCTAAATCCTCTATTATTAGGATCAGCCACAACATTAAATTTTAATTTTAGAGAGTCTATTTCATTGACTACATCATGTTAAACTATAATGTTTCTAAATAACTATGTGTTTCTTGATTCCCATCAGCACATGATACATATTGATACATGAATATCCAATCATGGGCCCATATATCATAATATATGATAATAATCCCCCCTATGTACGATTCAGACCTACATAGAGTGTCTCCAATTCCTTAACCACACGTGGATTGATTCTTATCCCTATAGGATATGTAGTTCTACTCAGATATCTAATTCTTGGGTCAAGATGTAATAAGAGAACAATCTCCCCCATACTTATATATAGGTTAAGCTAGTGTAAGGTACTTCCGTTCAATCATCCTTACCACATGATGTTAAACTGCATGTAAAAATACCTAGTTACATGAAATAAAAAATGCATGACAATTACATTCCTACTACATGATGTTAAAATGTTAATAACATTACCCATCATCACACCTTATAAAAGGGTCATAAAATACATAGCCTTTTCAACCAAATAATGGAGTGCTTCTATTAACTCACAGCACCCTAATTCTATTAATAACACTTCTTGATTTCACCACTTCATATAACTAAATACAATATATGGACCTGGGAAAATAAAACAGATATCTCTAATTGACCATGATATCGATGCATAGGGGCCCAGAGCTACTATGCGGACATATCATAGATCTATATGATGTTATTTTTGATCCTGATATCACTATGGTAGAACTGAGCACCTGATGGTGTTTTACACCATCCTCGGTATGATTTTCCCTTATCATTACCCACGACTTGAGAACTTTCATTCATTATTTATAGAGTTTTTATCTCTCATAAAAAATTAGTTTATTGTATTAATAACCATGGGTGTATTAATTATCTTATTGTGTAGAATTTCCCAAATACTAGGTCCATGTATGTCATGATATTGTAATACATTCACTTTGGTCAATGCTCTATGAAATTAAATTCTAGCCTTTGTTAGTCCAAACCACTAGACCATAAAAAGATAGTGAATGACTGAAAAAACAAATAAGGTTGAAAACAAACAAAGGGAATCCTTGGTAATATTCATTTTTTCACTTTCATTACTCTTCATCTCTAGATACTAGGAAAATACTAGTGAATAAATAAATAAGGCTAGAATCTCATATTGAATACTTCATCGACCTAGTAAAATAAAAGTTATGCTCACTGGCCCCCCTAATCCGGAAAAAAGTGAAAATAATGGTCTCTCAAATATCTTCAATGTGAGAACATGTTAACTAGGTTGTAAATTAACCATTAGGACACTTTAACCCTCCTTGTATATGATACATTCCACAAATAGCACTTAGTCAGTTGAGAAACTCATATCATCGTAAACATTCCATGGCCCTCAAGAAATGATACCCAACATCAAGAGACTCATTTTTTCATTATGTATATATGGATATGGTTCATGGATATGTATTAATAGTCATCATTAAACTGTGTTATAACTTAAAAATAAAGTCATTCAGATAGTTGTGAGTCTAATATCACCATGGAAGAACCAAGAATCTGAGGGTTTTTGAGTCATTCCCATCCCAATTTTTTGATTTAATCCTCAGGAAATATGAACCATGGAACATGATTTATAATAACCTTAACCATAATATTCAATGGGATTTGATATCCTTGACTTTATATCATTTTGTGTTATACCCATTCTTAAAGAAGGAATGTGACACTCCACCCCCAATCTTTTTGGTGGAGCATAACCCATGACTAGAAATAACATCCCATATGGAATTATCTTTATAATTCAATAGATAAACATGAGAAGAATACCAGAACCATTCCTATAAATCCTCTACTCCATTCCTAAATTCATCTCATGGGCCTCAAATTCTTTAAATATATTTTAAAGCCCTCAAAAATAGTGGATACACCTCTATTTGACCATGCTATTAACACATAAAGGATTTGAACTTCTGAATAGAGGTGTTTCTTCCACAGTATAAAGTAACTCCATTCACCATGCTCCCATGTAACACTGTGGTGAATCCCAAAACCATAGGTTTTTATGGGTATTCCCAATCATGTTTTCCCCATCCCATATTACTCGAGTAAAAATTTTGGGTCATGGCATACTCAACCCAAGCTCCAACTATCCAAGTGGACATAGCCTCTATAGTATTTACTCCTCAACAAATATTACCCCTAAATATTATATGAACCATTTAAAAGAGTGGGGAAATAATTTTTTGACTAATTTATCAATTCATAAGGGTATTAACCTACCAATCTACAATTTCTTTTCATTATAAGAAAGGAAATCAAGTCCTCATAAACCATGGAAGATATCAAAACATTATCTTGTCTTGTGTCAACCCTTTCATGTATTATCCATATTCCATATTCAAAAACATAAGTTACATGTAAAACCATGACAAAATACCAAAATATAATGTTCGAGTTAAAATATAGTAAACTACAATAATGGATGATTTGACCAAAAAGACCCTAAACTACTACAAAATAATGATTTATTCTACATGAATATAAAAGAATAAAATAATTTTTGTACCACCATTGGGATTTATAATAATATATCAATGATATCCACTTCCATTGACCTTGTAAAAGATAAATAAGTCCCCCACCATGACATATATTCTTCCCATACAATCGTTTTGTGAATCAGGTAATCTCAAGATAACGAGAGAAGATATGTTTGGAAGGATTCTAATGTTTGTGATAATTCATGAGTATTTCATGAAATTAAACTATTATAAATTAAATATCAAAATATTTGAATCCATGTTTACCTAATATTATTAAATAAGTGGTTATATTTGACGATTCTTGTAAGATCAGATCAACAAAATCACATTTACAACAAGAATGAAAGATGACTATACAACAACACAGAAGTTTTAAAAGATCTATTCCTTTGTAGCATATAAGAGGGTGGATCTCCAAAATTCAAGGACTCTATAGAGATCCAAAAAAACATATATATCAATGATCAACCAACAAAACAACAATCTTCTAATCGTTCCAAATCAGTAATTATTTTTAAGAAATCAATGATGGAATGCTGAAGTGAATCCCACCATACATCCTCTACATCATCCATGGGAAGAAGGGTCTAAAATAGAGAAAAACCCCCTAAAATATTTTATGAGTGGTTTTTAATGTGTTTAATGGTGTTGAAAGGTTCTAAATTGAGTGAGTGAAGACATCCACATATCTCTGTATCTATGTGGTCAAAACATATTATTGGACTTACCTCTCATATATGAATTGACGACACTATTTTATCACCACTAAAGATTCCTTCATCTGTTTGGACATCGGATTCCAGTAATTAAGATTTCATAATATCCTCTCATTGGTATCCAAATCTTGTTGATTCAGTATTATTTTTCATATGATTTCATATAATTGTTGGTTGTCAATGTATTCTTCCCCCACATAATGAATTATATGGTGAAAAGTTTCTTCTTAATCACAAAACGATTCTATATTGGTTTTGTGACTATGTAATGAATCTATAGAGAATCATCCTTTTCAGTGTCTAAAACTTTTTTTGGCATCTTGAGTGGGTGTGTTATAGTGGGGATAGCCAGATGATCTAATGGGGAAGTAGAGGAGGAATCCCCCAAATATATTCTCTCAAAGATTCATCGTCCAATGCTCATATTTAAGGGAAATCTTCCTCAATATATTATTCTCCATTGATGGGTTGATAATAACATGGATGAGAATGCTTACTCAAAGACATTCCGGAATCTTTTATCATCTTTATCATTGAAACAATAGGGGGTTATGAGGAAGAAGGTTTGATCACATGATGGAATAATATATTTCTGACACCACCTGGGTAGGCCTCAAACCAGTCCTGAGCATAATCGTGAGTGAGAAATCAAGAGGAATTAACTGGTGGAAGCGTAATAATAGTATTTCTATTGTCACATGATATTAACATACAAACTAGGTGGATAATCCTTCGATGCCTCTCTCCACACACACCGAACAAGGGTAGATTTGAAACGGTTTAAATGTAGCCAAACTGGAGAGTGAACTGATAAGGGTTATAGATATACAAATGATCCCCACATCCATTATAGCCGCATGAACCCCATATTAATGTGTGATCTTTTGATACCATTTTATTTATTGAACTACCACCATTATTAATAATTTTCTTGATCAATAAAAGATAAGGGATAAATTGAAAACAATGAGATAACATCACAATTAAGCAACCTTATCGGGTCCTAATGGCTTGGAATGAACCTTAGATATATCCAATTACAAGATAACAGATAAGAAAACAGGGATATTGGTGGTATTCTGGTATTTTTAGTAATAAAAATGATCCTTTATCTATTTAAATATGAACTGTAAATGACAACCAATCCTGTTAGGGATGTATCCCTGGTGTATATGGAACAATAGATGGTAAAGGAATGAAAGAGACAATATGACATAATTGAGTGTCCTCCCCTTTATTATCAATGTTTATGTCATCACCTTATATACAAAGATTTCTAAGGGTGCAACCCCATTCGAGAAAATACACCCTTTTTAGGAAAATGGCCATGAAGCCCACCAGCCTATTTCTTCTTGATATCATCATATTCAATCAGTATCATCATGATGTATCTTCTCTAGCATCTGGGATTTCTTAGTATGAGCTAGTGCTATCATAGACATTCTAATAAGGGAAGTAGTGATAGTGTATTATGTCAATCCAAACTCATATGTGATAAAGGAAATCATCGATCCAATCATTAGAAGAGATGAGTGATAACATAGTCAACTCATTTGTTAATTATTTTCATATTGTTTAGAATGTTCCTTTAGAAGAATAGAGTTTTTGTTGATTCTTCCCAAGAATATATAACTAGATGGAATTCTCCACACATTTTCAAAATGGGAGATATCCCACCCAGATGATAGATATCCCAAAGGATTATTCCCACATTTTGTGAGGAAGATGGAACCAAATGGTACTAGGGAATCAATGACTAATGGGTTCTTAAAAAAGATCAGAGTAACTATAAATGATTTATTAGGAATACCATACCACATCAAAAATATGGATAACATGAAGCTGGTCAACAAATTATAAGAAGATATTCTTAACCTAGAATGTGTATACCCATTCCTTAGAAGAGATTTCACCAGGGAAAAAATCCCATTTCAATATCTATCCATCACCCGAGTTGTTCAATGAATATGGAATTTTCCTGATTAAAATTCAGTGATGGGTGGGTGGGGAAAATCAAATCCATCTAGTTACAAAGGGGAGTCCACTAGCACATTATAATACCCATGGGACTTTTTTATAACTAGTTGACCATCCTTTGACATCATCATCCAAATGTAGTCAAGAAATGTTGATACCTATTTGTATAGATGATCATAGTATATGAAAGGGATGATAAAGTAATATACATGGAAAAATCCATATAGGGGAGACCAATGTGATATAGTATTATTCTGGAGTTTGAACTGTAGAATCATTTTAAAAAAAAATCATTGTTGGAGTTTACAGGATATTGAGGGTCAGTATTATCGTTTATAGCAACTAGGGACCTATAATCATCCAAGGTAAATGAACTATGGAATGATATATGATACATTCCAATAAACGAATGGAGAATAAGTTAAATGTGTTAAATACCATCAAAAATGAATATTACGGTAGACTCATGTGCATAGCATAAATAATAAATGGATTCATGACCTCATATGGAACTCATGAATTTACCTGATCATAAAGATATCACTAACTTCATAAACCAACAAAACATCGTGTGACCACAAAATCTATCACGAGACTCGCAATCACATGAACTGGACATGGTGACATGATCCATATAATAGTTGAAGTGATCGTGTGATTGAATGAGATTATCATGAGAAACCAGGAAAGATAAAAATTATTATGTATTTCCATGTTTAAAAAAAATTCAAATATGGATTCTTGGTTAGTTTGAACAAGTTCTTGTCCAAGAATGTCTTTAGAAGCGGTTCCAACAGAATGCTCTTGTGGGAGGGTTTCATAATCAGTTCTTATGGGAGGTATTTTCAAAGAGACATGTGATAAATGAAGATCTCAAGGGCTCCATGTGATGGGTAATTGGTGAATGATTTTACCTTTATTCCACTATTTAAAGGGTCTTATCTAGAATAATAAAAATCACTGACAATACCACGAATCACGAAAAAAAATTATTCATGACAACGCTAATGCCACAAGTGGGAATTTATATTCCTCATAAATAAAACACTATCAACATGTACATCTCTCATGGGGTGGGGAATTTTTTAAATCCAATAATATGAGCCTTGTAAATTAAATAAGGGAAGAAATACCAAAAAATGGGTATTACTTTTCTCCATGATGAAATGAAAGATAAGTTGGCAAAAAATCACAAATCACTTAAGCTTCCAAATGATGCACTATCGCATGACCTTTTAAAGGTCATGAGAATGGGAAGTTCAAAACACATAACCAACTGGAAGATCATGATGAGCCACTTTGACAATGACTATTTGTTCATGAAAAGGAATCCAAGACACACACTTATCATGCAACAACTACCAGATGAGATCCCTCAGGTCAACTAACATGTTAGGCGTTAGGTTCTTTATAACCATCCTAAAAATCTTGTAATATAATTATAAAATTTGAAAACAGTTGGAATCCTTTTCCTGTCATAAAGCTTCATGAGATGAACTCATGCTGTTATAAAGACACTATAAAGTCTCTAACAATGCATCCTTATCACTAATAACCAATTGGAATGTCACCAACATCACACAAATGGTTTGAACATATCTAGGTTGTCTGACATTCCATTCTATCTATAGAGACCCGACCCCAGAAAGATTAGAGTTAGTCACAACACAAAATTACATTGGTATGATTACAAAGAATCAAATCCTGATGGACTTGGAGTTTATTATACATGGTAATACTGATACGGACATGAGAGTTTTAATAAAATTAATACACTCATTACAACATTATTTTATTTCTAAAAAAAATCAATGATAATAACTTCGGGGGTAACTTTATTCCATCTTGTATATCCCTACACAACATTCATAGTATATTTCTTATATTTCTAGGGAATGTAAACATAATAACAGCGAGATAAAAAGCTCAATCAGGATAAATTATAGAGGAGAAAATAATAAATCAATGAGAATAATAATAATGTAATAGAAAATAACTGAACACACATACCATTTAATGAAAAACTAATAAGGAAATGTAAAAAAAATATGGAAAGGTAACAATTGGAAACACACGACATTCAAATAACTAGATAATGAAAATTAAACATGGAAATGTTAGAGATTTAAACACATTCGTTTTAATTAATGAACTAAAAATGAAATGTTTCTACATATATGTTGATAAAAAATATCATTAATGAATAATAACTGAAACTAAATGTGGGAAATTAATTATTATTGGACTCCTTGTTTCCTAGGTACATGGTAGCTTTACCATAAATAACTTTCACAATATGATTTTAAACATATTGGGTAAAAAACAATTTAGGGTGTTTATCTAAATGACTCATCTCATTAGACTACTGATGCATTGCGAGGAAATATATAACTGGTCCCCACCCATCCCTCACTAGTTCAAAACATTTCTCATATAGTAAATAATCGACTTAACAATATTCCTTTTCAAATAACCATATAGACTATGAGATATATAATTATCAATATTTAATAGAATAATAAAATTAAAATCAATGTAGAAATAGTTTACAAATGATATATGGTTTACGTAATGAATATATCCATGGTTAATGATATGGAAAAATATATTAAATTTAGTATTCAATGATCATTGGAAAATTAAAATTTCAAGTGGAGAAAATTAATCAAGGAAGTGAATCTAAATGCTATTCATTGCCAAATCAGTCATCAAAAATCAATGGTAGTATCTATAAAATATAACTCAAGTGGAGTAAAAAATATTTTTGTTGTCATTGGTGAAAGGAAATATTTTAAAAATATATTATAATCACATTCTTGAGGAAAATATCATTTTTTAAAAACATTTGAATATGAATTCCATTGAAAATATGTTTTCAAATCATTATTTTTTAAAATTAACCTCTTATGCATGAAATGTTATCTTCAAATGATTATTGGTGTCTCAATCCATACATGTCTAACAAGGTAAAAAGAACATTCGTTTTGAATATAAAAAAGTTTAGAAAAATTATATATTCATAAAGTGAAAAAATATTACATTAAAACATTATAAAAAGGAAAAAGGTTAAAAATTTATTTACCATGTAATGTTAAAAACATTTTTTAAGAAATTTTAATAAAATATGGTTTTAAGAAGAAAATGGGTTCTCCGACTAGAGGGAAATAATGTTGAATTTTCTAAAAACAATTTTTCTAAAACACCATTAGTTTCAAAGAGTGAAAACATCATACTAATACTTGAAATATTTCATGAATTAACAAATGAGAGGAAAATGAAATGGTTTATTGAAAAAATTTCATATAATTTCTTTGAATTGTCACACCATTTAATGATCATTAGAATTATTCTAGAGGAAAATAATCATCAAGCATTCCAATATGTTTCCATACCACATTGAATCATTTCAAATCATAATCCACATAAAGGAATAAAATTATATTAAATATACTATATCATGATATTAAGTATATTCATGATATATTATATAAAATAGAAGTATATACACCACTTGAAATAAATTGTCATCATAAAACATATCTCCATGGAATGTAAATTGAGACAATATCCGTTAACTTATGCTTCCCATTCGAGTTAATGTCCTTTAAAATACTATATAGTAAATCATTTTAAATTAATACAAACTTCAAACCTTTTTTCATGTTTATAAGTTATTTATTTTTAATTATTACCATGCTATATATAACAACTTAATAAATTATGTTTACATCACATGTTTTGACAAAGTTCAGTTTATGTGTCAACAAAAATTTGGAAGGTGGAAAATGGTCTTTTGGGTCCTTATATAAAATCAATAGAATAATAATATTGAAATAATTATTATATTTATATATCAATTATAATTTTAAATCATATAATTAAATATGATTTTTAACAATGAATCAATATTACAATCATAGTGACGATGGGACGTGTGTATGCCTGAGTAACATTCAAATTTTTTATAATCATTATGAAAAAAGGTAAGTAGAATAATATCTTTAGAAAATGATAAAAATATCATAAATATAATATTATTTAATCATATATACATATATATATAATACTTTTTATTTAAAATGAATCACATCATGTTGAGGAGGCGGTAGTACAAATGTCCATGAACGATGTCATAAAGATTTATATGCGTGAAAGGGTAATAATGAAAATGTTATATACTATATTTCAATAAATTTAATAATGTAATTAATATCATATATAGGTTTTTTATGACACATATTTTTAATTATAACCATGTATTTTATGTTCCATGTATAGTGTGAATGAATCACATCACTTTGAGCAGGCAGTAGTCCACACATCCACAAACGATGTTATCACATTTATATAAAATAGGAATTATTAGGGTATGTGTTAAAAAATAATTAAAGAAGAATTAATACATAATAAATATTATATATAAAATTTATAAATATATTTTTCAACATTATTTCTACCATGATTGGAGGTAAAGGAAAAAGATCATTTTTTCGCGAGGCAGTAGTTTGACTTACATAAAAACAGTAAATTTGTTACCCATTGGATGGAAGTGTGAGTAAGTGAAGGTCTAAAAATTATCATAAAAACATTATAGTATATTTATTATTCTGTTATTTTTATACAATCATTGAATAATAATAGTTAAGGGGTTGGATAATGTAATTAAAACTAAATAGCTTAAGTGAAAATGTTAACTCTTAATCGGGTAACTTATTTTTGTTTGTACCAAAAGGATTACATCGATGGATTTGCTCAAAAGGGGAGGAAAATATAATTATTAGAGTTTTTTTGAGGAGATATTTTTTTATAGTATGGTTGACCATAATATTCTTGAGAGGAGTGAGCAAGGGGGAGAGGTGGTGACCATTTTTTATAGAAGAAAAGGACTCACTTTGTATTTTTGAAAACAAGTTAGGTGTACCCAATATTTTACCATTAAAAGGAAAATTAAAATAGATAAAAAATTTATAATTTAAGGTAAATGGACGAATTATATCATGATAATGGGTTTTGGATGAGTGTATAGGTCATTTTAGGCCATAAAGTTAAGGATTAATTGCTTATTGGTCATAATTTAACATTAATATTTGTAATTAATTTTAATCACATTCACTAATATTTTTTTTCAAAAACAATGCAGGACATTTTATAAATTACTGATTATTAAAATTATTAATATTTAATCCATTTATAAAATTTAAAATCATATACGTTTCAAAAATTGATTTATATTTAATTCTGTAGGTGGGAAAAATATGGGTTTTTAATGAAAAACATTTGAACCTTTGCTATGTTTTTCTAATAAATTTCAATGTAAAATTGATTAAAATTATATAAATTGTAGTAATTGAAAAAAAAAATAATATAATAAATCTTTAAAACTAATGAAAATTATAATATATCCTCATAAATAAATTATATGAAAAAGCAGTTTTAAACTAAACATCAGTGTTTTAACTATTTGTTAAAAATGATATGTTTCTGAAAAATATACAAAATTTAACCTATCCTTGATTTTACATTAACATTTCAATGATAAATTTTATTTTGACATATTAAATAGATTAAAATTCAAAAATTCATATTGAAAAGGGGTTCTTCATTAAAATTTGGTAAAATTGCCTTTATAAAAATATTTGTTTTTATGTGTGAAATTGGGTTTGTTCTTATATTATTCCTATAAACCCTAATGGATGAATATATATATATATATATATATATATATATATTTGTTTGTTTGAATATATAAAATATATATTTCATTAAAATAATTAAATAATTGTAATTTATTATGTTTATTATGGAAACAATGTTTTAGATGCATAAAAATATTAATATTTATTTTTATATCAAATATGTCCTTATTTTCATTTTTTATTAATTGATAACCAATGAATTCATTTTATAATTATATAAAGCAGAAATTTTCATAATATAGTTAATAAAATTCCTAACCAATAACAAAATGTAAAGGATATATCTTATTATATTAAATAATTTTTTTAATAATACATTTTAATTTGGTGAAAATCAGAATGGCATGTAAAAAAACCTTTTGAGGAAGGTATCTCATTCATGAAATGCAAGATAAATTATTATTTTAGGAATTAAAAGAAATATAATTTATTTTTTTTATTTATAATTTTAATATATATGGTTAATATATTCACCTTTTACACATGGTTTTTCCTTTTAAAAACACCATTAAATACAATGGTGTACATTAGAATTTAATGGTGTTATATACTAACACCTTAATTAAATATCATCCTTCCAATTTAAACTCAATATTGGTAATATATAATTTTTTGATATTTCCTACACTAAAATATCACATTTTGGGAAGGGTTCGAAAAATATCCCCTCGAAAAGAGAGAATGGGATGTACAAAGGTCACATGGACTACCTTATAACTTGGTCTCTAAGTAGTATAACATCAATAGCTAGTGAAAACATGTACTTGAAAGAAAAATGTAAATATTTATGGGGATTGATTTAGTTCATCAATAAAAATACATATTAATGAACCATATAAATTTAAGTGCATCAAATCCCATTAATCATTGATGATTTAAAAGACCATTGGTTCATTAGAAATTAATGTATTGGGACCAAATTTTATAATAAATAATTTTCCTAATGTTGGGTCATTATTTTACTGCTTATAAATATAAAGAAATTAACTTAAATGGTACATTTTAATTTTATGTAAACAATTCCATCTTTATGTTTTTCATTGATAAAATTATAATTTATCCCCTTAATTCTAAAAATTAATAAAGAATAATAATTTTTTAAATATTGAATCCTAGAAAGAAACTTTTAAATGATTATAAGGAATATTAAAGAGTGAAAAGCCTTAATATTTTTCTATATATATCTTCTAAAACAAATATGGTTACTAAATAAATCTCTATTACCCAAAATTTATATTACTAGTTCATTAATAACAGTTATTCATCATATTGTCTAACTAAAAAATGAGAAAATAACGAGGACATTGCATAGGTTAGTGGTTGGTCTGAAACCCTTGTCATCCTTTGGTCATAGGTTCAATTCATACAGCATTTCCTGATATTAATTTTTTCACTTTTCATTCAGGTTATACTTTTTTTAAACCATATATATATAATTTTTAAAATAACTATTATATACATCCTTGAAATTAGCTTCATCACAAAATATCCTTTTAAAAATGGTTTTCAATACAACCCAAATTCATAAATAATTCATCAACTTATTTTTATATAGATCCTTCCATGTACTAATGATTTTCCATAATATCATCTCTTCAATTTCTAAATCATGGAAAATTATTTTAAATCTAAAACACCTCAGGTTGAACCAAGGTTATTCATTATGAAAATCCTTTATAGTTTTTTTAAATAAAATGTGAATTTTCTTATGTGTATCCCCTGATAGTGTTAAACCAGGTCTACTATATGTTGAATTATCATGTACCATGTTACATCAAGTCAGGATCACCACACTTTTTCAGAGTTGTTACTCTTTACCAAATCTATTCTAGAAACATGTCTAGTTGTAGTGTCTAGACAGAAAAATATTATAAGAAAACAACATTTTCACTATCTAAATGATATATTATGAGGTTCGTATATACTCATCCTCAAATTATACAATAGGTTTATGTTCTCTAATATATAGTTTTCTAATTATAGTTCCCAAGGATGCTACTCAAACTTCCTCTAATACCAATTGTATTAACTGTAACACCCCAGGTAAATAAATAATATGAAATCTTTATATTTATCCATATTTTTGAATCAAATATTAATATTACTTTAAAGGGGATTCTATGCTTGATGGCGTACCCAATACGCAACAACGAGTTTCTTGGGAATCTTACGTTGCACTCTAATAATAAAATAATATTATTTTAAATGGTAGTTAACATGTAGACATTGTATTGGCGGTAATGGATAGAAATAACTAAAATATGATTATACATGTTTTTTAAATGTTTTTACATTTATTAAAAGGCTTAAAATACGGAAAGAATTCAATTTTAGGCTTTTATACCCTAATTTTCACTAAAGGTTCACTTATCGCCTTTTGATGGCGAACTGTCATTAAAAATAGTTTTGATCACTCTTATACATTCTTTTGGACCAAATAAAACTCTTCTTTAGAATCGGGACATCAAATTTTACTTTGTGTAAATTTTTGGTATTTTTCCGATAAAGTTCATTTTTTTAATGAATAGTGTAAAATGTTGTTGTTTTTAATTCAAAACCTCTTTTTAATCTAATTTATTTATATGATTAGATTATCTTTTGAATTGGTTTTAAAGTGAAATTATAAAATATTTTTACCATTAAATCCAATAGTGGTTGTTGAAATTAATTTCACTTTGAAATCGGACTTAAACTAGTGTCAATCTTTTGATACTTATTGTTTCATAAAAACACGCTATTTGCTCTGACAGCGGTAATTAATTATTAAATTAATTAATTCAACTTATATGTTGTGAATTTTGTAAAATGGACTTCATTTTTGAATTCGGAATATCAAATATAGCTTAGGGTGAATTTTTGGTATTTTTCTGAAAAACTTCAATTTTTGATGAATAGTGAAACCACTAAGTGGTACTTATATTAAACTGATTTTTCGTTTAAATGAAATTTTACCACTTCTATGTTTTGAATTTTAAAAATCCGACATACATGGTTGTCATTAAGAAGTAAAATGTGGTTCAATGAGATAAAAATATTTTTTTGGTGAATAGTAACTTATTAAGTTTTTAATCGCGATTAGAGGTAATTAGTGCAATTTAAGGCAAAAATGATATTATAATAAAATGAAAATACCTTGACACATGTCCTACCCTTATTGGATGTGTCATGGCCGACCAAGACCAGCCATGGGTCAACTTTGGGACCCCATGGAGCCACTTTGGTTGGAAAATGACATAAATACCTTTTATTTAATGTTAATGTAAAAAATGGCACAAACATGATATGTTTTACTAAAACAATTTTTTAATGGGGTTATACAACTCAGATGTTTTATTATAAATTTTAATTGGAAAGATAAAAAGATTTCCTACATAATAGTAATTTGTTTTATAATTTTTAGACATTAAATAAATTAAATTATTTATGACATAATAATGATGCAGCGATGACATCATTATTTGACGATTTAAATAAAATGGAAAGATAATGTAAACTCTATGAACTACACATGTCCAAAACTTATTGGATGGGTGGATTTCAAACCCTTATCACCTTATGCACGAATTATATCAATGTGGGACCATTTAAAACCGAAACACATTTTCAAATAAAGTAATATTTCTTTACTTTACAAAAGTGCCCCTCCTCTCCTCTTATAAAAGGCCCCCACCTCTACCTCATTTCACACACTCCTCAAGCATTTGGCTCAGCCAACCCCTGCCCATTTACTCTCTCCACATTCCTCTACTCATCCTAGAGGATTCCCTTTGGGCATAATTCTTTCAAAGGAATCCTTTAGGCTCAAATCAAAAGGAGTTACACTTTTAAAGGTAATTCATTCTCTCATGTTCATTTGTTTTATTTTGCTTGTCCAACCCCATAAACTCTTTTTATTTACTTCTTTTGTAACAAAAACAGTATCTTCAATATACTAGGATGTTGTTATAAGATGTATTCGAGCTAAACTCTCACACAACTACATCAAATGGTTAAAGAACATACGGTTTCCGTGGATGGCGAAATTCTGCCTCCCGAAACGATGATTGTTCAATACTCATTTAACACCTTCAAAGGTGGCCATTATGATGTCACTATTTTTAAATATGATATATAATATGTTTATGTTTTCCTTAAGCTTATGTTTTTTTCATTTTGGGCATACCTTTATGGTTTCCATTATGGGTAAACGTGATATCTTCATTTAAGGAAGTGCGGACTACCGCCCCCTCAAAGTGATTTTATTCGTTAAATACCATATGTGGGACGTATAAAGGATGGAAATATGATATTATATATGATATTATACTGTAATTATAATATACCTTTATATCATTATTATTCCAATCTATAAAATAGGAAATAGAAATGAAAGTAGCGTTCATGCGTACGTACGACTTACCGTCTCCATGAACGGTGCATTTCATTTCTTACCTCTAAATGATTATGTAATGTTATAAATGCATGCATGTACTGGATATATATGACATATATGATATCTACATCATGAATAAAATTCTGGATATAATAAACGTTTGGCCACATGAACAACATGTAATTGTAAGAAGTCCACTTTCAACTTAAGAACCAAATATCGGCAAAACAAATATTATTAACTTAAATGATTACATAATGTATATGACATGGTAATAAGTGATATAAAAGGTATAATGAACTTGAAAAAGGTTCTTAAGGAAGTATAAATTAACTCAAGTTTATTATTCAGGAGATTAAATAACGATCGAGTCAAGTCGGACCTGAGGTAAGGGATCCTACTCCTCTCTTTCTTTATAAGTACACTCTTTTATGTCATTTCTTTTAAGCTCCTCTTTGTTATGATGGGGGATGATCTTTTGTATTCCTATTTCTGTAAATTTTATTTTAATATGATGAGATACTCTATTTGATCTCATCAATCCATTTTGAAAGTTTTAAGTGGCGTCGTTAGGCTGCCAAGTTTTCGTGAGGGATTGTTCATCTCACTTTTATTCCCGTGAGATTTATGCTACATTTGCCACAATTTCCTTTGAGTGGTGTATGTACTGACCATTATTTTACTCATTGTGTAATATTGCTTCATTTATGAGTATTTACATCAATTATGTATTGTCCTTCTTTCACGGGTCGTATGTTTCGAAAGATACCCAAGTCGGTAAGGGAACCTTTCACCCTCTTTTTTTTAAAGACTTCTTTTGTTGGGTCTTTTAATTTACATATTATTATGTTGGGATTTGTTCTCATATATCCTTATTGATGTAAATTTTATGTCCAAGTGATGAGATACACTTTTTATCTCTCATCAACTCATTTTGATGTGACGCCGTTAGGCTGTCAAGGGAACTTCTTAACCCAATTTCGATTTCTTTGGGTTCGACACGTAGTTATTGAATATGTCATCCTTTGAATATGTGTGAATGACCTTTGATTAATTTACACTTAATATCCACTTATATTTGGTGTATTCGTTTTTCACACATAATTATGTAATTGATTTATCCTTAAACCAAGGATACCGTCTTTGTAAGGGACTTCGTCTCAATCTCCTTTCATTGAGGCATATTTCGTTTTATACACAACTTTATTTTATACGGTGTATAAACCCCTTTGACTTTTACTTTTATACAAAAGGAATCTTTTTCTACGAAGCGTTTTACTAAACGAAAAAAAGGAATGTTTTTTTAACGTATGCGGTGACAACGACCTTTTCCGCCGCCGCGAGTATTGTTTGGTCTTTGGCTTCCTCAACAAGCCGTAATGTTTTTAAAATAAAATAAATACCATACACTCTTTTATGTATTTTGGTATTGAAAATGGTTTTGATAAAGGATTCTATTATGTCAATATATTTATGATATATTGTGATTGAAATGTGGAAATTTTATCATTCCTTTATATTGGTTTTATGTTTTATGATTTTATAATGGTACTTGGACATTTTAACGGGTGGTTACGTTATAAACCATATGACGGGTGGTGTCGTGAATACCAGGACGGGTGGTTACGTTATAACCTCCAATGCATTGGGTATGGAAGTCAGTTGTATGGCTATTCCATTTAGTATGTATGGAAATTGGCCGTATGGCTATTCCATTAAGTGATATGTGTGGGAGTCGACCGTATGGTTATTCCACTTAAGTATGTTTATGTCCCAAGTTACCTTAATATATGTTATGTGTTATTTATATGGGTTTTATGGTAATCCTTTGGTTACAAAAAGGTAAGTGAGGATATTTTATTCAGTGAATAGTTTTTACTACTTCATAAAGGTGAAAAGAATTACCTTGATAAAGTATACATGGTTTACTTTTTGTTTTGATAAACTAACAGTTTTTTGTGTATCCCTTACTAAGTTTTTATGCTCATCCCATGTTTTTGAAATGTTTTTCACAGGACTTAGCGTGGAATAGGGTCAAGGATGGGATCAAGGGAAAGTCATGTTACCTAAAACATGAAACTAGACATGTTTTATTTTTAAGAGTTTTTATTTTATGGAAATTTATTAGAAGAGACTACTTTGTAATCTTTTGAGATATAATAGTTATGTCCTAATTATCTAAAACTCTAAACCTGAAAAGATCCTCAATGTGAATTATTCATTTAATTCAATTTTAAGTAAGGTTTAAGGATGGGGCCTTATAGTTGGTATCAGAGGTCGATTTGGATAACTTTAGAGGTTAGGGTATTCTTTAAGCATAAGTGACATTACCATAATGGTTAGGATTTCAGACAGAGTCCTAGTTTTAGATAAAGTGAATGAGTATGAATATCTTAGTGTTTATCTTCCTCATTATTACATGATGGTTTTGTTGTTATACACACACTGGCCCTTTTTGGTTTTAGTAAATGGATGGATCTAGCAGGCACCAAGGTAACGGTGGATGTGAAGGAAACTGTGACAGTTTTCTGAGCGAGCAACTGAATGATATGGGAGCTGCAATGAGAACTCTTGTGTTTATCCTCAACCAACTATCTGGATTTATGATTGACCACCTAAACCTTGGAGATTTCTCTAAGGAATCATATATGCAAGAAACAAATCCCTACGGAATTACATGTAATAATCATAAAGGTAAGTGTGTTCAAAAACCTATGTGTCAAAGATGTGGAAAGAAACACCTAGGAAAATGTTTCAAAGGGACAGAAATATGCTATAGATGTGGAAATGAAGGTCATAAAGCAAGAACCTGCCATGAAAAAAGGAAGCATCCAGTTGACTCGAGGAAAGGGAAAGAAGTTCTTTCTGAGGGATCAATTGAATGTTTTAAATGTGGTGTGCATGGTCATTATGAAAACACATGTCCTATGAAGAAGTTTCGTGAATGGGGTCACCAAGAGTGTACCAATATTCGTTTACCAATACCCAATGCCATTCCCATTGAGGATGAAGAAACTGACAATGACCAATCAAAGGTATGTACTATTTCATGACTATTGTTTTCCTATTTTGGAATCTTAGGATATGATTCATGATTTTGTTTGTAGGAAAGGGGTATTTTAGAATAAGTTGGAAAGGAATGGATAATGGATCATGAATAATGTTGAATGAGTAAGATGTCAACATATAAGGGCTTCAAGAGTTATGGTGAAATTCTTAAGAGTATTAAGTCTCTTTTGATGATGGGGTTACATTAGAAGACTTTTTATATTATGTGTAACCCTGATGTTTAATATAGGCAAATTTTATTCAGGTAATAGTTATCTTTTCTTTTGTGGACATAGTTATAAAGAACCATTTGGGTTTATATGATCCTTACTTTTGAGGTAATTATGTGTTACTATATGTTATGATTGAAGTGAAAGGCATGAGATAAAATTGAGGTTAAATTATTTTATGGTTATTTTTGATGATTTTATCCCTTTTTGGGGAATGATTTGAGAATTATATAGTTTTAGAAAAAGGACAACACGTAGACCGGGTGACTACCCGTCACGTCGGACAAAGCTGCGGGAATTGAACCCACAACCAAAGTGCGACTGGTATTTATCGCCTACCACTGGACTACGTGAAGTCCCTGGTTAGTTTGACTGATTCTTTTTTTTAAGAGTAAGTTGATTTTGGGTTATTTATGAAAATGATTAACCTATCATGGAGGATATGTGATTAGGATAATTACTTTTCAATGCGAGACTTTAAGAGCAACTGATTTTGTTTGGAGATAAATGTTATGATTTAACTTGGAAGACTATGTGACTAAATCCTTCAAATGATTGGGTTTCAATATTAGATTTGTTTAATTTGAGGAATGTTATGGACAAATTGCTTATCGGATGGTCCTCGTTGAACTTTCGGTTTTGTTGGACAAATTTTGGAGATTGAGAATAGATTTTCTTTTTAATGGGTTATCCTTTTCTGGGTTATCTGATCTTGTACTAGTCTTTTGGGTTTTGGTTTTGGTTAAAGTCTAAATACCTGGGAAGTATGTAGTTATATTTTTTTTGGGTTAGGTAATTCTCTAGAAGTTGATTATAGTACTCTTAATGTGAACAAGTCTTCCTAAATAGTCGCCTTTTGGAGAAAATATGAGTTTGTTTAAGGAATCTAATAAAAGTTGAGAGTCAACATGATAAGTTATTATGTTTCCTTATGAATAAATTCCTCAATAAAAAGTAACTTAAAACAAAAATGTTGTCTATTAACTTTTCCTACTGGGGAATCGAATACCGTTTAACCCATCACATGTTTGTGATTTTCTCATGGTTAACTTTCTCCTAAACATGTTTTCTATCACTCTCCATCAGAACATGACCCTATGTTTTCTCCTCCATGTCCATGTTTTCATACATGGAATCCTAGTATGGGTTAACACGGGTGACCTTTGTACTTATCTTTCTTTATTTTAAAGTGATTGTTTTACCGACTCTTCTCTGATGTGGGACTTTCAAGGATGTTTCCAAGCCCAATTTTAAAATTGCGAGGACGAAATTCCCAAAAGGGGGGAAGGATGTAACACCCCAGGTAAATAAAGAATATGACATCTTTATATTTATCCATATTTGTGAATCAAATATTAATATTACTTTAAAGGGGATGCTATGCTCGATGGCGTACCCAATACGCAACAACGAGTTTCTTGGGAATCTTACGTTGCACTCTAATAATAAAATAATATTATTTTAAATAGTAGTTAACATGTAGACATTGTATTGGAGGGAATGGATAGAAATAACTAAAATATGATTATATATGTTTTTTAAATGTTTTTATATTTATCAAAAGGCTTAAAATACGGAAAGAATTCAATTTTAGGCTTTTATACCCTAATTTTCACTAAAGGTTCACTTATCGCCTTTTAATGGCGAACTGTCATTAAAAATAGTTTTGATCACTCTTATACATTCATTTGGAACAAATAAAACTCTTCTTTAGAATCGGGATATCAAATTTTACTTTGTGTAAATTTTTGGTATTTTTCGAATAAAGTTCAATATTTTTAATGAATAGTGTAAAATGTTATTTTTTTTAATTCAAAACATCTTTTTAATATAATTTATTTATATGATTAGATTATCTTTTGAATTGGTTTTAAAGTGAAATTAGAAAATATTTTTACCATTAAATCCAATAGTGGTCGTTGGAATTAATTTCACTTTGAAATCGGACTTAAACTAGTGTCAATCTTTTGATACTTGTTGTTTCATAAAAACACGCTATTTGCTCTGACAGTGGGAATTAATTATTAAATTAATTAATGCAACTTATATGTTTTGAATTTTGTAAAATGGACTTCATTTTTGAATTCGGAATATCAAATATAGCTTAGGGTGAATTTTTGGTATTTTTCTGAAAAACTTCAATTTTTGATGAATAGTGAAACCACTAAGTGGTACTTATATTAAACTGATTTTTCGTTTAAATGAAATTTTACCACTTCTGTGTTTTGAATTTTAAAAATCCGACATACATGGTTGTCATTAAGAAGTAAAATGTGGTTCAATGTGATAAAAATATTTTTTTGGTGAATAGTAACTTATTAAGTTTTTAATCGCGATTAGAGGTAATTAGTGCAATTTAAGGAAAAAATGATATTATAATAAAATGAAAATACCTTGACACATGTCCTACCCTTATTGGATGTGTCATGGACGACCAAGAAAAGCCATGGGTCAACTTGGGGACCCCATGGAGCCACTTTGGTTGGAAAATGACATTAATACCTTTTATTTAATGTTAATGTAAAAAATGGCACAAACATGATATGTTTTACTAAAACAATTTTTTAATGGGGTTATACAACTCATATTTTTTATTATAAATATTAATTGGAAAGTTAAAAAGATTTCCTACATCATAGTAATTTGTTTTATAATTTTTAGACATTAAATAAATTAAATTATTTATGACATAATAATGATGCAGCGATGACATCATTATTTGACAATTTAAATAAAATGGAAAGATAATGTAAACTCTATGAACTACACATGTCCAAAACTTATTGGATGGGTGTATTTAGAACCCTAATCACCTTATCCACTAATTATATCAATGTGGAACCTTTTAAAACCGAAATACATTTTCAAATAAAGTAATATTTCTTTACTTTCCAAAAGTGCCCCTCCTCTCCTCTTATAAAAGGCCCCCAACTCTACATCATTTCACACACTCCTCAAGCCTTTGGCTCGGCCAACCCATGCCCATTTACTCTCTCCACATCCCTATACTCATCCTAGAGGATTCCCTTTGGTCATAATCCTTCCAAAGGAAGCCTTTAGGCTCAAATCAAAAGGAGTTACACTTTTAAAGGTAATTCATTCTCTCATGTTCATTTGTTTTATTTTGCTTCTCCAGCCCCCTAAACTCTTTTTATTACTTCTTTTGTAACAACACCAATATCTTCAATATACTAGGATGTTGTTATAAGATTTATTCGAGCTACACTCTCACACAACTACATCAAATGGTTAAAGAACTTATGGTTTTCGTGGATGGCGAAATTCTGCCTCCCGAAACGATGATTGTTCAATACTCATTTAACACCTTCAAAGGTGGCCATTATGATGTCACTATTCTTATATATGATATATAATATGTTTATGTTTTCCTTAAGCTTATGTTTTTTTCATTTTGGGCATACCTTTATGGTTTCCATTATGGGTAAACGCGATATCTTCATTTAAGGAAGTGCGGACTACCGCACCCTCAAAGTGATTTGATTCGTTAAATACCATATGTGGGACGTATAAAGGATGGAAATATGATATTATATATGATATTATACAGTAATTATAAAATACCTTTATATCATTATTATTCCATTCTATAAAATACGAAATAGAAATGAAAGTAGCGTTCATGCGTACGTATGGCTTACCGTCTCCATGAACGGTGCATTTCATTTCTTACCTCTAAATGATTATGTAATGTTATAAATGCATGAATGTACTGGATATATATGAAATATATGATATCTACATCATGAATACAATTCTGGATATAAAAAACGTTTGGCCACACGAACAACATTTAATTGTAAGAAGTCCACTTTCAACTTAAGAACCAAATATCGGCAAAACAAATATTATTAACTTAAATGATTACATAATGTTTATGACATGGTAATAAGTGATATAAAAGGAATAATGAACTTGAAAAAGGTTCTTAAGGAAGTATAAATTAACTCAAGTTTATTATTCAGGAGATTAAATAACGATCGAGTCAAGTCGGACCCGAGGTAAGGGATCCTACTCCTCTCTTTCTTTATAAGTACACTCTTTTATGTCATTTCTTTTAAGCTCCTCTTTGTTATGATGGGGGATGTTCTTTTGTATTCCTATTTCTGTAAATTTTATTGTAATATTATGAGATACTCTATTTGATCTTATCAATCCATTTTGAAAGTTTTAAGTGGCGTTGTTAGGCTGCCAAGTTTTCGTAAGGGATTATTCATCTCACTTTTATTCCCATGAGATTTATGCTACATTTGCCACAATTTGCTTTGAGTGGTGTATGTACTGTCCATTATTTTACTCATTGTGTAATATTCATTCATTTATGAGTATTTACATCAATGATGTATTGTCTTTCTTTCACGGGTCGTATGTTTCGAAAGATACCCAAGTCGGTAAGAGAACCTTTCACCCTCATTTTTTTAAAAGACTTCTTTTGTTGGGTCTTTTAATTTACATATTATTATGTTGGGATTTGTTCTCATATATCCTTATTGATGTAAATTTTATGTCCAAGTAATGAGATACACTTTTTATCTCTCATCAACTCATTTTGATGTGACGTCGTTAGGCTGTCAAGGGAACTTCTTAACCCAATTTCGATTTCTTTGGGTTCTCGTAGTTATTGAATATGTCATCCATTGAATATGTGTGAATGACATTTGATTATTTTACACTTAATATCCACTTATATTTGGTGTATTCGTTTGTCACACATAATTATTTAAATGATTTATCCTTAAACCAAGGATACCGTCTTTCTAAGGGACTTCATCTCAATCTCCTTTCATTGAGGCATATTTCGTTTTATACACAACTTTATTTTATACGGTGTATAAACCCCTTTGACTTTTACTTTTATACAAAAGGAATCTTTTTCTACAAAGCGTTTTACTAAACGACAAAAAGGAATTTTTTTTTAACGTACGCGGTGACAATGACCTTTTCCGCCGCCGCGAGTATTATTTGGTCTTTGGCTTCCTCAACAAGCCGTAATGTTTTTAAAATAAAATAAATACCATGTACTCTTTTATGTATTTTGGTATTGAAAATGGTTTTGATAAAGGATTCTATTATGTCAATAGGTTTATGATATATTGTGATTGAAATGTGGAAATGTTATCATTCCTTTATATTGGTTTTATGTTTTATGATTTTATATTGGTACTTGGACATTTTAATGGGTGGTTACGTTATAAACCATATGACGGGTGGTGCCGTGAATACCAGGACGGGTGGTTAAATTATAACCTCCAATGCATTGGGTATGGAAGTCGGTCGTATGGCTATTCCATTTATTATGTATGGAAATTGGCCGTATGGCTATTCCATTAAGTGATATGTGTGGGAGTCGACCGTATGGTTATTCCACTTAAGTATGTTTATGTCCCAAGTTACCTTTATATATGTTATGTGTTATTTATATGGGTTTTATGGTAATCCTTTGGTTACAAAAAGGTAAGTAATGATATTTTATTCAGTGAAGAGTTTTTACTACTTCATAAAGGTGAAAAGGATTACCTTGATAAAGTATACATGGTTTACTTTTTGTTTTGACAAACTAACAGTTTTTTGTGTATCCCTTACTGAGTTTTTATGCTCATCCCAAGTTTTTGAAATGTTTTTCACAGGACTTAGCGTGGAATAGGTTCAAGGATGGGATCAAGGGAAATTCATGTTACCTAAAACATGAAACTAGACATGTTTTCTTTTTAAGAGTTTTTATTTTATGGAAATTTAGTAGAAGAGACTACTTTGTAATCTTTTGAGATGTAATAGTTATGTCCTAATTCTCTAAAACTCTAAACCTGAAAAGATCCTCAATGTGAATTATTCATTTAATTCAATTTTAAGTAAGGTTTAAGGCCGGGGCCTTATATTAACACAACCCCAGAGAGACCATACAGGATGTCTGTTATTAATTACATGGGTATGATTACAAGGAATCAAATCATGAATGATTGAGAGTTTAGTAGTCTTTGTAAAATATATACATACACGAGTCATTTATGAAAATTAACACAATAAATACAGCATATTTTTTTAAATAACATCAAGGATAAAAACACTGAGGGTAACATTATTCAATATAGTATATCCTTTTATATATTTCACAGTATGTGTTTTGGTTTCACAAGGAATGGAAACATAATAAGGATAAGATCAAATTCTAATTAGTGATAAAGTATGACATAAGCTACAATGAATAGTTAAGAATATTAATTAGGGAATGTTAAATGACATAACAAACATACAATTTAATCAAAAATTTGAGAAGGAGATGCATAAAAAATATGTATATTTAATAACAAGAAACACATGCCTTTTGAATAACTAGATAAGGAAAAATCAATGTGGAAAGGTAATAAAATTAAGCACATTCCATTTAATCAATGAACTGAAAATGAAATATATCCACAGATATGTTGATGAAAAATCTACTGGATAAATAATAACTAAAACTAAATGAGGAAAATTCTTGATTATTAGAGGCCACGTTTTCTACGTACATGGAACATTTAATGTCAAGTAATTTCCAAGTTAGTTTTATAAAAAATCATGTAATATCTCAAATATGATGTCTACCCAAATGATTCATCCCATCAGACTACTAATGCATCAAGGGGTTTTCTATAATTAGGCCACACCCATGTTATACAAGCCCACAAAACTTTCTCATATATTGAATAATCTATTTAAGAACGTGCCTTATCAAATATCCACATAGAGTAAGAGAAAAGGATCTATCAAAATTTAACCCTATATTCAATTACATTCAAGTATAAAACACTATAAAAATTTATATTCAGTTTAGGAAATGAAAATATCCATGATAAATGGTGCGGTAAAATAGTGGAAATTTAATGATCAATGATTTTTTGAAATTAAATATTTCAAGGGGACTAAATGAATAAAATAAGTGAATGTGAAAAATAACCTTGGAAATATCAATACAAAACTATAAAAAAATAAGGATGGTATCAATAAAATATACCCCAGGTGGAATAAAATAAAGCATTGTTTGTATTGTTGAATGAAAATATTTTAAATATATATTTTAAAGAAATTCGTGAATAAAATATCCTTTAGTTTTGGAAATTTTTTTGAAAATATATTTATTTTAAAATATATTTTAAAATTTTTATATTTAAATATTTATATTTTAAAAATTAAAATTAATCTTTGATGGAATGATGGTAGGTAATTTTTACAGGATGTAAAAGGTCAAAAGAACCTTCCTTTTTTAGTAAAAAGGTGAGAAATGCCTTGTTCCAAAAGGGCCAAGAATATTCCACAAAAAAAAATTGGAAAATAAAATGAATAGTAAATATGTATTTAGTAAATTATTGTAAAAATAAGTTTGAATACAATTTAATAGAACATGGTTTTTATGAAAAATAAGTTCTTTTACTAAAGATAAAATTGAAGTCGAGTATTATTAAAACAATTGTTAACCACCTTGACTTCCAAAGATTGTAAAATTGTATTAATATGTGAAAATAGACATGAATTAATATTAGAGAGGAAACTTAAAGGGTTTACTGAACATATTTCATATAATTTCTTCAAACATAAACACTATTGAAAGATAATTTGAATTATTCTAGAGGAATATAATATTTACACATTCAAAAGTGTCCTGTACCACTTTGAAAAATTTTTAATCTTAAGAGATATAAAGGAAAAATACTTCATGAAAATTATAATATAAGTAGATTAAGTAGGTTAATGATATATCATGTAAAATAGTAGTATATAAACCATATAAAACAATCTATTTTAATAAGAATGAATAAGTCTCAATGGAATGTCAATTGAGATGATTTCTCTTACCTTGTATTTCAATTTTTAGTAAACGTACTTTATCTTCCTTTATAATAGTTTTTTTAATTATATAATTGATTGAGGACCTTTTTAATGTTTTTAATTACTTTTATTTCACTTATTACCATTTTATATAAAACTACTTACTCAATTATTTTTATGTAGGGAGTTTTGGCCAAATTCAGCTTCTCTATAAAAAACAATTTTGGTAAGTAAACAATAGTCATAGGGGTGATTATATTACATTTAAAAAATAATTATCAAGGAATAATTAATATATTTATACATAAATTATAATTTTCAATCCAATAATTAAATATAGTTATGAACAATGAATAACTGATACAATCATAGAGGCGGTAAGTCATATGTACACATGAGCAATGTTCTCAATTTTCAATTAATTGTTATGGAAATAGTGGAAGTAGAATAATATATTTATAGAACCATAATTATATCATAAATACCTTATTATTTAATTCTATACAATTATATATATATATATATTTATTATTCTATTAAAGGAATCACATCATGTCAATGACGCGGTATTTCACACATCCAAGAATGATGTTATCACTTTTCAAGTGTGTGAAAGTGTAGTTTATGAAAATGATAAATATTATATTTCATGAATTTTAATTATGTCAAGAATATAACATAGAATTTTTTTATGTAACATAATTCTAATTAAACATATATTTTATATAATCCACATATAGTTTGAATATATCACATTTCTTTGAGGCGGTAGTAGTCAACATTTCTTAAAACAATGTTATTGTATTTATACAAAATGGAATGTATTAGGGTGTGTTTTATAAAAGACTTAATGAAAAAAAATATAATTTATATATAACATATATAAATATGTATTCCATCATAATGGCCATCATGGTTTTTGGTATAGGAAAAATGAACAATCATCGTTTCATGAAGTAGAAGATCTTCGTACACAGAACCAATATATTTGTTACCATTTTGATGTAAGTGTGTGTATGTGAAAGTATAACCCATAGTATAACCACATACTATTGTATTTACAATAGTATTTTTATAATAAAAACATATAATATTAACAGTTTAGGGTTTGGATATTGGAAATATGACTAAATAGTATAAGAAAACATTTTACCTCTAAATCAGGTAACTTCTTTTGGCATTTACCGAAAGGCATACATGGATGGATTTCATCCCAAGGAGTGGATTCTAGTATTTTTTTTGATTTTTAGGATCTATTTTTTAAGATATTCGACGAGAAAAAGTGGATTCAAAGTTGTGATTATGGGGGAGTGGTGGTAGCCTTTTATGGTAGAAGAAAAATACTCAAATGGTATTTTTTAAAATCATGTTTAGTGTACTTGTTTTATTTCTGAATCTAATTCATAAAAAACTTATAAAAATAAATAATTTAATGTACATGGCCGAAATATGGACATCCAATAGTTTTTGGACATGTTCATATTTCATTTTTTTTGACTTATGGTTAAGGTTTGTTCTATTGGTAATATTTATTTTACCTTAATCATTGTAATTAATTTTAATCAATGACACTAATATTTTTTATAATAAAAAAGTTTTGTGTTTTTAAAAATTATAAATTATTCTAATTCCAAATATAGAATACAATTTTTCAAAATAAAATAATAGAAGATGTATAAATGTATTTAAATTTATTTCTTCCAATAAGATGACAATGTGGGATTTTAAAGTTAAAATGTGTGAATGTTTGCTATATTTTTATAATCAATTTAAATGAATAACTGATTCAAAAGAAATAGATTTTTTTAAATGAAAAAAATAACATCTAATTAATTATTTGGAAAAATTAAACAAATAATTTATCCTTATAAATAAATTATATGAAATAGCAGTTTTGAACTATAAGTTAGTGTTATTAACTATTTATTAAAAAATTACATGTTTTCAAAAAATATAAAAAATTATTTATAACCTAATATTGATGTTTCTATTTCAATGATTATGTCTATTTGGAAATATTAAATCAATTAAATTATCAAATTCATATTTAAAATTTTTTCTCTATTAAAAGGCGTTAAAACTATCTTTATAATAAGGTAGGTTTTTATGGGTAAAATTCGGATTGTTCATATCTTCGGCCAATCAATCCTAATGAATTAGTATGATTTTTTTGATTGAATATATAACATATATTTTACTAAAGGTATTCACTAATTATAATTAATTAATTTTAATAAGATAAAAATACTTTTGATGCATAAATATAATAATATTTATTTTTATCTCTATTTGGTTCTTATTTAATTTCTTAGTAATTGGTAACCAATGAGTTCATTTTATATTAATATGACCCCAAAATTTTCATAATCTAGTTAATAAAATTCATAACCTCTAACACAACGACCATGTTATATCATGTTATACTAAATAATAATATTTTAATATTACATTTTTAATTGGTGAAACTCGGTCTCGCGTATAACACATGCTATCGAGTAAGGCCATTCTTGCATGTAATTAAAGCTATCTTAGAAGGTCACTCTTATTTGTGATGCAAGATAATATAGTTTTTCATGAATTAAAAATTATATATCATATTATATTTATTTAATATTTTAATCTATCAGGTTTATATAATCCGTTTTTATACTTTTTGTTTTGTGTCATAAATCCTATTGAATACAAAGTTGTAATTTAGAATTTTGAGGAGTTACACTGGATCCAAATACAAATAGAAGGGTTGTCAATGATTTTTCTTGTGCATCATAAAATGGCCCATTATTAGTCACATGAACCATCACTAATGGGGAGATTATTTTTCTTCGATATCCCTAATTCCACTTCACTATATTCCGGGCCTTTTGAAATAATAAATGAAATAAATTGTGCAAAGATGGGATCTTCCAGTGAGGGTAATATATTCTGATTTTGTGGGATTTGCGATTTGTGCCCCAACGATCTCCATTGATCATGTGAAACCCCCTTGAAAAGAAACAGTGATTCCATAAGGCATTTTGCAATGATAGATGGATCTTTGAGATACCCCTTACAAGACCCGTTTGTCATATCGAATGCCCAGATCGAAGCATCTTATATCATTTGAAATCCTTTTAACAGGAAGCCTGATCTCATGGAGGTAAATGGAGATGTCATTAAGACCATATAAAATCAACATATAATTTTCTCATGGTTAGGAAATAAATACATTATTGGAAAAATACAATAAATGGGGAACTAATTTGATAATAGATTGATCACTTAAAATCAAGTGATGTACCTTGAATAACCCATGTCTTAATCATGTAAAGAGTGTAACATCAAAACCATTCACTAAATCCCAATTGAATCTATGATATATGAACCAAAAAAGGAAGAGTATAATTGGGGTTGGAAGGAATATAAAACCCTCCCCATCATCAAAAAAAATATATCCATTGCATAATCGCACTTGGGAGTGTTGGAGAAGTCTTCTCAGAGTAACTAAGGACATGATCATTAATGTCTTCCACTAGAAAAAATCTGGAGAATGACTCAATTGACTGTGTATCATGGATTGAAACTTCAGATGATCACTTAAGATCACAAAATACACTTATTTTATTTTCTTATGATTATATGAATGACATCTGGCATGTCATCTCAGTCACGTGATACCTAAAACAAGCTAATAGAAGAAATATCTATGGTACATATGCAAAAAATACGGACTAAAGATAATGCGAAGAGAGACATGCGTGAAGATATATTTGATGATCCTCATGCACATAACATGACTCATGTAGATCATTTAACTGCACTAATATATTTTTATCATGTTAAGCAATGTTCCCATGACACACCATTTGGATAATGTGATGTCCTCCGACCATGTTATGAAAGTCAAACGATGCCATCCATGAAAGCCACCTGGGTCTCATGAAACCCATTAGAATTTCCATCTAGAAATTGATATTTCTTTTAGATGTATCCCCTTGTTATGTGGTGACATCTGATCATTTCATCTAGGTCTCTCTAAGACTTCTATGTTTTCCAACTAGATCTTATGACACTCTCCAGGTGTTTTATCCAAGTTTAGTGATGAAACCAAGAAAGGACAACCAGATATCATGATTAATTTATGATATTGTATCTAGATCATGTGACATCTTACAGAAATGATAGTGGGATCATGTGAAAACTTCCAAACATGTCAACCAAGAACATGCGATGAGCTCAAAACATGCCATCATTGATAATGTGACACCATTTGAAAAAGTCAATTGCTTCATTTAATTGGAATTTTACATGACCAATATAAAACTTGTACATGTCCCAAAATACTCATACATTATAAGAAGCTAACCAGGTCATGTAAAGAAGACATATTATGACATGATAGAATTTTCTAGTGGATATATAAGAGAATAACTAATGTGTATTCCCTGATCAAACACAAAATATTATATATCATATAAATTAGGAAAACCCAGGTGTGTATGCCTTGATCAAACTAAACCATGAGAACCCTGAATCCTTCCATAACTAGGATAGATTGGATTTTTTCCTATGGGCCGAATATCATTTGGGTATCCACCTCAGTGTAAGTCCGACCATGTCATCGACACACCAACCTTCGGGATCCAATCTCTCCCATGGTATGATCGTCCTTTCTCATCCACCAATGGATTTAGAAGTCAAATAAACTATGCTGACTCTAATTCCAACCATTAACCTAATACATATGATTCCATCCAAATTCTGAAGATTTATAATAAATTTCTAATGTTATATCCCAGCTCATATGTCTTGTATCGATTCTAGTTGATACATATTACTTTCCATCCCTTGTTCCTCGCACTGAGAATATGTCACATGGGCATAGGGGGTTGTAATGATTTCATCATTCGCATCCCGATACAATAACTTATAGGGAATCATTTTCGTGTAATACCCATTCAAACTGAACTATTTGAACTCAGATTCCAACTATAACCAGGATACATGGAATACCTCATTGAGGGCTGATCTCAAATATCTAGCACCAAAGTGCATCTAATTATGTAATTTCCATATGACTTCAAACATTATATTTTTAACAAAGTACATGGGTTTTTATTAATTTTATAAAATTGGATACATAGAACCCCTCATAATGGATCAATCCCATCCTCATAATATTTACATCCCCCATGGATGAAATAAATATAGAATTCAAAGTTATATTGGTTCGAAATATAAGCATCTACCCACTAATAGGAAATGGATAAGTAACCTCAGACAAATACATATGGATTCAATTATAAGATTCACCATTTTTATAAAAAAGATTAATCCTATGACGGTTTTGTTATGTTAACTAGTCTCGTATCGAGATTTGGAAGGTATTCTTGATCACATGTTAAATTTTTAAGAGATCCCAATGTAGGAAAAAATACACAACAAAAGGGTGTGATGAGCCCGATCACCCATCCTCTCGACCAATGTGGGTTCCTAATCATCATTGGTTCTAAAGTCTCAAAGGACCAGATGCCTTTAAGAAGAATGTATATACTTAGTTATTGATTTGGGAGCAATTTGGAGTTTCCATTAAATGAATAAAGAGTAATCCCTACATAATTGAATGTACAAGACATTGAAACCCTCTATAATCAAACCATCTGGACAATCCTGCCACATTATTTTGATGTAAATACACTGTAAACCAGACATGAATTAATTTAACAATGGAATATCCTTTATATTATTGAATGGATAGACTTCCCAACTCTAATCATGCCATTTTTTTCATTATATGTGTTGTCCTTATCCTCTTTCTGATGAAAGAATTCATCAAAACATGATATATAATACTTCAAGAATCAACTTAACTACTTCCTAGAAAATCTAATATTAAGTATACAAGAAACCTAAAATGGAATATCTAGACATGAAAATCCAATGATATGACAATAGTTATAAAAAATAATTAGTGAATATTAGATTAAATACCTAATTATTGTATTTTATATATGATTCTAAATTCAAAATAATTCATCAAGGAACCACTTTCAATGCTTCTTTTCCAAGACCAAGACTTAATATAAATAAAAAATGCCATTTTTACACTACTATAAATTAAGGTACTATATTGAGGATAAAATTTGGATAATTTTCCTTATAATCCCCATTTCTTCAATTGTGATGCTTAAAAAGTCAATGTACGGAACATTAAAAGATAATGAATTAAACCACATTTCGAAGACACAATACATATCATTACCCCTAATCGGATTAAAGTTACCCATTTTGGTCTTTGAAACGCTATAAAAAAATATTTCTATTTTTAAATCATATTTTAAAAAATAAGCTAGATTTTTTAAATCATTTGGTTCTTCTTCCAAAAGGTAACGATTCTTGTGTCAACATCATTCATATGAAATAAAAAAAGGTAAGTTCATTGAACTATCCCCATATATTATAGATATGATCAGAGTTTAACACTTTAACATTGTTATGTAATTCGATAATATATAGTAGAATTTAGATTTGACAAACATGCAATTGGAATCATCCAGAAACATTGATAAGATAAGGCTATATCAATGATTGAAGAAATATGGATTAATAAATTCCATATACCTTCAGAAGGTATTCTATAATCCTAATTAACCTATCTTTACTTTATATATATGTATTCATAATAGATACCATGATCTATATTTCAAGTCATTTGTGTCTAAAGAAGTTGATTTGTCCTTTATTATTAATTTTGATGATGGAGAAGATCGTATAAATGAAATATTTTCGATTAACGAATGTGTCTCTGTCACTGTTATTGATCGTAAATAATTAAATTGGGATTTTATTGATGATATGTGACCAAATTTAATTTCTTCAATAATAAATACCAAGTATAAAGAGTCGTATATTACCTCTCTCCAATAATATATTAATGTTTATACATAGAAAATTATGAAAACATATGATTAAGATCCTCAAGAAGTTATTCAACACCACGGTCTACTAGCTAATTGTAGTTTCCATAAATATGAATCAAAGAGGTTTCAGTAGTTGGGGTTTGTCTTAGTGGTAAGCCCCCCTTAATCCTACAAGAAAAATGGGGGTTCAAAACCCATTGGGTGCAGGTACTGTAGAAGTGGCGGCACTGTAGAAACAGCGGGCACTGTAGCGGTGGCAGGGCACTGTAGCAGCAGTGGGAACTGTGCAGTACTGTAGCAGCGTGGGTGTTGTAGTAGTACTATTCACAGAATGGGCCTTGGGCCAAAATTTTGGGCCTACGGGCCATGTATTGGGCTAAATTCCCATCAGACATTTGGGCTATGTAATAGGTTTCCCTCAACCTAGTTGAAGAGGTCTTTTCTTTCTTTTAATAATAAATGTGGCTTTTTTCACAACCTTTAAAAAAATCCAAGAAGTTGTATCTATCTTAGAGTTCTATGGTGGATGCCAAGATGGATAAACCAATAAAAAGGGAACTTCACCCATGATGTTTGGTACAAAAATATTTTATACGGAATTATTTTTACTAAATATATAAACAAATTAATTAGAGTTTTCATTAAATTTTGGGATATTAACTATTCCATTAAAAAAGGAAATCTTCCATGTAGTTATCAAAGAAAAAGTTTCTTATCAATAAAACAAAATTTTTACAATCAGTCACACTCAAGGATTAGTACTTTGGTTATAACAAAATTTGAATGTCGTATGAGGATATAGATTCAATTGCCTTTATGGAACCCCAATGAATGTGTTACTATAAATTGATACATTTTGGATTAATGAATACTAGGTAGACTTATTAAAGGTAATTGTTCAATATATATTTAAAACTATTCATAAAAAATTGTCATGTATTATAATGATATGTAAGTTATAAATTAATGTCAGTTCCCATATAAGTTTTTAGATTTGGAGGTACTATTTTCAAATCAGTGGCCACAAGACCTAAATATAAATAAAATAAAATGGAAATATAGTTTGATGAATATATTTTTCAATGATTTCATGATCAATCATTATAGTATCAATTTTGTTTATAAAACCAATGTTAAACTTCAAATTCCACCTAAATGTTTATGAGAATTAATAGACCATTAATGAAGAATCACGTATATCAGGTGTTTCATTATTAGACTCATTGAATAATGTTTAACCATCGTTAAATTAATTTATAAATATATAACATTCTAATGATATTAGACTAAAAATTTATATTTTATGGTATTAAGTAGTATTTATAAAAACCTTAATTCCTAAAAGTTTTCCTCGAAGTAAAACTAAACATTCTAAATGTATCCATAGTTGACTCGTCCTTTGATACAATTGTTTCAAATAAAAATAATTTATAAAAAATCAAATATCCATTAATACCATTGTCAGAAAATGTTAATAGTTGAGATTAGGTATGAAACCACTAAAAATAATTTCATTTCATTTATTTTTTAATCTAATGACATTTACTACAATGTTATGAAGTTAACCTGATATCTATTATGAATACATTAATGTATTTTATCATTTTTCCCATGTAAACTGTGTAGTTGTAGAGGAAGGATATTAATCTTAACGATTTTAGTTTCTGTTTCACATTAAATATAAGAACCAAATGAAATGTGTTGAATGATTTTTTTGCTTCAAAGCTTTCCCAAGAACAATTTAATCTAAACACATAGCTCTCTTATATGTCAGTCTTCTCAATCCATAAAAAATCTGAAACATGGGAAATGTATTTCTATAGTTCTTCTTAAATACCAACTGTAACAACTATGGATGATTCAAATCATATATTAGTTTTTAATGGTTTTATTAATATATCTAACAAAGAGGAATCTACAATAGTGTTTCATTATTTTAGAGGATATAATTTGATGTGGAATATAGAGACCGCATAATATTCAATGATTTGGTTTTTAAAATTCCATTTTATCAATTTAACATAAATTGTAACTTAGAATTAGGTGTCAAGTATATCAATGGAGTATATGACAATAATATAGAGTAATTTATGCCTTTATATAACCATACATAAGATATTTTTTCATGGTTTCCCATGAAGAAAATTTTATCTTATATATCATAATAATTTAATTCAAAATCATATGAACTTGTTATTTTGGTTTTGACTCTAGAAAACTCCTACCGAGATGAAATGATTTTCCATGTCTCATACTAGAGGCTAATAATTCCTTATATTAGTAATGAAAATAATGAAATAGATGAGTTTGATTCAACTTTGAAAAAAGAAATGTTCTTGTCTATCCCAATTCATTAAGCCTATAACTAGATGACTCTCATAATTGATTATCTCTAAAAAATGTTTTTTCGAATGAGTGAGATAAAAAGAGAGGAATTTACAATAGATAATGAATTCTGTTTTTTTATGGCCCAAAACCTTATAAGATAAGTTATAAATGAGGATTTTATTGAATATTCCATATGTGGATTAAAGGTCCTGAAACCCACATAGAAATATAGAAAGTAAAAACTAGAACATGTAGTGAACATAAAAAAATAAGCCATGATATCTCAGTAAATATGAATACATGAGAACATTTGGCCTTTTATAATGCATGGATGTGTTGACTTATAAGTGATGTTTCAAGTATTAATGGTGTATCAAAATTTCATTCACAATACTCATTGTTTTTTCATGCTATATAACACCCTATAATTTTTTATGGGGGATAGATGTCATGGGTTGTTAACCTATTGTAACCGTTAGGCAGTTCAAGATTATCATTACTACCACCAACATACTTTACAACGTGACTGTAGTTTTATATTTAACAGATATTAGTAAAAAGTCAATGATTAATTTTTAAAAATCCAATATCATCACATGATTTATGTTTACTTTTAGTAGTCTCATTTATTATGATGAAAAAGATTATGCATATAATTTAATAAGTCTATATTCAATGTAAAACAATCATTATAACCATTTTTCTTGTTATCCTATATATTCATAAGGATAAATATAATCATTTAACCAGTCTCTATTGATTATCCAATATAATACAGTTGATAGAGACAAGAATTTATGTCATGAAAAACTCTTAAATAATTTATAGTATTAATGTACTTCCACTTGTAATATTATATATGAAGCACCATATTATATAGTGTTTGTAAGGAAAGTGTTTTTCCCTATCAAGGATTTGTTCCTCTCACTTAAAATTAATATTTTGTATCAACTAATTGATGTTGAAAAATCTCAAATTCATTCACAAGTGAGAGAAGTTATTAATGAGAGAAATTTGACATCATTTTATATCCATTATGTTCACTAGAATCTTATGTCCTAAGAATTTAATAATAAATTTCATCTCCTCCCATTTCTTAAATGAGAATTTGGGATGCAATTAATGACCCCAAAGTCACATGATATGCAAATATCAAGATATACCAAAAAGTGGAGGTACCAAAAATAATAGATAAGATAGACTTCAATAGATTTTATTCCTTATTCACCTATGATAGTGAGTAATCACACCTCCTTCCAATATGAGTTTTCAGTAAAGTTACTTTTTCTAATGTTTTTATTTGGTTCGATGACCTTTTCAAAAGACCTTCGATAGTATTGTGCATATGTTATTTTTATCAGAACCCTAAAATAACATGACATATGGTCTATACCATATTAACCTAACATGTATAATATATTGTCTTTATTATATGACCATAAATTGTATCGAGTACATTTCATACAACATAAACATAAATTAATTGGATTGGTCAATCTCGTGTGACATTAAATATCTTATAGTCGTCCATTACCCAGGACCTCAAACTACATAACATTAGTTATATAAGATCCTGATCTACATAAGATCCACATTTCATGGAATATTTGATAATAAAAATTCAAATTTTTAATAGCTATTTGTGTCATAATTCCAATTCAAACAAGATATATAGTGATTGAATGATTTATTAGCTAGTGTTAATCCATATGTTAAATTTTCATTCCATTACCTACTCAAATTACAGTGGTGTGTAGACCTAAATCATCTATAATGGGTCCAATCAAACCATACAGACCAATTTCACCCTAAAAATCAATTCCCATTAATTTTAATTTCGAATTTTCTGTCATTAAGTAAACATTAATCCACATAAGTTTCGTAATAATTTATTTAAATCAAAACACTCACACATCCAAAACTACATGTAAAAATATTTTTATTATTCCATTATACGTAGTAATGCTTCAATATGTTATCTTATACCTAACATAAAATATTTTATCCATTCAACCCTTATTACTTCCATGTTTTTGGGTCCTAAAAATTAACGTCTAGCTTATACTCCTACTCATTCATGATATAATCTACAACTTTATACTTCAACATCACAATTTTCCATGAATTAACATTTTATCTCATTTTTAAAACATTTTTTGATTGATTCATCTCCACATATAATACATGGACACACCAAAATATCTTATTAAATGATTAACTGAAACCAATAATTTATTTTTATCCCTTTATTCATAATATAAAATTAATTTTATTATTATTGAGATAGATTATTTTAAAAATATTTAAACACATATATTCAATTTCCCATACCCCGTACTTTATTATTGAATTTTATTAAATCTTTCAGGGATATTTTTAATGATTACATTAGATCTATAGTGATGTTATTTTTTTTAAGATGGAACATGTGCCAAAAATATCATATATCTAAACCCAAAAAAAAAGAATAAATAATTCAGGAGGAATGTATTATCATACCTTATACAACATTGACCATATTATAGTGGAACCCAATATTCAAACTGTGTGAGAAGTCATCCTTATTATACATGCTTAATTGAACAAAAAAACCCATCATTAAAAAAATGTTTTTAGTCATCTTATCCTATTAATTATCATTATACTATACTCAATTAAAATATTTTAATCATACATTATCCAATATATCAAAATTAAAATAATAGGAAATTTTCCTTTTCCCATTCTTTCTATTTTATTTATACTCTAGGCCATTACCAAAACCATGGTTTTAGATATCATTTTTTTGATCATCATTTAAATTGGTTTAATTGTGATAATGGTATGAAAATAATATAACATTCTTAGTTCTATAACATATAAACATAAACTATGATCCACCCTTTAGTATAGACTACATTTTATTAAAATTAATCCTAAAATAGTCTACTAATTAAAAACAGAAACATAATACATAAAATATTTTCAATTAATTATTACCCTAAATAATATGAATTTTATCCCCCTTGAGGTAACATTTACTAAAATTATGTATAACATTCATATATAGTTGATTTTAATTTTTTTATTCGTTTGGTGACATCAATTTTTCTCAATATTATAAAAACATAATCATCAAAAAAAAATTAAATTATTATCAACTAAAACATTAAACATTTAATTCTTACTCCAACTAAGAAGACCCTTAACACCAATAAAAATAGACACAATTAATTTTATAGCTGAAAACTCAAAGAGGTATTCCTAATAAAAATATGATTTTTCACCCACAAAATCAAATTATATCACTACTTAAAAAATGATAACACGTAAATGGAAAAGATACACAAAGCCTATGTGGAAGTAAAATTAGATATAGAAAAATAAAAAGTTTTTATCACAATATTTTCTAATTTAATAAATAATTGATCATATTATTATTACTAATATATATTGGATGAGATAATTTGTAAAAGTGGAATTACGATATAATTTTATGGTTTTAAACTATTCATGGACATAATTTTACTCAAATAAAATCTCATTCATGATTTCACATATCATGAGTCTTCCATGTTCGTATAATGGAAAATATGAACATTGGTTTAGGATAAAAATACATTTCATACAAATATATCCCACCTATACCCATATAAAAACCCTCAAAGAAGAAATAATATAATTTTTATATTTTATATAATAGTTTAACCTTAGTTGAAAATGTCTCATTATATGATACATATATAAATCACCTATACACATATTACATAGTATGTCATAGAAGATAATTGATTAATGATCTCCATTCATTTTTTTAATCATGACTTTTAAATCATGATATTAAAAATATATACCTATTCATGATCGAGTGATAACACATATACTAACATTTCCCTCTTATGAATGTCTTAAAATAACCAAAGTCTAATTTTAATTTAGAGAAATTATCAAACCAGGACATCCATATGAGACTAAGTTTTTTATTTTTTAGCCCAACTATAATTTCATGACACACATTAATAATATTAGGGATAAGTTATGTCATAAAAATTCCATTTATTTTATTAATTAAAAAGGAAGTACTTCTTATAGTTTAGAAACATTATTTAATAATTATAATATAAATTTTAAAAAATAATTTTTTATTTAACGATTAAAACATATCATGTATGATTGGTGTACATAATTGAGACATTGGTTGATTAAAATATCAATGGATATCTATGTTTTTTAACCTCATGGTTTTAATCTAATAATTTTGATTTTTTCCCTTTTCACTTTTCCCAATTTCCTTCCCTATTTTTCTATCCTCTTAAATGAAGTTTAGATATCCCACCACATCATTTTTAAAATGGTTTTTTATTAATTTTAATTGGAATGAAAATCCCTCAACTATCTTGGATTTTATGGAAACATTCCTCTACCTCAAATAATTATATATCCTCAAGTGCTAATTATCAATGTTCTAAAACCTTGGTCTTCAACTCTGTAATGGAACGATCAATTTTAAATGTATCTAGTCACTTGTATTAGTTTACTATAACCTTAATATCTACATTTATTATGCGTTAATTAATATTTTAAAATTATATATGAATAATGAAGCATTGGAGACTTGGAAAGTACCCACCCATCGAATCTAAATAGATTTGTTGATAACATTCCAAATACATTCATACACCCATAATTCTAACCCTTGTTAAATCATAATAGTATTTATTTCTAAACCAGAATCTACCAAAATAAATAGGATATATTATACAACTATATTACTCAATGATAATTTGATTTTGGTTCTCTCTAAGGAAACTAATTATCATGTTTCTTAAGATAGATAAGGAACCTCTTCTATAGTATTTATTTCGTATGATGTCGAATGGGGATGATTTTTTCTTACCCCTCTATCTTTAGTTTATTAACATCCTATATCATTGTAATATAATTGGTAAATTAATTATAAATATATATTTTTTAAATTTGTAACTCTATCGTTATCCATATATACTTTTTTCCATAAATCTTTTAAGGTCACTTTTGATGTTAGATCCCAAAATTAAGGCAACTCTACTTGTAAAGTTACAAGAGCAGTGACCACTAATTCTTAAATATGTATTGATATATTATATATTGATAATATTGGAAAATATTAGTATCTGAATAAGAATATATATGTTTATGAGATAATGTTTGAAATCACTCTTAGAAAAGGATTACAACCTTGTTATTATATGGAAAATCATTCATGATATTCTATTTCTTATATCTAACAACATTCAATGGTCTATATGAATATGTATTTTTTGTGATCATTCATATTTGAAATGTGTGAAAACCATATGCTAGGTTATTATTATAATCTTACTATAATTTTTATTTATTATTTTATATACATCAATTTTTTGACCAAAATATTTTTTAATGTGCACATCATACATAAAAGATATATATTTCTTCCAATTCCCATTAAAAACCCTTTTTAATCTGTAGAAATTTATCCTCAACTTTTGGGATTTCATCCATGGACAATTATGGATAAAACCCTGGAATTAGAGTATCCATAGAATTAATTTTTTATTTTATCTTGGGAACTATAATTTCTTATATAATAATTAGCTCATCCATCATATAATCTCATATAGATGTGATACATTATGGATCCACTATCATTTTGTTTATAGTGGTTACTATGGGTTAAATTTATGAAAGGGAGAATGTTGAAACTATAAGGAAAATGATGTCAACAAGTATATTTCAATTAAATATTGATGTTAAATTCAGAAAATTACCCTTTTCATATATAAATATGTTTAAATAATTTATTATCCCATTCAAATTGTTAGGTTTCCCATGGTGGAGTGTATGTATTCACTGTAGAGTTAGTATATCCTAAGAAAACATAATAAACCAATTGATCAAGTACCCCCACCTCCATCTATTTCATACGCTCTTGTTATAGATTATCCTTAACCAGAAGCTCCAATACAGCATCAACTCTAATTTGATCGTCTGATTTAAGGTATTAAGTTGATTTTATTGGTTTCAACACAACCATTATTTCTTATAGAAAAAAATATTTCTTATACATGTTATATATAAATAAAAAATAAATCAAGAATGATATATACAATAAATGTAATTCCCATACATATGCAGACTTGAGATATCCATCTCATTCATATCCATAATTTCTTAGATCCATAATATTATATATACATTTATATTTTCAATATTTATTCGTTTTTAATTTTATACATCAATATATATAGATCCCTGATATAAATGTGGGATTTACTAGGTTTTTCTTTTACATATATATTGGTATGATCTTATTTATTTCCCAAATTCAAGACATAAATAACAAACTTAAAAAAATTCCACAGATACATTTGAAAATTAACAACTATCATGATATCTAGGAAATAAGAGAATTAATTTATATGTAGTTTAATGGTACATCTATATATATATATATTATTCCTCTTCCCTAGGTGGATTAACAAAATCTATCTGCTTTAAAAAAATTTATATACTTTCACTCTCAAATCAAGGCCTCAATTTTATACTATTTTATAGATCTTATAGGATTCAACACTGTATGTGATTGATCATGAATATTTTATTGTGAGGGGGATTAATATTATTGGATCTTATGGGCTTACCACTATGTTATAGTTCTTTCCTTCTTTGGTTTTAGGGTGACCCACCTCTCCTTCTATGTGCCTGAAAAAATGCTTCCATGAGACACCTACTATGTAAACATTGTATCATGGTAAGATGAATTACAAGGATAAAAAATTCCAATGATAGGAAAATTACACCATTTATTGATGGTAGTGTTATTTTATCCTGGGTGTTCTCTCTGATTAGAACTGACCATAGTTGTTAGGATACTGTTGAGTGCCTCAACAAATATTATTTTGTGTATGGTTATGGGTTTTTCATCTATATGAAAATAATCATGGTGAACATAATAAATATAATAATTTTTATATATGATATTATATTAAATCCTTGATTTGAAACTATAGTCACATAGTTTTACAATATATATTTTCACTTTATATTCAATTGGGTGGTTTTTTATAATGTTTCTATCCAGCACCACGCTATATGTTTGGATTTAAAATTAGGTGGATATTTTGAAAGACGTGATCACTTTGGATCCATAATATAGAGTATCTAAACTCCCAAAATAGTATTTGAATATGGCCTAAATTAGAATCCATCAAATATAAGTATGCTTTGTAATTTTTATGTCTTTAAGACTTTGAATGTCCACAACCGTAAGACTCGGAATTGTATAGAGATATAAATAGTGGATTTGCTTAATATATATAATAATTAAAGATATATATTTTCCAAAACAACTACCAACTTCTAAACCATCATTCTCTCATTAAAATAATACTTTTCCTCACATAAGTATGTAAATACTGTAGTAAGAAACATATATCCACTCAATCACATTATATCGAAACCAACAATAGGAACTTAAGGGTTGACATTCGGGATGACCTAAATGCCCCATTTTTTATGTTAACATTATTATATGTTTTTCCAGCTGGTATAAGTAGATCCAATTTTCAGTGTGTTTGAGAATCTTATAAGAATTTTTTATTTTTAGACCCATTACAAATTTTATTAAGCATTTCCTTATCCACATATTGATATTTATGACAACAAATGGGTGAGGTTCCATAATACTATTATATCATGCCTCCATCGTTAGATTCTATTTCAAGAATGATGTTCATGAATCATTTACCCAAGCACCCTTTTCTAGGAGAAACTCATCATATACATCTCTCAGAACTGGGATCCATTAATTTTAAATATCATAAACAAATCAATAACATCATATGAAATTGATGAAATATTTTTATTTGATATCTTCAATAACTATAGATATTATTGATAAAATATATAACTATATATATATATCTTGAATATTAAAACAACTTCACATATTCCTACTACTCAAAGGTGATTTTAATGTTTAGTGAAAGTCTAAATTAGCTAGTAATACCACAAATAATCATGTTTAAATCCATTTCTCTTACATACATCATATATTGTATATGAATATTAAATAATAATTATGCTTTTTGAGTTTATTTAAATTATTTAAATCTATTGGGGTGGTTCTCATGAACCATATGTTGTAAAATGAATCTACAAGAGACTGTCAGATGAAATTACCAGAAATTGAGATGTTTGGTTCTCCTACCATGATACATAGGTGAACCATGATGAGAGAGTGTTCTGCATAGGACATGTTATTTTGGTATTATTTTTTTATCCTCATCTATATATGAACATAAATTTTTATAATAGTATAATTCAAATATTATTTGGTAAGGTCGGTGAAACAACCAATATATGTTTCCTAAAAAGATGAACCTTCTTAGGATCATTATCATTAACCATTCCACGAATATGTGTTAGAGAAACGAAATAGAATATGAGTTTCAATACTTTTTATTTATGAAAATAATATAATTATATATTATTAATGTTTTTGAAAAAATGTAAAAATGTACTTAAGGGTAAAAGAATGAAGTTCATTACGGAGGAAAACAGGGTAAATTTTTACAAAGTAAAAAAACATCATATAGATTACTTCAACTAGAGTAATGTGTTTAGACCCATATAATCAACCGTGTTTTCCCTATTTTGTTCCTATCCACATTATTCAAGTCCTCACAAGAGTAAGACATTACTATATATTTTGGAATAATGAAATTTCGTACTAGATCATCCAGGTTGAAAAGAGACAGTGTGTTTAAATGACTTTTCAAAGTAGATTATATGATATATAGGGGGTGGTAATCTCAATTTAATTGGTATACGTTGAAATTTTATTTTCCAAAAAGGTTTCGAATAAGTACATGTGTTCTAGTCTCTATATATAATGTATTCCCCTCTCCAAGCAGAGTGTTCAACCATTATCAAGATGAATCCCAAGCTAAAGTATTTATTTACCATATAATTTTTACATTTTCATCATTAAAGAATTAAATTAAATTATTTTAATTTGATGGTTCTGAATAAATATTTAATACACTCATTAAAATTCTAAGAACATAATTGAAATATTTTCAGATGAATTAAAATTAAATAAATCTAGTAAAATAATGGCCACCCTAAGGAACACCAAGAACATTCTCAAATCTATAAAATATATAAACCAAAGTATAAGAATAAATAAATAAAAAACCCAAAGTATAAAGTGATTTTATCTTCATTAAATTTTCAAAATTTAACATACTCACACACCCTCCACACGAACTCTCCCATGACCCTCTGGATAACATCAAGTCCATTGAATCCAATCAGTAGATAGCCATCCACACGCCCTTCATAGTGACCTCCATATCATATTATATTATATAATAGGAATCCTTAATATATTTTAATATAAACTATACCCCTAAAAATCTAATTTAAAGACACTAAGAGATAGATTAGAAGATGTTCTAGAATAGGTGTCTTAGTACTCCATGAATTCCCACATGTGATTTCGAAATCGAAACCTAATGTAAGTGTTTGAAAAATAAAATTAATTGAGACATATAATAATATAATTAATAAAAATATTATTAAATTCCAAATTACATATTTATTATAAATTTTCTACCATGCACAAATCTATTGGTAGAGATATCAATGTTTAATGAGAGAAAATATTTTATGTCCAAGCTCTTTGAATGAATTACAATTATGCACAACCATCATGGGATAACCTCAATTCAACACATAACCGGGCCACCAAACTTGTTATAGTATATTGTATTTACCTATTGGATTTTGTTACATTAATGGAAATAATTTTTCTCCAGTTTAGGTCTATAATTTTAATGATTATTATTCAATTTAATTTTCAATCCAACCTTCATGACATGCTTATATTCAATATTCATATGTGCTTTAAGATCAAATATTTTATTGATAATGGGAATATTAAATATTACAGTAGATATCTTTATGTATTCTTCCCCCTAAATTGGATCTTCATAGAATATAAATCAAATATTCCATTTACAATGATATCCACCATACTAATGAACCATTGACAAATGTTTCATCATTTTATTCTTATGTGATTGTTTGAGCTACTACAGTTATTTCCTAATCATCCAATTTTTTGTAACCATATTATTCCCCCCCAAATGAGTATATCCATCCATGCCTATTTATATTTAAATAAGAGAAGGTGATTAAAGGCAACCATTCTAGAATACACCTTTATACCACCAAATTTCTCATCATCCAACACAACCCACAATTGGCCGCTCATACAAAAGCATCATGCATTATCTATTGATTGATACATATCAACTAGTGGACTTAATTAGATGATATTATATAAAAATCATGATTTTCCTAGTTTCAGGATCTCCAATGACATAAAAATTGTCTAATATAGAATACCATAAAAGAAAACACAACAATATTAGTTGTATGGATATAAATAGTAAAACATATTTTATTATTACACAATTTTAAATGGTAAAAAATACCTTTAATTTGGTTTTAAACTGTAAAACTGAAATATATGGTTTTTCATTCCATGAAAAAGGATACATAAGAAGACGCTTTTATGGAATTGATCCCTTAATTATATTCATGTTATACATGAGAGTGGCTTGCAATAAGGCTTTAATCATTAGCATAACTACCATTTATAAAACAATGTATACCAAGTATGGGATATTTATAAAGCATATGTGATGTTTTATTTTAAATCCATTAGTTAAATTTATTATCTTTCTCTAAAGGGTAATTTATATTATTACTAGAAATGACTCCATGAATATGCTTAAATATAAGAAAGTGCCTATTATTTTACATAAAATTTATTTAATTGATTTGTAAACCTCTCATCCACTCAATTTTTAAAAAATGAAACAGTGAAGAAACCAAATAGATCAATTATGGAATATAAAAGAAGCACTATTTGTTTTGGTTTCATTTAGTATATATTATGATTAATGATTACTTATTAACTGATTTATTGTTGAGATATAGTAATTATAGATCAATTGGTGACTCTATATTGATGGAACTAGATGACTGGTATTTAAATTTTAATGATTTTTTATATAACTAATGATTAATGATTAATGTCTAATAAATACTAATAGAGATGTTCTATCTAAAATTGATGAATCGATTATATTGATGAATATGCAAGGATATTTAAGTAAGAGTATAGAATTGTATATGATGGAGAATATATGTTTTATTGAGTAATTGTTCTATAAGAAATTGTACAAAAACTAAAAAAAACTAATAGAAAAATATAGTTTATGATATATAGTTAAGATAATGTTTTCCTATATTCATAGAATACTTTTTAATAAATTATTTGTGTTTTATTTAATCTTTTTATTAATTTATATTCCTCATAGATCATCTGTAATGTATATCTTTTAATATGTTGTTGACTATCCTTCAATATTTTTTTATTTAAATTATAAACTTTCCTATTCAAATTTTTTCATTTTTTTGACAGAACTGGGTTATATAAAAATATATAAAATATAAATAATATTATTCATTTGTTTTTTATAAAGTTTAATTTTTATTTTATTTTAATATCTATTATTTAAACATTATATGTACATAGATTCTGATATAGTTCTATTTTCCATTACAAATTCTTTTAATTTATTTACTTCATTAAATATTTTATGTGTTCTTTATATAATGTTTTGTATTTAGAAATAAGATGTTAATTAAATTACTTTTCTATAAGGGTTTCTCTAAAATCATTTATGAATCATTGTGTACTCTTAATTTATTTGAATAATCTTCTTCTTTCTTCATCTGAATTTCACTCTTTAGAACTGCACATATAATATTTTTTACTACATTGTGATCTATTTTTATTAATATTTATATTATATAAACCTACAAATAAAACTTTTTCATGTAAAATAATGTTTAGTGAGTATGTTTTAATATTTTGATGTTGTGAATTAATGTTTTACTGTTTTCATCCTTTAAATTATTTGGATAACTGATACTTTATCCATGGATTATTATAGAATTTTTAATTGAGTTACAATTCAATATATGTTTGAATCTGGTAGTATTTATTTTGTTGAAATGAAAATAAATTTAACATATTGATTTCATTACTCTATAACTTTTAAATTTTATTCATGAAATTATTTATCCAATGAAAAACCTTCACGTTTGTTCCTGAAAATCATAGTTTTCAATTATTTTGAAGGAAAACATATCTAAATAAAATTTCCAAAAAATATTTTGACTTTTTTTAAAGATCCCAGCATTTTAAGAGATGTTCAATATTGGTAAAATTTTATTCTATATTTAGAGATCCTACAAAAAAAATTAAATTTTTGAATTTCCCCAAATATGATTTCTATATACAAAAGATTTTTGTTATTAATAGAAAAATTAAAAAATGTCACGAAAACAACACTGAAGATTTTTTTAAAAAGGATTTTCAATAAATAATTAATAAAAAAAATCAATAGAAAATGAAAAATTATTTTTTCTAAATAGTAAAAATATTTTGAAATTCATAGAATGTAAAATATATAAAAATATTTTAAAAAATTAACATATTTATATTTTACGAATGAGAAAAAATACTACAAAATTATTAATCTAAAATTTTAAAAATTAAAAATTAAAAATAAGAATAATTAAAAAAATAAAAATTAATAATTACCTTCTATAAAAAAATTGTTTTTAATTTATAAGACTACTAATAAATATTTATGAGTAAACAATTAAAATGTTTCCCTTTTTGATATCTACTAGTATACCATAGATTTCCTTGATTTTAGTTATGGAAATTAATTTGTGGGTTCTGAAATTATACATCCAAATTGAAATGTGCCTATTATTATGATTATAAAAGTTTAAATGTTTTGGTTTTAACTATAAATTTACTAATGGAAGTTAAAAACTGACCAGGTGCTATATAAAATTACGTGTTATGCAATAGGTTCGTTGATAGCGCTATTTTCCCATCCTTATGTTGGCATAGTTTTTATCTAACATCACTTTTTTAAATATATTAGTGTATTATTATGAGTGATTATTTCCTGAAATTGGTAAATAATTTACACGTGAAATGGATGGCCATGAAATTGAGAGAGTAATCACTAACATTATGGAAATAATAAAATAAGGAACAACCATTAACTCTTTGAAAAACATCAATATGGATAATCATCAATCTAAGAATAATATTAAGGAACTAAAAACTTTTGATTGTTATAATCAATCACTTGTAATTTATTATATAGATTTTTTTTAAACCTTTAGATAAAACTAGAAATAATTTAAATTATTATTAAATTTAATGGGTTTGTTGAGGAGGATCCTCCCATGAACTTGAAACAATTTCATATTTCATAACTATAAAACCACAAAAGGTCATTATGATCATGTAAAACAAAGGGAAATTATTTTTTTACCACTAAAAATATATCTATTATCTTGCTCATGGTTTCATTACTTCTTGACATAAATACATGAATCCTTTTTTAAATAACAGTTTCCAAATTTTGTGACATAATATTTAATATAAACAAACTATTGGAATAAAGGAATTTCTAAATAATACTCTTTAAGAGTATTGATAAATATTCATTATGTTGGTAACCCCATTCCCTAATCATGAAATATTTTAACAACTCCTCCTTTAATACTATTATGAGTCATTATTAACTATCTAAGGATAATGATTAATGAAGATAATTTTTTTAGAACATATATATAAAACTCTATCACTTATAGATATCTAATCTATACTATAACTATAATCTCTCAAAAATTTATCATTTGAGACTGGGAACATCAAAATAATTTTCTGAAAAAAAATTAAAGTGGTGAATCAAGAAAATTATAATATTAATTGATAAATGAAATAAAAAAATATGATGGGGGAACATTATTTGAATGTTTTATATCATCTTAGTTTATAATAAAATTTTTTCACTATTTTATCTCCATCATTGATAAAAAAATAATTTGACAACCCTATGTTTTTCACTCTAAATACACTATTATGTGTTACAAATTCAACTTCGAACACCATTCTATCCATAATTCCAATATCCATTTTAACACCCCATTTTACCGTATCCTTGCCTTATAAATTCATCTAATGGCCCCAAAAATTATTATTATAATTTTTTGAAATACCCACTTGCAAGATTCATTGAAAATAAAAAACAATAATCTTATTAATTAATTAAGAATCAATTATTTAGTAATAAGAAATCTTTTCATCCTACCAAAAAAACCATCCACAATCATTATACAATCAACAAATGATTTATTTTAAAAATATATTTCCTATCCTAAATTAATGAATAATAAATTCAATAATGCTAAAAAAATTCATGAGAGAAATAAATATTATAAACATAAATATATTTACATAAAAATAATAACATTAAAAAAATTAATCAATACGAGAATAATAAATATAATAAATGATAAAATTAGATTAATCTGCCCATAAGAAATGTTTTTTTGAAACCCATATTATACTAATCCAACTCACTACAAACCCACATGATTTAATAATTACCCTCCACTAAGAAACATTAATTAATTTCACTTCACAAAAATACATAAAACATTAATCAGGTAAATTTTGACAATATCTGTGAAGCATTATCTTCTTGGAAAAAATTTATATTTTTTCATTTAGTACACCATTAATACTCATGAATCTACTGATAAAGGTTATTATATAATATTAAGATATATTTTTTTCATTTAATATAATTTCAATATAATAGTAATTATTTACCTTTACAAACACCAATAAATCCAAAATTTAATATGATTATAAGAGAACATAGTTCTAAATAGTATTTAATTCATCATGAAAATCATGTTAAAAAGTTCCAAAAAGGTCAAAAATATGAATTATATTAAAAAATAATGGATAAGAAGAATCATTTCACCCATATTTTGAGTTCAATTATAAATATAGTGGAAAATCATCTCATGAAACACCTAATAGTATCTTTTTTAGTGAAAAGCCTATAATTTTGAGTAGTTAGCCTACTAATGTTATCAAAAACAATTATTCTTTGTCAAATTTTAATCCTTCCAGTGAAACCCTTATCTTAGCCTTTATTATTGACCCAAATATACCATTCCCACATTCATTAAACATCTACAAAAATTATCCAACACCTAAACCATATTTTCTTAACATATTTAAGAAATTTGATTTTAGTGTCTCATATCACAAATCTATTAAACGCATTCTAAAATCAATTACATTTTTTAAATAAGTTAATAATAAAAAATGATTATGATTTTGTAAAATCCATATCATTATTATATCCTTCTATAATATAAATACTGATATAACATTACAATGTGATATAAAATATAGAATTATAAAATAGAGAGTGTGTTAGTTTATTTGGGTTCTTTCATTAATGTTATATTAGAAATTATTTTTAGTCTATTTCTTGGTAGTGTTGGTTTATATTATTTATAAAACCCAATAAAACATTTCAATTTGAATAAAAAAGAAAACCATACGGATTTTTAAATTATATACTTTTAGTTTTTATTGTTTATTTAGTTTTAGGTTAATATTTTAATATTTTATATAGAGTAATAATATTATAAGGGAATGTTTTAATAAATCTGTGAAATTATTTTATCATGATTGGTAGAAATAATAGTTACGTTTATTTCTAATCATTAAAAATATTTTTTTATTATAAAGTGTTACAATTTAATATATTGGATGTTATAAAAAATTATTCTCAAGTGAATTTCTATTTTTAGGTAAGTTATGAAAGTTAGAAATTAATTTAAAACTTGTTGAAATATTCAAATTATTATTAATCTTTTGTGTTTATTTGTAATTCTCTAATTAAATTAAAGAAGAATATATTGCAAAATAATTTATTTGAATTTATTTTTCCTAAACAATATCTTCTACGTTAAACAATATAAAATATTTTAGTTAATTAATGGTAAATAGTTTGTTTAAGTTAAAATTTACATTTAAATTATATAAATAATTCTTATTATAATGTTATTCCAGAAATTGGAATTTGGAAATATTTTATAAATTCAATGTGTCAAAATAATAATACTTAAATTTTAATTGTTATTAATCTAAATGAGTTATATACGAAAACAACTTTTTAGAACCTTCAATATCATTAAAATGACAATAAATCCAATGTTCTCACCAACTAAAAATGATGTTTTTTGAATATTTATATTTAAAAAATTCAATAAACAACCTTGAAAAGTCTATGTTAAAACTCATAAATTATAATAATATTGATTAAGACACTAATTTAAATTATAAACATGATGACTCCAATTCTTTTAATTCACTTTAGTGGTTACGATTTTCAGATCAGGAATAATATAAGTGGACAAATTAGTGATACACAATTTTTATAAATTTTATGAACTATTAGGAAAATCCATTGGTATTGATTAAAGTGCAGAGATCTAAAACTCTTTTCATAGACTTCATCTTCATTCTTGACTAATTAATTAAATTAAATTAAAGAATATAAAGTAATAAATTATATATATTTATTACTTAATGTTTGTGATTATTTATTTGTATTAATAAGGGTATACATGGTATTAAGTTCCAATTTTTCATGTAAGTTAATAAAAAATTAATGATCTTATTCAATTAAAATGATAAACTCCTTCAAAGAGTGAAGAAAAAAACACATCTCGTGGAATTTTATTATAACTCAATTTTGTAATTTATTTCTTAGAATATTTCATTTTCATTAAAAATAATATATTTATAACAAATAACTGTAAATTCAATTTTTTGATATATAGGGGGGTCTTAACACCTCCTAAAAACATTCAATGATTTTTCATATCCTCATTCCCATAAAACTAAACAACCATTTATAGTTTTATGACAAATAAATAAAAATCCCACAACCTTAGGTTTTATTATATTATTACAGAATTAAAAAAAAATTAATCACATTTTAATATAGTATAATATCCACATAAAACATCCAAAATTTACTTAAAAACTATTAATATAACTGGTAATATATAACGTATGAAATAAGTCAATGTTTTTGTGTTGTGATTCCATCATGAGCTAACTTCTGTTCAATTGTTAGAAATTGGAATTAATCTCTCATTAAATGTTAAAATTATGTGATTTAAAATGAATTATAAAAACTAATCTGTGAAATAAATTTTATTAATTTTAACCTAAAGTTGAATATTACACCTTTATAGCCAAATAAATCAATCATAATAACCCAGGGAATCTCAAAATTGAATATTTAATACTACTCTCCAAAAACATGGACATGGAATATAATATTATATTGATTTATAATTTTAGGAATTATAATAACTATAAAACAATTATAAAATAATGAAAATATACATAGATCAATATTTTAAAAAAAACATTTCATTTTATGGTCATATACCTCTTTAATTAACCAAATTGAAAATAACTCCAAAATTGACGGAACTATACTGTAAATTTTTTTCAATAACCTTGAAGTATATGAAAAATTCAAAAAATCATTATGAAAACACCGTAGATATAGTTATATAGTTGTTTGAGATATCATAGAATCTATTACACCACAAAACAAACTAATAGAGACCATTTTAATGATTGAATACCATTAATAATGTTTTATTCATACCATCAATGTCCATAAATATTAAATTGGATTACTTATTAATAATTAAATTAGGTAAGGACCTCAATAAATTCATATTGGTTTAGAAAATATGAATATTTGGTGTTTTTTATAAATAAGACATAAATTTAACGGTATTTATCCTCCCTTCTAAATAACCCTACATATCTCAAGAAATATTTTCATTAAGATTGATTCATTCATGAAACTTCATCTTAAAACATTGAATATCCAAACATATATTCAATATATGTAGAATCATATTAATGATCAATATAGCACATTTAAAATATAATCCAATGATAGTAGGGTAATTGGATGATAAAAAATACATCAACCTCGATATAGAATAGTTATTTATAAAAGCATCATCCACTTACTCCTTCGTAGGAATATATTCCAACTTAATAGTACCTTTTTAGACAATCTCTATGATGAAATTAAACTTAACATCAATGTGGATCTACCTTTAGTGTTGAAATAGTGGAGATAAACAACTGAAGAAATCATCCAACATATTCTATCATGGGTTCAAATATAGGGATAGGTTCATAATCCTAACACTATTTACAATGAAACAAAATACTCTGATCAGTGTGAAAAAGTGGTTTCTCTTGAAAAAGGTCACATTCATGTTCCAATCTGGGAGGATTATTCGTATATTTTGGAAAGGAAATAGGTGTCTGAACATGATCATATTCTCATATCAATCATGGATCCCCAGTTGAGAATGACATATAAAATTTAATAGGATAACATTCCTCTTGAAAAAGACTATTGGAATATTCCAGAGGACCAAGATTGAGACTCTATTGCAATTCTCACCTGGTATCACCAAGTGATAGTGGAATAATCCTTCATATCAGATCATATTATTATTGAAAAATACCGGTGTCACACTCCAAATGCTCTAGATAAAGATCATGTCCTCATTTCGAATATGGATCACTAAGTGAAAATGGAATTTTTTTGAGATAGTCTCATATTAATATTAGGAAATATACCTATATTATTATAGAAGATCAAATATTCTAGGAGTATATTATTACGTCTACAAAAAAACTACACTAGTATTCTACCAAGCCCATTCAAAAGGAGGCTCTTGTCCCTTCTCCCATTCTAAAGGTCCATCGTCATATTCTATTGTGGAATATTTATTTAGACCAGGATCATATTCTTATTGAAACCAGGGCTCACCAAGTCAGAACAACACATGACTTTGTAAATGCTCATATTTCTATAGAAAACGATCAGTAGCATACTCCAAAGGATCAGGAATGGGCTCATATACTTATTTTGAATGGGACCCACCAATTGAACATGCCTATAGAAAAGATCATTTTTATTTCAATAATAATGAATCCCACTAGAATGTTCTTGCATCTTCTCATTTGTGGGTTAGTACTCCCATGACACTATATGGTTATCAATGATGTTTAGTATCCATGATATAGTAATCTCAAATCCATAAACCATTCTAAAATACAAGTCAAAATATTCCATTCAAAATGTAGAGTGATGTTGATATCCCTAATCTAATAAATTTTATTGTCCTTTAGATTATTCGATACACATTATCAATACCCCAATGGTCCTTCTACTCTTCATCAAAACAAGATAGCAAACATTACTAGGATAATCCTCCTCATGGAATTGTATAGATGGATTTCATGGAAATTACTCATAACTTCATTCGTGGTCAACCTCCCCATAGTAATTTCACACAGGGATAAGGAAATATTTCACTTACCTAGAAACCTCTATACTGAGAGGTGTTGAAAATTAAAATTCCTTTGTATTGAGAGGTTCTATAAATATCATTGTTGACTGCATATAGTTTCACATCAACTATTAGAAACACTTCACTCTGGTTAGTAAGTGAACCCCGTAATTTCCTCCTTTTTCCAAATCAGATGAAGGTATTTAAGTATAATGAAGAAAATTTCAACATTTAAAGATAGAGTGTTCTAGCCACAAAAACCTCCCAATCATGTTATATCCCCTTGAAACTTATGACTATGAGATAAGAAATGACCGATAAAAGGATTTCATGATGTATATATGTCAAAATATGTGGGAAACTCATTACAGAATGAAGTATAGATTCATCACTTTTCTAGTATATGATGGCTACCTTCATACAATAATAATACTTTATTTTTAGTTGTACCAAGCTTCTATCTCCATTCCACATGACCCAAAAATGGAAACGCACAACACAAATCTACAATAAGATTTATATCATTTGATTAATACTTTTTAGAAATTAATATGAGGAAACATCATCTATAAATATTTAAGGATGTGAATGTTATGGAGAACTTCACATCACTATACCCCCATAACACTATAACACCTTAGATAAAGGGTCATATAATTTTGTATTCTTTAGTGAAATCAGGGGGTTGGGTAATGCATGAGATTGTTCGTCATTACAGTGAAATTATTCTACTTCAATGGTGTTGATACATCATGAACAGATTGAAAGGATAGCCAAAATAACATTAAAGTGGACCCGTTGAAACAAAGAGAATACATTTCAAACAAGGAATCCAAATTTTCAGTCAACCCATTGAAATCCAATAGAAAAAACTACAGTTATGGGAAACCATTTCACCCTAATCCTACATGATCACAAATATGACACATCAAATAGACCATAGTTGCATCTTCTATAGAAATTGTCTAAGAGAAAATTCAAACCACTGAGTTCGAGGAATATGGACCAACGCCTCAACCTTGTGGATTATGAATAAGTTTGAGGATTCAAGACATGTCAGTAGAACCTTCAGACAAACCTCATCCCACTGGTATGTGGGGTTTTGTTCACAATATTAAAAAAATGATCTTTATCCCCCAATGAGGTCTAAGGGAAATCAACGTCATTTCCAAATCAAATCTAGAACTATTGGATTATGGAAATTATCTCTCAATCTCCCTCCCATGAATCATCAAATCCCTATCCAAAAGAATCAGATCCTTAATAATGGATTAGTCAATGCCAATTGTGGACCTAGATAGTCTCTAAGACATAGGTATGAGGGAATTCTGATCGTAATCATCCCCATAGATGGAATTAGTCTTATTTAGTCTCGAACGTAAATAAAAATAGTTAGCATCTCATTTGTTCCTACTAACACAAGAAAAACCTACACTATTTAGGTGTCATTCAGCAGTCATGATTGGAAACTCTTTTAAATTCACTACTCAGTGGTCGATATGAGAGGAGTGTACTACAAAGGCTATCAAACCACATTGGGGTCGGAAGCCAATATTTCCTAATATGGAATGTGGTTTGATAAATGAACCTAATGGAGTTAGTGAAAAAATGATCATGGTGAATTAAAAGTAATGGGAAAACTACCATTGCTCAATAAACCTCTTTAAATGTCATCACAATCATCCAAACAGATAATTTGGACCAAGATACAAAGTCATATGAACACAATATTGAAAACATTCATCGAGAGGAGGATACAAATCCTACATCATATGAATATTGATTTTATACCTCTATAGAGGAACACTTTCGTGGATAAATTGAATGATATAGCTATTTCTCATTCACCACCTTGAAGAGTCAAAATTTTTTCCACAGAGGAATGTATGGAATAATATGATATTGTGTTTACAAATCTCAGAAAACATAATGATGATCTACTGATGGGAAAAGTAATACTGGGGGTATTGTCTTTCGACATAAGAGAATATCCCTACACTTATCAATATAGAATGATTTGATCCAGTTGTAAGAGTAGCATATGAGTATCATACCATCATCGCATCTAGGAATATAGTCTACATAATTGAGAAAGTATAAAAGTATCAAGCTTCCTCCATTACATAAACAACCTCTCACATACTAGTTAAATCATTCGATCATTTTATGAACTGAGAATCAGTGAGAGATGAAAAAAGGCCACCTCAACAGGCCATGCCTGCTCTCTATAGATGACAGATGGCTTAGACAGGTGAACCTATAGAAATTATTAATACAATATTATCCAAAGATACATGAATGGAAGTCATTGACGGGTGATTCACACCTCTATATCATGATTTGATGTCATATCATGAATGGATGGATCAAACATTATCCCCACCCAATTTCTGAGATCCAACATTCTACACCATTGACGGTGTGGGAGACCCTGAAAAACATTTCAATATCTATATATTTTGATGTAGTTTTATGATGGGACCTCATGATCAGTGGGAGGTGTCCAATATGAAGTGTTTTATACATACTCTTGTAGGGACACCCATTGTTTTTTATAACATCAATCCAGTGGGATCCATTGAAATATGGGAAGAAATTCATCATCAATTCCTTTACTATTTCATCTCCACGTTGAGGAAAATACCGTTAATCGACCTATAAAAAACATGCAACAGGAAAATGATTGGGCGTATGAATTCATATTCATATGGAAGGGAATACCCTATTTTCTCACCATCCATATCTCATGGGGATATATTCTATTACACTACACTTGAAATATTCATGATGGGTAGGATACACCTCTGATCCTAATGAAGTATGTAGGTGGGTTCTATGAGTTTATATAAACTGCACAAAATTATGAGGAAACCATTCAGTGATCTCAATCTAAATCTCATCTCATTCCTTCAACACAAGCTAAATGTATTAGCAAGGAAGAGACTTCTTCTATCACTCAAAAACTAGTAGGGATTCTTATCCATGCTTTTATTAAGGTTCGGATCCACCTAAAACCGTCTTTCATGTGGAAACAACCACGAAATTACCCTTGGACAAGAGAAAAAAGAGACCAGTCTCGCCCGATAATTGAGGAACTGATTAATAAAGCCTAATAATTCAAAAATAATGAAGTCCCCAGTTGGTTCGTTTCATCCATGGACAATAACCAACTATATATATTGTATCCTAGTAATCCCAATTAGAATAGCCTCACTGATCATCCCGACTACTTTCCTTTCCATAGTAGACTGGTTTCCAATATCCATTACTACATTATCATCAAATACGTTCTCCAAATCATCGTCGATTCCAGAAATGGGATTTTTGATTACTCCCCAACATCTATATCCTTCATAAATGTGTCCCATTCAGAATAGGAGGGTTATTGGTAGGAGTATTTGGCCAGGAATGCATAGAATTTCAATAACTGGATGACTTGGAAAGCAGTTGACTAAGCTCATGACACCATAATATAAAATCTCTATCGACCCATAACAACTCCTCCAACCTGGGACATGGCATTATATATTTATCCAAAAGTTATATTTTACTAATATATATAGAAATATAAAAAAGAATAAGAGTCATAATCTACTCAAACTCAAGCTCCGACCCTTGTTGATTTCATCCCCATGGTATCCAAATCATGGGCATTTCCCCATTACATAGAATACTTATCAGATGAAAACCTAATCCTTGGTACTGTTTACTTCATACTCCTGATTGAACACATATCAGATGTTGAATATGATTATGAGTATGAGTTCCTCACACATAATCATCAAACAAAAGTATTCTTTTGTAGGAACGTAGGATACAAGGGATAACACATTTGTGGTGAGACCCACTAATTCTTTAAATCCCCATAAAGGAAATATATTCATCTGAGATCCAGGGTTAATGATAAAAAAATTCAAAAAAAACATGGATGTCCCTTATAACCCTAAAGCGGTCACCTATTCCTAGATGTCAAACACAACATTCTAGTGAGGGTGAAATTATTTAATCAACCCATACAAATAATAATGTTAGCACCACTCGTCCCATTCGTAGTAGATTATCCAACAATCCCTAAACAAGAACTGCCTCATTATACATGAAATGAATTATCTCATGAGAAACATAATAAAAAACATCCCCACCTCAATAATAACTTCCATATGACACAAAATTATAAAATTTTAGAATTGTTTTGGTTATCCCATCAAATATCCTGATGTTAGATCTGGTCTATCATTCAAATGACATAAGAGAGACACTAATTAAATCCCTCTATAGCTTACAATTGATCGATATGGAATTCAATAAAGTCAAAGTATATCATGTTTAGATCATTCCATGAGAATTCCATGTCACCATCTCATCCACAGAGCATGATCAGGAATAGTTTATCCAAGGACATATCAGACCACTATATGTTTTAGTTAGACTTGACAATGTTGATATATGATAGAATTTGATTGAAAATGGTTCTAGTATGAACCACATCCCAATTCTATCCCTTTGATGGTTCGAGGAAAAGGGAGGGGATTTGTATCCCTAAAATATGGGTATTCTAGGGTATCATAAGTGTGATAAAGGGCCTCTTAGGATGAACATGATCATAGATTAGTTTGGGGATCTAACATTAAACATCACATTTATTGTTATCCCACATGACACCACATACAATTACCTACCCAAAATTCCCTAAATTCATGTCCACATGAAGGTACCTTGAACATTCCATCAATATTTGAAAAAACCCATTGATGGATAGGTTGACATACTGCATGGTGAGAATTCCACCAATGAGATTTTTTAATCCCCATATACCGATGAATGTTTCTAGAAAATGGAAATAAAAAAAGCAATGGTGGATGACGATGTATATATTACAACTCCCAACGGATAGGTGTCAACCCATTTGATTCCCCAAATTATGCTCAACAATGATTGTGTTCTCCCCTGCATCTAGCTGAGGAAATAAGCATAATCAATGTTGTCAATGGCCCTTCTATCCTCAGTTACAGTGTAAAAGATGTTCAACTCCATAATATCTCTACAATGGCCGTTGAAATAAGGGATGAAAATATTTTTTTTATAGCCTATATCACCTTAAATTGAAACATATTTCCATATATTGATGAGTTCATTTTAAAATTAATCCATAGAATAAGGGCTAGAATATGAAGTGGATGGCCTTAGGAAATCCTACCCCCACTTATGAGGAAGAAATTTACGCAACCATTGATGAGATTAGGAGGGTAAATCTATAGGTTTCGAACACAGTGTAAGCATGTGAGGGGTCATGAATAATTTTTCTTTTTTACTTTTTTGATGATCAATCTAATATTATCACAATGATAATAATGGGGATCTAATAATTTGAATCAAATAATAAGGACAAGATATAGAATAAAAGAAATTGTAAGTGGATTTTCACATATTATTTATAGCAATTATTTTATTTAACAATTACCATGTTCAAAATATTTCTTTGATGATGGATGTAACAATAGAATTCAATTATAATATCATTTATTTATATGAATCAAGAAAAGATTGCCTCTAGGAGCATTCCAAAATTGTTCTACAAATCATCGAACATCGTCATAGGAATCTCTAGGTACTAGCATCGTAGATCATATCTCTTATGTCATCCCCATTTGATCACCTCCATAACTGCTTCCAAAGAGTTTTACATGATCTATATTGAATTGATAGTTTGGTGGAGAAATATCACTCTTCATTATTATGAGAATTATTGGATAAGGGATCTCTCTCGGGCTTTATAAGATTCTACAAGTTAGTTGTGCACAACCAAAACAAGTTAATTGGATCTCTAAAAAAATTAATATAATTTAGTTTACTTATTTCTGGGGTTACAAATAAAAAATTACACAAGTTCACATTATTTTTTATTTAATCCATGCTAGACCCCGTGTCAAATAATAATAATTATTATTATTATTATTATCGAAATGTTCTTAACATTATAATTAAATTAAATATTATTTTATTAAATAATTATTATTATTTATTACTTATCACTACACCTAAAAACAAGGTATGCCTTTCCCCAATAAGATTTTCATTCATTGAATAATGATTATTTATTTATTAAATCTATATCAGATCATTATTTTCCAATGAAATTAAATACTATATTCACTAAATCGTAAATAAATTTTAATTAAATATTCCACTCACATTATATTCCCTCAAATAATTATTGATTGAATATATGTTTTTGAAAAACAAGAATAGTTATTAAACCATGTGTGGTATATATATTTATTCCACTTGTCATGTAATAAATAAGAATATCGTTATATAACAAATATTCTAGATACACTTAGTGGGTGACCCTCTAGAACTCTTTCATAGTTGAATTAGACAAAGCAACCTAAATTAAATGGTTAAAATTTAGAAACACTCCAAGGAACCCATAAATGAATAAGTTGATTCTTAAATGATATAAAACCTCATAAAAATGCATACTATGCAATATAATCCTTTTATCATGATAACTCTAATCAAGCAGGTCTTGTGATAGTGTAATCAATATATGTGATTAATGTATCTTTATTGACTTCCTAGAAATTGAATATGCCTATGGAACTCTATGAGAATGGGTTTATTTAGGTCATATAATTTCTATCAAATATATTGAGATATAAAATTCTTTCTAATGAACATAAGATATAAATCCATTCTCTCATTATTCCTTAATGAAATATTACTCATGATAAACCCAACGAATCCTACATTTCCTTGAACATCTATCGTCATTGTTTTCATCAATACATCAATGGAACTGACACATAATAATCATTAACAATAATCGTAATGTATAAGGATCAATAAATACACCTGCCAATAGTATAATCCAACGACACATATAAGTGTGGATTTCCAATTGGAGGGTCTCATTCTCATTATATTCTACAATATACTACCATAAGATAACACCATGAAAAGTTTCCTAGAAGTACTATTAGTCTACATAAATGATACCTTGTATCATTTTTGTACCTCAAATGATATCATCCTATTATAGAAATATATTTAAGAATAGTATCGCAGTACTTTTGGGATCTCATCATAGTTGGGAGATGCTATAACTTTTTACTGAGATAGATACTCTTAATAAATTATCATATATCATGATACAAAATGAACAATGATGATTTGATAAGAAGTTTATTAATATTAAAATAAATTAATAAAATTTATCATAAAGTAAATAGAAGTTGGTTCAAGGGAACCAACTCCGACATACAATCATGTACACTAGATACATCTACAAAACAACCTCCAGTCCACTAGCTCTCACATGATATGCATGATTATGCTGAAATATTCCATTAGTCCAAGAGTCCACCAAGTTATCTTTCATGGGTACACTTCTCACTGTAACCTCCCAACCCCTTTGAAGAAAATACATCAGGAGATGATAATTTCATTGTATATTCTATTTCTTTTGGCGTGACCATGGAAATTTTTCAAGATCCACCACTATAGTATAATAACAATACAATGTGTTTGGGAATTTATATTTATGTTCCACATCAAGCTATTGGAAAATGTTCCAAATAAAAATACATTATATGGAAAAATTAAAATCCACTATATACATATAATCCACTGTAGAATCCACAGAAACTAGCTTCTTTGAACTCTTCCAGCTCACAGCTCCTTTGTTGTGATAGAAGACATATCTTGATTGTGATTTCATATGATTATTTTCTGTCTGATAACTATCGTCATTATAACCTATGATGACTTTCTCTTCATGTCCTCTATACATATCGAACATACAATTAGTTCTTCTTAGATACATAAGGATAGCTTAAGTCCAGACCAATGTTGTTCTCCTAGATCAGATTGATATCAACCTACCGTGGTCAATTCATATTAAACATAATTTCTAGTACATAACATGTCACACCTGATTGATCCTATCACTATAGAGTATGTGATCTTGATCTTTCTATCCTTCTCATGTAATGTATAATGAATCATTTTCCTATAAATATGTAAACCATGTGACACTAAACCAATCTCATTTTGGATATTTTAATACTAAATCACTTTTATATTTGGTCAATATATGATCATTTAATTAGCCCAAGAATCCTCTTGGATCTATCACAAATGATATTCACCTCTATAATATCGGCTTCTTTACCTATTTCCTTCATTGAGAAATATTTTTTAACTAGTCCTTAACAGACTGTAGGACTGGTATGGTGTTATAATAAATATCATGTCATTAACATATACTAATAGGAAAAGTATTGTGTTCCCATTAAACCTTCAGTAAACACATGACTCATATTCATTCTTAATGAAAAAAATTATTTTATAGATTCATCGAAATGAATTTTCTAGGACCTTTATTCTTTCCTTGATCCATAAATGGATTTTTGCAACAATAAAATCCTTTTTATATAACCTAAATTCGAAAACCCTTCTGGGTCCTTCATATAGAATTATTCTTGAGTTTTTCCATTAAGGAATGAAGTTTTGACATCCATCTTCTAAATCACATAATTATAGTATGATTCTATAACAAGTAGAATACTAATGGATTTAAAAATCGAAACTATATAAAAGGATTCATCATATTCAATTTTGTGATGTTTTTTAAACCTATTATCCACAAACCATGCCTTACAAATATTTACATTACGTTCCATGTCTATTTTCCTCTTTAATACCCATTTAAACCCAATGATATTTACATCAACTGGCACATTGACTAAAACCCAAAATTGTATGTGATACGTGGAATACATTTCAAAATTCATAGCTTCAACAAATCTTTAATCTTTGGATCATAATACAACCTCTTTATTAGATAAATTTTCATCATTTCAACCAATAATGAGTCACCATCATTAGTGACTCAGAAACAAAATATCACTGGTTTTATTATATATATTGTTCTTCAATGTTGTACATGTTTTTCATGAACTAACTCTTCCATGGAGCCTTTTGGAATCTGTTCCTCTACCATATTTTATGTATCCTGAGTATCAACATTATGAAAGACATGTTTTTTTTTCTCAATATATTTTTTTTGAGTAGGTTCTCCCTCTCATGAAAGGTGGATTTTTTAGAGGAAATTACTTTCTTGTCAAAGGGGTTGTAGAGGTAGTATCTCATTATTTCTATGGGATATCAAATAATGATTCACAGTGTTCTCTAGGGTGTTTGTTTTTTTCTTAAGTAGGCCATAACAATTTCCTCACAACCGCATACATGTGTGTGGGGAAAAAAGTTCTTTCTAATATATAGCTCAACCAGAATTCTATTTTTTTATTTGGTTCATAGTTTAATGTGTATGTCACAGTTTTTAATACATATCCCCAAACGAATAATGGATGATATGCATGACTCATCAACAACACTTCCATGTCTAACAAGGTATGCTTCCTCTTTTCACTAGAACAATTCCACTATGGTTTGTATGGTTGAGTGTGTTGATATATAATCCCAAACACCCATAACTCTTGGTTTAGATTTACACCACCTTGATCTAATCGATACTTCTTTATCTTCATTCCAAGTTGTTTTTGAACATGATTATTGAATTAATTGAACTTAACAAAGGACTCGAACTTCTGACTCATTGAGTAGATATATCCATATCTGCTCAGGTCATTATTAAATGCTATTAAGTATGAATATTCAACACTATCTTCTATAAGAAATGGTTTACACTCATCACTCTGAACCATTTCTAGAAGCTCCCTGGAACTTTCACCATATCCACCGAATGAACTTTTTGTCCATTTTAATTATAAAAAATCAATACATATTTCAAGTGGATTTAGCATAGATGAGTCAAAATAACCATATTAATAGATCTTTGTCAATCACGTCTTCTTTACAGGACCAATATGGTGTTTTCATAATAGGGTGTAAAAAGAGTCATGTGAACTTTATTTGTAATCAATTTATAATACATGGTTTTTAAAAATTAATACAGAAATCTAGTTATCTAAATATTTCATACCATAACATCTGTTTTCCTTATAAAAGAAACCAAACTTATTTCCAAACTTTAAAATAAACCCATATGCATCTAGGAATGATACAAAAATTATTATCATTGTAACTACCAGTACATAATAAAAATATTTTAAAACAAAAAAATCATTACTATTAGTAATGAAATATGGTTGTCAACAATGGATATAACATCCATCCCCCCACCATTAGATGTTTGCATATTCACCTCTCATCTTGAATTTGTTCAAAATCTACTTGTTTAATACATTTGGATACAGATTTGTGCACCAAAATACATATCTAAACCCAATGTGTAGATATTGAAAGATTGATGTTGATAATGAACACACCTTTAAATTCAAATTGTTTTTGGGTGTAGTCATTATTCCAGTGGTTTGTCTTACCACATGAAAAATATATTTACTCCTTTCCTTTACATTTCCTATGGATCTTCCTCTTCTTAAATGGTTTGTTGTTTGAGAGATTTTGACTTTTTATGAATCTTGGGCCCCTTTTACATTTTCTCCATTATCCTTTTAATCATTAGGACTATAGTTCTATCACACCCCATGTCCATATCCCCTTCGGGAATCAATCAATAATTTCCAGAAGACTCTTCTTGTTATATCTCATATTTTAATTTAAAAATATTGTGATGGTATTGTGAAGTGATAGGGATATTAGATATATATGAAACTCATCCGGGAATTTAATCCTCAATATGTATAAAAATTAAATATAGATAATAATATACAGTACATGAGTCCTTGCTGGTTTTGTCTCACCAAATTTAGTTGTGACCAAATAGTTCGATATCTCTTACCTCTCTTTTCTTTCACCCACCTGATAATGATCCTAAAGGTGACACATTTTTTTATACACATCCATTTCCTCTAGTTGATTCAAAATTTTATTGGACATTGATGATATCATGAATATTTTATATCATTAAAAACATTTAGATGTTTCTCAATGAGCGATAAAAATTAATCACGTGCCCCATTACCAGTATTATAAGAAATAATTTCTTCAAGAACATACAATTTTCATTCCTAGAGATGGATAACATGTAATCACCTTTTTCATTCACGGTAATTTGTGCTAGTGAGAAGGTTATGTTTCATAGGTATCAATAATAGTGATCTATTTGATGTCATTTTAAAAATGTTTCAATAAATAAGATGAGTAGCATTTTATGAATTTATCTAACAAAATTTTTATAGATAAATAAAAATTAATTTTATATGTCTTATGGTATTTTATAAAAACCAAATATCCCTCACAATTAGATTTATAATATCCTGCTGGTTGGAAGTCATAGTTTCAAGGGTCAATATCCCCTTGTCATTACCCTAAATCTTATTGGTCAATAAACATGAATGGTTTTAGGTTGGCTTTCAAAATCCCAAATAAATTAATTCATTGTTCCTTTATCTATTCATTGGACTCCCTATTCCTAAAATTCTTAAATTAGATTTCCGAAACACCTGACTCTCAGTTAAAAAAAATTATTCTTTGGTAGTAAATGCATTATGTGAACTATGTAACATCAACTAAAAGCATAAAGTTATAATTATGTGACAATTAAAGGCACTACAACATTAGTTGTTCAAGAACTTCGCACTATGGTTGGATTTTAATTAATGTAGTGGAAGTATATACCGATTAAATATTTATTATTGAGTGATTTTATCAAATTCTAAATACATATAAAATTATTATATTTATCGCATTATTGTAAATAAAAAGTGAATTTACATAAGATATTAAGTAAGTCTTATATAATATTTATGCATATGGAAATTTATTTGTGTTCTGTCTTGCATTCTTGATAATTTAATTAATTTATTTGATCATGAAAAAACATCCATAATGAAACAATCATCTAACTATCCAGATATAAAATAATAAGTTGTTTTGATGAAGATCATCTACTAATGGTTATTTTATCTAGTAGTTGATAAACTGAATATTGACCTAGGGAAAATATACATTGAACCAATTCAGGTTTGTGTAACAACTTTCCTCTTATCCACCTATATATCAATTTGGATTTTTTTCTTCGCTCCAAACATGAACAACCTACACTATCTTGGGATCTCCATCAATTATATATGGTTTTTATCAAATGAAGGTGAGGGGAAAAGAGATAAAAAAGAGAAACCATGTCTATATAGGCCCATACATTATAAGAGGATAGAAGGATCATAGTCCAACAATTTAATTTCTTAATAAATTAAATAAAACCAATCACATTAAATGTTCTAGTCTATGCTCATGATCATCCACAAGCATGCAATGAATTACACATTTAATAAAAAACCATAAAATTATTAATTATTATTATTTAATATGAATCATGATTGAGTAAATTAATTTTCATCATTAATTAAGAAATTATTTTATTTTAGTTCTCATCAAAATTTCTTTCATATTCTCAACCATTATAATTTCAAACAGATTAAATAAAAAAATTTAAAATAAAATGTGTACATAGATGCACCAATGAAGAAACATGGTGAATAACCATCCCAATATACCCAAACATCTATTATAATCATATAAAATTTATTCATTGTGACATTTCTAAAACATGAAATATCATGTATGTTCATGAAATGTAGTATTAACTTAATGATTACATGAATTGCATGGTTTTTTCAATAACGTGATACTATTTTAATGACCATAGAGTAAAAACTATAATATATATATATATATGATAACATTATGAAAATATTAATTAAAGTTGTATATAAATTAAAAACCCACCATGTGTCGTGCCATATCAATTTAATGACCACTCACAAGAACAAATTTATAAGGTATGCGTAGTCTAATAAATAAATTTTAAATATTCATAATTTGGTATATGAACATAGAATTTAAAAATGAGATCTACAACATGAACATCTCTAATCGTGTATTTGTGGTTCATGCCTATAGACTTGGCATGTAAAAAGTTCCTTGTAAAATTAGAGTACATGATGTGTATAAATGAGTATATGGCATGTGGTATCCTCGTTACTGGGTCACCAGTCGGGTCGAGTATATATATGGTATTAAATTTCCCATCTATGACTCAAAGGTACTAAACACTGTGTATGTGGGGTACACAACATGTAATCTAGCATACGGTGTGCCACAATGGCTAGATCAACATGTGGTGTATGTAATAAATTCACTGCTTTTCATTAATGCGCATGGTTTGAATTAAATTATGAATTAATTCTTGATTAATTGAACAAAAGTACTCAATATGTATCTCTGGTTTCACAAAATGTACACCAAGATTATCTGGGAAGAATCTATGGCACCTCCGGATGAGATCTTCAATTTTATTTCATTCATCTAATTATACGTATTGATTATATCTTTTAGAAATGAGGACGAAGATTCTAATCTCGCAACAAAAATTAAAATAATGATTAAACTGGAATTAAAATCTGAATCATTAATATATGTGCAAATCAATGATTATTAAATAATTATAAATAATTATGTGACTAATCTAATGCCACTGGTTGGTTTTAAGAGTAGCAGAAGTGTGCGAGCATTTGTGCCCAACTTTTCTTTTTGTCCTGATCAATGATCCATCCATGACTAAAACAATGATAAAAATCATGATCTATATAATTTAATCAATGAATAAAAATAATGGATAGAACATAAGAATTCAAGAGAGGATCATAAAATATTATTTTTAAGCAATTAAAATAATAATGAAATACCTTTTTAGAATTATTTATTTGTTGATAGAGCTGAAAATAGATTTTCATAGTACAATCATTGTGTTGTAGGAATCAGGTTTAGATTCTCCCTTGCGGTGATCCACATGTGTTCTAAAAATCTGTAAAACTCAATTTAGGATCCCCTATGTGTTATCACTGATGATCCTATTGCTTTTTTAATCATCCTATGATCACCTCGAGAATAGCTCCAAAAGCCTTATCCATCATCACTCTTGACATGAGAGTAGAAGGTGGAGGAAGACCTATCTCTATTCCATGGAGCGTTCCTGCCGAAGGGAGTTCTCTAGGAATTGAAAGGATTATCCAAATCTATTTATAAAAAAAACAAATGAATTTGATATAAAAGAAAATAACATTATTTGGTATATATGTAACTATAGTAAGAATTAAATAATTCCACAATTTCCCTTTATGATTTATTTAAAACCTTCTAAACAGTATTTCAAATAATAAAAATAATATTATTATTTCTCGACATTCTCTTAACATGCGAATAAAATTAAATATTATATAATGAAATAATATTCAATATATATTATTTCTCCCCATACATAACAATGAAATCTACCATAACTCCATAATATTTATTGTTCCTTGTATAATAGAAATGTATTTATTAAATAAATATCACTTCATTCTTCACCAAAAAATAAATAAATATTATATTCAATAAAGTGAAAATAAATATTAATTAAATATTAAACTCAAGTTATATTATTTGGAATAACTTTTGATAGATTATATGTGATCTAACATCACTAATAGTTATGAAACCATAACCAGGATTTTATATTTATTCAACTTGTTTTATAATAAATAATAATAATATTTTTTAACTGAGATTTTGGATGCACATAGTGTGTAACCTTGTATCCCTTATTCTCAGTGGCATTCAAAGAAAAAACCTAAGTTCCATGGATAGAATCTAGACTCATTCGAAGGAACCCATAGAGAAATAATGTAGTTCTATAATGAAATAATACCTCTTACAGAAGCTTATTGTGTAATATAATACCTTTATCATAATATCTCTAATCATTCAGAATGAAAGTCGATGCCATCATCCTATGAGTTTTATGTATCTTTATTTGACTTATCGTAATTGAAATTTCCTATAAAAACAATGGATAATGATTTATTTAAGCTATATCATTTCTATAAAATTTCCTGAGATATCACCATTCGTTTAAAGAACAAAAGGGACAAATCCTTTCTCATATAATTAATTAATGAAATATTAATTTGGATGCACCAAATATTTCCTACCTCACTACAAACATCTATCATCATGGTTTTCATCAATACATCAAAATACGTGACTCGTAATATATATTTATATTAATATTAAAGTTAAATATCAATTCACATGTCCACAGACATGAAAATACAATAACACATATAACTATGGATTTATTACTGGCAAGTCTCGTTCTCATAAAATCCTATGGGTTATTACCTATGGAGGACACCATGAGAAGGTGCTTCAAATTCCAATTAGTCTCCACACATGATTTACTATATCATTTGTTTCCCTCAAATGATACAATCTGACTATAGATAATATATTAAATAGTAGTGTTGTAGAACTTCTACCGTCTCATCATTGGTGGGAACTACTGTGACCTTTTAGTGTGACAACTACTCTAAGGACATTATCATATACTATGATACAGAAAAGATTAATAATGATGTGATAATAGGATTAATAATATTATAAAATATGAATACAAGTTATCATAAACAACGTGGTATTTTTTTCTTGGGAACCGAATCCAATAACAATAATCAAATAGAATACGTCTCATGACCTACACTGATTTGTGCCTCCAATCCTATAAAGGAGAAAGAGATGTGTACAAAATTTATAAAGAAAAGATAATATTTGTTTTCATTGAATTATCTAGAAATACATGAACTAAATCTAGATGTGGTTATGAACCATCTTGAATTACCCAAAAACCATTGGGTTTTAAGCAAGAAAATAAGATGATTCACCCCTCTAATGCAACCAATGTTGAAGAAGAAGATAACAAATCGATCAAATAAAAATCATTATAGAGCTTCAATACCTAAGACGGTTCTCCATGATTTTCCCATTTAAAAGAAATTATAGGTATAATATGGTTGGAATCGATTTCAGAGACCATAATTGACAATCTAAGAAAGAATATTGACAATTTAATATCGCAAAAATCATGATCGATGAAACTTGTATCTTCGAGGCCCTTTCATTAAAGGATGGGTATTTTGGGGGAAATCAGAAAAATATGGTCAACAATGATGATGAAGCCACTCCTTCTAGATAACCCTTGGGTAATATTCATATCATTTCATTCAATTTGTCTGAAATAACTCTAACACCACATATAAATTCTCTATGAGTCCCATCATCAAGCCCTTCTTGGAAAAAATAGCCAAATGTTATATCAATGATTTGGTTATCAATTCCAAACAGCAAGGTGGTAACTTAATGGATCTTCAAATAGTCCATTAAAATCTCTAACGACATAGTATAAAGATGAATCCAATGAAATATGATTTCAGGATATCATCTGGGATATTTTTTGGGCTTTGTGGTATGCCACCATTGAATCAGGGTCAACCAATAAAATTCAAGTGTTTTTTTTTGTAATGTCACTCTATGAATCTCAAATAACTGAGGGGAATCAAATGAAGACCCTTCATCATTAAATAGCTAAAATTGATAAAAAAAAAACCTCTCCATTTCACCACTCTATGAAGTATAGGAATAACCCATCAATAGGACATGTATAAATAGGAATCCTTCTATATTATCAAAAAGTATCATCTTCACCCATTGGTCCTGATGCCACCAGTTCAAGGAAAGTCACTCATATTAAATTTGGAAACTATGGAACAGTCACATAGAGCCATCCTCACATAGAAGAATTATGGTGGTAGTGATAACTATCATTATACCTAAATTTATTGATGTTAAGTACCAAAAACCAATATTCTATTATCAAGAGGAGCTTCATCACACCCATATTTGTAGTGAAAATGAAGATTCATTACTTGCAACACCGTGAAGCTCGTCTTGACTTTCCTATGGATTATCATAACTACATCCTTGGTCGTCCTATGTAGATTAAGAGTATGGCCTTAAGGGTGGGAATTATGAAACAATACAACATTCGGATCTTCTCAAAAATGTCATTGAAATTGTTGGTCCTAGATGGTTTCCTTGCGGCACACCCCGATCCAGATAGTACAATAGTAGGCACAAAATATATCAATGAGGAAGCTCTATATGCCCATCAAGCACCCTGAACCAGGTTGATGTAATATAGTGGTGCCTCTATAAGTCTTATCGTCAAAATAATTGAATATCCATATCTCAATTGGGTTGTATTAGGGATATTATTTGTTTCATTATAAAAAAATTATTCCATACATTTTCTCACTACAACATGGATTCATGAATAATGATATATGATACCAATCCCTCACCACTAGTTTAGAACTTACATAGAACAGCATATATCCTTTATAAATATCAAAGGGTACTCAAAATTATTAATAAAGAAGACTGATGGTGGATACACCATCAAAAAATAAGATTCTGTCGATATCTTCTTCTATGTCAGGGGATTAATTGTTAAGATTCATTTTGAACCCATGTTGCATCATGTATCTCAATAATAGAGTGATCATGATGATAAATTGTATAATTCATCCACAATCCTAGGAAATCATTATTATAATAAATACATCATTCATTTCATGCACCAAATAATGGTCTCATCGATCATCATGTTGATAATTTAAAAATCAATCAGGTCAATACTACACCAAAGTGTGATGAACTGAAATCCGTGCTCGATGTCTGGAGCCCATAATCTGTTATCTCCAGGTTGAAATCTTCTTGATAGAGCAATAATTAAGGGACAAAATCCAGTTTCATTTTTCAAACAATAATCATTATGATTTTCCAAATGCAAAAAAATCCCTCTATAAGGGATTCTTCATTGGGGTACAATTTATATGCATAATAGAAAGATAGATTACATCGATTATGAATGAAGGCCATGTAGGATACAACTGCTCTCATAGATTATAGACTAGGCTCTCCCCCCAAATTAGGTGTTTGGGTTACCATTAGCATACCATGATATAAGACTGTATAAAATTCCACATGAAATGTCTTGAATGAAAGATCCCTGAAAACATCATCCATAAACCCCTTGAATATCTACACATAAAAAAATATTCTTACCCATTTCACATATAGGTAATGTATGTTTTCAGTCATGTCCCCTAGCCATATCTATGTAGTTGGATTGCATCCTCAATGATATCGAATTTTTCACTAAATGGGATGAAGAAATAAACCGCATGGATTTCAGGACGAATAATATCATCATCATTGAATAGTCCCATATCATCACCCTGTTTAGGGTCCCTAACATAATATTAATAGACAATGAAAACAAATTCTATTCTTCAAAGTAGAGTAAATTGTACGAGGAGAATAAAAAAGTGTCTAAACACTCTTCTTCATATCATGAAAAAAATGGAGAAATTGATTCCTTGAAAAAGTCACTGTAAAATATACTCTATAAGAGAGATAATAAAGAAAAAATTTCAAGGCCATATAGGGTCCCCCAGGCAATTTGGGCCTTCTATACCACCCAGCACAGTACTACATAAGAGTCTCCGTACACATTAGTGTATACAACAATGGTATTATTTCCCAGAAATTTATAGTTCCTCTCAACTTGAATATCCATTTGAAAAAAACTCATTTATTATTAAAAATCACAAAATTGGCTAGTTGAGCTGGAGAAACATGATAAGAACTGGTTATATAAATTGTAAAACCTTGAATTCCATCAGAATTGCAGTGATGTTTTGGGCCTCTCGGCCATTTTGTTTGGTTTTATTTGTGTGGGTTTGCGGGCCATGATGTGTGTTGTATTCATGTCTTTACTTTTTAATAAAACATTCCAGGGTCATGTATTTGGCTTACCAAATCTATGATCAGATCTGTTTCGGTACAATGATGAAACCAAAATGTGAAGGGACTTATATAATACATAAGATCTATCACAGTGGAGTTTACTCTTTGACCAAAATGGATGAGAGATGGGTCAAACTCAATAACAATGAAATATTTCTTATGAAATAATTTGGTTAGATTCTATAAAGTGTCATATGTTCTATCCACATGACATTACACTTTACAGAGCTCGTATTGGAAGCATGACAATAAAATGAACTACTTATTTTTTCCATACTGCGGGATGTTAATCTGCACAAAACATTTCTTCTCTAGATAATTTAAAACTATATATCTCCCTAATATTTTTCATCCTTAATGTAGATTCACGAAAATCCTCTTTGAATGACATTAAACTGGACTTCTGATGTCCTCGCTTTATAAAACTAAACATCATGGGTTTATAGAACTATGTACCACTTGGTTCTCAATTTACTGAGTTACATAGGGATGACTCAATCCTATATATTCATCCATTAACCACATGACACAAAATTCCAATGTCATCTCTTTGATGGACTCTGAATTGTTTGAGGAACCATTTCCATTCCTTATTTCTCATAGGAATCATAGGTCACATGAGATTACGAATTTTTTTAAGGGATTCCATTTATGAACAAGGCGTCTCAGCTCATGGTTGGGTTATCATGTTCCTGAATGAAAAACCTTAAAAGGTACATAATGAGTCCTCACCACATGATGTTAAACATCACAGTTTATGTCTCTTTAATGAAATAAAACTACACATTACTATGGTCGATTTCCTAAAGTACGAATATTTTTTATGTCGGTATCCTACCACACCGCCATTAAGGAACTATCTGTAAGATGAATCGTATCATCCTAGGATTGGTTAGGATTAACCCTACTCCAAGCCTAGGTCCATTCAAAAAATGTGAAAATAAAAGTTCTCCTCCATACATATGGGTTAGACCTGTATACAGAGCACCTCTTTATGAACTATTTTTGGCTTCATTCCTATTACGATGTAGAATGAAGTGATTCCAAATCCTCCATTATTAGTATCATCCATAACATTTACTTTTAATTTTAGGTAGCCTATTTCATTGACTACATCATGATAAACTATAATGTTTCTAAAGAACTATGTGTTTCTTGATTCCTATCAGCACATGATATATATTGATACATGAATATCCAATAATGGGCCCATGTATAATAATATACGATAATAATCCCCCACTATGTACGATTCAGACCTTCATTGAGTGTCACCAATTCGTTAACCACACATGGACAGATTCCTATCCCTATAGGATATGTAGTTCTGCACGGATATCTAATTCTTGGTTCAAGATGTAATTAGAGAACATTTTCCCCCATACTTATATATGGGTTAAGCTAGTGTAAGGTACTTCTGTTCGATCATCCTTACCGCATGATGTTAAACTACATGGAAAAAGACCTAGTTACATGAAATAAAAAATGCATGACAATTACATTCCTACTACATGATGTTAAAATGTTAATAACGTTACCCATCATCATACCTTATAAGAGGGTCACAAAATACATACCCTTTTCAACCAAATAATGGAGTGCTTCTATTAACTCTTAGCCCCCTAATTCAATAAATAACACTTCTTCATTTCACCACTTCATATAACTGAATACATTCTATGGACCTGGGAAAATAAAATAAATATCTCTAATTGACCATGATATCGATGCATAGGGGCCCAGACCTACTATGCAGACATATCATAGATCTGTATGATGTTATTTTTTATCTTGATATCACCATGGTAGAACTGAGCACCTGAGGGTGTTTTACACCATCCCCGGTATGATTTTCCCTTATCATTACCCACAACTTGAGAACATTGATTCATTATTTATAGAGTTTTTATCTCTCATAAAAAATTGTTTTATTGTATTAATAACCATGGGTGTATTAATTATCCTATTGTGTAGAATTTTCCAAATACTAGGTCCATGTATGTCATGATCTTATAATATATTCACTTTGGTCAATGCTCTACAAAATTAAATTCTAGCCTTTGTTGGACCAAACCACAAGACCATAAAAAGATATTAAATGACTCACAAAACATATAAGGTTGAAAACCAAAAAAGGGAAGCCGTGGTAATATTAATTTTTTACCTTTAATTACTCTTCATCTCTAGAGATTAGGAAAATACTAGTGAATAAATAAATAATCCTAGAATATCATATCGAATACTTCATCGACCTAGAAAAAGAAAAGTTATGCTCGCTGGCCCCCCTAATCCAGAAAAAAGGGAAAATAATGGTCTTTCAAATATATTCAATGTGAAAACATGTTCAGTAGGTGGTAAATTAACTTTTAGGACACTTTAATCCTTCATGTGTATTATACTTTCCCCAAATAACACTTAATCAGTTGAGCAACTCATATCATCGTAAACATTCCATTTCCCTTGGAAAATGATACCCAACATCAAGAGACCCATTTTTTCATTATGTATATATGGATATGGTTCATTAATATGTATTAATTGTCATCATTAAACTGTGTTATAACATAAAATAATGTCATTCAGATAGTTGTGAGTCTAACATCACCATGGAAGAACCAAGAATCTGAGGGTTTTTGAGTCATTCCCATCCCAATTTTTTGATTTAATCCTCATGATATATGAACCATGGAACATGATTTATAATAACCTTAACCATAATATTAAATGTGATTTGATATCCTTGACTTTACATCATTTTGTTTTATACCCATTCTTAAAGAAGGAATGTGACACTCGACCCCAATCCTTTTGGTGGCCCATAACCCATGACTAGAAATAACATCCCATATGGAATTATCTTTATAATTAAATAGATAAACAAGAAAAGGGTATTGGAACCATTCCTATACGTCCTACACTCCATGCCTAAATTTATCTCATGGGCCTTAAATTCTTTAAAAATATTTCAAAGCCCTCAAAAAGAGTGGATACAACTCTATTTGACCATGCTATTAACACATAAAAGATTTGAACTTCTGAATAGAGGTGTTTCTTTCACATTATAAAGTAACTCCAATCCCCATGCTCCCATGTAACACTGTGGTGAATCCCAAAACCATAGGTTTTTATGGGTATTCCCAATCATGTTTTCCCCATCCGATATTACTTGAGTAAAAATTTTGGGTTATGGCATACTCAACCCAAGTTCCAACTATCCAAGTGGACATAGCCTCTATAGTATTTACTCCTCAACAAATGTTACCCCATAAATATTTTATGAACCTTTTAAAAGAGTGGGGAAACAATATTTTGACCTATTTATCGATTCATAAGGGCATTGACCTACCAATCTACAATTTACCCTCCTTATAAGAAAGGAAATCAAGTCCTCATAAACCATGGAGACACCGTGGAAGATATCAAAACATTAGATTGTCTTGTATCATCCCTTTCATGTATTATCCATATTCCATATTCAAAAACATAAGATACACATAAAATCGTGACAAAATACCAAAATATAATGTTTGAGTTAAAATATAGTAAACTACAATAATAGATGATTTGAGAAAAAAGACCCTAAACTACTACAAAATAACGATTTATTCTACATGAATATAAAAGAATAAAATTTATTTATTACCACCATTGGGATTTATAATAAACTATCAATGATATCCATTTCCATTCACCTTGTAAAAGATAAATAAGTCCCCCACCATGACATTAATTCTTCCCAGACAATCCTTTTGTGAATCAGGTAATCTCAAGATAACGAGAGAAGATATGTTAGGAAGGATTCTAATGTTTGTGATAATTCATGAGTATTTTATGAAAATAAACTATTATAAATTAAATATAAAAATATTGGAATCCAGGTTTACCTAATATTTTTATATAAGTGGGTATATTTTACAATTCATGCAACATAAGATCAAAAAAAATCACATCTACAACAAGAATGAAATATTACTATACAACAATATATAAGTTTTAAAAGATATATTTCTTTATAGCATACAAGAGGGTGGATCTCCACAATTCAAGGACTCTCTAGAGATTCAAAAAAACATATATATTAATGATCAACCAACAAAACAACAATCTTATAATCATTCCAAATCATTATTTTTTTTAATGAAATCAATGATGGATTGCTGAAGTGAATCCAACCACACATCTTCTACATCATCCATGCGAAGAAGGGTATAAAATAGAGAAAAAACCCCTAAAATATTTTATGAGTGGTTTTCAATGTGTTTAATGGTTCTAAAAGGTTCTAAATTTAGTGAGTGAAGACATCCACATATCCTTATATCTATGTGGTCAAAACATTTTATTGGACGTACCTCTCATATATGAATTGGAAACACTATTTTATCACTACTAAAGATTCCTTTATCTGTTTGGAAATGGGATTCTAGTAATTAAGATTTTATAATATGCTCTCATTGGTATCCAAATCTTGTTGATTCAGTATTATTTTTCATAAGATTTCATATAATGGTTGGTATTCAATGTAGTCTTCCCCCACATCATGAATGATATGGTGAAAAGTATCTTCTTAATCACAAAATGATTCTATATAGGTTTGGTGACCATGTAATGAATCTATATAGAATCATCCTTTTCAATGTCTAAAATTTTTTCTGGCATCTAGAGTGGGTGTGTTACAGTGGGGATACCCAGATGATCTGATGGGGAAGTAAAGTAGGAATCCCCAAAATATATTCTCCCAATGATTCATCATCCATTCCTCATATTTAAGGGCAATCTCCATCCATATATTATTCTCCATTGATGGGTTGATAATCACTTGGATGAGAATGCTTACTCAAATACATTCCTAAATCTTTTATCATCTCTATCATTGAAACAAATAGGGGGTTATGAAGAAAATTGTTTGATCACATGATGGAATAATATATTTCTGACATCACCTAGGTAGGACTCAATCCAGTCCTAAGCATAATCATGAGTGAGAAATTAAGGGGAATGAACTGGTGGAAGCGTAATCATAGTATTTCTATCATCACATGATATTAACATACAAACTAGGTGGATAATCTTTCGATGCCTCTCTCCCCACACACCGGCCAAGGGTAGATTTGAAACGGTTTAAATGTAGCCAAACTGGAGAGTGAACTGATAAGGGATATAGATATAACAAATGATCTCCACATCCATTTTAGCCACAAGAACCCCATATTAATGTGAGATCTTTTGATACCATTTTATTTAGTGAACTACCACCATTATTAATAATTTTCTTCATTGATGAAAGATAAGGGATAAATTGAAAACAATGAGATACATCACAATTCAGAAACCTCATCGGATCCTAATGGCTTGGAATGAACCTTAGATATATCCAATTACAAGATAACAGACAAGAAACTAGAGATATTGGTGGTATTCTAGTATTTTTAGTAATAAAAAATATCCTTTATCTAGAAAAATAGGTACTGTAAATGTCAACCAATCATGTTAGGGATGTATCCCTAGTGGATATGGAACAATAGATGGTAAAGGCATGAAAGAGTCAATATGACATAATTGAGTGTCCTCCCATTTATTATCAATGTTTATATCGTCACCTTATGTACAAAAATTTCTAAGGGTGAAACCCCATTCAAGAAAATACACCGTTTTTAGGAAAATGGACATGAATCCCACCAGCCTATGTCTTGTTGATATCATCATATTCAGTCAGTATCCTCATGATGTATCTTCTCTAGCATCTATGATTTCATAGTCTGATCTAGTTCTATCATAGACCTTCTAATAAGGGAACTAGTGATAGTGTATTGTGTTAATCCGAACTCATATGTGATAAAGGAAATAATTTATCCAATCATTAGAAGAGATGAGTGATAACATAGTCAACTCACTTGTTAACTATTTTCATATTGTTTAGAATGTTCCTTTCTAAGAATAGAGTTTGTGTTGATTCTTCCCAAGAATATATAACTAGATGGAATTATCCATAAATTTTCGAAATGGGAGATATCCCACCCAGATGATAGATATCCCAAAGGATGATTCCCAATTTTTTGAGGAAGATGGAACCAAATGGTACTTGGGAATCAATGACTAATGGGTTCTTGAAAAAGATCAGAGTAACTATAAATGATTTATTGGGAATACCATACCACATCAAAAATATGGATAACGTGAAGTTGGTCAACAATTTCTAAGAAGTTATTCCTAACCTAGAATGTGTATGCCCATTCCGTAGAATAGATTTCACTAGGGAAAAAATCCCATTTCAATATCCAACCTTCACCTGAGTTGTTCAATGAATATGGAATATTTTTGATTAACATTGAGCGATGGGTGGGTGGGTAAAATCAAATCCATCTAGTTACAAATGAGATTCCACTAGCACATTATAATACCCATGGGTCTATACTATAACTAGTTGAACATCATCTAAAATCATCATCTGAATGTAGTCATGAAAAGTTGATACCTATTTGTATAGATGATAATATTATAGGCAAGGGATGATAAAGTAATATACCTGGAAAAATCCATATAGGGGGGACCAATGTGATAAAGTATTGTTCTGGAGTTTGAACTATAGAATCCTTTTAAAAAAAAGCATTGTTGGAGTTTATAGGATATTGGGGGTCAGTATTATGGTTCCTAGCTTCTAGGGACCTATAATAATCCATGGTGAATGAACTATGACATGATCTACAATACATTCCCATAAACGAATGGATAATAAGTTAAATGTGTTAAATACAATAAAAAATTCACATTACAGTAGACTCATGGGCATAGCATAAATAATAAATGGATTCATGATCTCATATGGAACTCATGAATTTACTAGATCATAAAGATATCACTAACTTCATAAACCAACAGAACATCGTGTGACCACAAAATCAGTCACGAGACTTGCAATCACATGAACTCGACATGGTGACATGATTCACATAATAGTTAATGCGATCTTGTGATTGAATGAGGTTTTCATAAGAAACCAGGAAAGACAAAAATTAGTATGTATTTCCATGTTTTAAAAAAAATCGAAAATGGATTCCTGGTTAGTTTGAAGAAGTTCTTGTCCATGAATGTCTTTTGAAGCGGTTCCCACAGAATGGTCTTGTAGGAGGGTTTCATGATCAGTTCTTATGGGAGGTATTTTCAAAGAGACATGTGATAAAGGATGATCGCAAGGGCTCCATGTGATGGGTAATTGGTGAATGATTTTACCTCTGTTCCACTATTTACAGGGTCTTATCTAGAATAATAAACATCACTGAGAATACCACGAATCACCAAAAAAAAATTATTTGTGACAACGCTAATGCCTCAACTAGGAATTTATATTCCTCATAAATAAAACACTGTTAACATGTACATATCTCATGGGGAGGGGAATTTTTTAAATCCCACAATATGAGCATTGGAAATTAAATAAGGGAAGAAATACCAAAAAATGGGTATTATTTTTCTCCATGATGAAATGGAAGATAAGTTGGCCAAAAATCACAAATCATGTAAGCTTCCAAATGATGCACTATCGCATGAGCTTCTGAAGGTCATGAAAATGGGGCGTTCATAACGCATAACCAACTAGAAGATCATGATGAGACACTTTGACAATGACTACTTGTTCATAAAAATCAATCCAAGACACTCACTTATCATGCAACAACTACCACATGAGATCCCTCAGGTTAACTAACATGTTAGGCGTTAGGTTCTTTATAACCATCCAAAAAATCCTGTAATATAATAATAAAATTTGAAAACAGTTGGGATCCTTTTCCTATCAAATATCTTCATGAGATGAAATCATGCAGTTAGAAAGAAACTATAAAGTCTCTAACAATGCATCCTTATCACAAATAATTAACCGGTATGTCACCAATATCACGCAAATGGTTTGAACATATCCAGGTTGTCTGACATTCCATTCTAGCCATACAGACCCTACCCCAGAAATATTAGAGTTAGTCTCAATAAAAAATTACATTGGTATGATTACAAGGAATCAAATCCTGATGGACTTGGAGTTTATTATACAAGGTAATACTAATACGGACATGAGACTTTTATTAAAATTAATTCACTCATTAAAAAATTATTTTATTTCTAAAAAACATCAATGATAATAACTTCGAGGGTTACTTTATTCCATCTAGTATATCCCTACACAACATTCATAGTATATTTCTTATATTTCCAGGGAATGTAAATATAATAATGGTGAGATAAAAAGCTCAATCAGGATAAATTATAGAGGAGAAAATAATAAATCAACTAGAATAATAAGAATGTAAAAGTAAATAACTGAACACACATACCATTTAATGAAAAACTAATAAGGAAATTTAAAAAAAAAATGGAAAGGTAACAATTGGAAACACACGACATTCAAATAACTAGATAATGAAAATTAAACATGGAAATGTTAGAGATTTAAACACATTCCTTTTAATTAATGAACTGAAAATGAAATGTTTTCACAAATATGTTAATTAAAAATATCATTAATGAATAATAACTCAAACTAAATGTGGGAAATTAATGATTATTTGACTCCTTGTTTCCTAGGTACATGGTATATTTACCATAAATAACTTTCACAATATGATTTAAAACATATTGGGTAAAAAATAATTTAGGGTGTTTATCTAAATGACTCGTCTCATTAGACTACCGATGCATTGTGAGGAAATATATAACTAGTCCCCACCCATCTCTCACTAGTTCAAAACATTTCTCATATAGTAAATAATCAATTTAACAATATTCCTTATCAAATAACCATATAGACTATGAGATATATAATTATCAATATTTACCAAAATAATAAAATTAAAATCAATGTTGAAATAGTTTAAAAATGATATATGGTTTATCTAATGAACATATCCAAGATGAATGATATGGTAAAATATGGTAAATTTAGCATTCAATAGTCATTGGAAAATTAAAATTTCAAGTGGAGAAAATTAATCAAGGAAGTGAATCTAAATGATATTCTTAGCCAAATCAGTCATAAAAAATCAATGGTAATATCTATAAAATATAACTCAAGTGGAGTAAAAAATATTTTTGTTGTCATTGATGAAATTAAATATTTTATAAATATATTATAATCACATTCATGAGAAAATATCATTTTTTTAAAACATTTGAATATGCATTCCATTGAAAATATGTTTTAAAATCATTATTTTTTAAAATTAACCTCTTAAGAATGAAATGTTAGCTTCAAATGATTGATGGAATCTCAATCCGTACATGTCTAACAAGGTAAAAAGAACATTCCTTTTTCATATGAAAATTTTTAGAAAAAATATATATTCATAAATAGAAAAAATATTACATTGAAAACATTGTAAAAAGGAAAAAGGGTAAAAAAAAAATTTACCATGTAATTTTAAAAACATATTTTCATACATTTTAATAATATATGGTTTTAAGAAGAAAATGGGTTCTCCGACTAGAGGGAAATAATGTCGGATTTTCTAAAAACAATTTTTCTAAAACACTATTAGATTCAAAGGGTGAAAAAATCATACTAATACTTGAAATATTTCATGAATTAACAAATGAGTGGAAAATGAAATGGTTTACTGAATAGTTTTCATATAATATCTTTGAATAGTCACACCATTTAATGATCATTCGAATAATTCTAGAGGAAAATAATCATCAAGCATTCCAATCTGTTTCCATACCACATTGAATCATTTAAAATCATAATCCACATGCAGGAATAAAATTATATTAAATATACTATATCATGATATTAAGTATATTCATGATATATCATATAAAACAGAAGTATATACACCACTTAAACTAAATTATCATCATAACAAATGTCTCCCTGGAATGTAAATTGAGACAATATCCCTTAACTTACGCTTCCCTTTCGAGTTGATGTCCTTTAAAATACTATATAGTAAAAAAAATTTAATTAATACAACCTTCAAAACCTTTTTCATGTTTATAAGTTATTTATTTTCAATTATTACCATGATATATATAACAACTTAATAAATTATGTTTACATCACATCTTTTGACCAAATTCGGTTTATGTGTCAAAAAAATTTGGAAGGTGGAAAATGGTTTTTAGGGTCCATATATAAAATCTATAGAATAATGATATTGAAATAATTATTATATTTATATATCAATTATAATTTTAAATCTTATAATTAAATATGTTTTTTAATAATGAATCAATATTAAAATCATAGAGACGATGGGACGTGTGTACGCCTGAGTAACATTCTAATTTTTTATAATCATTATGAAAAAAGGTAAGTAGAATAATATCTTTAGAAAATTATAAAAATGTCATAAATAAAATATTATTTAATCATATATACATATATATAATTCTTTTCATTTAAAATTAATCACATAATGTTGAGGAGGCGGTAGTACAAACGTCCATGAACGATGTCATAAATATTTATATGCGTGAAAGGGTAATAATGAAAATGTTATATACTATATTTAAATAAATTTATTAATGAAATTAATATCATATATAGGTTTTTTATGACACATGTTTTTAATTATAACTAGGTATTTTATGTTCCATGTATAGTGTGAATGAATAACGTCGCTTTGAGGAGGAGTTAGTCCACACATCCATAAACGATGTTATCACATTCATAAAAAATATAAATTATTAGTGTATGTGTTAAATAATAAATAATGAAGAATTAATACATAATAAATATCATATATAAAATTTATAAATAGATTTTTCAACATTAGTTCCACCACGATTGGAGGTAAAGGAAAAAACAAAAAATCATTGTTTCATGAGGCAGTAGTTTGACTTTCATAAAAACAGTAAATTTGTTACCCATTAGATGGAAGTGTGTGTAAGTGAAGGTCTCACAATTATCTTAAAAACATTATAGTATATTTATTATTCTGTTATTTTTATACAATCATTGAATAATAAGAGTTGAGTGTTTGGATAATGGAATTAAAACAAAATAGCTTAAGTGAAAATGTTAACTCTTAATCGGGTAACTTATTTTGGTTTGTACCAAAAGGATTACATCGATGGATTTCCATACAAGGGGAGGAAAATATAATTATTGGAGTTATATTGAGGAGATATTCTTTCAGAGGATGGTTGACCCTAATATTCTTGAGAGGAGTGAGCAAGGGGGAGAGTTGGTGGCCATTTATTGAGAAGAAAAGGACTCACTTTGTATTATTGAAAACAAGTTAGGTGTACCCCAGATTTTACCATAAAAAGATAATTAAAATAGATAAAAATTTATAATTTAAGGTAAATGGAAGAATTATTTCAAGATAATGGGTTTTGGATGAGTGTATTGGTCATTTTGGGCCATAAAGTTAAGGATTAATCCCTTATTGATCATAATTTAACATTAATATTTGTAATTAATTTTAATCACATTCACTAAAAAAATTTCAAAAACAATGTTGGTTACTTTATAAATTACTTATTATTCAAATTATTAATATTTAATCCTTTTATAAAATTGAAAATCATATAAGTTTCAAAAATTGATTTATATTTAACTCTGTAGGTGGGAAAAAATATGAGTTTTTATTGAAAAACATCTGAACGTTTGCTATGTTTTTCTAATAAATTTCAATGTAAAATTGATTAAAATTATATAAATTTTAGTAATTGAAAAAAATATAACATAATTAATTTTTAAAACTAAGGAAAATTATAATTTATCCTCATAAATAAATTATATGAAGAAGCATTTTTAAACTAAACATCAGTGTTTTAACTATTTGTTAAAAAATGATATGTTTCTGAAAAATATAAAACAATTTCCCTATACATGATTTTACATTAAATTTTCAATAATAAATTTTATTTTGACATATTAAATAGATAAAAATTTAAAAATTCAGATTGAAAAGGGTTTCTTCATTAAAATTTGGTAAAATTGCCTTTATAAAAATATTGGATTTTATGTGTGAAATTGGTTTTGTTCTAATATTGTTCCAATAAAACCTAATGGATGAATATATATATATATATATATATATATTTGTTTGAATATATAAAATATATATTTCATTATAATAATTAAGTAATTTTAATTGATTATGTTTATTAAGGCAAGAATATATTAGATGCATAAAAATAATAATATTTCTTTTTATATCAAATATGTCCTTATTTTCATTTCTCATTAATTGATAACCAATGAATTCATTTTACAATTATAAAAATAAGAAATTTTCATTATATAGTTAATAAAATTCTTAACCAATAACAAAATGTCAAGGATGTATCTTATTTTTTTAAATAATTTTTTTAATAATACATTTAAATTTAGTGAAAATCAAAATGGAGTGTAAAAAAACCTTTTGAGGAAGGTATCTCATTCATGAAATTCAAGATAAATTATAATTTTAGGAATTAAAATAAATATAATTTATTTTATTTATTTATAATTTTAAAATATATGGTTAATATATTAACTTTTTACACTTGGTTTTGCCTTTTAAAAACACCATTGAATACAATGTTGTACATTAGAATTTAATGGTGTTATATTCTACCACCTTAATTAAATATCATCCTTCCAATTTAAACCCAATAGTGGTAATATATAATTTTTTGATACTTCCTACAATAAAATATCACATTTTGGGAATGACTTGTAAAATATCCCCTCTAAAATAGAGAATGGGATGTACAAAGGTCACATGGACTACCTTATAACTTGGTCTCTAAGTAGTATAACATCAGTAGCTAGTGAAAACATGTACTTGCAACAAAAATGTAAATATTTATGGGGATTGATTTAGTTCATCAATAAAAAAACATATTAATGATTCATATAAATTTAAGGGCATCAAATCCCATTAATCATTGATGATTTAAAAGACCATTGGTTCATTATAAATTAATGAATTATGACAAAATTTTATATTAAATAATTTTCCTAATGTTGGGTCATTATTTTACTGCTTATAAATATAAAGAAATTAACTTAAATGGAACATTTTAATTTTATGTAAACAATTCCATCTTTCTGTTGTTCATTGATAAAATTATAATTTATTCCCTTAATTCTACAAATTAAAAACAAATAATAATTTTTTAACTACTAAATCCTGGAAAGAAACTTTTAAATGATTATAAGGTATATAAAAGTGTGAAAAGCCTTAATATTTTTCTATATATATCTTCTAAAAAAAATATGGTTACTAAATAAATCTCTATTACCCAAAATTTATATTACTAGTTCATCAATAACATTTTTTCATCATATTGGATAACTAAAAAATAAGCAAATAACTAGGACATTGTGTAGGTCAGTGGTTGGAATGAAACCCTTATCATCCTTTGGTCATAGGTTCAATTCCTACAGCCTTTCCTGATATTAATTTTTTCACTTGTCTTGTAGGTTATACTTTTTTAAACCACATATATATATAATTTTTAAACTAACTATTATCTATATCCTTGAAATTTGTTTCATCAAAAAATATCCTTTTTAAAAATGGTTTTCAATACGAACCAAATACATAAATAATTCATCAAATTATATTTACATAGATCCTTCCATGTAGTAATGTTTTTCCATAATATAATCTCTTCAATTTCAAAATCATGGAATATTATTTTAAATCTAAAACACCTCAGGTTGAACAAAGGTTATTCATTATGAAAATCCATTACAGTTGATTGTAAATAAAATGTGAATTTTCTTATGTGCATCCCCTGATAGTGTTAAACCAGGTCTACTATATGTTGAATTATCATGTACCATGTTACATCAAGTTAGGATCACCACAGTTTTTCAGAGTTTTACTCTTTAGTAAATCTATTCCAGAACCATGTCCAGTTGTAGTATCTAGACAGATATGTATTCTAAGAAAACAACATTTTCACTATCTAAATGATACATTATGATGTTCTTATATACTCATCCTCAAATTCTAAGATAGAGTTATGTTCTCTAATATATAGTTTTCTAATTCTAGTTACCAAGGATGCTACTCAAACTTCCACTAATACCAATTGTATTAACCCAACCCCAGAGAGACTATACACGATGTCTGTTATTAATTACATTGGTATGATTACAAGGAATCAAATCATGAATGATTGAGAGTTTAGTAGTATTTGTAAAATAGATACATACACGAGTCATTGATTAAAATTAACACACTAAATACAACATATTTTTTTAAATAAAATCAAGGATAATAACACTGAGGGTAACATTATTCAATATAGTATATCCTTATATATATTTCACAGTATGTGTTTCGGTTTCACAATGAATGGAAACATAATAAAGATAAGATCAAATTCTAATTAGTGATAAATTATGACATAAGAGACAATGAATAGTTAAGAATATTAATTTGGGAATGTTAAATGACATAACAAACATACAATTTAATCAAAAAAATTAGAAGGATATGCATACAAAATATGGATATTTAATAACAGGAAACACATTCCTTTTCAATAACTAGATAAGGAAAAATCATTCTGGAATGGTAATAAAATTAAGCACATTCTATTTTATCAATGAACTGAAAAGGAAATATATCCACAGATACGTTGATGAAAAATCTCATGGATAAATAATAACTAAAACTAAATGAGGGAAAATCATGATTATTAGAGGCCACGTTTTCTACGTACATGGAACATTTAATGTCAAGTAATTTCCATGTAAGGTTTCTAACATATCATGTAATATCTCAAATATGATATATACCCAAATGAATCATCTCATGAGACTACTATTTTATCAAGGGGTTGTCTATAACTAGGCCACACCCACGTTATACTAGCCCAAAAAACATTCTCATATATCGAATAATATATTTAAGAACGTGCCTTATCAAATATCCACATAGAGTAAGAGATAAAGATCTATCAAAATTTAACCCTATATTGAATTACATTCAAGTATGAAACATTATAAAAATTGATATTCAGTTTAGGAAATGAAAATATCCAAGATAAATGGTGCGGTAAAATAGTGGAAATTTAATGTTCAATGATTATTTGAAATTGAATTTTTCAAGGGGAATAAATGAATAAAATAAGTGAATGTGAAAAATAACCATGGAAATATCAATACAAAACAAAACAAATAAGGATGGTATCAATAAAATATACCCTAGGTGGAATAAAATAAAGGGTTGTTTGTATTGTTGAATGAAAATATTTTAAATATATATTTTAAAGAAATTTATGAATAAAATATCCTTTAGTTTTGGAAAACCTTTTGAAAATATATTTATTTTAAAATATATATTAAAATAAATATTTTTAAAACTTAATCTTTTAAAAATTAAAATGAATCTTTGATGTAATGGCGGTGGGTAATTTTTACATGATGTAAAAGGTAAAAAGAACCTTCCTTTTTTTAGTAAAAAGGTGAGGTAATTCCTTGTTCCGAAAGGGCCAAGAATATTCCACAAAAAACATTGGAAAATAATATGAATAGTAAATATGTATTTATTAAATAATTTTAAAAATAAGTTTGAATACAATTTACTATAACATGGTTTTTATGAAAAATAAGTTATTTGACTAAAGATAAAATTGAAGTCGAGTTTTATTAAAACAATTGTAAACCACCTTGACATCCAAAGATTTTCAAATTGTACTAATATGTGAAAATAGTCATGAATTAATATAAGAGAGGAAAATTAAAGGGTTTATTGAACAAATTTCATATAATTTGTTCAAACTGAAACACTATTGAAAGTTCATTTGAATTATTCTAGAGGAAAATAATATTTACACATTCAAAATGTCTCGTACCACTTTGAAACATTTTTAATCTTAAGAGATATAAAGGAAAAATAGTTAATGAAAATTATAATATAACTAGATTAAGTTGGTTAATGATATTTTATAGAAAATAGTAGTATATAATCCATATAAAACAATCTAGTTGAATATGAATGAATAAGTCTCAATGGAATGATAATTGAGACGATATCTCTTACCTTGTATTTCAATTTTTAGTAAATGTACTTTATCTTCCTATATAATAATTTTTTTTAATTATATAATTGATTGAGAGCCTCTTTAATGTTTTTTATTACTTTTATTTCACTTATTACCATGATATCTAAAACTACTTACTCAATTATTTTTATTTAGGGTCTTTTGGCCAAATTCAGCTTCTCTATAAAAAACAATTTTGGTAAGTCAACAATAGTCAAAGGGGTAATTATATTACATCTACAAAATAATTATCAAAGAATAATTAATATATTTATACATAAATTATATTTTTCAATCCAATAATTAAATATAGTTATGAAAAATGAATAAATGATACAATCATAGAGGCGGTAAGTCATATGTACACATGAGCAATGTTCACATTTTTCAATAATCATTATGGAAATAATGGAAGTAGAATAATATATTTATAGAACAATAATTATATTATAAATACCTTATTATTTAATACTATAATATTATATATATATATATAATTATTATTATATTAAATGAATCACATCATGTCAACGAAGTGGTATTTCACACATCCAAGAATGATGTTATCACTTTTCAAGTGTGTGAAAGTGTAGTTTATGAAAATGATAAATATTATATTTCATGAATTTTAATTATGTCAATAATATAATATACCATTTTTTTATCTAGAATATTTTTTATTAAACGTATATTTTATATGATCAATATATAGTTTGAATATATCACATTGCTTTGAGGCGGTGGTAGTCAACATTTCTAAAAACGATGTTATTGTATTTATACAAATGGAATGTATCAGGGTATGTGTTATAAAAGATTTAAGGAAGAAAAAATAAATAATATAATTTATATATAACATATATAAATATATATTCCATCATAATGTCCATCATGGTTTGTGTTACAGAAAAAATGAACAATCATCGTTTCATGAAGCAGAAGATCGTCGTACATAGAACCAATATATTTGTTACCCATTTGATGTAAGTGTGTATATGTGAAGGTAGAACCCATAGTATAACCACATAATATTGTATATAATATACTAGTTTTATAATAAAAACATATAATAATAATAGTTTAGAGAATGGATAATGGAAATATGACTAAATAGTATAAGCAAACATTTTACCTCTTAATTAGGTAACTTTTTTTGGCATTTACCGAAAGGCATACATGGATGGATTTCATCCCAAGCAGTGGCTTATAGGATTTTTGGTTGGATTTATAGGATCAATTTTTGAAGATCTTCGACGAGAAAAAGTGGCTTCAAAGGTGTGATGATGGGGGAGTGGTGGTGGCCTTTTATGGTAGAAGAAAAATACACAATTGGTATTTTTTTAAATCTTGTCAGGTGTACTTCTGTTATTTCCTAAACTAATTCATCCAAAACCTATAAAAATAAATAATTGAAGTTACATGGAAAAAATATAGACATCCAAGAGATTTTGGACAAGTTCATATTTCATTTTTTTGACGTATCATTAAGGTTTAGTTTGTTGTTAATATTCATTTGACCTTAATCGTTGTAATTAATTATAATCAATGACACTAATATTTTTTATACTAAACAAATTTGGTCTTTTTAAAAATTATAAATTATTATAATTCCAAATATGGAATCAATTTTTTCAAAATAAAATAATATAAGTTGAATAAATGTGTTTAAATTTAATGTTGCTGGTAAGATGACAATGTGGGATTTTAAAGTTAAAATGTCTCAATGTTTATTATAGTTTTATAATCAATTTAAAATAATAACTGATTCAAAAGAAATAATTTTTTTTAAATGAAAACTATAATCTCTAATTAATTATTTGGAAAAATTAAACAATGAATTTATCCTTATAAATAAATTAGATGAAAGAGCAGTTTGGAACTATAAGTTAGTGTTATTAACTATTTATTAAAAAATTACATGTTTTAAAAAAATATATAAAAATTATTTATAACCTAATATTGATGTTTCTATTTCAATGATTATGTCTATTTGGAAATATTAAATCAATTAAATTATCAAATTCATATTTAAAATTTGATCTCTATTAAAAGGTGTTAAAACTCTCTTTATAATAAGGTCGGTTTTTATGGGTAAAATTGGGATTTTTCATATCTTCGACCAATCAATCCTAATGAATTAATGTAATTTTTTTTTATTTAATATAGAACATATATTTCACTAAAATTATTCACTAATTATAATTAATTGATTTTAATATGACAAAAATACTTTTGATGAATAAATATAATAATATTTATTTTTAACTCTATTTGGTTCTTATTTAATTTATTAGTAATTGGAAACCAATGAGTTCATTTTATATTAATATGACCCCAAAATTTTCATAAGTTAGTTAATAAAATTCATAACCTCTAACACAATGACCATGTTATATCATGTTATAATAAATAATAATATTTTAGTATTACATCATTAATTGGTGAAACTCGGTCTGGCGTATAACACCTGCTATCGAGGAAGGTCATTCTTGTATGTAATAAAAGCTATCTTGGAAGGTCACTCTTATTTATGATGAAAGATAATATAGTTTTTCATGCATTAAAAGTTATATATTATATAATATTTATTTCATATTTTAACCTATCAGGTTAATATATTACTTTTTTATACTTTTTTTGTGTCATAAATCATATTGAATACAAAGTTGTAATTTAGAATTTTGAGGTGTTACACTGGCTCCAAATACAAATAGAAGGGTTGTCTATGATTTTTCTTGTACATCATAAAATGACCCATTATTGGTCACATGAACCATCAATAATGGGGAGATTATTTTTCTTCGATATCCCTCATTCCACTTCACTATATTCTAGGCCTTTTGAAATAATAAAGGAAATAAATTGTGCAATGATAGGAGCTTCCTGTGAGGGTAATATATTCTAATTTTATGGGATTGGCGACTTGTACCCCAACGATCTCCATTGATAATGTGAACCCCCCTTGAAAAGAAACAGTGATCTCATAAGGCATGTTGGCATGATAGATGGATCATTGAGATACCCCTTACAAGACCCCTTTGTTATATGGAATGCCCGGATCGAAGCATCTTATATCATTTGGTATACTTTTAACAAGAAGCCTGATCTCATTGAAGTAAATGAAGATGTCATGAAGACCATATAAAAGCAACATATAATTTTCTCATGGTTAGGAAACAAATACATTATTGGAAAAATACAATAAATGGGGCACTTATGTGATAGTCGATTGATCAATTAAAATCAAGTGATGTACCTTGAATAACCCATGTCTTATTCATGTAAAGAGTGTAACATCAAAACCATTCACTAAATCCCAATTGAATCTATGATATATGAACCAAAAACGAAGAGTATAACTGGGGTGGGAAGGAATATAAAACCCTCCCCATCATCAAAAAAAAATATTTCCATTGGCTAATCACACTTGGGAGTGTCGGAGAAGTCTTCTCGAAGCAACTGATGACATGATCATTAATGTATTCTACTAGAAAAAAATATAGAGAATGACTCAATGGACTTTGTATCATGGATTGAAACTTCACATGATCACTTAAGATCACACAATACACCTCTTTCATGTTTTAGGATTATATGAATGACATTTCTCATGTCATCTCAGTCACGTGATACCTAAAACAAGCTAATAGTGAAAATATCTATGGTACATATGCAAAAAATATGGACTAAATATAATGCGAAGAGAGACACATGTAAAGATATATTTTATGATCCTCATGCACATAACATGACTCATAATTTCATCTAGGTCACTCTAAGACCTTTATGTTTTCCAACTAGATCTTATGACACCCTCCAAGTGTTTTATCCAAGTTTAGTGATGAAACCAAGAAAGGACAACCGGATCTCATGATTAATTTATGATATTGTATCCAGACCATGTGACATTTTATATAAATAATAGTGGGATCGTGTGAAAACTTCCAAAAATTTCAACCAAGAACATACGATGAGCTCCAAACATGCCATCATTGATAATGTGACACCATTTGGAAAAGTCAACTACTTCATTTAATTGGAATTTTACATAACCAATATAAAATCTGTGGATGTCCCAAAATATTCATACATTCTAAGAAGACAACCAGGCCTTGTAAAGAAGAAATATTATGACATGATATAATTTTATAGTGGATATATAAGCGACTCACTAATGTTTATTCCCTGATCAAACACAAAATATTATATATCATATAAATTAGGGAAACCCAAGTGCATAATCCTTGATCAAACTAAACCATGAGAACTCTGAATCATTCCATAACTAGGATAGATTAGATATTTTCCTATGGGCCAAATCTCATTTGGGTATTCAGCTCATTGTAAGTCCGACCATGTCATCGACACACCAACCTTCGGGATCCAATCTCTCCCATGGTATGATCATCCTTCCTCATCCACCAATGGATTTAGAAGTCAAATAAACAATGATGACTCTAATTCCAACCATTACCCTGATACATATGATTCCATCCAAATTCTTAAGATCCATAATAAATATTCAATGTGGTATCCCAACTCATATGTCTTGTATCGATTCTAATTAAGACATATTACTTTCAATCCCTTGTTCCTCACATTGAGAATATATCATATGGGCCTAGGGAGTTATAATTTTTTCATCATTCGCGTCCCGATACTATAACTTATAGAGAAACATTTGTGTGCAATACCTGTTCAAACTGAACTATTTGAACTCAGATTCCAACTATAACCAGGATACATGGAATACCTCATTGAGGTCTGATCTCAAATATCTAGCACCAGAGTGCCTCTATTTATGAAATTTCTATATGAATTTAAACATTATATTTTTAACAAAGTACATGGGTTTTTATTCCTTTTATAAAATTGGATACATAGAACCCATCATAATGGATCAATCCCATCCTCATAATATTAACATCCCCTACGGATGAAATAAATATAGAGTTCAATGTTATAATGCTTCGAAATATAAGCATCTACCCACTAATAGGAAATGGATAAGTAACCTTGGACAAATACATATGGATTCAATTATAAGATTCACCATTTTCATAGAAAATATTAATCCTGTGATGTTTTTGTTATGATAAATGGTCTCGTATCGAGATTTGGAAGGTATTCTTGATCACATGTTAAATTTATAAGAGATCCCAATGTAGGAAAAAATACCCAAAAAAGGGTGTGATGAGCCCGACCACCCATCCTCTCGACCAATGTGGGTTCCTAATCATCATTGGTTCTAAAGTTTTAAAGGACCATGTGCCTTTAAGAAGCATGTATATACTTAGTTATTGATATGGGATCCATTTGGATTTTCTATTAGATGAATAAATAGTAATCCCTACGTAATTAATTGTACAAGACATTGAAACCCTCTACAATCAAACCATCTGGCCAATCCTACCACATTGTTTTGATGTTAATACACAGTAAACCAGACATGAATTAATTTAACTGTGGAATATCCTTTAGATTATTGAATGGATAGACTTCCCAACTCTAATCATGCCATTTATTTCATTATATGTGTTGTCCTTATCCTCTTTCTTATGAAAGAATTTATAAAAACATTATATATAATACTTCAAGAATAAACTTCACTACTTCCTAGACAATCTTATATTTAGTATACAAGAAACCTAATATAGATTATCTAGACATGAAAATCCAAATATAAGACAATAGTTATAAAAAATAATTAGTGAATATTAGATTAAATACGTAATTACTGTATTTTTTTATATGATTCAAAATTCAAAATAATTCATCAAGGCACCACTTTCAATGCTTCTTTGCCAATACCAAGACTTAATATAAATAAAAAATTCCATTTTTACACTACTGGCAATTAAGGTACTATATTGAGGATAAAATTGGGATAATTTTCTTTATAATCCCCATTTCTTCAATTGTGATGCTTAATAAGTCAATGTACGGAACATTAAAAGATAATGAATTAAACCACATTTCGAATACACAATACATATCATTATCCCTAATGAGATTAATGTTACCCATTTTGGTCTTTTAAAGGCTTTAAAAAAAATTATTTCTATTTTAAAATCATATTTTAATAAATAAGCTATATTTTTTAAATCATTTGGTTCTTCGTCCAAAAGGTAACGATGCTTGTGTCAACATCATTATTGTGAAATAAAAAAGGTATGTTTATTTAACTATCCCCATATATTATGGATATGATCAGATTTTAACACTTTAACATTGATATTTATTTCGATAATATATGTTAGAATTTATATTTGACAAACATGCAATTGGAATCATCCAGAAACATTAATAAGATAAGGCTATATCAATGATTGAAGAAATATGGATTAATAAATTCCATATACCTTCAGAAGTTATTCCATAATCCTAATTAACATATCTTTACTTTATATATATGTAGTCACAATAGATACCATGATCTATATTTGAAGGCATTTGTGTCAGAAGAAGTTGATTGGTCTTTATTATTAATGTTGATGATGGAGAAGATCATAGAAATGGAATATTTTCCATTAAGTAATGTGTCTCCATCAGTGTTATTGATCTTAAATAATTAAATTGGTATTTTATTGATGATATGTGACCAAATTTAATTTCTTCAATAATAAATACCAAGTAGAAAGAGTGGTATATTACCTCTCTCAAGTAACATATTAATGTTTATACGTACAAAATTATGAAAATGTATGAGTAAGATCCTCAAGCAGTTTATCAACACCACAGTCTACCAGCTAATCATAGTTTCCGGAAATATGAATCAAAGAGGTTGTAGTAGATGGGGTTTGTCTTAGTGGTAAGCACCCCTTAATCCTAAAAGAAAAATGGGGGTTCAAAACCCATTGGGCGAAGTCACTGTAGCAGTGGTGGCACTATAGAAAAGGCGGGCACTATAGCGGCGGCAGGGCACTGTAGCTGTGGTGGGAACTATGCAGTACTGTAGCAGTGTAGGTGTTGTAGCAGTACTATTCCCAGTATGGGCTTTGGGCCAAATATTTGGGCCTACGGGCCATGTATTGGGCTAAATGCCCACCAGACCTTTGGGCTATGTAATATGTCTCCCTCTACCTAGTTGAAGAGGTCTTTTCTTTCCTTAAATAATAAATGAGGCTTCGGCCCCAACCTTTAAAAAAATCCAAGAGGTTGTATCTAACTTAGAGTGATATGGTGGATGCCAAGATGGATAAACCAATAAAAAGTGAACTTCACCCAAGAGGTTTGGTACAAAAATATTTTATACAGAATTATTTTTATTAAATATATAAACCAATTAATAAGAGTTTTCATTAAATTTATGGATATTAACTATTCCATTAAAAAATGAAATCTTCCATGTATTTATCAAAGAAAATGTTTCTTATGAATAAAACAACATTTTTACAATCACTCACACTCAAGGATTAGTATTTTAGTTATAAAAAAATTTGAATGTCGTATGAGGATATAGAGTTAATTTCCTTTAGGGAACACCAATGAATGTGTTATTATAATGTGATACATTTTGGATTAATGAATAATAGGGAGACTTATTAAAGGTAATTTTTCAATATATATTTAACACTATTCATAAAAAACTATCACATATTATAATGATATGTAAGTTAAAAATTAATGTCAGTTCCCATATTAGTTTTTAGATTTAGAGGTACTATTTTCAAATTAGTGGCCACAAGACCTAAATATAAATATAATAAAATGGGAATATTGTTTGATGAACATATTTTTCAATGATTTCATGATTTATCATTATGGTATCAATTTTTTTATAAAACCAATGTTAAACTGCAAATCCCACCTAAATGTTAATGAGAATTAATAGACCATTAATGAAGAATCACTTATATCGGGTGTTTCATTATTAGACTCATTGAATAATGTTTAACCATCATTAAACTAATTTATAAAGATGTAACATTCTAATGAGATTAGAATAAAAATATATATTTTATGGTATTAGGTAGTATATATGAAAACCTTAATTCCTAACACTTTTCCTGGAAGGAAAACTACACATTATAAATGTATCCATAGTTGACAAGTCCTTTGATACAGTTGTTTCAAATAAAAATAATTTTGAAAAAAATCAAATATCCATTAATACCATTGTTAAGAAATGTTAATAGCTGAGATTAGGTATGAAACCACTAAAAATAATTTCATTTCATTGATTTGTTTTAAATCTAATGACATTTACTACAATGTCATGAAGTTAACCCGATATCTATTATGAATAATTTAATGTATTTTATCATTTTTCCTATGTAAACTGTGTAGTTCTAGAGGAAGGATATTATTATTAAAGATTTTAGTTTCAGTTTCACATTAAACATAAGAACCAAATGAAATGTGTTGAATGCTTTTATGAATTCAAAGCCTTTCCAAGAATAATTTAATCTAAACACATAGCTCTCTTATATTTCAGTCTTCTCAATCCATAAAAAATCTGTAACATGGGAAATGTATTTCTATAGTGCTTCTTGAAGACCAACTGTGACAATTATGGATGATTCAAAAAATATATGAGTTTTTTAATGATTTTATTAATAGATATAACAAAGGGGAATCTACAATAGTGTTTCATTATATCAGAGGATATAATTTGATGTGGAATATATAGACCACATAATATTCATAGATTTCGTTTTTAAAATACCATTTTATCAATTTAACATAAATTGTAACTTATAATTAGTTGTCAAGTAGATCAATGGAGAATATGACGACAATATAGAGTAATTTATGCCTTTATATAACCATACATAAGATATGTTGTCATGGTTTCCCATGAAGAAAAGTTTATCTTATATATCATAATAATTTAATTCAAAATCATATGAACTGGTTATTCTGTTTTTGACTCTAGAAAACTCATACCAAGATGAAATGATTTTCCATGTCTCATACTAGAGGCTAATAATTCCTTATATAAGTAATGAAAATAATGAAATATATGAGTTTGATTCAACTTTGGAAAAAGAAAGGTTCTTGTCTATACAAATTCATTAAGCCTATAACTAGATGACTCTCATAATTGATTATCTCTAAAAAATGTTTTTTCTAATGAGTGAGATAAAAAGATAGGATTTTACAATAGATAATTAATATTGTTTTTTTTATGGCCCAAACTCTTAGAAGATAATTTATAAATAAGGATTTGATGGAATCTTCCATATGTTGATTAAATATCATGAAACCCACATAGAAATATAGAAACTAAAAACTAGAACATGTAGTGAACATAAAAAAAATAAACCATGATATCTAAGTAAATATGAATACATGAGAACATTTGGCCTTTTATAATGCATGGATGTGTAAAATTATATGTGATTTTTCAAGTATTTATGTTGTATGAAAACTTCATTCACAATACCCATTGTTCTTTCATGCTATATAATACCCTATAATTGTTTTTATGGGGGATAGATGTCATGGGTTGTTAACCTCTTATAACTATTAGGCAGTTCAAGATTATCATTACTACCACCAACATACTTGAAAACGTGACTATAGTTTTATATTTAATGGATATTAGTAAAAAGTCAATGATTAATTTTTAAAAATCCAATATCATCGCATGATTTATGTTTACCTATAGTAGTTTCATTTATTATGATGAAAACTTTTATGCATATAAATTAATAAGTCTATATTCAAAGTAAAACATTCATTATAACCATTCTTCCTGTTATCCTATATATTCATACGGATAAATATAATCATTTAACAAGGATCTATTGATTATCCAATATAATACAGTTGATAGAGACAAGAATTTATGTCAAGAAAATCTCTTAAATAATTTATAGTCTTAATATACTTCCACTTGTAATATTATATATGAAACACCATATTATATAGTGTTTTTAAGGAAAGTGTTTTTCCCTGTCAAGGATTTGTTCCTCTCACTTAAAATTAATATTTTGTATCAACTAATTGATGATGAAAAATCTCAAATTCATTCACAAGTGAGAGAAGTTATTAATGAGAGAAATTTGACATCATTTTATATCCAGTATTTTCACTAGAATCTTATGTCTTATGAATTTAATAATAAAATGCATCTCCTCCCATTTCTTAATAGGGAATTTGGGATGCAATTAATGAGACAAAAGTCATATGGTACGGAAATATCAAAATATTCCAAAAAGTGGAGGTACATTAAATAATAGATAAGGTACACTTCAATAGATTTTATTTCTTATTCACCTATGATAGTGAGTAATCACATCTCCTTACAAGATGAGTTTTTAGTAAAGTTACTTTTTCTAATGTTTTTTATTTGGTTCTATGATCCTTTTAATAAGACCTTAGATAGTATTGTACATAAATTTGTTTTATCAAAACCCTAAAATAACATGACATATGGTCCATACCATATTAACATAACATGTATAATATATTGTCTTTATTATATGACCATAAATTATATCGAGTACATTTCATACAACATAAACATAAATTAATTGGATTGGTCAATCTCATGTGACAATAAATATCTTATAGTGGTCCATTACCCAGGACCTCAAACTACATAACAGTATTTATATAAGATCCTGATCTATATAAGATCCACATTTCATGGAATATTTGATAATAAAAATTCAAATTTTTTAGAGTTATTTGTGTCCTAATTCCAATTCAAACAATATATATAGTGATTGAATGATTTATTATCTATAGATAACACATATGTTAAATTTCCAGTTCATTACCTACTCAAATTACAGTGGTGTGTGGGCCTAAATCACTTATAATGGGTCCAATAAAACCCTACAGACCAATTTCATCCCTAAAAATCAATTCCCATTATTTTTAATTTTGAATTTTCCATCATTATGTAAACAATAATCCACATAAGTTTCGTAATAATTTATTTAAATCAAAACATTCACACATCCAAAACTACATCTAAAATTATTTTTATTATTCCATTATACGTAGTAATGCTTCAATATGTTATCTTATACGAAACAGAAAATATTTTATCCATTCAACTCTTATTACTTCCATGTTTTTGGGTCCTAAAAATTAACATCTAGCTTATACTCCTACTCATTCATGATATAATCTACAACTTTATACTCCAACATCAAAATTTTCCATGAATTCACATTTTATCTCATTTTTAAAACATTTTTTGATTGATTTATATACACATATAATACATGGACACACCAAAATATCTTATTAAATGATTAACTGAAATCATTAATTTATTTTTATCCCTTTATTCAGAATATAAAATTAATTTTATTATTGTTGAGATAGATTATTTTAAAAATATTTAAACACATATATTCAGTGTCCCATACCTCCTACTTTATTATTGAATTTTATTAAATCTTTCAGGGATATTTTTAATGAGTACATTAGATCTATAGTGATGTTATTTTTTTAATATGGGACATGTGCCAAAAATATCATATATCTAAACCCAGAAAAATGAACAAATATTTCCAGAGGAATGTATTATCATACCTTATACAGCATTGACCATATTATAGTGGAACCCAATATTCAAACATTGTGAGATGTCATCCTTATTATACATTCTTAATTGAACAATAAAAAACCCATCATTAAAACAAAGTTGTTAGTCATCTTATCCTATTAATTATCATTCTACTGTACTCAATTAAAAAATTTTAATCATACATTATCCAATATATCAAAATTCATATAATAGGAAATGTTCTTTTTCCCATTATTTCTATTTTATTTATACTTTAATCCATTACCAAAACCATGGTTTTATATATCATTTTTTTGATCATAATTTAAATTGGTTTAATTTTGATAATGGTATAAAATAATATAACACTCTTTGGTCTAAAACTTATAAACATAAACTATGATCCACCCTTTAGTATAATCCAAATTTCCTTAAAATTAATCCTAAAATAGTCTAATAATTAAAAACATAAAAATAAAACATAAAATATTGTCAATTAATTATGACCATAAATAATATGAATTGTATCCCCCTTGAGGTAACATTTACTAAAATTATGTATACCATTCATATATAGTTGAATTTAATTTTTTTTATTCATTTGGTTACATCAATGTTTCTTAATATTATAAAAAAATAATCATCAAAAAAATATAATTAAATTATTATGAACTAAAACATTAAACATTTGATTCTTACTCCAACTAAGAAGACCCTTAACACCAATAAAAATAGACACAATTAATTTCCTAGAGGAAAACTCAAAGAGGGATTCCCAATAAAAATATGAATTTTCACTCACAATATCAAATTTAATCACTACTTAAAAAAGGATAACACATAAATTGAAAAGATACACAAAGCCTATATGGAAGTAAAATTAGACATATAAAAATAGAAAGTTTTTATCACTATATTTTCTAATTTAATAAATAATTGATCATATTCTTATTACTAATATATATTGGATGGGATAATTTGAACAAGTTGAATTACGATATAATGTTATGGTTTTTAAACTATTAATGGACATAATTTTACTCAAATAAAATCTCATTCATGATTTCACCTATCATGAGTCTTCCATGTTCGTAAAATTGAAAATATGAACATTGGGATAGGATAAAAATACATTTCTTACAAATATATCCCACCTATACCCATATAAAAAACCTCAAAGAAGAAATAATATCATTTTTATATTTTATATAATAGTCTAACCTCAGTTGAAAATGTCTCATTATATGCTACATATATAACCCACCTATACACATATGACATAATATGTCATAGAAGATAAATGATTAATGAACTCCATTAATTTTTTTAATCATGACTTTTAAATCATGATATTAAAAATATATACCTATTCATGATCCAGTGATATTAGATATACTGACATTACCCTCTTATTAATGTCTTAAAATAACCAAAGTCAAATTTTAATTTAGAGAAATTAACAAACTAGGACATCCATATGAGACTAAGTTTTTTAATTTTTACCCCAACTATAATTTCATTATGAAATTAATAATATTAGTGATAAGTTATTTCATAAAAATTCCATTTATTTTATTAATTAAAAAGGAAGTACTGCTTATAGTTTAGACACATTTTTTGATAATTATAATATAAATTTTAAAAAATAATGGTTTATTTAAAGATTAAAACAAATCATGTATGATTGGTGTATATAGTTGAGACATTGTTTGATTAAAATATAAATGGATATCTGTATTTTTTAACCTCACTATTTTAAATTAATAATTTTGATTTTGTTCCTTTTCACTTTTCACAATTTCCTTCCCTCTTTTTCTATTCTATTAAATGAAGTTTAGATATCCCACCACATCATTTTTTAAAATGGATTTTTTATGAATTTTTATTGGAATAAAAATCCCTCAACTATCTTGGATTTTATGGAAATATTCCTCTACCTCATATAATTATATATCCTCAAGTGCTAAATATCAAAGTTCTAAAACCCCGGTCTTCAACTCTGTAATGGAAATATCAATTTTAAATGTATCTAGTCACTTGTATTAGTTGACTATAACCTTAATATCCACATTTGTTGTGCGTTAATTAAAATTTTAAAATTATATATGAATAATTAATCATTGGAGACTTGGAAATTACCCACCCATCACATCTAAATAGATTTGTTGATCACATTCCAAATACATTCATACACCCATAATTCTAACCCTTATTAAATCAAAATAGTATTAAGTTCTAAACCAGAATATACCAAAAGAAATAGGATATATTATACAACTATATTACTCAATGATAATTTTATTTTGGTGCTCTCTAATGAAACTAATTATCATTTTTTTTAAGATAGATAAAGAATCTCTTCTATAGTATTTATTTCATATGATGTCGAATGGAGATGATTTTTCCTTACCTCTCTATGTTTAGTTTATTAACATCCTCTATCATTGTAGTATCATTGGTAAATTCATTATAAATATATATTTTTTAAATATGGATCTCTATCATTATCCCTATATACTTCTTTCAATAAATCTTTAAAGGTCACTTTTGATGTTAGATCCCAAAATTAAGGAAATTCTACTTGTAGAGTTACAAGAGCAGTGACCACTAATTCGTAAATATGTATTAATATATTATATATTGATAATATTGGAAATTATTAGTATCTGAATAAGAATATATATGTTTAAGAGATAATGTTGGAAATTACTCTTAGAAAAGGATTACAACCTTGTTATTATATGGAGAACCATTCATGATATTATATTTCTTATATTTGACAGAATTCTATAGTCTACATGAATATTTATTTTTTGTGATATTTCATATTTGAAATGTATGAAAACCATATACCAGGTTATTATTATAATCTTACTATAAATTTTATTTATTATTTTATATACATCAATTTTTTGACCAAAATATTTTTTAATGTGAACATCATACATAAAAGATATATTTATTTCTTCCAATTACCATTAAAAATCCTTTTTAATCCCTAGAAAATTATCCTCAACTTTTGGGATTTCATATGTGGACAATTAGGGATAAATACCTGGAATTAGAGTATCCATGGAATTAGTTTCTGATTTTATCTTGGGAACTATAATTTCTTATATAATAATTAGCTCCTCCACCATAGAATCTGATATAGATGTGATACATTATGGATCCACTCTAATTTTGTTTATAGTGGTTACAAAGGGTTAAATTTATGAAAGGTAGAATGTTGAAACTATAAGGAAAATGATGTCAACAAGTATATTTCTATCAAATATTGATGTTAAATTCAAAAAATTACCCTTTTCATATATAAATATGTTTAAATAATTTATTATCCCATTCCCATTGTTCGGTTTCCCATGGTGGAGTGTATGTTTTCATTATAGAGTTAGTATATCCTAAGAAAACATAATAAACCAATTGATCAAGTACCACCACCTCTATCTATTTCATATGCTCTTATTATAGATTATCCTCAACCAGGAGCTCCAATACAGCCACAACTCTAATTTGATTGTCTGATTTATTGGATTAAGTTGATTTTATTGGTTTCAACACAACCATTATTTCTTATAGAAAAAAATATTTCTTATACATGTTATATATAAATAAAAAATAAATCAAGAATGAGATATACAATAAAAGTAATTCTCGTACATATGTAGACTTGAGATATCCATCTCATTCATCTCCATAATTTCTTAGATCCATAATATAATATATACATTTATATTTTGAATAGTTATTCGTTTTTAATTTTATACATCAATATATCTAGATCGCTGATATAAACGTGGGATTTAGTGGGTTTTTCTTTTACATATATATTGGTATGATCGTATTTATTTCCCAAATTCAAGACATAAATAACAACCTTAATAAAATTCCACAGATACATTTGAAAATTAACAACTATCATCATATCTAGGAAATAAGAGAATTAATTTATATGTAGTTTAATGGTACATATATATATATATATATTATTCCTCTTCCCTTGGTGGATTAACAAAATCTCTCTACATTAAAAAATTTCATATACTTTCACTCTCAAATCAAGGCCTCAATTTAATACTATTTTATAGATATTCTAGGATTCAACACTGTATGTGATTGATCTTGAATATTTTATTGTGAGGGGGATTAATATTATTGGATATTATGGGCTTACCATTATGTTATAGTTCTTTCCTTCTTTTGTTTTAGGGTGACCTGCCTCTCCTTCTATGTGCATGAAAAAAATGCTTACATGAGACACCTACTATGTAAACATTGTGTCATGGTAAGATGAATTACAAGGATAAAAAAATTCCAATGATAGGAAAATTCAACCATTTATTGATGGTAATTTTATTTTATCCTGGGTGTTCTCTCTGATTAGAACTGACCATAGTTGTTAGGATACTGTTTAGTGCTTCCACAAACATTATTTTGTGTATGGTTATGGTTTTTTCATATATATGAAAATAATTTTGGTGAACTTAATAAAGATAATAATTTTTATATATGACATTATATTAAATCCTTGATTTGAAACTATAGTCACATAGTTTTACAATATATATTTTCACTTTATATTCAATTGGGTGGTTTTTTAAAATGTTTCTATCCAGCACCACGCTATATGTTTGGATGTCAAATTAAGTGGATATTTTGAAATACCTGATCACTTTGGATCCATAATATAGACTATCCAAACTCCCAAAATAGTATTAGATCATGGACCAAATTATAATCCATCAAATATAAGTAATCTTTGTAATTTTTATGTCTTGAAGACATTGAATGTCCACAACCATAAGACTCGGAATTGTATAGAGATATACATAGTGGATTTGATTAATATATATAATAATTAAAGATATAAATTTTCCAAAATAACTACCACCCTCTAAACCATAATTCTACCATTAAAATAATACTTTTCCTCACACAAGTATGTGAATAATGTAGCAAGAAACACATATCCGCTCAATCACATTATATCGAAACCAACATGAGGCACTTGAGGGTTGACTTTCAGGATGACCTAAATGCCTTGTTTATTGTATGAACATTATTATATGTTTTTCCAGCTGGTATAAGTATATCCCCTTTTCGGTGTGTTTTTGAATCTTATAAGTATTTTTTATTTTTAGACCCATTAAAAATTTTATTAAGCATGTCCTTATCCACATATTGATATTTATGAAAATACATGGGTGAGGTTCCATAATATTATTATAAAATGCCTCCATCATTAGATTATATTGCACGAATGGTGTTCATGAATCATTTACCCAAGCAGCCTTTTGTGGGAGAAACTCATCATACACATCTCTCAAAACTGGGATCCATTTATTTTTAATATCATAAACAAATCAATAACATAATATGAAATTGATGAAATATTTTTATTTGATTTCTTCAATAACTACAGATATTATTGATAAAATGTATAACTATGTATATACATGTATATATCTTGAATATTAAAACAACTTCACATATTCCAAATGGTCAAAGGTGATTTTAATTTTTAGTGAAAGTCTACATTACCTAGTAATACCAAAAATACTCATGTTTAAATCCATTTCCCTTACATATATCATATATTGTAGATGAATATTAAATAATAATTATGTTTTTAAAGTTTATTTAATTTATTTAAATCTATTGTGGGGGTTCTCATGGACCATATGTTGTAAAATTAATATACAAGAGACTATCAGATGAAATTACCATAAATTGAGATGTTTGGTTATCCTACCATGATACATAGGTGAACCATGATGAGAGAGTGTTGTTTATAGGACATGTTATTTTGGTATTATTTTTTTATCCTCATCTATAGATGAACATAAATTTTTATAATAGTATAATTCGAATATTATTTGGCAAGTTCGGTGAAAGAACCAATATATATGTCCTAAAAAGATGAACCTTCTTAAGATCATTATCATTAACCATTCCATGAATATGTGTTAGAGAAAAACCAGTAGAATATGAGTTTGAATAATTTTTGTTGATTAAAATAATATAATTATATATTATTAATGTTTTTGAAAAAATGAAAAAATGTACTTAAGGGTAAAAGAATGATGTTCATTAAGGAGGAAAATGGGGTAAATTTTGACAAAGTAAAAAAAATCATAAAGATTACTTCACCTTGAATAATGTGTTCAGACCCATATACTCAACCATGTTTTCCCTATTTTTTTTCTATCCACATTATTCAAGTCCTCACAAGAGTAAGACATTGCTATATATTTTGGAGTAATGAAATTTCATACTAGATCATCCAGGATGAAAATAGACAGTGTGTATAAATGATTTGTCAAAGTAGATTATATGATATATAGGGGTGGTACTCTCTATTTAATTGGTATACATTAAAATTTTATTTTCCACAAAGGTTCTGAATAAGTACATGCGTTCTAATATCTATATATAATGTATTCCCCTCTTCAAGTTGAGTGTTCAACCATAATCAAGATGAATCCCATGATAAAGTCTTTATTTACCTTATAATTTTTACATTTTCATATTTAAAGAAATAAATTATATTGTTTTAATTTGAAGGTTCCCAATAAATATTTAATACACTCATTCAAATTCAAAGAACATAATTGAAATATTTTAATATGAATTAAAATTAAAAAAATATAGTAAAATAGTGGCCACCCTAAGGAACACCAAGAACATTTTCTAATCTATAAAATATATAATCCAAAGTATATGAATAAATAAATAAAAAACCGAAAGTATAAAGTTATTTTATCGTCATTAAATTTTTAAAAATTAACATACTCACACACCCTCCACACGAGCTCTCCCACGACCCTCTTGATAAAATCAAGTCCATTGCATCCAATCAGTAGATATCCATCCACAACCCCTTCATAGTGACCTCAATATAATATTATATTATATAATAGGGAACCTTAATAGATTTTAATATAAACTATACCCCTCAAAATATAATTTAAAGAAACTAAGAGATATAGTAGAAGATGTTCCAGAATAGGTGTCTTCGTACTCCATGAATTCCCACATGTGATTTCAGAATCAAAACCTAATGTAAGTGTTTGAAAAATAGAGTTAATTGAGACATATAATAATATAATAAATAAAAATTTTATTAAATTCCAAATTACATATTTATTATTAATTTTCTACCATGCACGAATCTATTTGTAGAGATATCAGTGTTTAATGAGAAAAAATATTTGATGTCCAAGATATTTGAATGTAATATAATTATGCACAACCATTATGGGATAAACTCAAATCAATACTTAACTGGGCCACCAAACTTGTTATAGTATCTTGTATTTACCTAGTAGATTTTTTTACATTAATGGAAATATTTTTTTCCAGTTTAGGTCTATAATTTTAATGATTACTATCTAATTTAATTTTCAATCCAACCTTCATGACATGGTCATATTCAATATTCATATGTGATTTAAGATCATATATTTTATGGATAAGGGAAATATTAAATATTATAGTAGATATCTTCAAGTATTCTTCCCCTAAATTGGATCTTCATAGAATTATAAATCATATATTCCATTGAAAAAGATATCCAACATACTAAAGAACCATTGAAAAATCTTTCATCATTTTATTCTTATGTGATTGTTAGAGCTACTATAGTTATTTCTTAATCTTCCCATTTTTTGTAACCATATTATTCCCCCCCCCACATGAGTACATCCATCCATGCCTATTTATATTTCAATAGGAGAGAGGTGATTAAAGACAACCATTCTAGAATACACCTTTATACCAGAACATTTCTCATCATCCAACACAACCCACAATTGGCCACTCATACAAAAGCACCATGCATTATCAATTGATTGATACCTATCAACTAGTGGTCCTAATTGGATAATATTATATAAAAATATTGATTTTTCTAGTTTCAGGATCTCCAGCGACATACAAATGGTCTGATATAGAAAACCATAAAAGAAACAACAACAATATTGGTTGTAGGGATATAAAAAGTAAAACATATGTTATTATTTCACAATGCTAAACGGTAAAAAATACCTTTAATTTGGTTTTAAATTGTAAAATTGAAATATATGGTTTTTCATTCCATGCAAAAGGATACATTAGAAGACGATTTTATGGAATTGATCTCTTAATTATATTCATGTTATACATCAGAGTGACTTGCAATAAGGCTTTAATCTTTAGCATGACTACAATTTATCAAACAATGTATACCAAGTATGTGATATTTATAAAACATATGTGATGTTTTATTTTAAATCCATTAGTTTAATTTAATATCTTTCTCCAAAGGGTAATTTGTATTATTACTATAAATGATTCCATGAATATGATTAAAAAAATAAAGAGCCTATTATTATACATAAAATTAATTTAGTTGATTTGTAAACCTCTCATCCATTCAATTTTAAAAAAATGACATAGTGAAAAAACCAAATAGATCAATTATGGAATATAAAAGAAGAACTATTCGTTTTGGTTTCAATTAGTATATATTATGATTCATGATTACTTATTATAGGTATATATTAACTTATTTATGGTTAAAATATAGTAATTATAGATCAATTGGTGACTATATATTTATGGAACCTGATTACTGGTATTTAAATTTTAATGATTATTTATATAACTAATGATTCATGATTAAAGTCTAATAAATACTAATAGAGATGTTCTATCCAAAATTGATGAATCAATTATATTGATGATTATGCAAGGAAATTGATGTAAGAGTATAGAATTGTATATGATGGAGAATATATGTTTTTTGGAGTAATTGTTCTATAAGAAATTATACAAAAAACTAAAAAAATCTAATAGAAAAATATAGTATATCATATATAGTTAAGAGAATGTTTTCCTATATTCGTAGAAGAGTTTTTAATAAATTCTTTGTGTTTTATTTAATCTTTTTATTAATTTATATTCTTCATAGATCATATGTAATGTATATCTTCTAATATGTTGTTGACTATCCTTGAATATTTTTTATTTAAATTGTTGACTTTCCTCTTCAAATTTTCTCATTTTTTTGATAGAACTGGGTTATATAAAATTATATAAAATATAAATATTACTATTCAGTTTTTTTTTCTCATGTTTAATTTTTATTTTATTTTAATATTTATTATTTAAACATTATATGTACATAGATTCTGATATAGTTCTATTTTCCATTACAAATTCTTTTAATTTATTTACTTCTTTAAATATTTTATGTGTTCTTTAGATGAAGTTTTGTATTTAGAAATAAGATGTTAATTAAATTACTTTTCTATAAGGGTTTCTCTAAAAACATTTATGAATCATATTGTACTCTTAATTTATTTGAATAATCTTCTTATTTCTTCATCCGAATTTAACTCCTTAAAACTGCACAAATAATATTTTTTACTACATTATCATCTATTTTTTTAAATATTTATATTATACAAAACTATAAAGAAAACATTTTCATGTAAAATAATGTTTAGTGAGTATGTTCTACTATTTGGATGTTGTGATTTAATGTTTTATTGTTTTCATCCTTTAAATTATCTGGATAACTGATACTTTATCCATGGATTATTATAGAATTTGTAATTGAGTTTTTCTATGAATATAGTATTCCACAATTTTTTAATTGGGAATCATTATCACTTATAAATTCTTGGAATAATTAAGAATACAATTCAATATATGTTTGAATCTGGTAGTATTTATTCTATTGAAATGAAAATAAATTTAACATATTGATTTTATTACTCTATAACTTTTAAATGTGATTCATGACATTATTTATCCAATGAAAAACCTTCATGTTTGTTCCTGACAATCATAGTTTTCAATTATTTTGAATGAAAACATATCAAAATAAAATTTCCAAAAAATATTTTGAATTTTTTTATAGATCCCAGCCTTTCAAGAGATGTTCAATATTGGTAAAATTTTATTCTATATTTAGAGATCCTATAATAAAAATTAAAATTTTGAATTTCCCAAAATATGATTTCTATATACAAAAGATTTTTATTGTTAATAGAAAAGTTAAAAAATGTCATGAAAACATCACTAAAGATTTTTTTCAAAAGAATTTCCAAAGAAGAGTGAATAAAAAATAAATCAATAAAGAATAAGAAATTATTTTTTCTAAATAGAAAAAATATTTTAAAAAACATAGAATGTAAAATATATAAAAATATTTTTAAAAAGTAACATATTTATATTTTAATAATGAGAAAAAATACTAAAAAATATTAAATTTAAATTTGAAAAATTAAAAATTAAAAATATGAATAATTAAAAAAATAAAAATTAATTATTACCTTCCTTAAAAAATTTGTTTTTAATTTATAAGACTACTAAGAAATATTTATGAATAAACAATTAAAAATTTTCCCTTTTTGATATCTACTAGTATGACATAGATTTCGTTGGTTTTAGTTATTGAAATTAATTTGTGGGTTCTGAAATTATATATCCAAATTGAAATGTGCCTATTATTAGGATTATAAAAGTTTAAATATTCTTTTTTTTAACTAAAAATTTACTAATGGATGTTAAAAACCTACCATGTTCTATAAAAAATTACGTGTTGTGAAATAGGTTCCTTGTTAGCTCGATTCTCACATCCTTATGTGTGTATAATTTTTATCTAACATCACTTTTTTAAATATATTATTGTATTATTATGAGTGATTATTTCCTATAATTGGTAAATAATTTACAAGTGAAATTGTTGCCCATGAAATTGAGAGAGTAGTCACTAATATTATGGAAATAATAAAATAAGTAACAACAATATAACTCTTTGAAAAACATCAGTATGGATAATCATCAATTTAAGAATAATATTAAGGAACTAAAAACTCTTGATTGTTATAATCAATCACTTGTAATTTATTATAAATATTTTATTGTAAAGTTATAGATAAAACTAGAAATAATTTAAATTATTATTAAATTTAATGGGTTTTTTGAGGAGGATCCTCACATTAACTTGAAACAATTTCTTATTTTATAACTATAAAACCACAAAAGGTAATTATGATCATGTAAAACAAAGATAAATTCGTTTTTACCACTAAACACATATCTATTATCTTGCACATGGTTTCATTACTTCTTGGTATAAATACATGAATCCTTTCCTAAATAACAGTTTCCAAATTTTGTGACATAATATTCAATATAAAAAAACTATTTAAATAAGGTAATTTCTAAATAATACTCTTTATGAGTATTGATAAATATTCAATAAGTTTGTAACTCCATTCCCTCATCATGAAATATTTTAACAACTCCTTCTTTAATACTATTATGATTCATTATTAACTATTTAAGGATAATAATTAATGAAGACAATTTTTTTAGAACATATATATATAACTCTTGTCACTTATAGATATCTAATATACACTATGGCTATAATCTCAAAAAAATTTATCATTTGAGACTGGGAACATCAAAATAATTTTAGGACAAAAATTTAAAGTGGTGAATCAAGAAAATTAGAATATTAATTGATAAATCAAATAAAAAATATGATGGGGGAACATTATTTGAATGTTTTATATCATCCTAGTTTATAATAAAAATTTCCCAAAATTTTATCTCTATCGTTGATAAAAAAGCATTCGACAACCCTATGTATGTCACTCTAAATACCCTATTATGTGTTATAAATTCAAATTCAAACACCATTCTAACCATTATTCCAATATCCATTTTAACAACCCATTTTACAGTATCCTTGCATTATAAATTCATTTAATGGCCACAAAAATGATTATTATAATTTTTTGAAATACCGACTTGCAAGATTCATTGAAAATTAAAAACAATAATGTTATTAATTAATTAATAATCAATTATATTGTAATATGGAATCTTTTCATCCTAGCAAAAAAACCTTCCACAATCATTATACAATCAAAAAATGATTTATTTTAGAAATATAATTCCTATAATAAATTAATGAATAATAAATTCAATAATTCTAACAAAATTTATGAGAGAAATAAATATTATAAACATAAATATATTTACATAAAAATAATAACATTAAAAAAATTAATCAATTCCCAAATAATAAACATAATAAATGATAAAATTAGATTAATCAGACCATAGGAATGGTTTTTTTGAAACCCATCTAATACTAATCCAACTCACTAGGAACCTACATGATTTTATAATAACCCTCCACTAAGAAACATTAATTAATTTCACTTCAAAAAAATGCATAAAACATTAATCAGGTAAATTCTGACAATATCTGTGAAGCATTATCTTCTTGGAAAAAATTTATATTTTTTCATTTAGTACACAATTAATACTCATGAATCTACTAATAAAGGTTATTATATAATATTAAGATGTACTTTTTTCATTTAAGATAATTTCATTATAATAATAGTAATTATTTACCTTCACAAACACCAATAAATCCAAAATTTAATATGATTCTAAGAGAACATAGTTCTAAAAAAATATTTAATTCATCAGGAAAATCATGTTAAAATGTTCTAAAAAGATAAAAATTAAGAATTATATTTAAAAATAATGGATAAGAGGAATCATTTCACCCATATTTTGAGTTCAATTCTTAATATAGTGGAAATTCATCTCATGAAACACCTAATAGTATCCTTTTTAGTGAAAAGCCTATAATTTTGAGTAGTTAGCCTACTAATGTTATCAAAAACAATTATTATATGTCAAATTTTAATCCTTCCATTGAAACCCTTATCTTAGACTTTATTATTGACCCAAATATCCCTTTCCCACATTCTTTAAACATTGATAAAAATTCTCCACCACCTACACCATATTTTCTTAACATATTTACGAAATTTGATTTTAGTGTCTCGTATCAAAAATCTATTAAATGAATTCTAAAATCAATTACATTTTTTAAATAATTTAATAATAAAAAATCATTATGATTTTATAAAATGTCTACCATTATTATATCCTTCTATAATATAAAAACTGATATAACATTACAATGTGATATAAAATAAAGAATTATAAAATAGAGAGTGTGTTTTTTATTTGGGTTCTTCCATTAATGTTATATTAGATATTATTTTTATTCTATTTCTTGGTAGTGTTGGTTTATATTATTTATAAAAACCAATAAAACATTTTAATATGAATAAAAAGGAAAACCAGCTGGTTTTTTAAAATTATATACTTTCAGTTTTTAATGGTTTTTTTGGTTTTAGGTTAATATTTTTATATTTTATATAGAGTGATCATATTATAACAGAATTTTTTAATAAAACTATGAAATTATTTTATCATGATTGGTAGAACTAATAGTTATGTTTATTTCTAAACATTAAAAATATTTTTTTTATTATAAATTGTTATAATTTAATATATTGGATGTTATAAAAAATGATTTTCAAGTGAATTGCTATTTTTAGATAAGTTATGAAAGATAGACATTAATTTAAAACTTGTTGAAAGATTCAAATTATGATTAATCTTTTGTGTTGATTTGTAAGTCTCTAATTAAATTAGAGAAGAATATATTGGAAAATCATTTGTTTGAATTTATTTTTCCTAAAAAATATCTTTGGAGTTAAACAATTTAAAATATTTTCATTAATTAATGGTAAATAGTTTGTTTAAGTTAACATTTACATTTAAATTATATGAATAATTCTTATTATAATGTTATTCCAGAAATTGGAATTTGGAAATATTTTATAAATTCAATGTGTCATAATAATAATACTTAAATTTTAATTGTTATTAATCAAAATGAGTTATATACGAAAAATATCTTTTTTGAAGCTTCAATTTCATTAAAATGTCAATAAATCCAATGTTCTCACCAACTAAAAATGATGTTTTTTGAATATTTAAATTTAAAAAATTCAATGAACAACCTTGAAAAGTCTATGTTGAAACTCATAAATTATAATAATATTGATGAAGATACTAATTTAAATTATAAACATGATCACTCCAATGCTTTTAATTCACTTTAGTGGTTACGATTTTCTGATCAGGAATAATATAATGGATAAATTAGTGACACACAATTTTTGTAAATTTTATGAACTATTGGGAAAATCCATTGGTACTGATTAAAGTGATGAGATCTAAAGCTTTTTTCATCAACTTCATCTTCATTATTGACTAATTAATTAAATTAAATAACGGAATATAAAGTAATAAATATTAAATATTTATTACTTAATGTTTGTGATTATTTATTTGTATTAATAAGGGTATACATGGTATTAAGTTCCAATTTTTCATGTAAGTGAATACAAAATTGATGATATCATTCACTTCAAATGATGAAATCCTTCAAAGAGTGAAGAAAAATAACACAACTCATGGAATTTTATTATCACTCAATTTTGTAATTTATTTCTTATAATATTTCATTTTCAATAAAAATAATATATTTATAACAAAAAACTATAAATTCAATTTTTTGATATATACGGGGGTCTTAACCCCTCCTAAAAACATTCAATGATTTTTCATATCCTCATTCCCATAAACCTAAACAACCATTTATAGTTTTCTTACACATAAATAAAAATCCCACAATCTTAGGTTTTATTATATTATTACAGAATTTAAATAAAAATTTAATCACATTTTAATGTAGTATAATATCCACTGAAACCATCCAAAATTAACTTAACAACTATTAATATAATTGGTAATATATAACGTATAAAAAAATTCAATGTTTTGGTGTTGTGATTCCATCATGAGCTAACTTATGTTCAATTGTTAAAAATTGGAATTAATCTCTCATTAAATGTTAAAATTATGTGTTCTAAAATTATTTATAAAAACTAATTCATGAAATAAATTTTATTAATTTTAACCTAAAGTTGAATATTACACCTTTATAGCCAAATAAATCAATCATAATAACCTAGGGAATCTCTAAATTGAATATTCAATACTACTCTCCAAAAACATGGACTTGGAATATTATATTATATCGAATTATAATTTTAGTAATTATAATAACTATAAAACAATAATAAAAAAATGATAATATCCATAGATCAATATTTTAACAAAAAACATTTAATTTTATGGTCATATACCTCTTTAATGAACCAAATTGAAAATAACTCCAAAATTAATAGAAATATACAGAATAATATTTTCAATAACCTTGAAGTATATAAAAAATTCAAAAAAATCATTATGAAAACTCCATAAATATAGTCATATAGTTATTTGAGATATCATAGCTTCTCTTCCACCACAAAACCAACTGATAGAGACCATTTTAATGATATAATACCATTAATAATGTTTTATTCATATCATCAATGTCTATAAATATTAAATTGGATTACTTATTTATAATTAAATTAGGTAAGGACCTCAATAAATTCATATTGGTTTCGAAAATATGAATATTTGGTGTTTTTTAGAAATAAGGCATAAATTTAATGGTATTTATCCCCCCTTCTAAATAACCCTACATATCTTAATAAATATTTTGATTAAGATTGATTCATTCGTGGAAGTTCATCTTAAAACATTGAATACCCAAAATTAAATTCAATATATATAGAATCATATTAATGATCTATATAGAACATTTAAAATATAATCCAATGATAGTAGGGGTATTGGATGATAAAGAATACATCAACCTCGATACAGAATAGTTATTTATAAAAGCATCATCCACTTACTCCTTCGTAGGAATATATTCCAACTTAATAGTACATTTTTAGAAAATCTTCATGATGAAATTAAACTTAACATCAATGTGGATCTACCTTTAATGTTGAAATAGATACATTAAAAAAATTCAGTTGATTTAATTATCATAAAAATAAGGAGAGCAATCTTCATTTCAATATTCAGATACTCTACTGGTTCTTTTAACTCTACCATTTGAGCAATTTCTTGTACACATACATGTCACATATCATAATAAGTACATAAATCCAATAAATATTGATTCTCACAATTCCAAGAAACACACTTATTTTCCTGTGCCGATTTTGTTGATAATGATTTTGACTGAGAGGCATTCATCCAAGAAGAAGATAACATTGAGATGGGTTAGGTTTTGATGGGTTCTACTCGCAGTAAAGGCAAGATGAAAATGATTGATGTTGCTAGATTTGAGCTGGTAATGTCTTGAAACCGATATTCCCCTCTGTGGAACGAACCGAAGCTGAGTCAGGAGACAAGGATAGTGTGGTTGGGATCGCACTGGGGAACATTTTCCCCATTGATGGGTCTTTTGAGCCTGATGTTCAGGATGAAGGACAAATTGCTGCCCATATTGGTCCCTCTGACCTTGTTGTCTATGATTTTACATATCCTCTTTTACATTGTGAGTTGTAGTAAGCTGTCCAGTGTAGTTCCCAGCATGATTTACAGGCTGATTTACATGTTAGTGTTGACCCCCAATTGCACAAACTGCATGGTGAATCCAAGGATGTCTTGCTGCAAGCTTCCACCAAGTTGTTACATGGTCCGGGTAAATCTAGGTTTAATTTTTTGCAATGTTAGACTCTATTAACACACCTGAATTTTACATGCTTAATCTTGAGGGTCCTGAGAGTGTAGGTTATAGAAACAAGAATTGTAGCTTACTACATAATATAGTTGGAGGGGATTCTTCAAAAGGGTTGAACCCCGATAAAGGTGTTTGTAATTCCATAAATGATGGTATACTTGTGGAAGAGGTTCAAGGGGAATAGTAGGAGGGGAAGGCTGTTTCCCTGGCACAATAGGTTGAGGTTTTCTAGAATGTTCAGCCGCAGGCTTGTGAGAAGGGGGCAGTGTAGGTTTCACAGGAGGCAGCGATGGTCCAGGATGAAAATGTCGATAAGGGTGATTACGAGCAGGTAGCGGGTGTTATGCCCACCAATGTAGAGGATGCCTTAGGAATTACAGATGAGGCACCACATATGCAGTCAATGCAATGGAAAATAGGGTGTCATCCAGCACCTTGAGGTGGAGCTCGAGGTCAGGGCCGACCTAGGAAGAGGTGATTTGATGCTGAATTTTCTATCATTCTTCTGGTGTGAATTTTCACTTTTGATCATTTCCTCCTTGTCCTACAACAACTTCACTTTTATTTAATAAATTTTGGCGTCATGGATTCCAATCCATGGCGGAGCTGTTTTGGTATCTTCTAAAATCATTTTAAATTATGAATTCTCATTCATTATCCTTTTTATTTTTGCATTTGTTATCTATGTTATTTTTCACTTTTATTGATTTATCCATGGAATAATACTTAAATATATAATTACCCTATTATCATGAGATAAAAATGTAAATAATTTCATTGAAATATATTTAATCCCATGAAGATGTTCATCTCTCCTTGGAATGAAATATTTAATTTATTCTTTATTTTATTATTAAAACCATTTTATAAAATCAGGTTACCTATAAAAATAATTTCATTAACACAAAAAATAACAATTAAATGAATTGTTAATTCCTCTTTAACATAGTGATTATTTTCTACTTTTACATTATTTTAATTCACCTATTTAAAAATGATTATAGATTGGAATACAAATTTCTTTGGGAATTATTCAATCCATATGAGTCCTTTTTTATTTTTATACAATTTATTCAAAATGATTATGTTGGAATACATTGGAGAAATTAATGTGCACTTCTTCTTCAAACTCACCATTTAACTATAACAACATAAAATCCATCTGATAAAAATTGATTTTTTATTGAGGCAACTACACAGAAAATATTATAATTTTTTATACCTATAATTGTAGAAAATTTCTCTTATAATTAAAACCCTTCAACATGAATACGATTTTCAAATTTAACTCTCTTTGTTTCCTGTGACTTTACTTCATAAATTAATCTTGTTTCGAAACACGCACTAAGTATAAATGATATTTATAATTTTTTGAGTTGTAATAATATTCCATATATTATTATTCTAAAATTGATTAATACATTCATTTATATCATCAATACTATATTTATATTAATTATATTCTCTCTATACTTTTTTTAACATGATAAATAAAATAAATTATTGTATGTTTTCCTCAAGTTTGTTCTTATTTTAACTTCTGTTTCTAGCTATAAAAGGTTGTTATCAACATTCCGTTTTCTTTTGATCTATTCATGTTTCATTATGGATTGTATTATGGACTCTTATTCACTCAAATATTACAAATAATCACCCTGATAAATGTTTCTATCATGTATTTTAAAATTTTCAACTTTATGAATGAACTATCGAGGTTGTTCATGAACATTATAATCAATTTTAACATTAATAATAAATTTTTATCATAAAAATAATCTTATACCTCCAAGAAACCATAAGAATGTGTAATTTTATCTATTATATTGCTATAACATAGATAACTTATTCCTTTGGATTGATAATAAAAGAATACTCATTCAATTTCCATTTTATAAATCTTCCCAATGTTTTGTCTATTGATAATGATCATTTATAGACATACTAATTATCCTAAGTACATAATGGTTTGTCTATTAGCATGCCAAATATCAAATAGATCCATTTTTAAATTTTTCCATAATACCAAATGGTTCTGATATGTGTTAACATAGAAATGAATTCCCTCCAATAATGATATTAACTTTCATGAACAAAAAAACATGTATAATCTATACTCAAACAAGCATTTATTATTCCTTTAATCTGCCCCATTTTTTAGTTTATTAAGAGAGTATTAAACCCATGTATTAAAAAATGCTTCTTAATATACCACTGAAACTCTCTACATTTATTTTTGATCTAATTATTATCACAACTTTTCTAGATAAAAAATTGGACTCCTTTTTTCGAATCCCTCCTGTATAAATTAAATCACTTAATATTATGACACTTTTCATTCATAAATATATATTTTTTATTATTTTAAAATCATAGAAATTAACAGAATTAATTACTTCTTTTTATGGTTTCTACGAGATAGTTTCATGAATATCTGAGTGAATAATATTTAACATTTTATCTATTTTAATCTCCACCAACTTATGACATAAGTTCACCAAGATTCATTTTTGAAATATTTATTCATACTAATATTATCTATCTCTCTAACTTAAGAATATTTCTAATAGTACTGTTATGAGTTATATTGTTTCCCCTCATTTGGAAAAGGAGGCCATGTTTTCAATTTCATCGTATAATCTCCCCATTTCGGATAAAGTAACATGAAATTTGACTTTTTCTATATATAAAAGGATTTCCATTTATTCAAAAAAATTATTAGGATCATATTATCTATTATCATATCCATTATTCACCCATTCTTTTTTAATTTGATTTTTTTCCCAGAGTCAAAAAGTTCCAAAATAGTTAAAGTGGTGTTTCTCATCTAATGAAGGAAGATAAATTCCTTAGCTATAAATTTATCCCCTTTAATTTAAATTTTACAATAAAATAATATATGTAAGGAATATTAGATTGAAAATAATATTGAATAAATATTATATATTTCAAAATACTTAATAACGTTGTATTCCTGGATCAAATTTGACAAACCACCATGATAAAAAACAATGGTTTTATAACAAGTATAATCTAACTAGAAATTCATTAACCATGGATGATTGATTATATTTTTTCCTTCTAAAAGTTCCATTTTTTTATAATTTTTCTAATTATGATTGGAGGGATAAAATGAAATTCCTTAGTAAAATGAACTTACTGGTCACATCATCCAATAATTCCACCTATGCTGTGAAAGATATTTGAAAAATCCAATTCTTGCAATATTTTTTTATAGAAATACTTTTTATTTTTGTCAAGGTTGTATCCATATAGAATCAGTTCCAATATCTTCCATTATATATAATTTATTATAACAAATTATCATTGATTTATTCTTAAATAGTCTACAAAACAAAAAATATGAAAGAGATATCACATAAATCCATTACATATAAATATTATATATATATATATATTGTACTATGTGTAGTACAATATAACCAATCATAGGGTATGAGTTTCTTTTCAAAAAAGGTGTTTTCCGCAAGAATATGATGTATATAATATTACAAGTCAAAGAGGATATCATAGTAGAAGCAATTAGATTCTATAAAACTATATATTTCTAATCATAAAGAAAGGTTGTGGCTATATCATAAGCCATATAAATATTAAATAGCATGGAAAATTCTAGTGTACGATTGGGTGGATCAAAATGGATGGTTATCAAAAATTACCCTTGAAAATATAATACATTACAATCCAAGTCATATTTAATCTTATTTTTATAAAATGGGTGGATAAAAATTAATATTTATTAATAATTTCCATGTTTCCTATCATAAATGTGTTGTATAAGAGTTTTAACACTTGGGTAGTTTCATTCATTCATGTGACACACGAAGTGGATGATGAATTTACTCAAGTGTTATCATGCATGTGTAAATTTATAATAATCCAATGATCATCCTTGGTGACTTATAAATTCCAATTTTCGGTGGGAAAATGTGTTTTAATTCATTACCCAAGGAATAAACATATTCAACTATTAATCTTTCTTCAGTTTCGTCTTCACATATGAGGTTTTAGAACTTCATAAAATGGAAAAACGTTAAATTTTTATAATTTATGATTATGGAATAAAACTTGGAAAAACATCGAGGTAATAATCTTTTTATTGGTCTTTATTTATCATCATAAAACATATAAAATGATGAAGCAGTGGTTTCTAGTATTTATTGTACTTAATATTTTCATTCTCTTTTTATTTATCATATGCATGAATTTTATTTTTCTTAGAATCAAATACTTCTTTTATGTTTTCAATCACATATGATGGTTCTAATATGATTCAATATCCCCGTTAAATTACCAATACAATTCCATAAAAATATATTATTAATGTTGAACACAAAATATGTTAAAAATGATTTCTATTTCTGAGAAATATTAAGGAATTTTTAATATTCTTATTTTGAAATAAAATTAATAAAAACACTTATATATTATATCTACATTATATTATTTTTTATAACTTTTATTCATTCAAAATTTTATCAAATTAAAACTCCTTTTCAAAAATTTCATAAATATCTACGGTATATCTTTCACCATTACGAGGAATGAATTATACATATTATTTATCTAAATTAATATTAGTTTCTCATTTAATAAATACATGAAATTTCCTACCAAATAAGTGACGAATTTTATAGTTTATATATTTTTAATGTTTATTATAATCCTTCTTCATTTTTTGATAACATCCATAGGATTCTTCAACTACTTCAATGGATTTCTTGAAGTCATATTTGATATTTTTCATGTGGACCTCAATTCTAACAATTTTATTAAATTTTATTAAGTTTATTTTTATTTATTTATTTATCATAATATATATCTTCATTAATCTTACCTTCAACATCCAACATAAAATTTATATCCTTAATTCACTTTAACAAGTTCACCTATTTTCTATCACGTAATTCAAGATCACCATTTAGTGTATTTATTAAATTCTTCAATGACTTAACCACCTTATACAATTTTCTATTTCTAGTATGGTAAGTATTTAATTATTATTTTAGAGTATATTAAATGTTTTATTCATCTTCCTCAAAACTTCCTTCATTATCAAATTAATTTTTATCATTTTCTTACACTACATCAATGAATATCATTTCACCTTCACTGCAAGATCATTTCTCATCATATATAGTTATTTAATCACTATAATCAAAATATATGAAAAATAAATTTATTTTATTAAAAATTTAAGATGTTTTATAATTATTTTTTGAAAATTTATTTTCTTTTTTCCCCTGACCACTCTTGAATTTTCTTCGAGATGAATTGGATTGACATTTTTCTTCTTCGCTCTAATTATCTTTTATTTTTTATTGATTAATTTAAATATTCTTATAACTCTAAAATTTAAATACATAAATGGAATATTCCCCATATATTTAACCTTTGTTTTTTAAATTTTCATTTAAATATGATATATTATTATATTAAAATTATATTTCTGATATTCATACACAAAATTGGTTGAAGAATTATTCATTCCAAAAAAAATCAGTATGTTTTCCATTTCCTTAAAGGATATTTCATTATCAATATTAGAATTATTATTTTATTACATCCCTTATCTCATCTCATATTCAACCAAATTTAATTAATATCATCAATTTATTTATTTTCTAATTCATGGTATTTAAAAAACAAAAATTATGATCAATATAGTCAGAGATAGTTTTCATAAATATTTTCACATCCATTATGTCTTCACATTTTTTTCCAATATACTTTTATTAAGCATAATATACAATTTTACCTTACGAATAAATCATTAATACAAACATAATATATTAGTAAAACATATTCAAACATAAAATGCCAAATATTTATTTTTTTTGACACCCTTGGAAAAGTACGACTTATATGACTAAATATAACTAACATTGACAATATGGATCACCATTATTTTTAGGAGTATCGCTAATTTAAACTCCACATTTATGTTTCATCATATCAACGTAGTTTTAGGTTGTTTAAGTTAATGGTATGTTTCTCCGGGTGTATGTGAGTGAGGAAAAATCACACTAAAAAACATGTATGTGCATGTCGGGAAAATCATTAGACTGATTAGTGATCTTGGTGGGTAATTATAATTGACATTTAGAGACGGAAACTAAGGTATTTAAAGTGGAAATATTCATGGTTTGAGTAGGATAGTTCATGAAATGTTGTGTATGAGCAAATAAAAAGCTGGAATTGTGTAGGCAATACATATGCTTGAGGTTTGGGGACCACAAAAATTGTGTCATGAATTAAAGGGGGAGAGTGTAACACCCCTAGAAGAGTGAAGCTGAAAATACTAAATGTTACAACACATTTAATAAAAGATAAAAATTATTTTTATAATAAAACATGACTAGATTTTTATGGTTAATAGTTCTCATCTTAGAGTAGAATCAAGATGGATGGCCTCATGGGATGTTTCCTAGGGTGTGTGTTAGTGAGGAAAAGTCACACTACAATAACATGTATTAGCATATGGGGATAATAATTAGTCTAATAAATATATATAGTGGGTAATATCTGGTGGATTATTAGTATGTAATCCCTTGTTTTACAAAATATTTACAGGTTTGGATTACTTGGTTAATGGCCTAGTGAAGTTTGGTCGTGATGGCCTCCTTTATTTTTATATCAGAATTATAGTGATTTTCTATTTTATTTAAAATTTAATTAGCTAGTTTACTTTCTATGAACTTATTGAAAACTTCTCTGATATAGCTACTACGGTAAAATTAAATTTCTGTTCATCATTATAAATATTCATAAATAATAATACATAATGGTTGCACGTGTATTAAAAGTATTGAATCACATTGTAACTATATCCAAAACATCTATGCCTAATTATAGTAAATATGAAATCAATAATTCCTCTCAAACAAGGTAAGTAAATAAATTATATTTTGGAAAATATTTTTTTAATAGATTCAGTATGATTCACAATGAAAATTAAGAAATTAGTATTATAAAATTAAATAAATTCCAATAACAAGTTAATATCAATAGAAAAAATTCCATATAAAGTTAAAAACATGTAAACATAAATATGAATTTTTATCTTTGAGGGATTAACGTAATTCTATAATACTTATTAAAGATCCCCAGATATACAAATCAATGATATGGGGAGGTTTTAATCACTAATATCATCTTCTGAATGATTTCCTGAACCCATTTGAAAAACCATTCACACTAGTTAAGGTATTTTGATCCCAAAATCTATATGATGAGATCTTATTTATTATTAATCAAATGATTAAATTAAATAAACGATAATAAATAACATATTTTTATATATGGTTCATTTATAATGTGGGATACTAATATTTAGTATTTTTAGTATTATCTATTCCATTCTATTTCACTATTTAAAGTATGTTAATATAAAGGGGTATGATATCTTTTTCAAATAATAGAATAATGGTGTGTCTCACAATAAAAAAATTAATGGTCCCATATCATGAAAACATTATTGAGTATGAACAGTTGAATAAAATACTCTTGATAATTATGGATTTACAACAAAAACATATTTTATCTTCATTAAGTTGAATGATTAACTACAATAATATTAATTAAAAACAACAAATCTCATTGAATTATATCATCCTACAATATTGTGATTTATTCCATTGAATATAATCTTCTTACCTTACTTTTTTAGTACCATATAATAAATATAAGAATTCATATTGTTTTAAGAAAAATATAAATGACTCTAAAACCTTCTACAAACAATTAAAATATTTTTTGTAACCTCTTTCCTCCAAAACCAAAAAACTACATTGAATTTTTATATATATTGATCAACATAGACATATTTTGGGTCTTATTATCCACATCTAATAATTATATCCAATGAAATTAAATTTAAATATATTATAATACTCAATTAAATCCTCCTAAAATTAATGAATAACTATTACTGAAATTGGTAAGATGGAACATTCAAGGTATGTAAAAGTTATGAAGATGAATTTTCATCTTGAGATGTCTTCTATATATATAATGATACTAGATATAAATATATTAAAACAACTCATATTCCAGTGATTAAAAATTATTTCAAAATATTAAACCATAAACAAAATTTTATTATTGTTTACCTAAATATATTTCAAACTCCATGGTAACCCAAAATTTAAATCATACGACACAACATTACCTTAAAACAAAATATTCATTGTTTATATCTAGAAACTTGAATAGGGAATGTATTTCCATGTATAACCAAACAGAAATTGATATAAATATCAATAAAAACATAAATACATTAATGACATTTCTATTGATAATAATTATACATCAACTATCCATTTGAGGTTCATATATTTCCATATAGAGATAAATAAAGCATTATCCATAACTGACTTGATAACAAAATATAAGACTTGAAATCACCAACCAAAATATCCCAACAAGATCCAAATGAAATAAAAAATTCATTAAACTATTTTTAAATCATTATATTTATTTTATAGATAACATAGAATCTTGTTTACAATTAATAAAACTGATATAGGAAATTATAAAAAAGTGATGATATATATATATATATATATAATTTCATTCATGTTATCAATCTCTATTAATGAAAAAATAAATCTATGTTGAATGAACACCATCATTCAACCACCTCTATAAATCTATGATAGACTTTTTAATCTTTTTTTCATAACAATAGGAATTTGTGAATATCATAAATATGTATTTTTAGAATATACTATGAGTAATTAAATGATAATTTAATCTAAAAACTATCCATATAGAAAAATAAATAATTAAATTCTTATATTCAAACAAGACATTCTAGGAAAAGTCATTTCCTTGCATTACTATTAATAATTTGACCATTATCATATATATAATATTCATTTACGAATACTCATAACAGGTTTTTTAGTCTCACGGAAGGTCGAATCGTTTAATGTTTGATGTTGTTATAGATGAAGATACTGTATTATTATGTATTGAAATTATATATCCACCGTAATAAATTAACTGGGTGAGTTTGGATCAAATATACCAAAAATGAAATATCATAATTTTTTTAATTAACGATCAATGAAATTTAGTACCCTATAGAGTTTAAAAAAATAGAGAGTTTGAATACATTATTGGATATTTAATGAGTCCACTATGAAATATCATTACTCATTTCCATTCATAGATAAATTTATGAATGTGTTATTATAAATTCATATTTTTTCATTCTAGATGGTTACAAAGGTTACTTTCAAATACCTATATCTTCTATATTCATATATGAGACCATTTTAATATGGACCTTTGGGACATCTTCCTATAACATAATTTTATTTAATCTTTAAAATTTCTTAGTAACATTTTAATGATACATGTTGATTTTCCTCTCTAAATTAATTTAGAAATGTATGAAATTATTTATATATAAAATTATTATTATATATATTATTTTGAACCATTTTTGGATTATGCATCTATGATATTGAATGTTTTTCAAACATACTTAGTTTTATGTTATGATAAATTTTTTATCATGGTCACAAGTTCTATATTCCTAGTTTACCCCGTTTTGTCTAATGGAATTGATGTTTTCTTACCATAGATAATGTTATCGAGTATTTATATGAACCAAAAAATAAAAATTAGATCAATAAAACGAAATGATAGTTTTTTTTAAGATTCATTAGAAATTATAGTTATATCTTATTTTCATTAACTATGTTACTAAAATATGATATATATACTTATTCTTGTAAATTATTTCAATATTATTTGTCTAAATTTAATAATTATTTAATTATCACTCATATTCTGGAGTCATATTCTTTTTAATTCCTATTTAGACAAATATATCATACCTTTGATATAGTTTTTGAAGATATTTAGAACTAATGTTGGGATAAAATGTCTAATTTAATATATTATGCATATATAGAAAAACACTTATATTGAAATTCAAAAACTAATTTTATATAATACTTTTTTTCTTATAAATGTATCGAAATTATTTACAAGGAACTATGTAAATTATTTATAATGATCATTAATTATTAAGATACTCGTTAAATTTAATACTGTGTTGGATCTGGATTTTGAGATGTATTTTGATGAATCTTAATTTTAAACTAAATATAAATAAATAATTTTTGAAAAGAAATGTTTTGTGTTTATTTATGTTGAATATATAATGAATAAGACATTAAATTTTTTAGATTATCATGTACAGCCTAAAATATACACTCTCTATGTAATAAGTCACTCTGGTACAATTATATTGTTATTTTTTTAATCATTAATTATAATTATATTAGAGAGAATATAATAAATTAATGTAATTATAAATATTATGTTTTGTATGATCCTATTTTTTGGAAAAAGACTTCTAATTCAATTGACTGTACATTTTTTCTAAAATAAAATATCAATTTTTTAATTTAGTCATTTTTTAATTATTATTTTTCACTTCGATCAATTTTGTGTTTAGTCATTTTTGGGTATCTTTATTTAAGGAAACATTTATGTTTGGTAAGACTTTCTCAAATTGTCAAAAATGGTACCATATCAATAATAAACGAAATGCCTCAACAAAAAAATTGTGTTTTTTTATTTTCAGGGTATGTATTATATTGTTTCCTTTAATAACAATAATGGCTATTTATGTATTATTTTATTATTAGATTATTTATTTAGGGGGTATAAGATCAATTTTTGGCAACATGATTCTTTATAAATTATAATATTTTTGAATCCTGATATGTTTCATTGATGTAGAGTGTCCACTAATTTTATTAGTGATCGAGAAAATAATTTTTTTTATAATAATATTAGTTATTTATTGAATGAGTTTGTAGTCACCCAAACAAAATAAATTTATTTTCCTTAACAAACTATGGTGCAGAATGAATTGTCTCATAAGGAAATAAAAAGGATTCTTGATATAAATGTTAAATCAAAATGTTGAAGATTGGTAAGAAAAAATACACTAATATCTCTAGGACTATATTTAAAATAATAAAACCTCATTTGATATGTCACATTTTATTCTAGTGGTGAAAATTAAATTTCTTATCTATAGATTTTTAATATAGGTTATTTTGTGTTGTAAGAAGATATAACTATGATCTTGGATCTATTGGTTTTGAGAGAAAACTGTATTTTCATGTTTTATAAGAATTCAGACTTGAATCTTATTATAATTGTTAATTATATAAAAAATACGCATTTTTTCAATGTAATAACATACCTCCTAATACATTTTAGAAAATATATCATGTATTTAATTTCACCTCTGGACCAAAACTTAATTCCTGGTAAATTGAACTCTAAATGGGTTAGAAAACAGAGTGTTTAATATTTTTTCACATTTCATTATAACGAAATAAAAGACCCATGAACATATATAATTTTTAATGTTAATTTAAAAAGAATAAATATAATTAATTTTTAGATCCATCAAGATACATCTGTATCCTTTATAAAGAATATTTTATCATAAGGTGCCTCATAATTATAGTGAAAACATTTATAATTTTAAAATACAATTAAAAAATTTATAATTATGTGTTTTCAAGGACATTTTTATGTAAGGATATTTTTCATAAATAATGTTTCATTTAATATAGTTTTTTTTCATAATAGAAAATTATTTTTTCTTTTTATAGATTTAAATATTGATTAAATTATTAATATATATTTTAATTTTTTTATTTATAGTTTCTAATACCTTTAAATCTATATTTTTTAATATATTGTAAATATATCATAGATGGATAATAAATCTTGATTTATGTTCATGATACATATTTTGAGTATCCATTGTTGATAATTTCACTGACCTTTTGAATTATGATGCCAATTTTGATTTCATGTATACAGTATAGTGACAGATTTAACATAAATAAATTGTTTAGTAAATCTAGATTTATCAAAATTTATCATATATATTTATTATATTCTTTATGATAATTATAAAATAAATTTTAATTTTTTTTCTTAGCCACATATCTTAAAATTATATCTTATATAAATATTATAACATTATCTCTTATAGTGTCTCAAATTGGATTTAATTTGTAGAAAATATTATAAATCAATTTAGTATGTTGTTTCATTTCATGAATAAAAAATGAATATCTATCTCCATATATTATTTTTACGTCAATGGATTATAGTGTTTTGTAGAAGATAATGATGGATTGATTCAGTTACAATGATTTCAATTACATAGTTCTTATAAAAATGGATTTCAAAAGTAAAATACCACCTTCTTAGGTATCAAATACCTGATGCATTCATTTTTTTAATTTTGTGATCATATAGGTTGTAAAAATGCATCTAAATATTACTTTCTTCATTATATAACAAATCCCACAAGGTGGTTTGAAATCGATATCCATGTAGTACAATTAAGAAACCATTTAGAGATGAAATGGTTGTTAATATGTGTGCAACCTTGTGTATAAGGCATTATCTCTAATTTAATAATTTTATATATAAGTATCACAAATATGGAGGGGTTGAATTAGTGAATAAAATAACTTTATGAGTCTTCAACTAATTAAAATTCATCACTGATTATGACTAAATAGTAAAGTTGGTTATGACTTTCTTCTACCACACTGAATCCATTTAAAAGATAATAAATTAGTTGAATAATATCAATTTCACATTCAAACAATAAAAAAAGAATATTGTGGTGTATAACGTTCATCATTTTAGATGACTAAATACTAATCAGCTAAAAATCATATCTAAATACTCTTATTATTTTTTTCTATCTTGAGTAGATTTCGTTCAGAAAATCCAAAACATACATTTAGTTTCACACATTTTTTTCTTTAATAAAATTAAATTCAGAATATATAACATGAATGATTCATTCATGTAATTTTTTGATCATATTTGAAAAATAACTATTGAACATAGTAACTCTATATCTAAAAATTTTTAATGAAGACTTTTATATATTATGATATTTTTTATATTCAAAGTCATTTATTTTTTCTCCCAATTGTTTAATTCATTTATTTGAAATAATATGGTACATATTGTTTTACTTATGTATTTATTGGGTTGATATTATTCCATGGGTCCAAAATAGTCTCACATTAACATGTTTGAAGGAATAAAAATTCCAAAATATCTTGGTAGAGATCTATGAAAATTCAGCATTGGGATAATGGATTCCCACGTAAATGGAATAACTCTCAGATAAGAATAGCATTGGAATTATACGTGCTTTGTAAGAGTAATTCAGTACCACCTCACAACCTTAAGATTATGTTAGTGCACCAACATTTAATGGACCCCCACTGCATGATATGAAGTCCATGAAATGATCTCCAAGTTTCCATAAATTAATTTTTTTTTATGATCAAACATCATATTGATATATCCATAAGAAATATGATGTATACTCATGCGCGAACCTAATAGTATGTCCAACTCACAATGTGTCAGCAAAACTCTATAATACCATATTATCAATCCAAAATTGTCCCACATTAAATATACACATTCCATTAGAATATTAGGAATGTTATGTTTCAGGGCTCTAAAATATGTTGGGGATGAATTTAATTTATATTTATTAGTAATTGATTCCCGCAATTAGAGAAATAATAAATATTACCCCCAAAAGCAATATAGAAATTCTTGGAATGAGAAGAACCTCGGTAGTTTTGGATCTAATCAATGGATGTGGTGGAATATCAATGGACATTGACGAGAAAAATTACATGATGATCTAATGCACCTGATGTGGGGCCTAAAAGAATATATTTCAAAATGTTTTGTTTAAAGTTCCCAACAAAAAACCACATGTCAAAATTTACATTTAGAGGAATAATTAAGAGATAATGTTTTTAGGAAATTAAATTATTATAAAGGTTTGTCTAATGTCTCATGGAAGAATATATTCCATATCTATATAACACTTATTAGTGTTCTGTTAGGTCAGGGAGGAATGCTGGAAGAAACTTTATCTATTTGTTGGAGGAGGAAACTATTATGAGGTATTTATCTATTGAATGGGAAAAAAATATATGTTATAAAAGTTATTATTTATTACAGAGTAAATATATAGTATTGAGATAAGATATAATATTATATAATCATTTTTGAGAGTCTTTTAGGGTCATCAAAACAACTAAAAGTTCTTCTCCTTTTTTATTTATATATTTGACTATACATGTCTCAGAATAATCTTAATGAATACATTGGAGTTTATTCATAACCTATTTTCCATATATTAATCTAATATGAATGTATTATTATGATTATTTTACATATTTTATGAATCCTTATTTTGTTTCATTTTTGAATGTATCGGGTTAATATGAGTTATATAACAAGATTGGAAGATCATAATCTCAAGTTTGAATCTATTAAACTAATTCATGGTACAGTAATATAAAAATTTTTGTATATAAAATAATTGAAATATTAAATATATTTTATTATGATCATAATCAATCATAGTGAGGGTAGTGTAGGGAGTGGCATTCGTACACATGTTATATAAAACCACACTAGTGGGAGATCAAAAACTCAATCTAAGAACCCGTGTTCGGAGTGATAGTAGAGAACCACTCCATGGAATTAAAAACACACTTCTCATTTTTTAAGTATTAGGAAACTTTATGGGGGAATGCATTATCCTTAGGTATGCTTCTAAATCATCATTATCCAATCATGTAAATGTATTTTTTGGTTGTTTCTCATGATTTATTCCAGAATTTGAGGTAAAAATTGATTTTAGTTGATTTCATCTTTCATGGAAATATTTTTTCCACTATAATAGATGTCAAATTCGCTGAATATTGACATTAGTTTTGGCCTCTATTGGTTTTTATTTTAATAAATCTTCACACATAAACACTTCCATAACTATTTTATTACTTTTCATATAACACTCAACTGATTAAACTAGATAATCCCCATGTAACCATATATATAAATGATCCCTTTATTGATTGAAATATTAAAATATTTCTTTATTCACATTATGGGGAATTTAATAGTGGCACTACTAATTCTCATCACAAAATAGTATTTATGTAATTAGGGAAATGGGGGTTTGACAATTGTTTTTAATGAAAAACCCCAGAAAATTATGAAAATAATTTATAATGATAAAAGTAATATAATTATAATTTCCAAAAAATATTTTATAACATAAATTATATAATTATTTAATCACTCTTTTTTATAGTTGTTATTGATATTTTTTTCCACCCAATTATACTAAAACATCATATTTTTTTAGTAATAAAATATGAACAAACTAAGATGATGTGATGAATAAGTGGTTATATGTGAAATGTTTTTTAATATCGAGAAAACTTTTATAATATAAAGTATATTAATAAATTTGAAAACTTATATATAATAATATATTCAAAAAGATCATGGGTGAAATTCTTAATAATTGTTCAGGAGAAATCCTAAAAATCACTAATGTCCCAGCTTGAGGGGAAGCCAAGTTGATGGAACTCAATCACGGAATATAAGATAAAAATACAATAATATTTTTATATACATGTGGAAAATGAAATATGAACCTGATAAATATGTGATCAATTTATATGTTATATCAAAAAATGGATGAAAATGGATAAATGTGCATAAACTTAATTTTAGACTAATTTTAAGGGGATAGTTTGGTGTTTTAGACTACTTTTTTTTGAAAGTTGAAAAAAAAATTGACAGATATGCATAAACCAAAATTCATTTATATCTTTGAGGGTATGGTTGGTTTCACCATTTTTGTTTTACATGGGAAATTAAGTGGGGTTTTATTTTATTTTTCTAATTTTATTGGCATAACTCTTCATTCCAGACACCAATTCTTATTCACATGACCCTTCTAGGTGGTTTCCAGTGGGATATTTCATGGAATATAAGACACCAAACTATCCCCTTATTCATTATTTGACATAAAACATATATTCCAATATAAGGTATCCATTGTCTAATGATTCTAAAAATATTACAGGCTCGAATTTTTAGAGAGGATGGAGGGCCAGGCTCATTGTACCATTTTTGGGGAAATGTTGCCTTCTTCAATACACTCTTATAGATTAAAGACATATTCATTATTGCTTTATTAAATCCAAAATAATAATCGGGTAACCCATATATTAATATTCAATTTCTAGAATGTTTTGGATTTTGAATCATCAGTATGAGTATGGGGTCCTTAATTGATAGAGACATTTTATGTATTGTGGTTCTCCAATGATGGAAAACATTATATACAGATTAATGATTTTCGTGTCATAAATTATCATGATACTGGTTTCAATACTCATAATGAAGATATCTAGAATTTATCATCATCATTTAAGACATGAGTTTTCTTATGTTTCGATAGGGCCTAGGAGAAGGGCTTCCATTGTATCCTTAGGAAAGGAATCAAAAACTGCATTGTTTGGTTCCACTTAATTTGAAACATCATACCTTTTAGGGTCATGGGATGTGGACACTTCTATATAGTTTAACATCATGTGTAAATGATTTATATGGAAAAGGGTCCAAAAATTATTCGTATTAAACTTACATCAAAATAGACCAGGGGACCTTGAAGGGATGTAACCTACCTTATTGGATATGACCCTATAGGGAATATTCCTTTGAGAATAATAGTCTTAGTTTGGCTTGTTTGGTTAGAAAATCATTGAGTATTTCTATGTATCCCATTTTTAAAATAATCAAATACTATGTAGTTCAGATGGGTTGTGGCTTACACATATGACGTAGGCCCAAGGTTGCTTCATTATGAATATATCCTTATAAAGGTTTGTATAGAAGTTAATATGGATCTTTAATATGATGGTAACATGGTTTTTGGGATTACACCAATTAGGAGGACAATTTTAGTGATAATGGTGGGGTCTTATATAATGTAAGGGGATATGGTGGCATTTGATTGTTATGATGGCATCATAATTAACATCCTCTAATCCCATGTGAGTCATGTTTATTATGAGAAACAAGAAGAATTATAATATCTAGAACCCCACAAAATATCCATCATTTTTTGGTGGATGAGGGTGAGGATTTGGAAGGTGGAGGAATCCCCTTAAACTGTGGCTAAGGTCTTACCCCAAGATGTATGTACTTAGAAGGCATTATTTTCCCTTCTACTTGTATATGAGGATGATAGTCATGGAATTGTAGTCAGAACGTTAGAGGATTATTACGCATTCTTGTCTCTTCTCTTATTTTCAAACCCTATTGATCAGGGCTTAGGTATCATTATAGATAAAACCCATTTCAATTAACATTTCATGTCTCATATTTTGTAGCCCATCCTGAGAATCCATTCATTATAGTCCCTAAAGTTGGGATCCTCATTACCATTGGAATTTGTAATTGTTAACATTGTGGTGATCTTACATATTGGGTAGGATAGATGGGGGACTTACATTAACATTGGAATTTATAACTTATATGGAACACTATATTACTTAAGGTTTTTGTCCCTAAATATTTTCATCCCCATGTTAAATGTGAGTTTCAAAAATCCCCCCCCCCCCACTCATGATTGGTTCAGATTCGAAGAGTGGGGTTTAAATCCTGAGGTATATAGAAGTATGGATGTGGATGAATCCTCCATTGATTAATTTACATATAATTTCATACATTTTTGTATTATTTGAATATGTCTACTTACTTATTTCATAAAATAGATATGGTAGATATGATTCCTTATATCCATCGCCTAGGTTCTTCATGCAGGTCATTCGCACTGTTCAACCGTGCTAGTTGATCACACATGTAATTATCACTGGTAAGAAATAGAAGTTGATCATATAGTTTACTTTTTGTGTATAAATATAGTCACATGTCTATTTTACTCCCCCCAAATGTTAAAAACCCTTTTTTCTTTCTGTGCTACCCTTCATCACAACCATCTCTCGTACTAATTTCCCCATACTCATCTCACATTCCCTCTGTATATACAAAAATATGACCTTGGATAGATACTTCCACCAAAAAACCTGATGAAGTTACATCTGCATGGTCTCTTGATTGAGGGACCAACATGAGGTAACTTTAGAGAGTAACCATTGCAAGTTCATACTGTTAAATTTAATCCTTTTAAAAGAAAATTCTAAATCAATGCCTTATATAAAATGAATGTCATGTTGTCTCCTTTATATATTTCCAATGTAAAATCAATGGATCTCTAATTGATATGTTTTTATTTTAGTTACGGTTATTCTCAATGTCATCGGGATAGAATATGATGGAATTGGTTATTTATATTTTATAATCATAAAAAAATTCTTAATGATGTACAAGCATGAGTAACCACTAAGAAATAATATTCCTCATAATGACCACATACTTCTAAAAGGTGCATTTATTCTGAATCCACATATCTATTTACAAAATTCTAGGTTCCAAGATTACACCAACTATCCCACTTCAAATATAACTTCCAATTTTCTATTCGACAATGAGGGAATAGTACCCTTTGTATGCATCATGCATCACAATTTACATGCCCCAAATCTAAATCCTCACACCATTTTTCAAAACCCCACTACTATCTATCAGTCTTTCATTATTCCAATATGGTTCATTCCAAATGATTGATCAAGGATTGGGACTTCCATTCTCGAGGGGGAGTCAAATCCAAATGGATGGGCATGTATTCATCATTCCATACTTTTGTATAATTTGGTACTAAAAAAACTAGTTCAAAATTATGAATATGTCTAGGTGTCCTAGACATATGTGTATAAGAATAAGGACATCATACATGAGCTCTTAATATAGTGGAAAAAACATAAAAACATTTCATCTAATATATGATGATGTTGACAATTTATTTATACATATAAAAGATCATGGGACCTCCTATTCTTGGAGAAATGTATGAAAAAATTATTTCACCAAAGGAAACAAGGGATGATAAGGAATGGAAACTATCATTATCCTATATGTTATTAAAGTTTTCCTAAAAGGTGATGAGAATAAAACCTCTCCCAATGTGATATTTTCATTCTAAGAGGTCGATGAAATCCTTTATGGGGAAACATTTAAAAGGTCCTTCTATGAAGCACCCAACAAGATCTCCTTCACTTGAGAAGCGGTGAATTCATTATTTATTTTGACCAACTATAAATAATGGATAATATATTGGTGGGGGTATATAGTCAAGTATGACATCTCTAGGAGAAATTGCATCATTGGCTAACTATAAATGTGGTTTATCACCAACCTAATATCGTTCCTTGAATCTAATGGTGGTGGGAGGCTAGGAACATTTGTGATATAGGAATAGTTAGTATACGTTAAGACCATAGGTTGGATACCCCTATTTTTGAATAAAACATTATCAGTTCATATTTTACATATACACAAGGAAGAACGTGTACTGAATTTTAGGGCTACATCAAGTGTTGTGGGGGATGATTGCATCACAATATAATTCATGTATCATGCTAAATGTGATAGAAGTCTATAATGTCCAATTTAATCCCTTCAATCATGTTTTTTATTGTATTGAACCCTTATCTATAAAATATAGATATTCTAAAGAAGATAAGTATGTAGTATGTGATTTAAATTTCTCCCCATAGAGTGATCCTCCTACCAAAAAATCATTGACTATGACAAGGATGATGATGACCTGAGGTCATACATGATCACGTTCAGAGGGAGTGTGTTGATAACCTATATTGATATCAAGGTCACATGCAATGCATATTCCCCATGATTATTTAATCATTATTTCTTGTTTTTGTAGCCACCAAATTTATCTCCCCACTGCAATTGTTCAATTTGAGAAACGACAAATGTTTGACCCAAAATTATGGATCCTCAATGATTTATAGGTTTCCCAAGCTTCAATTAACATACATACAACATCTGTATGTATTGGGTTAAATACTGGGAATACCAAAGCCTAGATATATTCCTACTGTAAATGGGTATTATACAAAAGGATACCCCAATTGGTATCCACAACAAATTTTTGATGGGTTCAAGAATTGTAAAAATTATAAACATAGGGGTGATGATATTGGAGCTCAAAAATATTCCAAAAAATCTAAGACACTGGACACATAGCAAGAAAGATATTACAAGTCCACATTTATTGAGCCAAGGTGGTCTAGTTTTCATCACTGGGAGGAGACATGAGATTCAGTCAACGAACATTCCTCTAGATTAAAGACTCCCAAAAGAAATTAAATTCAATATATATTGGGTATTACTTTCTTATGGTCACATTAACATTTGATTATGTGTGGACTAAGAGTTTTTGATTATTGAAATGTGTAACTCATGAAATTTTAGATTTATAGGTATTTATTCTTGCCAACATACATATCCTATAGATTCGAGATATTAGAACACCCTATTTTCTTTAAGAGAAAAAAAATATTTTCTGGGGTGGGATAATATGTTCAAGAGTTATTGATGATATTATATGTGGATAAATAATGAATGTCAACCATAAAGTGGGTAACATGTATTCTATATTGAGGTACTACTGAGGGAGTTTCTGATCAATCCAATTATGAATGATATAAATTCACCGAATCTATTACTATAATATTGTTCCACATCAAAATTGATCCTAAAATAATTTGTTTTAGTATAAGAACTACAATTATGATGGAACATTGACTTATAGTTGGTGGTGTCACTAGAACTAGACTCCCTAATTTGAAAATAATCTGGAACAATGATCAGTATTGATGGGTATATCGATGATTCTATGAATTTATCTCAAATATTAATATTAATAGAAGAGGATTTGGAGAGGCCACATATTCCATATCTTTAATATGTGTTTGAAAAGACATACATGGACCCCTCAATATCTTGGGTGATGAAACAGAGGAGGGAAACTATGTTGGTCTGGAATATGCACCAAAAAAGTCATCACAATTCCATTTAGTCCTATAAATAACCTAACATACCAATTTTACAATTATTTCCCATTGTATAACCTTCTTCATAGTCCTCCATCAATGGTTTTAGTGATGATACTTTACGATTTGTATTAGGCGCTCTAGATGAAGCATGAAATCTTTCTAACAGGCTTACACCCATGATAGGAGATGTATTAGGGGATCAAAATTCATTTATTCATATCATCACGATAGAAGAATAAAATCATTGTAATGTCTATTATATAAAATAAAAATTGTAAAATATTTACTAACAATCCATTTCAACAATATTTAAGCCCGATATCACATATTGGGGGACACAACAGTGACAACTGCTTAAATTATTATTTTCCTATAGAAGAATTTGATTAGTGTCTTGGGATTCTGAAGGAGGTAGTTCCTACTAATTTAATTATTGGTGAATTTGGATAAAAGGATTTTCTTTACAGGCCTGATGTCCCATGAGTTCCCATTATTGAGGCTTTTAGGGGCATTGAAGCATTAATTTTAGAAATGAGTAGACGTGACATGAATATTAATGATATTCATGCTCATAATAATATTATTTTCTCTTTAGAAGAGTTTTAGGAATTAAATTATGATTATGGTGGATATGAGTCTTTATTTTCACATGACCATACTTTATGCCTGATGTTTCAAATGTTAAAACATGATATGAGTTACTGTTTCTATGGAAAATATTATTAAGTCCATTGATATGTAGGGTACCATGATTCCTCACCCTTCTCAAATAGAGGAGATTCTATTCCACGGCCACTATGTCATGAAATATAAATATTATTATAGCCTAGGATATGAGTAACATAAAAATATTTTCTCTCGTATGGAGGTACGTGATCATACTGTAGAAGATTTAGATTTTGGGGATGCTTCTAATAGAGTAGTAAACCCACAATGGGTTACTATCAGTAAATTATATAATCGCATCCCTACAATTTATATCAATTATTTCCCAGTTTTAACAATTGGTTCCACCTGTTATCCTATTACATAAACTACAGTGGTCAAACCTGAGGTATAGGACTCCGTACTTATCCAGTCAATAGCTGAAGGAAATATTTGTACATTTAAAAGTGTATAAGAGGGTTACATGTTGAGTTCCTCAATCTCAGAATATATTTTTCACTCTTAAGGTGAGTATGAGTCAGACTCAATGATATGAGATACAATTTTATCCAAAAACCATTTAATATGGTAAGAAATTTTGATGTTAATCTATAAGATGTCTCTAAAATGTCCAAAATCACTACATCACTAAATCCAAACTATGTTATTCATTTTTTGGGGTCTAGTGGATTGTATCCATACGTTGTCTAATATATTGTATTGTTGATCAGCCAGCAATGGGAATAAGAGAAATGATCATTTTAGGTTGAGCAATAGCTTCTGGGCTAGTTTGATGATCTTAATGTTGTTGTATCCATTGAAGAGCTTATGAATGCCAATAATGTAAATGAGACTCAGTAATACATTTATACAAAATGACTGAAGATTGTTTTTCTTTAATAATAATTAATTTTGTTGAAGGAATACACTGTCAAAATTTATAAATCCTTAAAATATTCCTAGAACATGAAAGATATTTCATTACTATGGATGAGAAGAAATTTCTTCAAGATGAGGAATCCATCACCATAAAAATAACTGGATATCAAAAACTACAAATAAGGATCTACCAAAAAATTAAAATATCAAATCCTATATTGAGGGAGATATATAAAACATTGTGGAGGGACTCTAATAAGTGGAAGATCCTCTAAATATTGATATATGAATGGAACAGTTTTTCTCATGATCATGTGATTTATTCATCCAACATATAGAATAACCTTATATCAAAAAACACTCATTTATATGAACATTCATTAGTCCATACGTCTAAATAATAATTATAATAATAGAATAAATATCCCAATTTCTTTTTGAATAGTTGACATATCGATCATAACTTAATTATTTATGGGTCCATAATAATTTTTCTTTAGATTTTGTTCCCTTATTATTTTCTATTTATGGTCTTGAAGGGTAGAAAAATTCAGATAATTTTTTTGTACCAACTTCATTGACATAAAGTGTGGGAGTAAAAATCCCTAAAATAGTTTTTATAACATTAATATCCTAAAAAACCCATCAAATTTTATCAAATACCATATATAGGCCATGATTCTGTGATTTTTGGGTGGTGAGACCCATATATAGGGAATGAAAGTATACCATGTTTTAGAATGAGTTTCCCCTGTGGTAATTTCAACATAGTCTGAGAAAAATGGATTTACTCCGAAGGATGAATATTCGACTGTTTGATAAGACTCATTTTTGGGCATTCATTATATACAAAAAATATTAGTCCAATTATGCATAGTCAAATATAAGTGTCTATCAGAGTGCATTATCCTAAATATAAATATAAAAGGTGAAACCATGAATTATTTACTTTATTCAAGGGAATTATGTATGGATCATTATTGAAGGGGTATATAGTGAACTAATGGGGGAATTTTGTGATTGATAATATCATTTACTAGGTGGATACAATCTCATTTTGATTTTGAGTGGAAAACATAAGGATTCCCTTCCCTGGTCATGCTCAAGAGAGGGTGTAGGAAAGAATTTATAATATAGATGAACCAGGATGTTTAATTAGGGCATCACTAATGGGTGTGTTACTCTTAAGTCCATTAATCTAAGGCAAAATAGTCCTTGAATTTGATTACAACATGATTTGATCATGGATAAAATAGAATGATCACCTGATACCTGAATGTTCATTTTACCCATACTTAGAGAGATAAATAATAGGTGTTTAGGAGATAACCAGAAATTTTGATAGCATCCATCAATGATTTTCTTCTATGATCACAAAAATTATTGATTAAAATGGAGTTATCTAATAGTTTATTATAATGTGAATGAGACCAATAGTTTCTCAAATTTATTCTCACAAATATTTGACAAAATGGTATGTGGATAGTGAAAAAACTGTTTTTATAGAGCCCAACCTAATTTTTGGGGTATACCTATACATTGAGGGGGAGGTTTAAAATCATGAATCTAGGGAGATTTTTAATCCAGAGGATTGAGGTTGGAAAAGTGCATATGGAATAAACATTGATAATTTTCAGAAATCCAATTCTGTTATAACGTTTCTAAAGTGTACCCAGATCAAATTATTTATTGTTAATGTTGAATGTGCCTCTGGTGTATGGGACAATTTGGGGCACTCGTTATGAAGAGAAAATTTGAGGCATATTATGTATAGTGAAAAAGGTGTATGTTATAGTTATGCACTCTCTTAACTAATTGAATGATGGATTACTATGATGATATGATTCCTCTAGGACAAGGGGTATGATTAATAGAGGGTATGTGTTTAAGATTATAGGATTCATTTGAATGGAATTGTATATTTAGTTGGACGACCCCTACATAGATCTGTCTCACATAGAAGGATGGGTGACACTTTTGTTTTTATGATGTTTTCTTGAATGAGGGATCCCAAATTAAGATCTCCTACGATAATTGAGTTTATGTTCTGATGTAAAGGGACATATAATCCTTTTTTATATTGTGTATATGCCTATGTAAAATAACCACGAATAACTAGATATCTAATTCAATAAACAATCATTATATACATATTTCACAAGGATATATAGTACATGGTGTGGTATGAGACAACACTAGAGAATATGAACCTCTTTGGTGATGACCAAACTATTACATAACATTATATTATGAAACAAGGATACAATCCATTAAGTTTTTTTTATGGAATTAAGAAGTTTTCCTATAGTTTAATTTTAGACGATAAGGAATGTTTTCATTCCTTTGATGGTTGTGTGACTAAGAACATCTATTTCATGGTGATTCATTAAATAATGCTTTGACAATATTTGGGAATAAATAAGGAAGGTTGTATGACATTGAATCGTGGTATTTAGATCTAAGAAAAATGATATGGGAAATGTGTGCAAGGGATTATCATAGACCATGATAAAAAATTGGCTTCTATTCTAATGTTTTCAAGACTAAAAAATAATTACTTCATAAGGAAAATGGTGCCTCTATTATATGTTCCATTTTGGGCCACTCATTATGTAGAGCCAATTTGAAGTTTATTATGAGTTTTTAAAACAAATGTGTTCGTTCAATTTTAGCCCTTCCATTACTCATATAAAAAGACATTATCGATATATTAATTTACAAATGTATGAAGTGTTTTTTGAAAGGAGTACGCTTGAGTCTGAAGGGATATTTTAGGATGGAATTGACCCATAATATGTATTGTTTTTATCAAAATGGTCTGATTTTTTATTTTTATGTAATGATGGTAACATTTGAGGTAGGACATTGGATTATGAGACCATGGTGTCACTACATGTCATGTGGTAATATGTATCAAACCATACATATATATAGATTGAAAATTCCTAATGAATGTCAGATTTATATATAGTGAGGGGAATGTTTTTTATAGGCTTAATAATGGGGTGAGAACCTATACTCGACTCTCCCATACATATCTAGTTCATACATAAGAGAGTGAAGACATTTGTATATTATAGTTTAAAAAAGATATAGGACCCAAGAATATCTATGTATCACTATTTCATATGCTTTTTGGGGGGTGCTTCTACAGAACCGCAACATGGTTTTGTGTGTGATGTCTTCTATTGTTTCACCACATTCCCACTTTATAATGGTGTCCATCATTCATCACATTCAATTGCTATTTTTTCTCTTAGATCAAAACAAGATGATTGGATGTTGAATCCTCCTTCCATGGGATCCTCCATGGAATGCCTATCATTATGAGTCTCTATCATAGAGTTAAGTCATGTTTTAGGAACTCGTTCCTGGAAAAATATCTCTGTGAATGCAGTTTAATTACAATATTTATGTCTCAAAATTATTTGTATTTATTAAGGGAAGCTACCTTCGGTCAGGAGAGTAGTGAAATTTGGAATCTATGGCATGTTTAGGTGCTGGGAACATTCGTTTACTATATTATTCCTCTACGGATGGAATCTCCTGTCATGTATATCAGGTTTATAACTGAAGGAATGTCTTTTCAACCACGAAGTCACTAATTCCAGAGACATCTTCCTCTTAGAATTTTCATCTTGGGTGTTAGTCATGACTCCCTCCCCACAATGTGTACCCCTCCAGGGCTAGAAAAGTGAGAAGGGAGATAATGACCCCCGAGTCCCATCTCCAGAAGGCCCCAGGTTGGCGACTAGCACCCAGGGTATAGTAAATAAACAGATGGGAGGCATTACCCTCTATGAGAACACATCCAAAAGAGAGATATAAGGCAGACACCAACCAACTCCAACTAGGACAACAATATAAATGAAATCCCAATTACTCATATGTAATGTCATGAAAAACTACTAAAATTGAAAGGGGAAAACTACAAGTACCCAAAAGATTGTAAAAAACAAAGGAACCCATGAAGCCCAAACAGATCCGAGAACCCCAATCTGGTTGAAACCAACCGGATCTCCTTCCATCTCTATATGACCTGAAAACAATTTATATATACATTGGGTGATCATAACATTATACTCTGTAGGATCCTCCCAAGATCCTCTTCTGCTAAAGTAAATAAATCATGTTAAAGCACAATGAACAACATGTGAAAATAACTCATCTCCTAAATAGGTATACTATGTTCCCAGCCTCACCATGGATTCCATCACCATGTAACGCATACAATAGTATAAAATATAATAAAGAATATCAAGGGTACCCCACTACTACTTCCCCACTAGTTTGTCTCATTACCCCAAAGTCGCACGTCTTAAGAATCTCTCTCAAAAAAGGTTTGCCTGCAGACATCTGGGCGAATCACCACAATGTGTACCTCATACAACAAAACCACCAATTCCATGTAAGCAATGTAGCCAGGTAGTTTCTGGGAGCCACCGCATCTCACATAACGTGTAACATTCGTTGGTTATTATACCTCAAGCCATTATAGCCCATACACCAAGTAAGCATCTTCAAGCCATCACATCCTATAAACATTACACCTATAGTTCTCCATAGGAAACTATATCTAGAATATATGTGTGAATGACCAAAAGAGATTACATACCTCTACACACATATATTGACAAAACTAACCACTATGCCTAACATCACAAGTAACTTCCAAGAGAAGGGAGCGAGGCCAAAGAGCATAGTTATCCACCCATCCTCCCACCAGAATGTTGGGAAAAACACCCCCAAGGCTCAGAATCCCTGAGGTGTCAGTTTCCCTAATTGACTGGGTATAGTAGCATATAGATTCACACAAATTACAAAATATACAATAGATCACAACCACATTATGAGCATAACCTAGTCATATAGTCAACTGTAGCTAATGCCTCTCAGAATCTCGGCTGCCACTTCTAAGACTACATATCCTATAAGCACACAACCATTTGAAGAGCATTATTACACTACTTCTTTCCATTTTAATTCATTTCACTTTACGTTATTTAATTATTTATACATTAATAAACCTTCGATAATTTTTTCATTATATTTCCTTAACATAACACCCAAATTACAGTATTCCATCAACTTATAGCCTCATTATTGCACCCCAGCAAACTCCAACCCCATGGGTTCAAATTATTTATTCAATTATTTATTTACAGCATTACATTCCCATATTCCCAGGCATTCTAGAAAACAATTCTTTGTTACTTAAAAAAATGGGGATAAACACAGTGAGTGGATGAACTACCTATCAAGTATTTTCCTCCTATAGAAAGAGCGTAAAACCATCCTCCCTTGAAAAGCTAAACATAGAATGCACATGGAATACCTCGTGAATCTTCACCCCTTTAGGAAGAAGAGTAAGCAAGAAAAGCTTCCTTGTGTAGTGGGGAAAGTAAAGCAGATAAATAACCAATAATATTATGTAAGAATCCAAACATTCACATCCAACCAATTTCATCATCTCTAGTTTCCTCCTCGACACCCACATGCATAAACTGATGCATCTCACCACTCTAGGTGTCAACTGCTACCACAACCATTAGGCCTCCCTACCCTCACATATCACGATAGCCATCTAGGCTCACATCACAACACAATCATTAGGAAAACAAACACCATATCAATTGGGATCTTGGCCATTAAACAATCAAGAGGGTAAATCAGAACCATGCAAAGAATTATCTTTTATTAAAAAAAACTTCTTTAATCCAACTTGGATTAGCCGATTTATTATTCGTAGGTTCCAACTTCTGGAAATTTAAACAGTATGTGATCACAGATAATTAAACATTCTTACTACACCTATTTGATTAACATCAAATTATAACAAGAAGAACCAAATTCTTTTTCATGCCTCTTTATCTTTATCCAAACAATTATCTATTAATTATGGCTTTACGTTATTTTCCAATTTCTAACATGAATGAAAATCTAAAAAATAAAAACATAGATATCACACTATCTAGAAAATTAACAGGCTATAACATATGATCGATGTAAATTTATTTATCTGGTTCAAATATTTATTATGTCAATTCCATTGTGATCCAGTCGGATAAAAAATGCTATTTATATAGTTGCACATAAAAGAAAGATAGAATAAATAAATCCCCTACCTCAAATGGTTCTTGACGTTCATTATACGAGAATGATCCACACAACGAGATACGATCTCCTCCCCCTGTGAAAACTGTATCCACCCGAGGATGAAGAGACACCACGACACTGGTCAACAGCCCTGAAATGATCATTAGGAACACAGGGATAAAATTCCATAAAAGTGAAAGTAGATACAGAAGGAGATGAACCAAAAAGAATGATGATATATCATACCTTATATCGAAGATTGACCGATAGTGCTGGGTTGCATCAGAAATAGAGGGGAACAACTCCAGGGAGGAAAGATTGATCGCAAAAATCCTATGTGGAAGGAATGGATGGTTTGAGCATCTCACGCCCAAGAAAAAGGAGGTAGGATTATAAAGGAAGATATCTCATCCAATTAATTGTTTAACGGAGCAACTATTTAAGATACGCTGGATTTCCAATTTAAAGTGGATCACATTAAATCACATGGTTTGACCAAGAAAAAACTTCCTGAGCCCTAGGAAAAATTAATATTGGAGTTATGACCTTCGAATCAGCCTTAGAGTCATTAAAATTAGGCTTTAAACGCATTTTAAGACAAAGTTAATGTCAAAGGGGAGAACTATAGGAAGCTGGAAACACTGTTCAAGAACACAAAATTTGGAAAAGGAAAAACATTGTTCATGAACCTCATCGTTGAAACCTCACAATTGGAACCTCACCATTCTAGAAACATGGTTCATGAACCTCACCATTAAAGCCATACTGTTGGAACCTCACCATTGGAACCTCCCCATTCTAGAATAACTTTTCATGAACCTCGCCATTGAAACATCACCATTGGAACCTCACCATTTTGGAAACATAGTTCATGAACCTCACCATTGCAACCTAACCATTATGGAAACACTATTCAAGAACCTCATCGTTGGAACCTCAATATTCTGGAAACACAGTTCGTGAACCTCACCATTGAAACCTCATCGTTGTAACCTTACTGTTTTGGAAACAATATTCATAAACTCAAAATTTTTCATTGGAAAGAGGCTACCATTGGAACCTCACCATTCTAGAAACACTGTTCATGACCATGATGTTTGGAAATGGAATGTGGTTGTTGTTGAACATCACCATTGGCACTATTCACATAAGCCTACCGTTGCACTATTCACCTAAGGCTACCGTTGTACTGTTTCCTAAAGCTACTGTCGTACTGTTCACAGAACTAGAAATTTGGCCAAGTGTTGGGGATTAGTCACCTTGTCCTATCAGAACACCTCAGACACCATATTTTTACAAAGGAATAGACCATAGAGGTCTGTGATATTACATCATAAACCTCTCAAAACATTCCCATCCTGGAGAATCAAAACTATCCTAAAAGGAAAATGTAAAATAATCCCAAAAAACCACCCATCGAGATACCTCTCAAAACATTCCCATCCTGGAGAATCAAAACTATCCTAAAAGGAAAATGTAAAATAATCCCAAAAAACCACCCATCGAGATACCTCTCAAAAGAGATAAAACCACAAGAAGATACCAAAGACGTCCAAATCATAAACATGAAAGGTCTACAAGGACAAAGATAATATTGTTACATGAAGAGAGTTAAACATCAAGAAACTTTGGGTACTGAGCACATATCTATGACTAACATTCGCAGCTAATCTCCTTCATGCCACCATGTCACCACAAGACACAGTACAAGGGGATAGAACGCCCACGTAACACCTTCTCTTTGTGGTCATGGATCTCCACATGTCGCTCCTGAAAGGTCTCATCATCGTCAACATCAATATCTTCCTAACAGATGACATGAGAGACATAATGAAGATAACAACATAGCTGTGACATATGAAAAAATCATGTATCTGGCTCATCTGTGTGGGAAGTGCTACTCGATACGCCACAGCTCCAACACGAGCTAACATCTCGAAAGGCCCAACAATATGGGGAGAAAGATTACTCCCATGACCAAACTTCCACTGCCCACAATGGGGAGTCACCTTCAAAAACACATGATTCAAAACATCGAACTCTATGGGCCTCCCCTTTTGATCGGAATATGATTTTTGATGATCATGTGTTGTCTCCGTCCTCTCACGAGTCACTGGAACCATCTCTATTGTATTCTACAAAAGTTCCAATCTGAGAATTGATAACTCTACGACCCTAGTCTACCCTAACAAAGAATGGAAAGTCTGTCCATCCAAGGCTTCAAACATTGTCATACCGATTGTGGGGTGAAAACTATTGTTGTAGGAGAACCCCACCATGGGTAAGTGCCTCATCCATGAACCTCCAAAATCTAGTTACCAAAAGCATAACATGTCTTTAAGAGTCTGGATGGTCTGCTCTATCTAACCATCTATCAGGGGATGAAAAGAAGTGATAAGACATAACTAAGAACCAAAATCATGCTGGAGACCTCTCCACACCCTAGAGGTAAAATGAGAATCTCGATCGAAAATGATCATCCTTGGAACTCTAGGAAGTCTCACCACCTCCTCTAGATACTGCCTCAAAAAATCTTCCACAGATCATGACTCCTTGATTTCTATGAAGTGGGATAATTTTGTTAAATGACCCACTACCACCCAAATAGCGTCATGTCCTCCCTGAGATCAAGATAAACCAATAAGAAAGTCCACTGAGATAACCTACCACTTCTACAGAAGAACATCTACTGGAAGGAGAAGACCACCAGGAACACGGTGTTCAGACTTCACATTCTGGAAGACCAATCATCAAGACACAAACTCTGCAACTGCATTCTTCATCCCAGACCACCAAAAATGGATCATCAAGGCTCAGTAAAACTTTGTTAGGACATGATTACCTACTAGAGGAGAACAATGTAACTCTATGAGAACTATCTTATGCATCGTCAAAGGAAAAAATATCCATATATGATACAACACTCGATGGTGTTCATCTTTAGACCATCCATCAGGGGCCTCACTACAAACAATTCGGTCTCTCCATACCTCCACCTGAAGATCCCCCAATTGGGACTCTTCCACCTACTGCACTATAGATGACTGGACTGTCATCTGAAAAAGAAATCCTCTTCCCCATATTCTCCCATATCAAGATGTAATGCTGACAGTTCTTCCATTACTCCATAGGAATCACCATATCCACGCACTAAATCACTACGTGACTTCTGAATCAGAAAATCAGCTATAACATACCTCTTTCTAGGTGTATCAAATATTTTGAAATCACATTCTAGTAAAAAATCCATCCACTAACGTTGTCGTAAGTTTAATTCATGCTGGAATAAAACATACATCAAAACCTTATGATCGGTGATAACCACAAAGTGCTTGCCAATGTTGTAATATCTCCACAACATAAGAGCAAACACCATGGATACCAAATCAAGATCATAGGTGGCATTGTTATATTCATGGTGATGCAACTGCCAAGACCCATAAAAAAAACTAACCTATATTGAATCAGAACACAAACTAACCCCACATGTGCTGCCTCATAGAAAACATCAAACTGAAGTACTCCCACTACTGGAAGACAAAGAACTCGAGCACTTAATAACATATCCTATAGATACTCTAATGTTTTCTGAAACTGATCAATCAATATGAACTCCCAATCCTTCCTATTAAAAGTTTTCATAGGAGTCACAACTTGAGATAAAACATCTACGAACCACCTATAGTAGCCTGTGAGACCAAGGAAACATCACAACTCTGACACTATCTTGGGGTATTTCAAAGTCACAACTACTTTTATCTTCGATGGATCCACAGATACTCCCTATCGGGACACAAAATTCCATAAGAAAAGGACTTCTTAAGCACAAAACTCACACTTTGATAACTTCCCAAATAGCTGATGTTGACAAAGAACTCCCCAAATGGAGTGTGGATGCTCTAAATGCTCCTCCTTAGATGTGGAGTACACAAGGATGTCATCGATGAAAACCACCACGAACATGTCCAAGAACTCAGGCATCATAGTATTCATCAATCCCACGAACATAGCTGGAGAAATTTTCACACCAAATGAAATTACAATAAACTCATAATTTCAATTATGAAAATCGAAAGCAGTATTTAGGATATCCTCATCCTTCACAGGAATTTGATGATATCTGGACCGCTATTCGATCTTTGGTAACAAACTAGAACCCATCATTTTATCAAATAAATTATCAATATGCGGAAGATGTTATTGATTCTTCACTATCACATTGTTTAAGCGACGATAATCGAAAGACAACTATGAACTGTCATCTTCCTTCTGCATGAACAGAATTGGTGCACCCCACGGTGACACACTCGGCCGATCAAAACCACACTGTAACAGACCATCTAGATGTATATGTAGCTCTTGTAACTCATAATGGGCCATCCTATATGGAGACATAGAGATTTTATATTCTCTTAGTTATAGATCGATCCAATACGTGATCTATCATCGACGGGGTAATGCTACGACCTCTTTTGGAAAGAAATCAAGGTACTCTTCTACGATCCCAAGAAATGACAACTACTGAATTTATGAAGAAATCAGTATCAGTTCAGCCATCATGGATGATAAAGATGAATCATGCCTCTAACCCATCTAAGGGTCTCGATCTCCAACAAACACCATCGACTCTCCATCCGCACCGAAGAATACAAGCTGCCTCCTGAAACAGTCCACGATAGTCTTCACCAAATACCACCAATACATGACAAGGATGAAAGCATATGGCTGTATCTGTAAGAATAGGAAATCTCCCCAAGAGCGGTGTTTCTCCAGCACTAGATTACAGTCTCTACATACTTCAAAATTGTTAGCTCGACCTCCAATGGGTGTAGTCAATTCCAAGGGCACTCAAACCCTATCTACCTCAATTACCAAAGAATGTAAAAGGGTTGGTGATATGAAGGATTGTGTCACTCCTGAATCAAACAAGGTATACATCAAGGTAGAAAACAATAAAAGGGTACCTCGAATGACATCTCGCTCCCCTGGAGCTGTCAACGCTAAAGCATGAATCTAACCACAACCACCTCCACGACCTCTATGGCCCTAATGGCGACCACCACCATGGCCTGGCTCTGCACTCTAAGGACAAGGAGAGACCCGAGGTTGTCCTCTGCATGACCCATCTACCCTATGTTGATCCAAAGCCGGTGCAACTTGTAGCTTCTACCTCGGCTGGAACTGCCTAAACAGAGGAACCTAGAGCGGGGAACCTAGTGCAAGATGACTGCTCTGAAATGTCGGGCACTCTTTCTATTGATCACGTTGCCAACCACAAGAAAGATAAGTGCATGATCCCTTCGCATTGGCATGAGAGCCGCTGCCCCCGAAGAGATGAGATCTTGAGGGCTGGGACAGACCCTTGGTGGAACAGAAACTCTTCTGCCCTGATAACCGGGAAGCCCAAACCACAAATCTTCTTCATGATGAATCACGATAACTCCCCTACCGTAAAGATCTGATTCTATCCAAATTCTTCTCGATGACCTCTACCATCTCCAACACCTGAAGAAATGTCTTCATCATAAATGGGGTGACCTCTCGCTGGATCTCTGGATGTAAAGCCTCTTCAAAATGCCACGCTAATGCCCCCTCATCTAGAAAAATGCCTGACCCATATAGTAAAAGGTTCCTAAAAGGGATTCCAAACTCTCACACACTATAGCTCCCATGTCGAAGGGTAAGGAGATCCTAGCATCTGGACGTCTTTGCAGTCGAGGAAATAAACTCAACTCTGAACTTGTCTCGAAACTCCTCCATGATATCTATAACTCCTCATGTTTTCCAAGGAATAAGAACCACCACTTCCTTGCTGCTCCACGCAGCATCATCACAACCAAGGACACCCAGTGCTCCTTCCAAGCATGGATTGAACTGAAGCCTATCTCGACCTCCTCTAACCAGTCTTTCATCACTACATCTAAAATGGATCCATCATACCTCTACAGACACTGGTTCTAGAACTCTCATAGAGTCCTCCTATAAGTTTACTCGTTGTCAACCTCAATCCCACGGTGAAATACTGGCACAACCTAGTAGAAATCTTCTAGGAAAAGCTAAAAATGACGTTAACCTGGAGCCATACCTATAAAATTAAAAACAATAGAGCTACTAAACCTGTAATATAGAAGACTCAACATTAATTAATTAATTGTTTTCTTTTATTCATTTTAGGTTACCATATCCCAAGGTATACCCATTAAAACACAGGCATAAGTAAGAATGATGCATGATCCATTACTAGGTTTCTACCGTGTAACTAGTATTACCTCGTTTAGTATCCATTTTACTCATAATGGTCCGTACATCAGATCATAGGGTGCCCTAAACACCTATGTCTCAACTAGTCTCTAGTGTTTACATCACTTGTTAAACTTGACTAACACTATTTTCCTACCATCCCAAGCAACCTCAACTGTGCATATCTCCAAAATCCATCCTATCCCTCAACCAGACCTTTGAAACCACTCTATCTCAACCCCATCCCCACAAAGCGAACCCTTCCTAGGCCGGCAATCTGAGAAGGGAGATAATGACCTCGAGCCCCGCCTCCAGTAGGCCCCGGGTTGGAAACTTGCACTGAGGGTATATTAAACACACAGATGGGAGGCATTTCCCTCTAAGAGAACACATGAAAAAGAGAAAGATTAGGAAGAAACAAACTGACTCCAACTTAGAAAAAAAGATAAATGAAATCCCAAGTACACATATATAATGTCATGATAAACTACTACAACTAATCGGGGAAAACTATAAGTACCCAAAAGAAATTAAAAAACAAAAGCAACCATGAAGCCCAAACAGCTCATGCAACCACAAGCTAGTAGAAACATACCTGATCTCCAACCTTCTCCAAGTGACTGGAAAATAGTTTATATATACATAGGATGAGTATAACAGTATACTTAGTACGATCATTCCCATATCCTCTCGTGAAAATGTAAATAAAGCATGAAAAAGCACAGTGAACAATAAGTGAAACTAACTGATCAGCTAAATAGGAATACTATGTTCCCAAAATCGCCATGGATACTCTCATCATATAACGTATACAAGAGTATATAATATATTAAAATAATATCAAGGGTACCCTGCTACTACTTCCCCTATGGTTTTCTACTTTTCCCCAATGTCGCACGTCCTAAGAATCTCTCTCCAAAAGGATTTCTCGTAGACACCTGGGCGAAGCACCACAACATGCACCTCATGCAACAAAACCTCCATGTCCACATAAGAAATGTAACCAGGTAGTTTCATGGAGCCACCACAACTCTCATAACAAGTACCATGCATCGGGTATTATACCTCAATCCCTTACAGCCCATACACCGATTAAGGATCCTGATGTCATCACAGCCTATACACATTACAACTATACTAGTTCATATGAAACTATATCCAAAATATATGTGTGTGAATAACCACAAGCTAGTACAGCCCTCAACACACATATATGGGTAAAACTAACCATTATGCCTACAAGCACAAGTAACAACCAGGAGGAGAGAGTGAGGCCAAAGGGGGTAGTCAGCCATCCATCCTCCCACCAGAATGTTGGGGAAAATACCCCCCCCCCCTAGGGCTCAAAATCCCTAGGGTGTTAGTTTCCCTAACTGACAGGGTGGGGTATCATGTAGAAAACCAAAAAGAAAAGAATATACTATAGCTCACAACCACATTATGGGCATAACCTAGTCTTAGACACAACTATAGCCAACGCCTCTTGGACTCCTAGCTGGCACTTCTAAGACTAGGGATCCTATAAGCACACAACCATTTAAAGATATTTATTACATTACTTCATTCACTTTTTATCAGTTTCACTTTACGTTGATTAATTATTTAAGTAGTAATTAACCATCAATAATTTCCACATTGTATTTCATTAGCATCACACCCAACGTATATTGTTTCTTAAAATTAAAACCTCATTATTGTGCCCCATCAACTTCCATCTCCATTGGTTAACATCATTTATTCAATTATTTGTTTACAACATTACTTTCCCATATTACAATGCATTGTAGAAAATCATTCTATGCTAATAAACACAAGGGGGCTCAACAAGGTTAGTTGATGAACTACCCATCGATTCTTTGTTGCCTATATCAAGAGCATAGACCCATCCTCCATTGAGAAGCTAAACACAGAAATCATGTGGCATACCCCACGCGTTTTCACCCCTTTCCGAATAAGGTTATGCCCGACCAGCTGCCTTGAGATGTGGGGAAATTAAAGAAAATAAACAACCAATAAAAATCAGTAAAAATCCAAACAATCACATCCAACCCATTTCATCATCCCTGGTCTCATCCCCAACACCCACATGCATAAACTGATGCATCTCGACACTGTAGGCATCAACTGCTACCACAAACAGTTGGCCTACATACCCCCACATATCACAACATCCATCTAGTCTCACATCACAACACATGTATCAAGAATACAAAAATCATATCAATTGGAATCATTCCCTTTAAACAAGAAGGAGGGTAACTCAGAACCCAATAAAGAATTATCTATTATCAAACAACATGTTCTTTAATCCATCTTGGATTAACCGATTTATTATTCGTGGGTTCCAACTTCAGGAAACCTAAATAGTAATCAATCACATATAATTAAACATTCTTAATACACCAATTTTGTTAACAACAAATTACAACAAGAAGAACCATATTCATTTACATTCCTCTTTATCTTTATCAAAATAATTATCGATTAATTTCAACATTACGTTCTTTACCAATTTCCCTCAAGATGGAAAATCTAATCAAAACAAGAACATATATCACACTATCTAGAAAAATAAGAGGCAATATCATATGATTGATATCGATATATTTATTCAGTTCAAATATTTATTATGTCAATTCCATTGTGGCCCAGTGGGATAAAACATGCTAAATATACAATTGCACGTAATAGAAAAGATAAGCAACTAATTCCCTACCAGAAACGGTTCTTGAAGTTCTTTGTATGATAATGAGCCAAACAACGGGTTATGATCTCCTCCCTCCATGAAAACTGTATCCACCCAAGGATGTCGAGACACCACAACACCAGTCAATACCCAAGAAATTCCCATTAGGAACATGGAGGTAAAATTCCATAAAATGGAAAGGATAAATAAATGGAGATAAACTCAAATGAATGATGATACATCATACCATATATCGAAGATTCATTGATACTTCTTGGTTGAATCAAAAGCAAAGGGGAATGACTCCAAGGTGGAAAGCAAGATCGCACAACTCCTATGGAATGTAATGGAAGGATTGAGCATCTCACACCCAAGAACAAGGCTGAAGGATTAGGGAGAAGTTATCTCATCCCTTTAGAATATTTAACAGCGCATTGATTTAAGATATGCTGGATTTTTCATTAAATTATATCACGTTAAACCACATGGCTTGACCCAGTAAAAACATAATGAGAATTAGGAAAAATTTATATAAGAGTTATGGCCTTTGAATCAGCCTTACAGTCCTTAAAACAAGGCTTTAAATGCATTTTATGTCAAAAGAAATGTCAAAGGGGCGAACTGTATGATGATGGTAACTGTAAGGACCTAGCCCTTTAATTCCCAGAGCCGGTGCCCATGAGACACGATGTACCACAAATATTACATTACATTTACATTCATTACATCATGTCTCATGCTAAAGAGGATCGTGAGGTTCAGATCCTGGGAAAACCAGCTACATTCTGAAACTTCTTTGAAGACATGACTGATACCTGAAAAATTTTAATTTGAAACGTAGGGTGAGCATTGAAATGCTCAGAAAGGGGTTTTGAAAATACATAATAGGTATTTTGAAACCTTACTTAGAAAATACATTCACATACATCGAAATTATTCCTTTGAAGAAAAAATCATGACATTCAAAGGTCGCTAAATAGAATTAAAACATTTCATACACAAGTATTTGAACATTTAACTGAAAGCTAGTAAGCATGTTTGTATAAAAATGCATAAATAATTACTACTAAAGTAGGCATATAATGAAAGGTATGCAATTACTACTATGCATGAACATTATCAGAGTTTCACATAAACAATTTCACAACAACTTATACAAATGCACATTAAAAGATGATTAATGGAATGATAACATCTGCATTAAAATTCTGGAAAGGTTAACTGATCATGCATCATCATTGTCTCATCATATGTCATGTGCACTTTAATATCATACTCATTCTTAATGGTTCTATAACCAAGGATATTTCTCTAGTGGAAATAATCACATGGTTGGTCATATACTAAAACATAATAAGGAAACGTATAATGTCAGACTCATGTCTGAATATCAAGGCTGCATGCCATGACCTAAGTGTAAAAACACAATCTGACTATCTCGAGAACTATAGATGCATTAAAGAGATTACTTTTACCGGTCTCCAACCCAGAGGGCTTACTTTTACTAGTCCCTAACCTGTAGGGATTTCTATTAACTGGACCCCAACCCGGTAGTCCAATACATTCCTCATATGTCAACAAGGTCTGATATTCAAAGTGTCCCATACCACGTTGAATATTTAATTTTCAATGGATATTACCAAGATATACTCAAGTGTTTTTCTGAAAACATTTGTCATGCTTTGGAAAAAAACAACTAATTCCAAGACTGCTCGACTAAGTACAGGCCATGATGGATCCATGCCCAATCCCTTCCTGTCTACCACACTCGAGAGTCGGGTTTTTTTAAAATGTTTTTAAGCTAGCATTAAGTATGTATACATTTGCACTGGGTTTTCATATATTAAAACTTGTAAACAACATTTGAAACATAAGTAATTCATATACATATTCACACGTATATATATATATATACGTTTCACATAAGATAACACATAAAATGAAGGGGGATTAGGGTTTGGCACATGAAATGATGTCTTCTTAATTAAAGAACCTTATCCATAGAAATTATTTCTTACTAAAAATACATGTCATTCATTATGATGATAAAAGCGTCAATGTACATGAAATTTGATTCAAACATAGCTTGATTTATCAACAACATCCACTGCTTCTGGTAAAGGACCATATGGACTTGTTACTTTAAATAATTTTTATCCTAATATCATGAATTCAAAACATATGAAGTTAATATAATTAAAACTTTTTAAATTAATGTATGTTTGAAACATACATTTTAATTTATAAAACACCAAAATTAACATTTATTAAATACCCTTTATATACTAATTTAATTAAAAACCCCAATTATATTTTGATGACCATAATATTGAAATTAGGGTTTGGGAATTACACAAATACTTATATATATATACATATATTTAAATATACGCAAGGTGTATACTTTTAAAACCAAATAATTTCTTATATGTAATAAATACCTCAAAACATAATTAATCATTAATACTCCATGATTGAAAGTCAAACCATGTAAGGTATATAACTTGTGTGACCGAATGTATGTTCATATGTAAAAATTAGGGTTCTTCATATTAAATATAAATCCAAATGAACCCACATGACATTTCACATCTAAAACATTACCTAAGGCTTGGAAATCATCTTTTAGAAATTATAAAACGGATTTGAGTGGTGATACATAAATATGTATATATATATATATAGGTTTATGAAACAGAATTCCATTTAACCCAAACCTGGTTATCACATAAAATATTATTTATGGATGGATATTCAAGTCTTAAAAATCATAATTTTATTTGTATTGAATTACATATGTATATATAAGAATATAATTTCAAATACCTTGTTTAGAAAAGGGATTTGGCATGATGAATAGATTCAAAATAACCTTTATAAATATATAATTCCTGGTAAAGCATACCTAATCATTTTTGGAGACCTTTATATGGATTTGAGTTGGGTTATATGTTTATATAGTTTTATAACTGATTATACACATAGTATATATATATATATATTGGGTTTTTCTTAATGGTGACATTTCAACTTAAACCCTTATTTAGATTATACCCATATGATCCTTAAAAACTTTTCATTGTCCCAAATTGAAAATCCTTGAAAAATATTTGGGTTGGGAAAGATATATATATATATATAAGTGTTTACATAAAATACCCGAATATACCAACGGTATATAGAGGGTTTAACCTAAATGAAAACCTTCTAAACCAAACTTACACAAAACACTTGGGTACATATATCATGAACTACCACCTTGGAAACATTTAAAAGGGGAGGGTTTGAGGTGTAAATATATATATACTCATTTTAAAATTATATGTATATACAAATATACAAGTTACAAAACCAAACCAAGAGGAATAAAGTCCTTGTACCATTTAAGAAAAAGAAACTACCAAAACCATACACCTGGTTTAAAAGAGGAAGAGAATGAATTCAATACTGAATATATACATATATGTGTGTGTGTGTGTGTGCATATTATATAACTGATTGCATGTTTGGTTTTGAAACATAAAAAGGGAGGAAGTATCCCCTTACATGTGAACTCTTAATTAAAGTTGTGAAAAACATATACCTGATTATATACCAAGCATGTAAAATCAGTTTCAAAAAATGAAATATTCCCTTACATAAATAGAGGAGGAGGGTTTCGGCCTAGCAGAAGCTTGCTGGAGGAGCTTGGGAAGGCGTTGGAGGTCTAGGAGGAAGAGTGGGGGTTCGCTGAAATCTTAAGCAAGGAGCCAGGATGTCTTGTGATTGCTACGAATAGGTTTTTATGAACTATATATATAATGAATGAGGAAAGGATATGTGGCCACTTGCAATAAATGAAACACCGGGAAAGAGACTCTTTGTGGATACTTTATGAGAGTGGAGGGTCCGGTGGATGAAAGATGTAGAAAATGGTGATAAAAATGAGGTGAAGGATACTGTATCTGGGCACACCACGAAGAAGGTGATAGGAGGAGAAATCTCAAATGCAGATAAACTTTAAACAATCAGAAAGGAACTGAAATCATAGATTTGGTTTTTAATAATATGAAAAATAGTTTTTTGATAGATGAAAAAAAAAGCCACTGATAAGCGGATCTCATCAAGATTCAGATACACAAAAAATATTGAAACAGAACCTACCTAGACCTGGTAACTGAGAATAGGATGAAGAAAACACTCCTAGATCACATAGACTGAAGACCATAAACACTGGCATCGATCTCCCTCCTCGTCACACATGAAACCCAAACCGCAGCTCGGACCCTTGAATGGCCATGGATCCGGCTTTTCCTCATGACGCACACAACCTCAGACGCTCTGCCTCACTGCGTGGTCTTGCCGCACGGCCTCAGATCCCTTTTCCACGACTCTCCCCTGGTTACTCGACCTCAGAGGGAGCCTCCTATCACGCACAACTCTCCCTGCTTGAAACCCTTCGCACGGCCCGATCGCCCTCTTTGCTGCCACACACACGCGAACATCTGTCCACGGCCTGCACCTGGAGTGCGACACCCCCTCTAAATCACATTGTTTCTTGACGAAAACACGATTCGCTTCATGGTATTCTTCTTTTATTACTTCTTTTGTCCATTTATCCCCTCATTTATTGTTTTATATTTCATATTTTTGTCCGTTTGGCGCCTAATTCCCAATCCGGGATTCCCCCTTTTTTCCTTCCTTCTTTAATAATATATTATTATAATATTGTTACATTAATATCATTATTACTATTATACCATATTATATTACCGCTAATTTTCAAAGTCAAAGGTTTTATAAGACTAATATTCCATCATTTTATCATTACTTTTAATGAGGTAAAGATTATTATTTTATTATTATTAAACTCATATATACATTTCATGTTATATACATATACGTTATAAATTAAATTAATAATTGAAATTTTATTACCATAATAATTATCCAAATTTGTACCATATATTTGTGATTTGAAACTTTTAAAACTAATGATAATATGTTATGATTCAAATTGACCATAATTTTATTGAAAGTTCATATGTGCCCTTTTAATTTGTATCGAAATGTTAATTTACATTATATATATATATACATGTATATATAACATATTTTTGAACTCATATACTAGATCAAATAATAGACTGCATAATAGCGCAAAAATAACGTCATTAAAATATTTTTAAAATAACAATTTTCAACATTATATATAAAATTATAGTATTAGATTTATATAATTATACTTCAAATCTTGTTTAAATATGAATATATATATATATATGTATATATATCATATTTGAAAACGAGCGACAAATTAGTTGTGTTCATATAGTAGTATATTTGAAATAATTATTTCATTTAGAATAAATTATATTGGACTGAAATAGTTATTCTTAAATTATTCTTTAAAGAATGTGAGATAATATTTACTCTGACAACAGCACTGGTTAATATGATAATAATTATTATTACACATAAAAAGTTTGGGAAGTTACATTATTCCCCCCTTTGAAGAATTTCGTCCTCGCAATTCTAAAATATTTGTACACAAACCACAACATCACCAGACACGCAACACTCCTGAGGTCCCTGCACAAAACACTCTAGAAACTAACAACTAACAGGGAAAGAACATAGGGAAACTAAGTTGTACCTTTACAGATCCCACCACTGTGACTAGTTTGCTGATGTCCTTGACTCTATTCCCAGGGTGGTTCCCAGTTCCTCAATCTCTCTTTCCAAGATACACCTTGGGCCAGTGGAATTAAAATCCCGCATAAAACAGTTGGGCTTCTAGATAGAGGCATGAGCGATGTAATGCTCAATGATATCCAGATTAACTTTGTCCCTACAGATTCGTTGTACTACCTCAAAGTTGGGGGGTTTGATGTCAAAGAGTCTCCCATAAAGACTGAAACTCAATACATGAAAAAGATATACTGCACATAGATTGCCCTCCTCTACAGCTTCCTAGAAAACCTTTAAAGCCTGATAGTTTGTAGATAGGGTAAAAAATAGGAAAAGAACCTTATAATATTTCCCCCTATGCGTATTGTATGAAAGTTCTGCAGAATTTATACGATAGTAAACATATCTCGATCCTCGGAAGAGTCAAAGGATATTTGAGTTATTCGACACTTGGTAAAGGAGCTTATAGGATAGTCGGAGGTTCCCAAAGGGTTCATAGTCTTCCATACATGACTTAACAATTATAGTCTTGAGGATTTAAGTGGGAAAGGACAAAATACTTGTTAGTGATATTTCGTCTTCCATCTAAAAGTTATAATAAAACCACTTAGTAAGGTTCAGTCGTAGCTACATATTTATATTATCTGTTTTTTCTAGAATTTTCTGAACCTATCCTCTAATACCAACTATAAGAACCCAAACCCCAAATGCCCGGAGCTGGTGCAAATGAGACACGATGTTCCATAAATATTACATTACATTTACATTCATTACATCACGTATCATGCTACAGAGGATTGTGAGGTTCAGGTCCTGGGAAAACCAGCTGCATTCTGAAACTTCTTTGAAGACATGACTGATACCTGAAAATTTTTAATTTGAAATGTAGGGTGAGCATTGAAATACTAATTAAGGGGTTTTAAAAATACTTAATAGGGCTTTTGAAAAATCCCTTAGAAAATACTTTCACATACATCGAAATTATTCCTTTGACGAAAATATCATGACATTTCAAAGGTCACTATAAAACAATTAAAACATTTCCTATACAAGTATTTGAACATTTAACTGAAATCTTGTATGAATTTTTGTCTAAAAATTAATAAATACTTATCCGTAAAGTAGGAATATCATGCAAGGTATGGAAGTACTACTAAGCACGAAAATTATCAGATTTGAGCATAAACAATTTCACTACAACTTATACAAATGCACATTATGACATGATTAATGTAATGGTAACATCTACAATAAAATTCTGGAAGGGTAAACTAATCTTGCATCATCACTATCTCATCATATTTCATGTGAACTTTAATATCATACTCATAGGTAATGGTTCTATAACCAAGGATATTTCTCTAGTCGAAATAATCACTTGTTTGGTCATATACTAATACATAATAAAGAAACGTATAATGCCAAACTCATGTCTGAATGTTAAAGCCTCATGCCACGACCTAAGGGTAAAACCCCAATCTGAATGTCTCGAGAACTATCGATGCATAGAGGAGCTTAATTTTACCAGTCTCCAACCCGGAGGGCTTACTTTTACCAGTACATAACCTGGAGGGATTTCTTTTGACCGGACCCCAACCCGGCAGTCCAATACATTCCTCATATGTCAATAAGGTCTGATATGCAAAGTGTCCCATGCCACTTTTAATATTTAATTTTCAATGGATATTACCCAAATATACTCCAGAGTTTTTTTGAAAACATTTGGCAAACTTCTGAAAAACAAAATAACTAATTCTGAGATTGCTCGACTAAGTACATGCCATGATGGATCCACGTCGAATCCCTTCCTGTATACCACACTCAAGAGTTGGGTTTTCTAAAAACATTTTTAACCTTACATTAAATATGTAGACATTTACACTAGGTTTTCATATATTAAAACCAAATAATTAATCATTAATAATTCTTGATTGAAATCCAAACCATGTATGGTATATAACTTGTGTGATCAATTGTATGTTCATATGTAAAATTTAGGGTTTCGCATACTAAATCTAAATCTAAATGAACCCACATGACATTTTCCATCTAAAACATTACCTAAGGCTTGGAAATTATCTTTTCAAAATTATAAAATGGATTTGAGTAGTGATAAATAAATATGTATATATTTATATGTATATATTTATGTTTTAGAAACACAATTCCATTTAACCCAAACTTGGTTCGCACATAAAATATTATTTAAGGATTGTGATTCAAGTCATAGTAATCATAATTTGATTTGTATTGAATTAAATATGTATATATAAGTATATAATTTCATATACCAAGTTTAGAAAAGAGATTTGGCATGATGAACAAGGATAAGAGCTTGAGATGTGTGATAAGAAAAGGGTGTGAGGGGTGGTATTTATTGTGAAGGAGAGGTGTGTTTTCTCATTTTATATTCATTAGTATATTATTCTAGATCAATATGGTGAATAATTTGAATATAATACGTATATATATTAAAATAATTATGGATGGATCATGATTAAGGTGTTTATATCAGCCTTACATCCACAATAACTAAAACATTCATGTATTTTTTAATTTATCAAAATTTATAGTATATACTACACATAAAAATATCCAGTATTTCCAAAAAATACAAAAACAAATAAGACTAGTGATTTATTGAAGTTGAGAAAAAAAATGAAATCAATTTTATGAAAATTATTTTTAAATATTATTAAAAATATTTTAAATTAGTTTCATCATTTACTTGGAAAATACAAAATTAAAAATTAAAACTGATTTTACAACACATTGAAAATTAAATAAGGTCTCATAAAATTATCATAAAATAATAATAAGTAAAAATATTAATTTATGGATACATTTTTAATATAAATTTTGTTTTAAATTATTAAAATCATATTAAATTTTTAATTAAATATTTATGACTTAGAAAAAGGTGAAAACCTAATTAAAAATTTGTAAGAAATTTATTTACCTTGACTACGATATAATTATATCGTTTATTAATTTATAAGATGAATAATGTAAATTTAAGCTTTTTTTTTAGTTTTCTTTTCATTTGGTAGGTTTACTATTCATAAGGGTCATATTACTATTCATAAAAAATGTTACTATTTCAAGGGTATTATATCATTACCTTCTAGTAATACTTCTTATTTATTTAATTAATTGTTTATAATGTATTTATTATTTTCTCTAAGTGATTTTATTTTATTTATACTATATGAAATTACAATAAAAAGTGAAAAATAAATGTTTGATTTGTTACACTAGAGGTCCTAATGTAGAAGCATTGGTGGTCAGCTAGTTTACTTACTAGCTATAATCTTCACCTTCAGTGATTGGAGTGATGACTCTTTGATGTGCCACATGAATAAAAAAGTCATCATGGTTACGCTCTTCAAGATAATCAGATAAACATTTCGGGGTGTTGGATCGACCATTCTGCGACTAAGGGACATGAGTCACTTACAACTAAGACAAGAACTTGTGTATTATCTAGATATTGTTCTCTAGTTGAGGCATGACCTCTAGATTTTTAGTGAATTAATCACCAATAATTTGAATGATTAAAATCTCAAAGTTTCCCTTCACATGAAAGTGTGGGACATTAATCTGGTGGGCCAAATCATGATTAGTAATGAGGGCCTGATACTCTTCCCTATTTTTGGTGCAAACATCTAACAGAATGAACAAGTATGACAGGACAAAATGAATTGGGATGATAAATATAATCACCAATCATACTCTGTTGAAATTTGGATCATTCCCTCTTCTATCGATTAGACACTTAGAATCACTTCTAATGTGTATCTTCCATCAAGGAAAAGCCTAATCCCTTTAAATGATGGTATCATCTAGGAAATTGAGATTTAGAGGCTATTATTCAGGGTTTTTATGGGTGGTCATACATTCGGCCAATGCCTAATCCTTGAATCATTTTTGTGCGATGAACATGATGTCAAACTATGGAAGGATCGTATCCCAGTTTTCCCACCATCGTATCATCATCGAGTGATTTGGAATATACATCATCATTTCTACTCGAAACCACTATTACATATCCTAATGCAGAATGTAATTTCATGACTTCTACTCTGTGAAAACTAACGCCATGTAGTTATTCTTATAAGGGGAGTATATGGCCTCTATGTGGAGGAGAATGCAACTGAGATTTTATTAACTATTTTTTATTCCTCATTGCTCTTTCGGGAAAGAAGGGTGCTAATGGACCATTCTAGAGTGGTCACATAGAGGACCAAAATCTTCCCTAATATAGGTGGAATCAAGATCGGTAGATATAGTAGATGCTTCCAGATTTCCTTAAAGGAAATCTATAACACCTCATCCCAATGGTAGATAATAACATTATTCAAAATCCTAGTAAAGGAATTACACCCACAGTCTATGTTTGAACGAACCAGAGTGTGAAGAAAAGTGGAATTGAAGACCTAAATGGTCCAATAAATTACTAAGAAGACTAATATACTTCACAATCATAATATTCTATATGTTTATCTCAATACTTCAGTATCTGAATATTGATCTGAGAAACATGATAGTGGTAACCCTGAAAGATCACTTTAAGGGGTTCATCTTCAAATTTCTGTATAGACTGAATCTGAAATATTTCTCGAGGTCATTCATATGGACTTGATACCTATATGATTTGTTCACTAAGTCACCCACATAACATTCCACTAAAGTTCCAATAATCAGTTTGAATATGTGGTTCATGGATCACTGATAAGTGCATCTTACATTCATCAGGATGATGAGAATAACCTAGTAGAAACATTTCCCTTATGGTGATCTGAACAAATTATAGTACGCATCCTCTAGACCATCTGAATCTAGTCATATCCTGAGTGTCAATACATGTAGGGGAGATCCTCATACCCAATTGTGGCATCGATCAGTATCTCCATCACCAAAAGTGGAAAACCATCCTTCAATAAATGGTGATTGAGATCCTTGAAGTGCGTGTAGAATCTGATCTTCTTGTTTGTATTACTAGTGATAATGATGTTGGAATGAAAAATAGGGTAATTAACATCCACATAACTTTTTTCCTAATAATATAATCAAATTCAACCGTGGACATGGAACTATGGTAATGATGATTTTTTCTAGGTGGATGCTTTAATCTGTGGTGACATACTGGGAGACCAAGATGGTGGATAGAAACATGAGGGTGTAGTCCTAGAATCTCATCATAGATATAGGTTAAGACATCACAATTATAGTTCAGGAAATCAACATACATATACTTATCTTCAAGGGAAAAAGTTGTAGTGATCATCATTAGATTGTTTCTCCTCAGTATCAAGGTTCAACTGAATCCACACATCGATGGTGGCATAGACACCCTCGTCAAATATGGGAGGAGAATATTCCAAATCATCTTCACTATTTGAGGTTGGAAAATAAATGGTAGGAAGTTCATCTAGACCATCTAATTCTATAAGATGAATAGTTCTTACTTGGGTGAATACAGAATCTCTTAGAAGTTACTCATGATCAGTTCGAACCATGGAGATCTGGAATTTTAATCCAATACCATTAGGACTTTGACCACGAGGTCCATTCTTGGTATAAAAGAAATAGCTTAGGGATAGTTTATGGAGGCTCAACTATGATCTTTGGAATAGATGAGAATGTCATGAAATGGTTGCCACACGGAAATCATATTTATACATTACATGGGTGGGGGATTCTTTTACCTCACATTCCTATCCTGTGTTGGAGTATGAGGTAATCATCTGACATTCCTACAATTTAAGGAAATGCAATCCTTTCACTACTAGAAATATAGTCTATATGAACAGGTTTTTACCATGAAAGTATGTCCTAAAACCATTTCTATATGAAATATCCACTGTTTTGAAAACTGCGGATCCAATTATAATGGAAATAGGGCCATGACTATAGCCATGGATGAACACCATGGCTGTAATCAGATAGACACTGTTTCCATCTTGGAAGCACGCCTATAGCCACAGTTTGCAACATTGGATATAGGTAATTTAATTATAATCTATATCCTTTATTTTAAACAATCCATATGGACATAATTATTTGGTTTAAATCTTGTCACATTTTTAAACCATGGATACTAGGAATTCTATTGAAATCTATTCCCACAATTGGAAACAATGGTACTTGGCTAATATCCATGGTTCAAACAATGAAAACAGGGTTTTTCATGGTTTTTAACCACAACTTTAACCCTTATGTTCTATAAAAAAATTAGCAGCTCTACTACCATGGTTTACAACTGGGTGTATATACTAGTTTCCAAAAAAATATTAGTATGTGAACAACATCCTTCTATAACCTGTACCATGAACTCCACCAAACACATAGATAAATATAATATATGACTAAAAAAGTAGAGTAAAACACCTAACCAATAATAGATAATTTTAATATCTTTTAGTGAACCTGAGGTTTGAAGGCTTGTTAAGAATGTTATTAAGTCCTGAGAGCATATAAATATGTGTTGGAGTAATAAAAATAGAATTTTAGGAATTTATAACACAAGAAAAGGAGTATGTTGAACTATTCTTTTATACAACATTATTAATTTTTTATTAGAAGTAAAAATAGAAATATACAACACATTTATGGGATTTAATTCAAATGTGTTATTTTGAATATGTGTACGTAATACATTTGAATTTCAACACCATTCCACGCAATAGGGAATGATTATATGGTGGTAGAATAACATGGATTAGTTTTTCATTGAATTAATATATATGAATAATGAGGATTAAAGACATGAAAAATTTGGAATCCATGGATGAAGTTGATGTTATTGAATTAAAGAATTGATTAGGGATAAAAATTCTATGTATATGTAATTTGTAGTATGAAATTTAAAAAATGAAAATTTCTTCAATTTAATTATAATATTTGAGAATGAAATTTAAATAGAATATTTAATGAGTAGAAAATGGTGGTGGATTCCATAATAGATTTTCATAATCACTATTTCAAAATATGAATGGTCACAGATGGTGTTTATATTATATTGTGGGAAAATAAATTATTAGGTAAATATTGATTGTATAGTGTCCTTACATGGTATTGGATATAGATAATTGGAGATATAAACATGACTTTTATATAGGAGAATTTGTCTAGGTGTTGGGTATTCTGAAAGAATTTTTTTATGGAAATGAATTATGGAATAATTATCCCTACGTCATGTCATGGAGTGATGGTAAAGGGGTTATTATGAATTAATATCCCTGAAATTTTTAATGGTATTGTGTTAATTATATATGGTACACTCTATATTAGTAATGAGTACTCCATGGGGAAGGAACGTCAGAAGTATCACATGTTTAAATTTATTATCATTCAAGAGGAAGTCTCGAGATTCATATGATTAATTTAGACTCATAATCAAAAGGGGAGTATACGAATTAATTTACCATACATAATAAATGATGATTTATAATATGTATTTAGGGGATAATGGTTATTATCTAATGAAATAATATATAAAAAATATTAAAATTAGAGGATAAATGATTTTTAAAAATATCAAGAGAGAAATTCTGAATAGTGGAGTTCCACACATTACCTAAAAAGTTAATAGAATGTAATCCATGAGGTATTACTGCTATATGTCCATATATTTAAATATTGGTTGAAGGTGAAGTAGAATTTATACCCCCATATTAGTGTAAACTATTTCTTTTTTCATAAATATCAAGAAAATAACACTCATGGACATAATGAGCTATTTGAATGGTTCAGAGTAGAGAGTTCATTATTTATCTAGTTGTTGTACACATGGAGTCATGTTGGGAAATTCTAAATTAAATTGATGAAGATATTCTCCTATTGTCTTTATGAGTATGATTATTTGTTTAATTTCACTTGTATTATCATAATTATAGAGAGCCAAGAAAATTGATATTCGCCTCTTTTACTACTTTAACACTTCTTATTAGTTATGAGATATTTTTTCTACTAATCATTAAAAAGATCATTACTGACTATTAATTTAAAAATTATTATTATAGGGAAATATCTTCCCTTTAATTTACATTTAGTTTTGATATTTTATGCACTGGAATTGAATATTTATCATTTTTTATGGCTTTCATTCAGTTCTTCTATAGTTACATCACACTCCTACTATTGTATTCATGGGAAAATAAAAAATATTATGGCGTAAAAATTAATGAAATAATTTCATGTTATCAAGTATAAACCAGGATACTGTGATTCAAAACCCTTCCATGTCTGAACATTATTGGTTGAGTATAATTTTTTTTAGAAAGATAACATATATTAAAATTCGGTAATGGAAGATAAACTAGTTTATCCTATTTATAAAATTGTATGGAGTCTTTGTTACATTATTTATCTGTCTATGAAATGGACAAGAAATATGTATTTCTAATATAAATGGTTTAACTAATCCATATACTATATAGGATTTATAATAAAAATATTTCTCTATTGAGTCTTTTTAGTATAAAGGAATCATTATAACAAAAAAAGTCTATATAATTTATTGACTAACATGGATCATTGGTTACACGACTAGTTTATCTATGTTATAAACTAACTATGAAACCCAATAGTATATTGATCTAGCCAATAAATTTAATTGGATAAATATATAGGTGATGTATCACAGAAAATCACCCAAAGCATATATATTATGTCCTGTTAGTTTTCTATTTATTTCCATGTCTGTGAATTACCATCAGAATACCAATAGCATATAAAAATAATTTTGTACAAAAACAAGAAAAATAAAGTATTAAAAATAACATATTTCATATAGAACCCAATCCTAGTACCCTACTAGTATCAAGAATATCTGTCACACTTGTATCCTGACTAATATATAGCTAGTACATGTCATCTGATCATAGCGTAAATTAATATTAATAATGTAATTTATCACATACTAATCCACATAAGATAACTCTTTGATACAATTCTATCATATATAATCCATAATAATTTGAATGAAGATTCTATCCCATTTAAGACATAGGAATACATCACACCTTGTTCCATAAGATCTATTTAAATTTCACACCTTTTAAAACAAACTCATTTCCATCTCATCATTGTTTTGTATAAATACAATAGAACATACCTATTTTTATCTCAAGAGAACTACCGATGTTGTGCTATAGATATCATAAATTCATTACTGCTTCTGTAGTGGTAACAACCTGAAGTTATATTCTCAAAACAAGCAAATTCACCTATGAATGTTACAAATCCCACTATGAATCCAACACCTCATCCCAACCATAGGATAATTACCAACCCATTCCCACTATAAAAATAAAGGATTCCCATCACTATTAGTGCTTAACGGTCATTGTAACATTTTCAATTGTGATACCATCTATTAGTAATCTCAACAGTTCAAATGAAAATATTTATTCTAGAAGGAAATTTAATTTCATGGAATTATAGAATAGATGGTGAATATAAACAATAGTTAATTTTATTTCTCAATCAATTAAAACCACTTTAAAATATATTCCTTGATCATATTAACATTTAACCTTCAACCATGTATGGGAAAATAAAATAGAAATGATGATTTTTATTTAATAAATTCAATGAAAATTATTTACCTAAGTACTAAACATTGAATTCTTCCTAGTAAGGCACTTGATTTAATTAATTAGACTATATAGTGATGTTACTGAAGAAGGATTGTAGATTTCATGGATAGTTTTTTGTGATTGATGAAAGAAAAATATGATCTTATTTAAGTTCTAGATTATCTTGAGAATACTTTATTCATGTTTTCTCAATATGAGGATACTATAATCTCTAAAGTGAAGAATATTTCATTTTCCACTATTGAGTTTGTAGAAATATTTTACTGACCACATGAAAGGAGATTCATGTTTATCCCTAAGGTAGTGAATGATGAGTTTATTATTTTATAATTTTCCATATTTAATCATTTTGGAGCCCACACAATCTTAAAGATTCATGTAAAGGACCCACAACTATTATAGAATTTCTTTATTATGTAATTTTTTTTGGGATATCTAAATGGGTAGGTGACTTTGAAAAACTATTCATTGAAGATATCTATTTCTCTTTTTTTCAATAAAATTTTATAAATTAAACCTCAAATGATATAATTTCAGATACATGTATCATTAGTCACATAGATCATTAATAATAAATTTATATCCATATGGTTGGGTGTAAATCCATATGTTTGAGATGGTAATTGTAGATGAAAATAATCTAATAAAATGTCTTCATAGTTTCATTTAATGTTTTTGATAAACATTGGAGATTAATATTTTTATTAAATTATTTCTTGAAAAAGCATGTGTTTATTAGAAATAAATGAGAGGAGAAAAAAATATAATTAAATCCTTATAGGTTCTCAGTGGAAGAATAAATGAAAGTATTCTTCAGTCCTTGCAATACATGTAGTGGATGTAGTAGAGAGAAATGCAACACTTTTTGATGATGTCAGATACTATGGCGTTAAAGAATCTTCTCATAAGGAGAATCCTACTAACAAATTTGTCATTTGGGATCCTTTAGGTCTAGATGATGATGTTTGGAGGATAGAAGGGGACGGATAATGTATGTCCAATCTCATTGGGGGATGATTAATGAGTTTATTTATGACGTTATAAATTAATAGTATGAGGTTCAAGAATGATGATTTTTGTATGTGCATAGGTAATGCCACCACACATAAGGGTGGGTTCAGGCTCTAATACCAACTGTGATACTGTTTTTCTACTGATAGAACAGACAACCCCCCTTAGAATTTTCATCGGGTCCTATCTTGACAGGTACCACCAGAATCCCTACAAACACGTGGTCCCCATACTGGGGCCCAACTACATTCCCGCATAGTTCATCTAACTAATGACTATCCTGACAGACCAACACATCTTCTTTCTAGTGTGCTTTTTCTTCACTCGCACACACCCTAGGAAACATCACACAACTTCACTTATCTTGATCACTAATTCAGGCCCAGAACGATTAACTGTAGAGTTTTTATCAGGTAGGCTCTCGAGATGGAAGGTCCACCATGTTGACATGAGTCATATCATTTATTCATTTAACCCTTTGTCTTTCTTGTGTGTTACACTATTAGTTAACAACAAATATTCATCTTGATATATACATCCCAATATAAAATAGCATTATCATTACTAAAATCATTTTGTTAAAATTATATCCAACTTTATTCGATACATATTTTAGTAAGTGGTATCATGAATCATCAGATAAAAAACCATAACATGAATGATTTTACCACATCACGACTTAAAATTTGGTTCATATTTACAAAAATATAAAACAATCATGTATTAATCATAGGTTTTATTTAAATCATTTAATATCATTTTTAAAATATTGTAACTCTTATCGATATGATCTTCATATGAAAACCCTCAATCATTAGGAAAAATCGAGTATAGAAATTTATTATAATTCTATGTCACGACGTATAATAGGACATGCATTTTTAGAATTTAAAAAAATTATAATTCAAAAATAAATAATTGTTGAAACATGTATCGAATAGAAAAAATATAATCTCTACATAAGAAATAATGTTTTATATAGTGATCACAATCAAACCCATTCCTTCAAATGAATTATTTTACCATAGGATATATCTACATATATAGTTCTAATACATTTATAATAGGTTTTGAAGGATTTGATTAAAATATAAATATAAAATTTTTAGGTATTTTATAAAAGCTCATATGTTCCCAATTCCCAAAAATGGATTAACCAGTTTTAATAAATAGTACACATATCATTAATCTATGTAGATCAGTACATCCCATGTCACTCAACTAAGATGTGTTTAGTCCATTTGTGAGAAATTGTTAATTATCATGGATGATATTCTATTTTCAAAATATTTGTTCATTTTAAATGGAATAAGGCGTCTTATATCATTAAATAAAGAAATTTTTATATGAAAAAATGTGAAAGAGAAAGGAAAATATTGAATCACAAAGGATATTTGATGTACAAGTGAATTTTTTTGATCAATGAGAGTTAGTAATTACAATGATTTATTTTTTTAGTGATGAGATTTAAAAAAACTATAATTATAGTTTTGGTATTAACATTATCATTAAGAAACTCTTGCAACTTTTGTATATGGAATAAAAGAAGTAGTACTTATAAAAATTGTATTATCTTATTGGGTTTTGAAATTATTAATTATAAGGATTACATATCTACAATGATATGATCATATATGTATTTAAAAAGAGGTTAGTAGAATATGAGGATCTTATCATAGTATTTATATGGAGTATAAAATTCAATCTATTTATGTTTCCTATGTTGAACTATGAGAGACCATCATGTTTATAGGAGCGTGAGGATATCGAATGGGCGGAGGCCATAGGGCATGATCACTTGATAGTTTATGAGGGTTTTTCAAGCAATAAGTATGAGAAGCTATATGTGAACTACCTATTTGATAGCATGAATGAATTCAATGATTTTGGGTGTTGGGTGGGTTTGTATCCTATATTTTGTTCTTCTATGATTCATTTATAATTGATTTAATAATATGGGTAACTTTTTATCGAACATTGTAGTTCTTTTTTTAAATTAGAAGATTTTATTCCGCAATGTTTGTGTTAAATTTTCTTATTGGTCTTGTAGTCTCATTAATTAATATAGAATATATAACACATATTTGGAATAACCTTTATCCTACATTAGTAGGAACATATAATTCCAAAAAAACCTTAAAATAGTACACAGCACTATGTCAAATTCCCAAAAACACTAAAACTGTACAATCCAAGAATAAAATTTAAATTTAAAATGATCTTTAATATGAGTATCACAAGATACCTCATGAAACTCATCATATCCATTAGAAAAACCAACATCATTATTACCTCCTCTCAATCCACAAACATCATTACTAACATCCACACTACCATATGCAGCTAAATCAGTGGAAGATGCATAAGTATCCTCATAAACCAAAAAACAAATAAATGAAAAATATTTAATTAATGAAAACATAAAAATGTGTACTATTTATGTTCCATTATTCACATTAGTGTAAAAAAATACCATAAACATAAGCAGATGCTATAGTGAGGAAACCAAGAAGTAAAAGACACTTTCAAGTTTCCATAAGGTCACGATATGAATCATCCTCAGCCTATCATAGTGCAATGTAGTAGATCATGTGAGGGTAGAAGATTATGGGTGGGTGTGATGATAAGAGCTATCTAATGTAATAATATCCCCATGGTATAATAATATGAGAGTAATAACACAATTATGGGGGGAATTGTGGGGATGAATTTTTGTGTAGCAGAAGTGATCTATATGAAGGTTAAAGAACCCCAAATTTTTATAGTTTTTATTAAAGAATGTATTTAAATTTACATATAGACAGGGTTATAAACTAAATAGTTTCTCTAATGTTCCATATTTATATGGATATATAAAATTTTGGCTCTTGGTCCACGGTTATAGAATGATTTTCCTGTAGTATATCATCTTAGAGATGAAAAAACAACTCCCTTGATCAGAATTGTGGGTTAAAATTGATCAATTTGGAGGATAAAAGCATCATCCAAGTCATTTAAATGGATGGTTATTATAGTTGGGCACTAACCATAATTAGTTTTAACTTTATAACCTACCGTCTTATAATAGAATATATACCGGTAGTGGGCTTCCAAATAGGCCAAGGAAGATACACCACCCTGAAGCACACCTACTTAACCATTGAGTGAGTACATGAGGAACATGTGATATGATGACATGACTGTTTCATGAATATGAAGCTAGGGCTACACGGTAGTATGCAATAAGAAGTATCTTATGAGTCAACCATGAATTGAGAAATTTCTATCACGCCTCCAAATTGGGTCCTCAAACAAATCCAATCACATGGTTTATGCTTGGTCCTATCATTTCCCTAAATATATTGATCAGAGGGAGTCATATCTGATTTAGTCAATCCTAACAGACTAAGCATTTTAGTCGGGATGAGATTAATTCAAGAACCTTTGACGACTGTTTAGTGATGAATATCCATGCCATTGAATTAGTAGGTGATGTATAGTGGAAAAATTAACCCCTCCATGATATTTTCTTCATCTTATATGCAAAATGGGATGGTAGATTTCCATTCCAATTTTTTGACCTTCCCTATATAGTAGAAATATACAGCAGGTACTTCTACTTGGAATTGGATGGGGATCTTGAAGGCATTTCGATGTGCCTCATACATTTTTTTATAGTAAAATGGCATGAGAATCAAGATCCATGCAGTTATGATAGCGAGGTACTTTAGAACATCATACATTCTACCCAAATGTATGCTCATACCTACTGTGGATTTCCCTTTTCTTGAGGGAATTATGGGTACTGCATTCTATACCTTTGGTTTCTTGATAGTGTTGGACATATCTTTATTCCAAAAAAATTTCACACCCCAGACAAATATTAGCAGACTATTGGTAACATGTTTATTGGATTTAAAAAGATGTGGCTAATAACAGTGTAGTCGTGGCTATTACAAACAGCTTTTCAACACAATCATCTATGGTTGAACATCTAATATGGCTGGTTTGGAGGATTATTCTTGAAAAGATCTATATAAATCCAATTATCTAGACTCAGTAGCATGCATGGGTAAGTTTGAGGGATTCAAATTAGAATTCCAGATATTTTAATGTGCTTGGCCACCACATTGAAAGTGTTATATGTACTTACTATGGCAGTTTCCAGAGTATTCTGCATCATCCAATAGCATGAACTGGTCAATCAACCTGATGACATTCACAGAGGAATACTACTAGTCATCATCTGAGAAGTCATCTGATACATTTTAGACAATAGGAATGATTCCAAAATATGGAGGCATTGAATCATCGAGATTCTTATATGGATTATTTTCTAAAGGGTGGATTTGGTTTCCCTTACCCCCTGAATTCCCACACTTCATAGATTTATAAGGCTGAAATGCATACATTAATGCAATTGTTATAGTAGGCGGGGAAACAACCAGAGGTTCCTGCCTATATAAATAATAATGGATGATTCCATTACAATGAGTGACTAATCTACCTGCTAACCATTCATCGTACTTATGAGTTCATCAATTTATAACCTCCTACCATTTACCAAAATTCTCTCTGTTGATTTCAGGCTTGGTAGAAATATTCACATCTTGTACCAAAATGTCACCAATCTGGATCAGATCAACAACCACATGGGCCTAGAGACAATCCATGAAACATGTAACTATTTTAGGGTATTTAGAATGATTCTTTGTTATGGGAAATGGTCTGGGAGATTGGTACACTTTGCTTCATGGGACTACAACGCTTCGGAAGCATCATTATCCACTATATTTGGGCACAGTAAAAATATCATGGAACCTATGGATCCTTAATGGAATAGGTATTGTTCATTATTTTTAGGAAGGAAACTCTAGGATATATTCTCTAATGAGGGTGTGTGTCATGACAAGGGTATGGAGGCATATTCTCTATTCTATGTGGTTATTGTAACACCACGAGATTTTGTGAAATATATATATATATATATATATATATATATATTTGAATTAATTTAATCTTTTGATACTTTTCATTTCATGAATCACTAAAAATATTTTTTCACTAAGTTAAATATTTTTTTACACGGCACCAGATTGGAATATGTTACACCCAACACTAACTTGTTGTTCGTTACATGGAAAACAAGTTTAGAGTATATTACACACAAGATTGACCTTCCTCGATGGCATGAGTAACATAAAAGACCGAGTATTACATAACTACGATATATTATTAAAAATATTATTATAATGAGATATAAAATATCCATTATGTTTATGGATTTTAATATTATTAACTAAATTATTAAAATATGTGTCTAAAAAATATAAAATGAATTCAACCTTTTCCAATTAATTATAAATGAATATGAAAAACCATTAAATATAAAGAAAATTATTATTATGGTCACAATGCTATTTTGACCTAATAAATTAAATTAATTAAACTTAGTGAGTAATATTAATTTAATACATATGATATATATCTAATATAATATTTTTGATATTCAATCAATATATTTTATAGAACTAAGATAAGAACAATCCCTTTTTTATTCTTAAAACCCTATATTTTTATTACGGAATTTTGTATGCCTTTAATGAAGAACTCACTTTAAATGTTATTATTATGAATTTTATAGATTTATTATTTTAAAATAGACATTATATTTGGAATAGAAACATAAAAATAATATTAGGATAAATTATTTATTTTTTTATGTAAGGTTTCTCCTTTTAATGAATATGGACAAATACTAGATTTTAAGACAAAACTATTTTTTTGTATAATTTATTGATATGGTTAAATTAAAAATTTATTTGGTTTAATATATTAGTTAAATATTGTTTTTATCAATAAATCCAATTTATATCATTGGAAACAATTTCACATTTAAATTTGAAAGAAAAACATAGCAAACTTATGGACGTTTTCACTTTAGAAACTCGCAGTGTCGTCCCAACAGTGGGATTAATTTTAAATACATTTTTTCTCTTATTTTAATATAATTTGTTGAAATGGATTCCATATTTAAAATAATTATAATTTATAATTTCTATAAAGGTAATATTTCTTTCCACAAAAAATATTATTGAAATCGATTACAAGTAATTACATCGGTTAAGAGAGAAATGAGGTTAATAAAGTACTACATCATAAATATAAGAAATAAAACGACCTAGACACTTTTCAAACACCTTTTCAATGGAAAATAATTGGAAAACAATTTCCATTTTCTATTTGTGATAGTTTTATATTATTTTTTTAGATAATAACATGTGTACACCTAAGTTGTTTTAAACAATTCCATGCTTGTACTTTTCCTTCCATATAAATGATAACCAAATCTACCCACTTCCTCACACCTTCCTAGGTTTGGAAAATATCATACCAAAACACATAAAAAATAAACAAAATCCTTTTATAAGCCTTTGGGAATAAGAAAATTCAATGAAGAATTTTGGACCAAACTAAAAGGATTTACCCAATTAAGAGGTAATGTCTTATCTGAAGCCCTTTCTTTTATTTTCCGTCTTCACCAAATACAGCTCTATTTACTATATTATTATATGAATAAACATATTTACACAATATATTATGATTTTTTCCTATAAATATTTTACCAACATTTACATACACCTTTGTCTAATGGGTAAAGAATATATTTTCTCTCTGTACAGTGAACTACTACCTCATGAAATATTGATTGTTCAGTTTTCTATCACCACCTACCGTGGTGGAAATTATGATGTAATTTTTTTAATAAATTCTATATATTTAATTTATTTTATATTTAATCTTCTTTATTCATTTTTACAACACATATCATTTTTACTTTCCATTTTTTGTTAATATGATAATTTCATTTGGGGATGTGTGGTCTTCCGCCCCCTCAAAGTGATATGATTCATTAATACACTACATGAATTGTATTAAATAATTATTTAGTTAATATATAAGATATATATGAAATCATAAATCTATTTTAATAAATATATGTACATAAAATTAACTTACATACATTTATTCAATACAACAAGAAAAATGTAAACATTGTTCATGCGTATGTACAACTTACCGTCTCCATGAATAATGTATTAAATTCCATAGTTATTTGTGATATATATTATTATAAAAAAACATTTAATAGATATAAATGATATTTATACCATGATTTAATTTTATTAATAATGATTTATGTACGAAGATAAACTATATAACAAATTAAGATACATGTGAGGAGAAAAATCGAATATTACCCGAAGTGAAACCTTAACATTGGATTGTTAAGAAGCAAGTAATATAAGGTCATAATAAAAACAGTTATTGCATTTTTTATAATAATATGATTATTTAAATTATTTATAATAAAATTAAATTTATTAGACATGATTCTTTTACATGTACGAACAGTCAAGACCCAAGGTAAGGGGATTCTATCTAAGTTTTTATTCCCCTGAAATACATGCTATATTTAAAATTCTTTACTTTTGTATGATTTATGTACTCACTAATATTTTATTATATTTATATTATATGTAAATTTTTGGGTATTAATATATCAATTTTATTAAAATTAATTCATAGGGGTTTAGTATCAAAATTTACCAAATCGGTAAAAATGTTTTGTCTCAATTTGCCTTCTTTGTGACTAATGTTTGGTTATGAACCTAAACTATTTTAGAGTTGAATATAATTCTATTTAACATGTTCTATATTGAATATCCATATTTTAATGATTTTTTAAACTTTATGAAATTTAATTTCCTTGTAAGGGGACTATGATCCCGTGTTACCATGTTATAATAGTTCACTGATATCGTCTTTTGATATTGTTTACATTTATGCTTCCATTGATTAATTCTTATCTTCTTTATCTCAATACATTCCTTAATATTAATGTCTTTTGGTTATTCAGGCTATAATCATGTAGTGGTACCATTTTCTACACTTTGGTATATAAGATAGATTAGAATATTTTTTAAGAAATCCTGACTTTACCCTCTCTTTGGTTAAAAACCTATGTTCCTTAAAAACCATGTTTTCTAAAAATGATTTCCATGAATACTGTAATAATAGAATAAGTTTATGAAAATAATTTTACCATTTTTATATTTTACCACATTATTTAATGTAATCTTCTTATCGGTTTCTCAGGGAGGAAATTTTCTATAATTTTTTCCGTGAAAAATAAATTTTCTTTTTATCTCATATGACATGTACAGATTTATCCACCATCAATCCTTTGATGCTTTATTTTCATATTTAATATTTATTTTTTTAATAGAATGTTTTAAATATTTATTATAAATGAAAATGGTTTTTAAAATATTTTGAACATTATTTTATGATTTTTCAAGGAAAAATGTTCTCAAAATGTTTTCAAACTTCTCTTATATGTTTTCAAGAAAAAGGGTTTCCAAAACATTTTCATCCTTAACTTAATGTTTTCATGATAAAATTTTTTCAAAATTTTTTCTAGATTTCTTTATCAGTTTTCATAAAATTTTCAAATAAAACAGTTTTTTAAATCACGTGATGATAATTTTATATGTTTTCAAGAATAAAAGTTTTCACATTATTTCAGGTATTCATTATAAGTTTTAAATTCATTTTCAAGGAAAATTACTATCAAATGGTTTTATGTATTAAAAATACTTTTTCAAGGAAAAAAGGATATTTTCCTCAAGAAATCGTTTTGAATTTTATTTCAAAATTATTTTTCATCTATGTTGACATTAATTTATATTAATCATCCCCTTATACGAAATGATCTAACGGTTCCATTCATATCCTTTGTATGACTGGGTTATGAATAATGTCATGGTATTTTTAAAATATGATTCCCTTTGTGGGTGATATGTTTATTAAATTTTATTATCTTTCTCAAGTTATTCATTTGATGAAATAAATATTAAATATATTTCTTTTCAATGGTTGTGATATGTTTACATGTTTAGGATACCCATTTAATTGAATGTGTTAAGATATGATTGTTTATGATTTTATGGCACATGTATGTATGATTTTACTACGAGTAAGGTGGGACATATATATACCTCTAATACATTGGGTAATAATTTATACCTCATGAGATTGACTAATCCGGTTTTGGGACTAACCGTTGACTACTAATATGGCCATGGGAGTGAACCATGACTACCAAGAAGGTATACATAGTGAAATCATGCTTCCAAGATGGTCGTGGGAGTGAACCATTACTACTAAGATGGAATGAGAAGTGAACTCATGCTACTAAGATGTCCATGGGAGTAAACCATGACTACCAAGATGGTATGAGGAGTGAACCCATACTGCCAAGATGGTCTTGGAATCAATGTCTTCTAAACTATGGAAATCATATTATATTCTTCTCTGTCTACCATAATTCTATGATTTATTCATATGTCATGCATTCTTGGATTAAGTAATTTATTTCCTTAAAATTCATATCTTATGAACATTAAATATTTATAATGATATTTAATATATAAGGTATGGTATTTAAATGTTATTCTAATGTTCCATACCATTTCTTCTTATTATGCATACACATCTCCTTTATTATCCATCACTAAGCATCTGAGCTCACAGATTTATTTGGTTTTCCTTCTACAAGTTATGAAGAATGTTTTTAGGTAGAATTCTAAAAGGTGATGATCATTGTGGGATATGTTGAAGATCTTCTACCATGGTAAAATATTTTTTTTACATGATTCCAAAGATACTAAAATATTATGGTCCTTGTTCTTGTATTTTTTGTATTGTTTTGAATATTCATCCAAAATTATATAATATTCAGGTATGCCCATTATAGTTTTCTATAGTTGGTATTAAATTAAAGGTTTAGTTGCCCTTTGGAAACATGGATAAGAAAACCTGATTGAGATCCTTAAGTATATTTATAAGGATATATCTAGGGATGTCTGTAATGATAAGTTTAGGGATGAGTTAATGTTTAGGAAAATGTTATGGAATTTTGGTAAAGGATAGAGTCAGTGGTTTCCGATAAATATATCCCTTTCTTGATACTACTAGTGGATGTGACTCTACCAAAAATTTTCATAGCTTTCACAACTCCAATAAGATGTTTCAGTCCTGACCTAGGGTAATATAGTACACGACAAAATGCCTTGCTCCACACCTATTTTTCACTCCTAGGGGATATACATTGGTAATTAACAAGAACTTCACAAAACATCGTGATGTATTTAAATATAGGTTCGCTATGAATAACCTAGGATATTCCTAGAGTGTTGTATATTGAGGAATGTGTCATGATTTAGACATCTTATAAGAAAATATTTTCATGACTTTGTGGTTTTCTTCAATGATAATTAATTCTCACACGATGCATCCAGTTTTATCCAATGGTGGTAACTAAATGGAACTAGATTAATGTTGACTATGATTGATAATTTTATGATGCGAATTATTGTGGTTTGATTACCAGAGTCAGAGATGTTGTGATCATTCCTAATCAGTTTTCACCAAACATGATTAACAATGTGTACCTTAACAAACTGTCAGACTCACCGAGGAATAGAAATAATAAGTTATCTGAGATTGTGGGTGATAGAGATTGTATAAGAATGAATATTTTGTTTCCTTTGTGTCAAGAATATGGAAATAATCACCTTAGTGAATGTCTTAGAGGAGTAAGAATATGTTTTGACTGTGGTAAATAAGGACACAAAGCGGATGACTACTTGGTAAACATGAATATTTCGATTAATGAAATGGATGGGAATATTGTCCCCCCTAAGTAATTATTAATGTTTTTTCATTTTAAGTGTGGATTAAATTGTCATTATGAAACTATGTGTCCCAAGAGGAATGTTCTTAACGAGAATCAGCAAGGTGGTGAGAGTAATTGTTAAATTGTGGATGATTATGAGAATACATAAGAAATGTTATAGAAACAAGGTATCATGTAATATGATGATCTATAAATGTTGCTAAATTAAGGATGATGTAATAAAATTTTAAATTTTTTTGAATCAAATGTTTTGAATGATGAAATATACAAGGATATTTTTACTTTTTTCACTCCATATTGAGAATTTGTTATTGAATTTTCCTAATTTAATGGTGAAGTGAATTAATGGCAAGTTGATATTTTTGAGAAGGGAACATATCCCTTACTATGTATTTATGTTAATATAATGTTTTTTGGATAATGAGATGTGGGATATGAATAAGTAAATTGGATGCTACTGACTTCCATAGTACTATGTAAGGACGTGTTGTTATATGGTTTATACAAGAATTTATGAAATTAAATGAATTTTTTGATTTATAGAATAGATCCAATATACTTTGGAATAAGGAAGCATCCATATTTTCCAAATTTATTTATAGTAATTTATGTTATTACCATGTTTCAAGAGAATATATGATGATGGTATTCACATGTTTGGAATGTGAGAACCAATATCTATATGGTGATATATAGGGGAATTAATGTTAATCTAATTTTGTGACACTTTCTATTAGTTTTTTTATTTACATATTTGAGAAGTGTTATAAGGTTAATAGTTCATGAAAAAGATTATGTTTATCTTGAGGCAAAGTATTTATGCACTTAGTTTCTATTAAAAACCATTCTTAAAAGGCCATTTAGTTATTAACCTTAATTTAAGGATTATCATGTTATATGTTTTAGAAATTATATTAGTGTGGTTTCAGAAAAGGAAATCATGTATTTCGGGTGATAACCAATATAGTCCGGTAAGGCCATGGGTCTTGAACCCATGACTAAAGGATGATTGGAATTTCATGCCTACCACTGGCCAATGCGATGCCCTGGTTAATGAATTTTTTTTGAAATAATATTAATGATGATTCCAAAGTGTTGCTTTTTATTTTTATAGGATATAAATTATTTATTTTGAAGAGACAAATAGTTAGACATTTCATTCATTTGTTGGCCTTAAGATATGTTAAAAGTGTCTTTTAGTGGTTTATGCGTTAAAGTTGATTTCTAGACATTCTCTCCTTGAGGTAATGGATTTATAATAAATTTATTAAATCAAAACTAAATAATTAATGTTTTTTTCTAGAAACATATCAAGAACTAATCATAACTCTGAAAGTGATAAAAAATAATTTGGCCCAAATAGATTAAATTTTGTTGAATGAGTATCCTTATAAATTAACATTGATTTCTGAATTTGAGGCCCTAACCATTTTTTGATCATTAACTTGTTTGTGATTTATAATCCTTATCATTTCCTATAAATATTTAATCTTTACATATATGTCAAATACATAATCCCAACTAATGTTCTCCAATGTGAAATCCTTGTTATATGTTACTTTGGGAAATTATTATGGTTCTAACATTCCTTTTTAATGGGATATTTTAATATATATTTTTACGATTTGGGTTTCTAAGAAGGGATATTTCAATTACTAAGACTTTAAAATCCTTGATGAATTTCAAGGGATAAATTCATTTAATGTGGGGTAGAATTTTACACCGTGAGATTTTGTGAAATACTTTTTTTCAAATTAATTTAATCTTTTGATATTTTTCATTTCATGAAACACTAACAATAGTTTTTCTCTAATTCAAACATTCCTTTCACATGACACCATCTTGTAATATGATAAATTCAACACCATATTTTCATATGTTACATAGAACAACAAGGTTAGCTTATATTACACCCAAGACTCACCTTCCTCGATGCCATGTGTAATACACAAGACCGAGTATTCCCAAAATATAATATATTATTAAAAATATTGTTATAATGAGAAATAACTTATCCATTAAGTTCATGGATTTGAATATTATTTACTAAATTATAAAAATACTTGGTTTAGACATATAAATTATTAATTCATAGGATTCCAATAAATTATAAATGAATATAAAAACTGGTTGAATATAAAGAATTATTTTATTATGGTCAAAAAACAAATTTAACCAAAAAAAATTAAAAAAGTGCTTAATATTAATGTAATACATATTATGAATATCCAATATTTTTTTTATATTCATTCATTCAATTTGAATGATATATGATTAGAACAACCCCAATTTTATGCTTATAAATTATATTATTATTAAGGCAATTTTTCCACCTTTAATGGAGAACCCATTTTAAATGAAATTTTTATAACTTTTATATATTTAATATGTAATAAATTAATATTATATTTGGTATTTGGTGATGAATTTTTTTTTTGGAATTTGTATGTAAGGTTTCATCATTTAATGAATAGTTAAAAATACTGGATTTTAATTCAAAACATATGTTTCATCTGATTTATTTATAAGAATGAATAATATTTTTATTTAGTCTTATAGTTTATTAGATACGATTTTTATTAATTAATCCAATATTTTTCATGGAATAAAATTTCACCTTGAAATTGGATGTAAAAACATTGCAATCTTTCTGATGTGTTTACATTGAAAACCTGTTGTGTTGTCCCAACAGTCTGATTAATTTTAAATTAATTTGTTTCACTTTTGTGATTATAATTTAAAAAAATGGATTCCATATTTGGAATCATAATAATTTATAATTCCTAATATTTTTTTATTTATTTTTTACCAAAAATATTAATGAAAGTGATTAAAATTAATTACATAGGTTAAGTTAAAAATAAGATTAATAAAGTAATAAACAAGAAATATAAGACCTAAAACGACATATACACATGTAAAATAGAAATTTTATGTCAATTATTAATCCATAAACCATAAATTTTGGATTTATGTTCGGTTGGTAAGAATTTGATTATTTAATAACATTTTTACACCTAACTTGTTTTCGAACATTCAATGTGAGTCCTTATCTTTCCCTATAAAAGGCCACCACCTATACCCACTTACTCACACCTCTCATTCCTATTAGGTTCAGCTATGATCTAACCAATATACACCAAAAATATATACCATCCTCTTAGAATAATTTACTTTGGTATATGGAAATATAGGGAAGGATTTTGGCATAAATCAAAAGGAATTGCACAATTAAGAGGTAACATCTTCTATCAATTCCTTTCTTTTATTTTCCTTCTCCACCCCCTAAAACACAATTTATTATATTATTATAAAACAAAAAAAAACTATATAAAATATACCAGGTTTATTATGTTAATGGTCAGACCTAAACTTACACACACATCCATCTGATGGGTAACAAACATTCTATTTTTGTGTACGGTGAACTACTCACTCACTAAATGTGGTTTGTTCATTTTTCCATTACCACCTACCATGGTGACCATTGTGAAGGAAACATTATTCATATAGGTCAAATATTAAATTAATTATTTTATTTAATATTATTTAATCCTTTTTACATAACATATGTTTTTTTACTTTTTATTTTGTGTTAATATGATAATACCATTTGAGGAAATGCGGATTACTACCCCCTCAAAGCGATAACATTCATCTATACACCACATGGATTCTACTAAAGATGGATGTAGTGAATATATAATTTATATATGATATCTAAAATCTAATTTATTAATTATATATATTCATAAATATATATATAAATTTAATTTACATAATTTATTTCAATATGACAATAAAAATGGAAGCAACATTCATGCGTACGTATGCCTTACCATCTCTGTGAACGGTGTATTCCATTTCATTATTATTTATGATATATATTATTATAATTTACATATATTAGATATATATGATATTTATATCATTATTTCCATCTTGGTAACATGAAATAAGTATAAGGACCAATGATAAAACAAATTAAGAGACATTTGAATAACAATGAAAATATTACCTAAAGTGAATCCTTAACATAGGATTATTAACAAGAGGGTAATATAAGGTCACAATAAAACGATATATGTTATTGTGTATAGGAATATACTTATTTAAATATGTATAATAATCTTATATTATGAAGCTAATCCCTTGTTTGAGGTGTATATATATCCATTTTACAAGTTCTATAATGAATCTCCCAATTTACATGATATTTTAATCATCATGTAATTTCAATTTTTTATATGGAGATTATGGTCTGTTGTTTCCACATTATAAGGGTTAATTGATACAATCTCATCAAATTTTGATATTGTTTATTTTTATGCTTACTTTGAAAAATTATTATGTTCCATCTCTCATGACATTCATGAATCTTTTTATTACATTCTGAATGAGGAACATTTATGTCATTTTTACCAGGAAAAAGGAATGTTCTTTTTACCTTGTATGAAATGTATGGATTTATACTCTAACAATCCTTTGATTTTTTTTTCATTATTAATAGATATTTTTAAAAAAATGTTTTAAAATTTATTTTCAAAGAAGATGGTTTTCAAGATGTTTTCAATATTATTTTATATGTTTTTATGGATAACATTTTTCTAAATATTTTCAATGTTCTTTGATATGTTTTTATGAAAAATGGTTTCAAAACATTTTCAAGATTATTTTATTATTTAATATTACAAAGGTTTTTCAAAACATTTTCATGATTTATTTATAAATCTTAAAATTATTTTTAAAGAAATTATTTTTAAATGATTTAGAGCTTAATTTAAATGTTTTCAATGAAAAAGGTTTTCAAATTATTTCATGTATTATGTATATTTTTTAAGGTTATTTTCTTTTAAAATGATTATGAAATGTGTTTATGTTTTAAAAATGTTTTTTCAAAGGAGAAATTAAATTTTCCTCAATAATTTCTTTATGATATTTTAAAATTATTTTTTATCTAAGATGACATCCATTGATGTTACTTATTCCATTCTTGGAAATTATCTAAATGTTACATTCATATCTTTTTTAGGAATGGGTTGTGCTTAATGTCATGGTCTTAAAAACCCATTATTCCTTCACATGTTATGTGTTTATGAGATCCCTTTTCTTTCAGAGGTTATGATTTTTATGAAATGATTATTTATCCTATATATTTTCCATAGGTTATGATTTTTTACATGTTTTTAAAACCCATTTAATTTCATCGGTTAAGAAATGAATTTTTATGATTTTTTGGTACATGTATGTATGATTTCACTATGACATTGGTGGGACCTATATCTCTCATCAATTCATTAGGTAATGATTTATATCTCATGAGATAGAATAATATGTTCTTGGGAGTAAACCTTGACTACTAAGATGGCCATGAGATTGAACCATGTATTTCAAGATGGTATGATTAGTGAAGTCATGGAACTATGATATCCATGATAGTGAATCATGACTACCAAGATGATATGAGGAGTGAACTCATGCAACTAAGATGGCCATGGTATTAAACCATGAGTACCAAGATGGTATGGGGAGTGAACCTATAATACCAAGATGGTGTTGTAAGTAATGATTTGAATACTATGTAAATTATATTATATAAATATATCTCTTACAAAATTACATATCTTGTTCATATGTCATGATTTCATGGATTATGTTCATTATTTCCTTACAATTCACATCATATGATCTACGAATCTTTATTATGATCTATAATATGTAATGTTTTATCTTAAACTTTTATGCCCATGTTCAATACCCTTTTAATCATGTTAGGATTACAAATTTCCTTCATTTACCCTTACTAAACATTAGAAAACGTCCATTTATTATGTTTCATTTCCCCAGGTTATGAAGAAAGGTTTTATGTAGAAGTAATAAAGAAGGGGATGTTTATGAGAGTTGTTGAAGATCTTCCACCAGGAAAAAAGATTTTGTTTCCATGTTTCGAACTAAAATAAAATATTATGTTCCTAAATAATTTATTTTTTAATGTACTAAATATTTATCTAAAATGATGTAATATCCATGTATTTCATAGTTGGGTCGCAATAGTTGTGATTAGAAATGTGGTGCCTAATGATTTTGTTCTTAGTGAGGTTGTTCCTCGTAAGGTTGCTACACTTGGTGAGGCTCCTCTGAAAAAAGGTCAAATAGTTATAATGGTTTTGGATCCATTACTTGTACTAAAAATTCCAATACTACTTTTTCATACATTCTTATGGGAGTTGGAGGAGGAAACATATGCAACTGTTTATCTAGTTTCAAGGCTTCCTCTAGACATTATGCCATGTCAGAAAATTCTAAAATAGTCCAAAATGGTTATGAGTAATGAGGTTAGGGACCAACTCAGTCTTTATATTCCACACACACATCATCAACAGATTGTCTCAAGTCAGAGGCATATCGATTGAATACATTAGATCCTTCAACCAGAAAATGAAGTATGTGATGAGCTCATCGGGATTTTTCTTTCACTTGAAGATGTTAGTAATGCTTTTATTGATTTTGGTGGAGATGAAAATGTAGATTAATTTCCATGGAGGATCATCCCAGTCAGTGATGGACCCAATGGGTAACTATTTTTACAAGATAAGTTCATATCCTAATAATTTCTGTATAAATCATCAGAGTTTTGGAGTCTTCTACTGCTCTAGGGTTCCCAACATGGGCCTGAACCTCGTGATAATGTGTTCCAAATACTAAATTGGATTTCTCATCCCATTAAATTGGGATAATCTAGGTTATAGAAAATTTTAGGCTTCTTTAATGTCTTCCACCCATGGTGGGTACTTATTTTCATCATGTGGGATCAACACATGTCGCATTTATAGGGCCTCAAGGGGAGAGGTGAGAGAGGCTATCAGATAATCCCGACTAGGGTGCCTATCATTATGGGGATCCCTAATCACAAATGAATTTTTAGGGTGATAAAAATATATGTAAACCTTATTGACCATTGGACCAGAAGGATTTCATTCCTGAAGAGGTTAGTTATACTGCTCGGGCGGGTTTAGCGAGTCCTGTTGTGGTCTCTTACCACACACTCCAGCCTCTTCTCTTTATTTATTCATGAGATCAATATGTTTTTTCAGGGGGAAATAGACATGGATAACATGATGATTGCCTATAAGAGGGGGAATATGATCATTTCAAGAATCAACATAATCCGAGAACTACTTAGCAAGAGCTCATCAGGTATCCATTTTTTGCTCTGTGAATTGTTGATGTAAGGAAGAAACCATGGGATTGGCCTCAATCACATTAACAATATTTGATAGATTAGAGGGATCAATATGTCCCACAGAATTGTTTATATTCTGATGGTCAGAAAATGATGCAAAGGGATCCCAATGGATAATTTGATGCCTCTGTAGGCTAGTGCAGACACCCATATGAGGGCCTATTTGATACTATTCCACCTCTAGAAAGTTGTTTTTTTTTTTATCAGTTTCCTTTTCTATTAAATATCAAGGAAAAACATGTTTATAGTGATGATACCCATAGGGGAATCCTCATTGATAATAGGTTGTTGAGGTTGTCATTTGATATGGTTAAAGTGGAGAGAACCACACTATACCCACCCCCTAATCTGCACATGTGGTGATTCCACTTCAATGATCATGTAGAAAAATATAAGGCCATTGAAATATTTTTGTTCAAGGTTTCAGTGGTAGACGGGTGAGATAGAGTGCTATGCCACTAAGTGTTCTTCCAACCCAACCATTAATCACTACAATTCAATGTCATTAAAGTTCTCTCGACATCTTGGATAGACCAACTATGGATCAAGAACATGATGAAGTGTTTCCCAAATGGTCTGGAAGAAACATGTGTCCTTTACCTAAAATAATTACTATAAAACTTTAATGTTTCAAGTCACATTTGACCAGAACACCACTAAAAAATGATCACCATCTGGACTCTCCCACAAGATTTCATTCTCAATGATAATTCCCAATTCATGGTCTTACAGGGATTTTTTAGAGATGACCATGATAAGGGTGGTGACACTAATGTAGATCTATATGGTGGATGGTTGGCCCATAGAGGTTGCACTATGTTATTCAATAGTTTACTGCATGCGGAAATGTTTCTCTAGGGTAGTGCTAACTGCATCATCAGATCCTTATAAAAATGTTTTCTCACTAGTGCCTCAGGTGTGAGGGTGTTGATTCTCATTGATGGCTCAACAGTATTCCCATCATCTATCCCATTGAAGAATAATTATTCATGATGTTGGGTTGAGGTAGTGAGGTAAACTGGTGTTTTTATGGCTTCACCATGAGACCCTAGAAGGGGGCACATATTTCTCCACCTACATGTACCTATAGATGGATTTGGGGATCACGTAGATTTAACATTTTGGGAGGGAAATCCACACCTATGGGGATCCTAAAACACACACTGATTCTGAAAATGTGGGGAAATATTTTTCATTGAGACACATTCCCCCCTATAAATTTGACATGTTGATGGGGTTGATGATGACCTCGTTCGTCCCAAGATTTTGTCTATAGTAGCGGGAGTTCACCCATTTACCCCAAGGCGGTTCTTCAGGGAAGAGTAATTATTCTGCATGGAGAGTAACTCCATGCTGGTTGGTGATAATGTAGGGAGGACATCTTCATGGATTGGTAATAGTATGTAGAGGAAATTTGTGTTGAGAAGTGGTGATTATGCATGAATAATGTCCACACTGGTTGGTTGGATCACAAGGCGGTCCTTCATGCTGGTGAAAATGGGAAAAAGGAGGACGTCCATGTTGAGTATTTGTAATATAGATAATACCTATAAACAAGTTTCATAAGTCATGGAGAGGTCATATGCATTGATTGGTGAAATCATATGGGGGACCACCATGTAGAGATTGATGAGTCTGGGGAGGGACTCCGTACATTTTGTTTATGAAGAAGGTAATACCTCTTATTTTTTTGGTGTTGGATCTTGGAGAACCCCCTCTTTGATCTATGGAAACATTGGATGGTCCTCCATATATAGAATCACATGTATAAGGATGGCCTCTTTACTGATTATTGATGAAGTGGGTAGGATATCCACTTTGATTAGAACCAAAAAAGGTATGACCTCTAAATAAGATGACAATGGAACTATGATGACCTTCACACAGATTGTGAGAGTGGGGGGGGGACTCCTATTCTCATGGTGGTGATGTGGGGATGAACTCTGAAATGAAACTCATTGTCATGGATGGTAACATAATGGATATCGATGGTGAAATCAATTGATAGAGTCAACCTTTCATTCCCATGGTAGTGGATGAGGCCTTTATTCCAATAAGGTAAAGATGTATCCATACTTGTCTCATTCATTGATCTAGTGGAATGAACCAATGGTATCACGTTCCACTTAGGTGATTAATGAAAATGTAACAAGTCATGTTTTCTCATGGGACATTTCTAGATGTTAGTTATGGTTTTTTTGGAAATGGTACAATGATGCAGGGATGAATTCCAACAGTTTATCTGCATTAGGGACTAGTCATTGAAAGCATTGACAGGGTGTGGTGGGGTTCCTCCTTAGTGGAACTCTGGTGGTAGTCATTGTTTGTATGATTGAATAATCCATTAACTCCATGGGGTAGCTGAAAAAGTCAAAGGATATCTCCAAGGTGAAACTTCCAAAATGATTCACTTTTAGAATAGGGAGTGGTTTACCCATATTCATCCCTTGGGGTTGGGGTTTTCAATGATGCATTAACTATATTATGTCATGTGGATCCATTTCCCTTTTGGTGATGACTCCCTTATTCAAGTACCAATGTACAACTGTCTCCATCACCCTTCTACATATTATTTCAAAGGGATAGGTAGGGTGTGGGTGCCTAATAACTGAAGTCGTGGTGGAAGTCATGGTGGATGTAATGTCATGTGGATTTTCGAAGAAAACATTTCTACTAAACAAACGGTTGGGGGATTTGCATGGTTGATTTCATGTAGATGGGGTCATGTAATGTAGGTGGATTATACAATTAGTACATATACAAGGAAATCAATGTTAAATTCCCCAACATAATCCAGTCATCAATAGATGGAGAGAGGTCCACAGTGAAAATTTTTCTGATTTTGGAGTTCCAAAAAATTAATTCTTCAATTTATAGTTACTTCAATGTTGGTTTCACAGATATCATTATAGTACTAGGTGTTTGATGTCTTCATTAAGTGACATCTAATCTAGTGAAATCTCAAACACTAATAATCCTCCTTTTTAGGAGAAGAGTTTCATGTCGAGTTCACCAATTATATTTCTAAGGAATTAATTTTGGTATGACCATGAATCCACATCATGGTTTTTCATGCATTGGTTTCTCTGGTTTCCTTACATTCTCTCTTTCTAAAAGAAGGTGACTTTCATCACTTCCAAAGACAATGTTTTCACTATTATCAAAACTAGAATGTGGAATATCGACTCCTCTTTTCATGGAGTCTTTATTGAAACTCATAACCTAGTTTGGGTCTCACTCATAGATGTAAGTCATGTTTGTGGTACTCATTCGTTATTTCATCCCTTTTTAAACACTAGTTAATTACACTGATTTTGGCTTGAAATTGATTTTTTCTATGTTGGAAAAGAAACTTCTGTCTGTAAAGAATTAACATGAGGCATCACTAGAATTTATGGAAACTAGGAACATTTATCATAAATATTCTTACTTTTGGGATGTAATATCTTATGGGGAATCCTAATAATGGAACCCAATGAATCTATTTTCAATCACAATGCTTCTAAGTCCATGGATGTGTTTCCTCTGATGATTTTTATATCGACCATACCATGATTTCCCTGAGGTTGTTGAAAACATGGCAGAATGTATTCTGAAGAATTCTATTTAGTCATTCCATTCTGATGCATTGTGTATGTGTTTGGTTTTTTCACAAGTTCTACATCATATTTGAAATGGATTAGATTTTTTGGTTGAGATAGACTAGTGAAAGAGTTTATCTTTCTAAAGAAATGAGTGAGATTAATCTAAATTCCCCATGGAGGCAGATCAAGAAGGTTTATCTGAATGACAGTTAAATGGAAATTTTACCAATTGATTAGATTAGGGTTCCTTCTCGAATAGAATTTGAGAGGTGTTTCCCATAAATAAAAGTTTTTACACTATGAAGGATTACTGATTGATGGATATGTATTGCCCATTGAGGTTGATCTAGGATGTGTGCCTGATAATGGGAGAATGTCACGCTATGAAGGTTTACTAATGGATTGATTATAATTCCACATGGAGGCAGATCTGATAGGTGTTTCTGATAAAATGAATATGTCACCATAAAAATTATTACCTATGGATGGATTGGAATGCCTCATGGACATGGATGCGATAGATTCATCACATACAATAAATTTGTCACACCATGAAGGTTTACCAATGGATTGATCATAATTCTTCATGGAGGTGGATCTATGAAGAGTGTCCCATAAAGGGAAGATTTCGCACTATGAATATTGAATGGAACACCCTTTGGGGTGGATAAAGGAGGTACATGTCTATAAGGGAGTACCTGAACGGTTTACAATCAGATGGGATTGAATTTTAGGGTGGCTTGCTTTATACATTTTTGATAACCCATATATCAAAACCCACATTATTTTAGGTCATGGTATTATGTCATGTCATAAGAATAGTCCATACAGTTTAACTTCATTTGGTAAGTATGCTCATATTGTGAGGGGGGTTTCAAAAAGTGTTTATTTGGGCATTACACATTAAATCTTCACTTATCGGGAGGACGGATCTTGTTTAGAGTTGGTTTGGGCCTTAAACATTGAGCTGAAAAAGGGTCCGAGAGGAGATGTGGTATATTAGGTGAGGGTATTGATCATATTATGTATGATATCTAGAGAAAATAAGGGTGGATGTGGATGTAGATGTTGGGTTTGAATGTAAGGTAGTCTTCCTATGTATACTTCGTCGTTGGGAATCAAAGACTATGTAGTTAGCAATTGGTTTTGAATTAAACCTATGGAGGAGTCCCAAATGATCATGTGTTTTGTTATTATGCATTAAAACAGCCCACTCAAGTATGGTTGTTGGATATTGCACTTTGGAGGATTCCCAAGGATGGTTGGGGATCAAGAATGAGAAGAGTGGCACTAACCCCCATGCCCACATGAGTCTTTCTGGATGAGGGAAACTGGAGGAATTAAGAGATCTGAATATTACCTGATTCCCTTTGTTTGTTGTTGGAATGATTATGGGGTGATTCTATAAGAAAAAATGATGTTATTAGGGAATACATGTGGAAGCTACTTGGGGAGGATCTCATTCCAAGTAAATCAAACAAAGGGAACCATGTTCGTATCGCATGGGGTAAGTGGGGATTACTCATGGAGTCTACCTAGTATGGATGGTATGTGTACAACTATAGGAGAAGATTGGATCTCATGTGGACCATACATAAGGAATCTTTTGTTCATAATATAGGGTATATGTAGAGTTTTTAATCATTTTCTAAGGAAATTGTCATCTAGTTTAACATCGTATGACAAGGAAATTATTGCACTAGGGTCACATCCCGCAGAAGGGGAGGAGTGGAATCCCATGATGACCATACATTATGAATCCTATGTTTATAGTAGAGGGTATGGATGGATTTTTTTCATCATGATTTGAAGAAATTGTCTTGAAGAATAACATCATATGACTATGATGTGTAACTATGAAGTTTTATATTAGGCATCTTTGATGTAGTTGGACTCACTCCTAACTCCTTCAGCTTACTTACCAATAGTTTATGCGCATTTGGATGGGGCGTGGATTTGGTAATTCTAGGTTATAATGATTGGAGGACTGGTCGCTTATGAGTTCAATGTTATGATCCATATTCTGAGAAGTAATAATAATTATGGTACTTATGATGAGAAGAGCGAGGTATGAAAATGCATGCTCTAGAAGCATAGGGGACATCATGCGTTGGACCGTGAAATTGTTTGTAGAATAATATGGGGGTGAATGTGAAAGATCTGTACATAAGATATGTGTTTTAAGAAAAAATTTCTCTAGAATGGTTATATAATACAACGAAATTCCATGCAGTCTCCAATAGGTGGTGTGTGCAAGATTGGGGTTTGTTTGCAAGGTAAAGGTTGCACACCTGATGAGTCTTTTCATACACCTGATAAAGGTTGATAGAGTTTTGTGGAGGATTAATCAAATGTGGGCCCATTAAATCATGGAACTATAGGGAACCAATCAAAAAATATTCTGTTCCTTGAGTTTTCTATAATTTCATGATGTCACAGAAGATTGGTCTTACACATAGCAGAGCAACAGTTCATCGTCGGGAAGGTCACCCTAATGAAGGGGGAAAATATTATATTTATAGAATAAATCATCGGTGATGGGTGATAAACATTCTGGTCACTGATGAGACTTTTAGTGTATTTACCGGACTATAAATGATACATTATATACACCAGATATTGTCTTTGACAATTCCATTGGCACAAGAATATGGGAGTGCAGTTTGAATCTTCCATTTCAAAAGAACAACCCTAATTTATAGCACATGAATAACTTTTACATTTATTATTCCTTGAAATAATTGGTGGAAAATAACATTTCCATTAGTGAATATTTTCTTTTTGAATGGATTGATGTTTTTCATGATGTTATGGAATCTTGTGTATACCATTCGAGTTGGTCCCAGAATGATCCTTCGTGGTGGGATGTGCTTCAAATTTTTTGAAATTGATTGTTTGTGTCATCATATGGAGTTTCTATGCTTAAAATAAAATTGGAATGAGAATCAATCCCCATTTTGTTCTTGGATAGATTTGTGGTGGGAGACCAACAATAAGTATATTACTCATCTTCGGGATGGTTCATAATAATAACGAGTTTCACATCATAGAAGATACAAAAAACAAGCAGTTTAACGTCATGAGGAAAATAAATTTATTGTGATTTTTTATGGTCTTACATTCAGGACCCTGGTAACCCAAACATGAATAGATATCTTTCTATCTTGATGGGAATCCCTTACAAAATCTATTAATCCAACATAAGTTATACTTGTTGTTAGAAAATATGAATGGAAAGGGAATATGTTACTATAAATATTTGATTAAATGAAATTATCAGTTCATTTATATTATGATGTGGTTGGGCCAAGATATAAGATCATTTCATCACTATGTATCCCATTAGAATGAGAATCATGTCATATATTAGTATGAGAGCATCTTATCATCGAATTAGAGATACATAAACAATACCATTTAACATCATTTGGTATAGAAGGGTTTAGTGAAATTATAGGATATATATTATTAAATAATTACAATTAAATAATGATATATATATATTTCATTTACTTTCATTCATCCAATATTTCAATAAAATTACAGCATCATTCATGTGTATATACTGCCTACCGTCTCCATGAATGGTGTATTCCATTTTCATATATCAATATTCAATAGATTATTATAATACACATATACTTCATATAAATTATATTTATATCATTGTTTACATTATAGAAATCATGATATATTTATAAGGACTAAATGTATCAAAAATTATGACACAAGTGAAAGAAAGTGAATATTACTCGAAGTGTATCCTTAACATGAAATTGTTAACAACTTGGAAATACAAAGTCATAATGAAACCACATATGGTAATATATAAAATAATATGTCTCTTTTAAATAGGTATAATAAACATACAATTATAATATAGGAGGTTTTGAATGAGTATGATAATAGTCAATATATATGGTAAGGGAATTTCATCAAAAAACAAATTTATGTGAGATACATGCTTTATTAAACCCATATTTTTTTGTGGTGTCCATTCTTACCATGTATAAATTATAAAATTATTATACTTCGGATTATGGGTATTTAGATAGTCATTTTATGATATTTATATCATGGTATTTATGTTTCAAATTTTACCAAATCAGTAATGTAATTTTTATGTCAATTTTACTTTTTTGAGACCCATTCCATGTTATGAACCTATATTTTTTCATGATGAGTATATAATTCCATTGAAATATAATAACATTAATATCATAATTTTTAAGATATTTTATGATTAATTTAGTTAAATCTTATTACACCGGGAGTATTGCTCAAAGTTACTAAGTGTTAAGAGTTTATTGAAACAAACTAATCACTTTTCAATATAGTTTATGTTTATGTTTACATTGGAGAAATATTATGATCCATATCTGAAGAACATTTATGAATTTTATTATCATCTGGTTATTAATGATTAATTAATTTATTAGTACAATTTTTTTTCTCTATTTAGAGAATATATTTAAGAATGTTTCTTCATGAATTCCCAACATTACCCTCTCGTCGGTCAGAAATTTGTGTTGCTTCAAAATTATGTTTTCAAAAAATGGTTTCCAAAAATATTCTATTATTCTCCTATTATCATTATAAGTAATTTTTCCTTATTTTTGGTTTATCAATGTTTTTAATAGAATCATATTCTCTCTTCCCAAAAAATTAATTCTTGAAACCTTTATACCATGGAAAACAAATATTCTTTTTACCATATATTAAATGTATAGGTTTCCCTACCGTAATTTCAGTGAAGCTATATTTCCATTTTTAAATAGATAATTTTTATGAAAATGTTTTTAAAAGTGATTTTCATGGAAAATTGTTTTCAAAATGTTTCCAAACTTATTACATAAGTTTTAATGTAAAAAGTTTTTTAATAGTTTTTCAAGATTTGATTACATTTTTCAATGTTATTTTCAAATAAATTGTTTTCATAATGTTTTCTATATTTATTTACAATTATTAAAAGTTATTTTAAAATAAATGGTTTTAAAAACATTAATCATTCATTTCATTTTTCATATTTATTATCAAAGAAATGGATTTCAAAACATTTTCAAGATTTCTTTACATTTATTAAATGTTGCATTCAAAGAAATTGTTTTCAAAACGTTTTGTATATTTATTTTAGTGTTTTCAATGAGTATTTAAATAAAAAAATTAAAATGTTTTTAATATTAATCTATAATTTTTAAAAGAAATTTTTTTTCAAAAATGAATTCATGTCTTCCTTATATGTATTCAAGGAATTGTTTATGGAAATGATTTTCAAATGGTGTTATGAAATAAAAACCATTTTCAAAGAAGAAAGGATATTTTCATAAACAATGTTATTTTTAATGATACTTAAATATTTCTTTCCATCTAATATGACTTCCTTTGATGTTACACATGCCTTTCCAAAAAATTATCTAAAGGTTACATTCAAATATTTTCTCTCATTGTGTTATTCTAAATGTCATGGTATTAATGAAACATGTTTCTCTTTCGTGGAATATGTGTTTATGAAATCAGTTTCACTTTCAGGGGTTATATTTTTATTAAATCTGTTTCACATTAATGTTTTATGCTTTTGATGAAATTATTATGAATCTTATATCTTCTTCTACATGTTATTATATTGTTACTTGTTTATGATACCCATTTCATTTCATGGATTATGGTATGATTGTTTATGATTTTTTGGAACAAGTATATATGATTTAACTACGATATGGGTATGACCTATGTTTCCCTCCAATACATTGGGTAATAGTTTATATCTCATGGGATAAACATTACTATAATAAGAAGTGAACGTGTTTCAGCATTATAAGGATCAAACAAGGAGTTAACATTGTTCAGTGTTACATGTATAGAATGTGGAGTGAACTAAGTTCAGTATTTTAGGTCTAGAATGGGTAGTGAACCTAATTTCGTAAAAGACATTGTCCATAAATATTTCCTGGTAAGTGATGCATTAACTACTATTAAAATCAATTTTTATGCTAATGTGTCTGCTATAATTCCATGTATTACTCATATGTTATGTTTTCATGGATTAGGTTTTTATTTGTAATATAACTCATTTCATCTGATCATTAAATCTTTATGGAATGATTCATGTATATGATCTTTGATAATCATGGTATGATATTCTATTTTCATGATCATGTTATTGTACACCTATTCTTATGTTTAGGCATGCATTTCTCCCTTGGTTTCCCTTACTGAACATCTAAGCTCACCAATTTTTATGTTCCCTTCCCCGGGATATAAAGATATTTTTTATGATATGTCTAAGATTGGTGTTAGTCTTGGAGAACAAAGTGGGATATATTTTAGCATGTGCATGTAAAATTGTTTATGTATTAATGCTTCCAAAGGGAATAAACTAATACGGTCTTTGGGAATTTGTTTTTATAATGTTTTAAGTATTCTACAAATTTATGTGATGGTAATGGATAAAATGTGAAGTTCATTATAATTCTACCCTAAATATATTCATCCTAAAGTATAACATGGATGGTCAAAATCTGCAAAGACCCCAAATTATCATACATATATATGACATCTTATTATATTAATATAAATTTCCTTAACAAAACACACACCGTAGAATCATAAAGTCATAGATCCCTTCAAAATATGTCCATCAGTGGGATAAATCATATCCCCCTATGTTTTTCATAACTATAACCCTTATTAGAAATATCATACATAATAAATTTCATCATAAGATGGGGAAAACAAAAAAATACTAAGATTAGTTTCTTTGGATGTGTAAACTAGAGTGATATCAACATACCTTGGGCATAAGGGTATGAGAATAGTTTTCTAACATTTCAAATATATACCCTTCATATAATATATTATAAAAAAGATTCATGGAATATATCATGATAGCTCATAATAAATGAATGGTAATGGAATGAAAAAACAGAAACTCGGAGAACATAAAATTGGCATAAGACATAGATTTATGACATACACCTTAGAATATAATATCATTTCCTAAGTATTTCAAGGATCATTTAAAAAACTATAATAGTGGAATGGGTTCACTCCCAAAAACATTTTATTAGTCATGGTTTACTACTAAGTCTACTATAGTGGAAAAAATGACTTGCTAAAATAGGTTCACTCCCCATTATACTTCTTTTTATCTCATGATATTTTACTCTCTAAATAACGAATTGGTGGGAGATGAAGGTCCCACACGTCATGGTTTTATAAAAACCACAATCATCAGCTATAATGTACCCATTGTCACATATTGACATTCATATATATATATTCCCCAATATCTCTATATATACATCATATCAGATTTCATTAAATGAATTGCGTTTCTTAAATAATTCATTATAATATAGACTATTGAAAAACGATTTTTAATAATTTTATAACATCATAAAATTATAACCCATGGGAAAACATGGGGTTTCAAATGAATTTTATCATTTTATACCTCATGGAATAAAAATATATTTCATAAACATCACGTCATTATAAGAAAATACTTTTCAGATAAACAATAAAAATCCCAACCTTGGATCATATCCCCATAAAATCATAAGTATAATAAAATTATGTTATCTTATATATAAAATGATTTATAAATAGAAAATGGAACATTTATTGATGAAAAAAGTAATTCAACTTTTAAAAATAACTTTTAAGAATAATAAAATATTCATAATCCTTTTTTAAATAATATTTCGAATCTTAAAAAGGATAATTTATTTTTTTTTTAAACAAATATCATTAGGAAAGTACCCATTTATTGAAAATAAATTTTTGAAACAAAAATTTTATAAAACATTTATAAATATATTTCATTGAAAATAAAAACTAAAAATGTTAAATTATTTTTTTTTAAAATGATTGGTTCTGAATTTGTAAAATATTATTCATGTTGTACACATTAAAATAATGATTCCATCTAAATATTCTTTAAAATAAAAAGTGAAATTTATTGGAAATCTACAAGAATAATACATTCCAAACATTTTTTAAAAATAAAATCATTTTAAACATTTCTATAATAAATCGTCTGGAAAAATTTAGAAACATTTTTTATAACATTTCTAGAAATCATCGTGTGGGAAGAAGAAGTGTTTTTGGTTGTATTGGTAAAAACTTTGGTTTACATTAAATACATTTTATTGAAATTGTGAATACATAAAGAGAAAAACTAAGGTAAAACATGTATGTTCATGACATAACTAGAGTAGGATAAAATTCATGTGCTATCTGATAGATGGTTCATAATATTTCATTATCCAAAACAAAATAATAAACAATCATAATAAATAATGAGACTATATCATAATGATATTAACACGTCAGTAACATTGACTCGAAATATCCAATGAAGTAAAAAAATTAAATAAAACATAAAAAATTGTGATAATAAATAATTAAATATATTACATGTAAATGTGGATTTTTATACAACTCATATGATAAGATAGGTTCATAACATAATATATGTCCTAGAGTTGGAATTTGAGTATAAAATCGCTTATCGCTTTGGAAAAGTTTGATTTTAAAATAAAAAAAAGTGAGATCCTCAAATGGATATGTCAATAATAGTAATTTTTAGGAGAATCATCATAAAATACATTCCTGGTAAGTATATAAACCATAGAATTTAAATATGTGTTGAATATGAAAGTTTTCTCAGACAAGTAATAAAGTTATATAGAAATGCCTTACCGTAAGTCTCAACATCTCTTGTAATCATTAAAAAATCCTTTATAATAAATATATTTTTTTATTCATGTAATATATAAACATAAATACATATATATAATATCATATATTATTTACTTATGAACTTTTATTACACTTTTATTACACTTTTATTACACTTTTATTAAACAATCCCTGTTAAAATTACATTTCGGGTAATAACTGTTTCTTTTTTCATGTATGTTCTGGTTTGGAATTCTGGATCCAATTTTATTAATCATGGTCAGTTAATAAATATAAATTTAAACATGATATAAATATATTATATTTTAATTATAAATTCATTTATATTAATCCATAAATAGGTAGTGTGAGATTATAAAATACATCATTCATTGAGATGTTAGGTCACTCATTAGTAAGAATGATGTTTCCATTTTCATTATGGATTAAAATAAATAAAGGTAAATAATATATTATCCTTTTAGAAATAGTTTTTATATAATATATATGACATATTTTAATTAATTTCATCCTTATTAATTTCCATATAATATGTGAATATGTCACATCGCTTCGCAAGGCAGTACTCCGTCAAACACTCAAACAACGTCATTGTACCCCCCACAGAATAAAATGTAAAGAGGTTTATGTGAAATAGTTTTTCTAGAAGTAAATTAACATAAAAAATATCATATATATTAATTTTAAATATTCATTTTTACAATAAATTAAATTTGAAAATAAAACCCCATCACTTCGGTTCATGAGGTAGTAGTCTGCCATACACTAGAAAGACGATTTTGTATCACATTTGATGGTAGAGGATATAGATATTGGTAATTATCATAACATAAAAAAATATAATTATATGTATTATAATTATTTTATTATATAATAATGGTTTAATATTAATTGAATATGGTGGAGTATTAAAAAAATTGAACGCTTAGTTAGGGATGTTACCTCTTCATCAGAATACTTCTTTTGGTTTTCACAAAACAACATCCCTGGTTATCTATAGGTTAGAAACAATGCCACAATTATGATAGTACGGATGTAATGAAGCAATTTTGGAATGTATGATCTAAATAAAAATTTATTTAACAGTTAATTGGAGATAAGAGGGGGTGGACTTTTATAATTTAAGTGAGTGGAACTCTTGTAATTTTTTAAAAGAAAAATGTGTACACACATTTATAAAATAAAAAATGCACAAAATATAGAATTCAAAAATATATAATATGAAAAATCTATATTTGGACATAAAATTGGTGTTGTTAATTTTTTTCAAATTTAACAATTATATTTTTAGATTATCTCTCTTGTAAACTAGTTTTCACCATAACTATGGTAATTAATTTTTACAACTTTTACTATTTATGATTTTCCAATGTTTTTATTAGTTTTTAAGACAAAAAATATTATGATGATTCCATATAATGAATCCATTTTTCAAAATTTCATTCAAATAAGTGGAAAATTATAATTTTAAATTGATCTTAAATATAAGAAGAAAAAGTGGTTTTCCAAATGGTAACTTTTAAAATGTTTAGAAAATATTTAAAAAAATTAAATATGAAATTGATTATTATTAAATAATTTGAATTAGTAGATATATAATTTTACTTAATATAATTTTCAGGCAATATTAAAATAAAATTTTACTTTTAAAATGATATTAAAAAAATGAAATATTGTAATAATAACATATATTTTTATCTTTTAATCGAAAATTTATTTTATCCAAAAATTATAAAAAACTCCTAATATGATAAATTATAAATAATTATATAAATAATTATGTTCATTTTGTCAAATTAATTTTCTAAAAGTTGATAAATTAATTTTAAATTAACAAAAAATAAAGAGGCAAAATGACTCTTTAGAAAAAATATAGTTTTAAGCATAAAATTAGATTTATTCTTATATATTGTATAAAAAACACATAATAAGAATATTAAAAATATGAGTGAATATATTTTAAATTATGTTCACGAAAATAAGTCACCAAATTTCTTTTCTTTTATTTTTTGAGGTAAAACATATTTGTACACATACAAATAGTTTCTGAGAAGTCGATTTCCCTTATTTTCAAATGGTTTTTATTTTCATTTCCAATTAATTAGTCACCAAATAATTAATTATATATATATGTGTGTAAGACGTATTTATTAATATTTTAGTTAATAACATTCATACCTTCCATTCCATTGGCTAAGTACAAACTCTCATATTATATAATAATATTTTAATATAATGTCATGTTTTGTTGAAACACGTTTTTTAGTGTAACCGAAGCTCAACTCAGTGTTTCATATAATGAAAGGAAAACATAGTGTTGTATGTAATACAATTTAGAACTGATGTACCTTATAATTACCAATTTAATAATGATTTAATTTACCTGAGACAATATATTTCTCAAAATCTTGGGGTGTTACATGATACCCTTTAAATAAATTTCATCCTCACAATTTTAACTTTTGATTGATAAATGAGGGTTTAAGATCTAAAAATTCCATTTTTGGAAGCCCTCATCATATAACATATTATTAAAAACTCATTTTGTAATGATATAATGGGATTCATGAAGGTTACCTATAATTTCACATAACATAGTTTAAATATAAGAGAATATTGGTGGAAATTGAAAACATGGAAATAGAAGAGAAATATAAATCTCAAATGCTATTGGAGACTAATAGATAATATGTTTAGGAGAAATTTAAGGACCATAAATTGATAAATCATTGGTAGGTGAAAATTAATATATATCCTAAAAAATGAAGGAAAATTCCTCGAATTTTATTTCAAGATCATTTTCTTAAAATTGTATAATTTTTTTGAGAATATACACATAAATAATTTCATTCGATTTCATATCATACAATCTCATTCATTGGTTGTGTCTTGACCAATTTCATCTTCATTTCTAACATTATTATATGGATTTTTAATATATGAAGCACTAATGATCAATAAGATCCACAAAACAATGATAAGTAATTATTTATATATCTAGTTATTATTAAACAAAATGGTTAGAACAAGTTACAAAATATGAATAAATATTTATATGGTGAAATAAAAAATAAATCAATAGAATATAATGAAAATACCATCTTATACCATTCCATAAATGGTAAATTGTATAACCCTTCCAAAAAACTATAAATAAGTTCAGTAAATTTCTCAAAATCATATAACATTTCTCCCCATAAAATAACATTTGATTTTCACATACCAAATATATCAGTACTTGTTTCATATATTTTCTTAAAACCTTGTTATAACAATAATTAGAATAAAATTTTATTGAAAATAAAAATACATCCTTTTTCATGGAATAATATAGTAGGTTATTTAATATAATCCATATATTAAATAATGTTTTAAACATCATCAATGATAACATAACCCTCCTTTTCAAAAAATCAATAATTTGTTTGAATGTAATAAATACTGTCTAATTTATGTTATCAAAATTATTCATTTATTTATTAAATCTTTAAAACATATTCCCAACATCAAGAATATATTAAGGGTTATCTTCCCTTAAAAAAATCACATTTCGATTAAATCAATTTTCATTCCCATCAGACACATTTAAAATATTCTTGTAACTTATTAATGAGAAACATATATAGAGAAATCCATTGATGTTTAGGGTTATTATAACCAAAATATTGATACTAATAACATAATTATTTCAATCCCAAAACAAAAATAGATCAATCATTCTTTATAATTCATACACTATTAATCAGGCACCATTATCTTATTCCTTAACAATTAATTCCTTTAATAAGTTACTTTTAGTCACTTCATCATAAAAAATATAACCATTACTAATACAACTATGTGGATTCACATAATTATATTTCCCCTTAAGAGATCTATTTTTATAATTACCATTCATTTTATATTGGAAATATACAAAAATATATGATATCTTATGGAGACTATTATTCTTATACATTTCATTTACATAGCTTTTCATTAGTCATATGGAATTACTTGATTTGTGTCATTATTTTCTACACTCAAAATATCTTCTTATTCCTCTAATAAATCCACATGAGTGATTATTCCAACATTATAGACACATATGGAATTAAAAATTACTTTCTCTATGTTCCCCACCACCCAAAACCTCAATTACCTCTATCGTTAACTTCTTTGGTGAGTCTAATAGTTGGTTATGGTTCAAATTTTTAAACATATGTCATTATAAATAATTAGGCACAATCACAATATCCTTCAATCTTGTGAATATCCCATTTAGATTCAAATTAACAAATTGTCTATGAAATTCAACATTAATTAAGTTACTTCTTATTCCTTCCATTGACTGACACTAAAAATCACATTTTGAGAAAAAAAAATTATATCATAAACCCACAATATCATTGAACTAAATTATATATTTCCTAAATACTAACACCTTATTTTTAATCTATAACACCTTGGATTTATCCTAGGTCACCCATGCTCATTATTCAAATCCTTCATGATGGTTCCTATAGAGTTTGTTCCATTCAAATGAATATCCCCTAGAGTTTTAAACCATGTGTATTGAAATTATCATTTTCATTAAGTAGGGGATATTTGAGTCATTGTTAATGATACATTTTCATTGATTTTACCAATAGGTATTGGTGGCCCTGTTCCAAATATACATATAGTTTCTTGAAAGGGGTGTAATTTTATAGACACCACTCACTATATACTTTAACAAATTACCAATAGATTTTACAACACTTTACTTGACCATAGATTTATCATTTGAAATATCCTTATACATATTATTAGGGAGATCAATAATTTATTCATGTATTGTATTACAAAGATTAACTAAACCTATCCATTAATACCAACAATAAATTTCAAAACCGTTCATACATAGTTATTACATATTTTTAGATAAATATACACTAAATTTAAAAAACAAATGCCTGAGGGTCCTAAATGTATAGTTTATTTGGAAATGTGGAAACGAAAAAAACTGTTCTATAACTGAGTTACGTCATATCCCTATATGATCTTCCGAATTATCACATTCATATTCATGTTATACATAATTCCATTCATCATAACCTGTGGAAGGAAAACATATGAAATGGTGAGCTTAGATACTTAGTATGGGTAAAATATTGAGATATCATCATATAATTAGTATAAGGTTATGAGAAGATAAGGATAATATTTAAAAACCATAGTATTCATATCATATATCATAAACATCATTCATATAAAATATCATGTCCATTATTAAGACATGAATAATAATGCAAATGAATAACCTGAACTAATAAAATATTATATAATCATAAGAAATATATTTTTGGCATACACATAAGCATAGAAAATAATTTACTTAGTAGCACAAGGAACACTTCCATGACTATCATTTCGGAATGGGTATACTACCCAAAATTTCATAGTAGTCAAGGTCCACTCCTAAGACTATCATATTGGAAAAATTCCCTTACTTAAATTTGTTCTCTCTCCATTCAAGTCCATTTTATCAACCATTAACCAATTCATTGGAGGGAGATATATATCTGAAATATCATTTTTATAAGATAAAAACTATACTTATTTATGACATAACCATCATTACATAATGAAAATAATATATATGGGAGCTCAATGATCATAAAATATTCATTATATCAAAACCCATGACTAGAAATGGGATTCAAAAACCTTTTGTGATAAACTAACCTATAGAAGATGAATATGTCACATAATCATTTCATCATTTCATCAAATAATGAACCTTAAAAAAATATTTTTTTATGAATTTTATTATGGTATAACCCATTGAAGATAAACAGGTTTTATAAGATTCTTTTCATCCTAAACACAAAGCATCTAGAAAAAAAACTTATCCTTGGATCATATCCCCATAAAATCATATCTGACATCAAAGGATATCATAATAGATCGAAACATATTTTTAATAATAACATGGAACATTTATTGAGTAAAATAGCCATTCCAATTTTAATATAAATACTAAAAAACAAAATAAAAGTCAAAATCATTTTCCTTAAAAAAATTATTAACATTGAAAAGAAACATTATAAATGGTATAAAAAATGTTCTTGAGAAAAATATCCTTTATTTAAAAAAAATTTAAACAATAAATTCTTATAAAATACATGAAATACATTTCATTCAGAGTAAAATTTGAACTATATTTATTTATATTTATAATAGTGAGAGGACATGATTGAGTAAATTATCATCCATTTTATGAAGGTTAAAAAAAAGATTACATTAACATTTTTATTAAAATCCAAACGAATATTGTTTGGAAAATTATATGAAGATTCATTTAAAAACGTAAAAATTACAACATGGGTAAAAATGTATTTAATAAATCATTCTTATTACATTAAAAATATTTTAAAAAACATGATTTTTGATGAAAAATAAATTTTGATTGAAAAGAGAAAATACATCGATTTATTATTAAAATTTTGTTCTTAAATATTGAGTACATAAAGATAGGTATTAAGGGAAAACATGCAATAAAATTAGATAAATAAAGGATAATAAAATTAATTTCTTTATTGAGAGATGTATCATAATATTTTATCATTGTAAATATAATCATATATAGTGCCGCTAATCGATGATATTGTTTCATAAAACCATTACATCTTTAGTAACATTGAATAATAATCCCTAATGAATGAATAAAATAAATATATATATAAAAATTAATTATAAAAATTAATTTCATTATATGAAATATCAATTGGGATGTATATATTGATCATAAGAGACGATAAGTCCATAAAATAGCATATATCTAAAAAAAATCAAGACAAAAATACCTTAGAGATTTGGTAAATTTTCATTAGTAATCATAATAGAAGATAGATCCAAAAATAGATATGTAAATAATAAAAAATAATTGAATCATAATAAAATAAATTCATTTGGATAATATTAACCACGTGGAAAAAGCGATGAATACGGCATGTGTCTCATTGAAGTAAAAAGGGTTAGACAGAAATCTATTACCCTATGATTTGAATTCCTTCATAAATATGTGAAAATACTATATAAGAATTATAAGTTTATAATAAATATATTATAGAAAAACATATTTATATATATAGGATACTATATATGAATTACTCATGACCTTTTATTAACTGATTATTAATAATTATTTTTTAAAGTTATGTTTCAGGGAATAATAGCATCACTTTTAATATATGTTTTTGTTTGGTATTTTAAGTCATCATACATTGATCATGGATTCATATTATAAATAATTATACCATTTATATAAATATAATATATTCTCATTATATATATATTTATTTTAATCTAAAAAAATTAGAGACAAAATGAAACAAAATGTTCTTGGAGTCGGTAAGTTGTACGTACGTTGGAATGTTGCTCCAATTTTATAGACAGATTGAAAGAATGAAAGGTAAATAATATATTACCATTAAAAATTATTTCATATATATCACATATTTTTAATAAAACCTTCCTTTTAACATTCCATGTAAAGCATAAAAGAATCACATCTCTTCGCGAGGGTATATTCCACCTTACACACGAATGATGTTGTCATATCCCCCATGTATTAGAAAGAAAAAATTTATATGTGATATAATTATTCCATATGTATATTTATATTAAATATATCATATATATTCTCTTAATATATAATTATTACCATACATGTAAATAATAAATGAAAAACCACATTACATCTTTTCGCGAGCTAGTAGTTCACCGTACACAAAATAGATGATTTTGTATCCCATTTAGTGGGATAGAAGATGGAAATAGGTAATTACATTAAAATAAATACATATAATTATATGGAATATATTTATGTTATTATTTATTTATTTTTTAATAATAATTCAATTATGTGGAGGAAGTAATAAAATAAAATGCACGGTTAGGGACCTTACCTCCTATTTAGAAAACTTCTTTTGTTTTTCATAAAAAAACATCCTAGGATAGAGTTATGATAAACATAAGGATAATTATATGAGGATATGGATTTATGTAAAGTATTTTCACATGTATTGGACAAAAATATGTTTTAAATTGTTAAGATGATAAGATAGGGGTGGCATTTTATACATGTGGTGAGTGGCACACCTTTAGTGTTTGAAAAGAAAAAGGTATATAGATATAATTCACATTAAAAGGTTACCAAATAGTATATTTATAAACCTATAAGTTATAAGGTCAAATTATGGTGATAAAATTGGTGTGGGGAATGTTTTGGGTTATTTATAACACTTATATTTTTAGTTTATTCCTTTTGTAAACCCATTTTCACCTTCACTGTGGAAAATAATTTTTACTTATTTCACTACTCATAATAATCCAATATTAATTTTAATTTTTTGATAATAAATAATATGCTGATTAAAATTATGGAATATATTTTTTGAAATTCCATTCATAAAATGGTAAAATTTAAATTTAAAATTATTCCCATGGATGCAAACAAAAAGGGGTTTTTCAAATAGAAAGTATTCAAAGATTTAAAATTTTGTAATTCAAATTCTACATGAAATTAATTAAAATGACCTAAATTAGATAAATATACATTTTTTAAAAATAATCGAACATTTTTAACCATATAAAACTAATTTTTCATTTTTTATTTTCTTTTCAAAAATTTTAATTCTAAATAAAAACCATTATTTTTCACCACTCAACAAAAAAAAGTATATTTTCATAAAATTATCCAAATATTCAATATATTATAATTTTACAAAATGATATAAAATAAGAATTTTGTCTTTTTAAATTAGAATTTATGAAGTTTAAAAATTAAATTTCAAAATATATATCAAAAAGGCAACAAACCTACCTTTTATAAAAATACAATTTTTATCCTAAAATTGGTTCAATTATAATATTTTTTATTAAAAACACATAAGTGGAATGAAAAAACATTTACATAATATATAATATAAACATTTCATTAAAATAATTCATAAAATTTTATTTTTTTAATTTATTGATGTTAAACGCACATCTTTCGATAAAAATATTTTTTAGAAGTTTTATTTTATTTTTAATTGGATTTTATTTTCATTTTTAATTAATTGGTAACCATTTAATTTAATATATAAACATTTGGAACCACATATTTTCATTATTTATTTAATATTTTTTATATTATCCATTATAATGTCTATTTGATAACTATCATAATAAATAATAATATTTTAATAGCATGCCAAATTTCAAATAAACTCATTGTTGTGTGTAACGTAAGCTAATATTAGTATTGTGTTTAATGAAATAAAAAATTAAGTATTGCATGTAATGAAATATAAGCATGGTGCTTCAAAAAAAGCATAATTTTGAAAATATAAAATTTATTTTAAAATATATTTCATGAAATTAATAGGTTTTCGAAGACAAACATTGCCTGATCCCCATATAGAAAAGGCTTCCCAGAAAGAAGAATAAGAAGAAGAAAAAGGAGAAGTTAATTCCATATTGAATGAAGAGTGATGTGATCATAAATAAAAGATAAAATATGTCATAAAAAATAAAACTAATCTCACTATTCTTATATATGATTTACTTTATTATATAGGAGTTACACCATTTTATAGAATTTTCATGGAATTGGGAACTTCAATAGAATCCTATAGAATTTGGTGTTTAGGATTTTTAAAAATTTCATCTAAAGGAGAGATAATTTATTCTCATAATGAGTTGAATAAGATAATCCAATATGTGGGTGTTGCAACTAATAAATCCACATTCCCCATCCAACTAGGATTAATTTTTTAAGAGAGTCTGGATAAATGGATTTAAATGCAATAACTCTTAGAAGGAAACCCATAGAAACGTTTTAGATGTTTTCCATATATTATTTTCATTTACAGTTAATATTGTTTTTATCTTTTCAGTATTATTATCACTATTATAATAACCTTAATTAAATATGAATAAACATAGAGTCTCTCGATAAAAATTAAAGGTATGAAACCAACCCACTATCAGAGGAAGGAGCTACAACAAATGTGGGGTGTATGTGCCTCACCCTTAAATTTTCTATAATGTGAATGAATTTAAATTTATTATATATATTTTGGAAAGCTAATTTTAGATATAGTTTGTAGATATATCTCATAATATAAATTTTATTGGATATTTTAATAATTGTAATCACATTAAAACCACGTACAAAAACTCATCTAGGAGACTTATTTCATAGGTTAAGAGTGACCCATTCAATTAAGTGAATTATATTAAATGAATTAAATTAAAAATGTATCATGATATTTTTTCTATTATAAGTAATAAATTTGATTAAAAAACCATAACTCATGTGATTTGGTGAGTTTTATAAAGTGATCAATTTCCTATATCCTGATTAAAAGTAAAATAGATATGTGTATTACTCAGATTAGTTTAGAATTGTCACAATAACATCAAAATATGGAAGAGTATTGTGTGAATTAAAAATAATATTGAATAATTAGAAAAATGAGACTCCAAAATCAATAGTAAAGGTTATTTTATAACATTTATTTAGTTCATTAATTATCATAATTAGTCATGGGGAGTCCAATATTAGAATTTATTTATTCTGGATTATATAAATAACTATTAGAATGGAGTTATTTTAGATCGATCTTCCAGATATTTTATTTCATTCTCTGAATATTAAAATTATTTAAAGGATATTTATAAGGCCTTAATATGGTTTGGTTATAGATAGACTAAATTTATGATTAATAAGGGCTTGTAATAAAATTTATGGAAAAATAAAAATACCTAAAATAGGATATTCTATACAAAAACATTGGAGAGAATGGAGGTTGAGTGAGAATTATTTCTATGAAATGAATTATAATCCTACATATTAATTTAACATATACATTACAACTAATGAAAAAAATATCGACACATGAAAGATTTTTTTTACAAAAGAGTGGATAGAAAAATAATAATAATTTTTTTCAGAAAAATGTCACTGAATTTTTATTTATTTAAAGTCTATATAATTATGTCATTTAATTGTATGAACATGTGACACACATTATGAGAATTTTTATATTTCTTCCTAATGATAATAATGGTTTATGTGTGGGATATTGTGATAAGTAAAATAATATAACTTGTTTTTCCTATTATTATAGGCTAATTTGAGTTAATTTCATTCTGAAATCCCATTTATACATTTATTTTCACAAAATATTGTGTTTTAAATATTTAAATATAAGAACTAACACTTTAATGAGAATTTTATGACATTTTTAGTTAATACATGTAAAACCATTCTTGAACATATTCATTTTATAACTGAATATATATAAGGATGAATTTTACCTTATATTTTATATATGATATGATAACATATTCATTTATTCATTTAATTGTTTCATTCCATAATTTATATATAATATGTAAAAACATATTTGATTATGTATTCATAAGGTTGAGACTGCACTAGGGATCTAATGTATTCAAATTTTAGAATGTGATAATTAATCATGATACCAATGTATTTGTGACAAGATCCTTGAGAATATGTAAATGGAAGAATGAATTCCCATATAAAAAAATAAGTGTCGTGAAAGTAAACCATGGGAATCAAGGGTTTTGTGTAAGAGTAACAAAATGTTACCCCATTAAACAAATATTACATCTGTATAGAAACACAACCTCGACCCCAAACAGATGATACAGAGTCCACACAAAAGTCATTATATTATAGTACTCGTATTGTTTTGGAAAGATTAATTTTCACTAGAATACTACTTCAATAGAGACAAAATTTCCTAAATAAATACCATGAATATTTTTCCTAACTGCAAATATATATTTATGACTCAAAACTACCACAATATCAATAAAACATTGGCTCACATTAAATATCCACATGCCATCAGAAACCCAACCCAACATTGTGTAAAATATTGGAGTTAGTTCCCTGAACAAACTAAAATGTATATTCAATTATAATAATAGTAATTATGTCAAATATTTAAAAACATCTTATCACATTTTTCATTACTCTATGTAATAATGGGTCTTATTATATCTTTTTTTTACTTTTCACACTAATAGGTCATAATAGTTCCTTGTTATGATGAGAACCTTGAAATGCAATGGAAGTATTATTAAATAAAAGTTCTTTGTTTGGATGATACCAATTGATGTGACATATATGGTATAGTTTATTTGGGGAAGGGGGATGGTATGCCATTTAGAGTTTTTCTTATGATATTTTCCTTTTTAATTACCTATATTTGATGTTATGAAAACAAGACTCACCAGTGGAAAACCCACATATATATGTATATATATATATGTTTCATTTGTTGTTTCAAACCAGCAACATGTTTAATGATTCAGAGACATTAAGTTTACTATTAATGAATATAATGTGTCAATTACATTTATGTATTTTCAAAAACAATTACAGCACATGTCGGTGTCATAGAAGGATACATTGGGTGCGTCACAATTGGTATTGAATTAATGTAAAATATAGGGATGGATTTTTATCTTATATTCCTTAACAATAGATGATACCATATGCCCTTTTATAGGAACATCACTACCTGATTAAGTCTATAGGCCAGGAATTCTGTTGGAATGTTCATTTTTTTTGAATAAGGATACTTCGAAAACATTGTTTAACGATGATAGTATGTAATCTATTGATCACAAATATTGATATACATGGATTTTATTACATACTATGAGTATTTATGTGGTTATATTTTATTATTACATGTATGTTCATTCTCTATGGGTGCCTATGAATATATTTATACACCAACATTGGACATAACTTAGCTTATCATAAAGCCACTTAAAAAGCATCCTATATGGCTACACAGTATGTGTATATTTAACATTAGTCAAATAATATATGAATTTAATATATTGAATTAATCTAATTTCTATACATCTAATAGTAATAAATCTTCTTTAGTTGATTGAAAATATTTAATTGAATTTTTTTAAAAAATATCTCACTATTTCAATAAATATAATATTTATTAATTTATCAGCAAATAATGGACTTTTTTTATATACATAAATAAATATATTTTTTTAAATGTTTGATAATTATATAAGAGGATTGACATGATAATTTTAATTTTTTGGTTAAAAATTTATATATTAAATATTCTTTCAATAATTATTAATATTATTTATTCAAGGAAGGGATATTTATTTATCTTTGAGATCAGTACATGTCATATAAATAATAATAATAATATTATTATTATTATTATTTTAACATGGTTTTTCATTGGAGATCAGGTGAATTATAAGAACATATGTGAAATTATTTTATTATCAAAACATATGTCCTAAACATATTGTTATGTCAATCTCTTACTCAGATAATTCCACTCTAGTCATTACACACACAAAAATACTAGTGATAATACTTGGAATCCCTAGATAGATCATATCCATGAAAGAAATAATGAATGAAGATAAATGATCCTCCTAAACCCTATTGAGTCTAGAGAAAATGAAATAATCCTCCCACCTTGAAAATATTATTATGGGGATCAAAACAAAAAAAAACACGTCATTAGAGTATTACACTCCAGTAGCAAATGATTTCTATGGTCATGATTGCAGGTTAATTGAGCACATATATATCACCTCTAGAGAGATTATAACATTGAAACTTCTCTTCAATGAAAGAATATTCCATGAATGAATAAATAATTTTAATTTGTGATAATTATTAATTTACATAAATTAATTATAAATTATATGTGGTGATCTTATCTCGTGGATTATATGATTTCAATTTCATTGAGATTTGATGAGAAATACAATGGAATTTATGAAAACCCATTACTGTTAATGGGAGTGACGTCATGTATAATACCCTAGAACAACCAAGTATTATCAGAGCGATCACATAATAATTTAAAATTATTTTTTATTCACTGATTTATATGCATATATTTGGATAGTATTTTTTTAAAATTATTTTTTTATATGAAATAATATTTTATATAGTATTCCACAATCATATAATAAATAATAGGTCATAAATTTATAACAAACATGTAGATAGAATCCATAAAGAGGTGTCACATATTCTTTTTGGATGACATGGATACATGAAAAGTAACTGAAAAGTACGGACATGATACCTACAATAACTGAATCTAGATGGATCGTGGGGTAAACAGATCTCCACATAGAGTCAACATACTGTGTATTTGTTACTTGCTATGGATTGACCATTCAGACTTGTATTCATCTTTTTAGATTACAATATGTATAGATGGTGTACACATAATGTATTATACACATTGTCCCTGTAAATAAGAAAATCAACATGGTCAATGATGCGTAGTCTATTTATTACATGATGCATGTGACTAAAAACTGAGAACCATTGTACAAAGTGATAGTTTTTTAATTAATAGAAATTATTTATTTAATTCACATTAAGTGGTTTTTGTATGATTAATATACATGTATTGTATATAATAAAATTTATTTCATTTTAATTTAATTAATTCACATGAGATATAATGATGTGGTGTGAAATTAATTCAAAAGTTATGTGTAATTTGTTTACATAATATGTGTAACTAATTCTGAAATTATTCATTATTAATTGGAATCTGATGTAGTTAATAAATTAATATACATTGTATATAACTTAGATGCATTATAATTTATTAATTCCCATAATGGGTAATTAATTTAAACACTATTTAATTAATTCACACATTCTATAATTAATTTTTTTAAGTGATGTACATTTCATTTTGTGTTGTATATATATAAATTAATATACATTGAAATAAAATTAATTAGAATATTAAATTGGGATAAACACTGTTTAGAAATAGATTAAATATTATTAAATTGTTAATTACTGGAGCATTAAATTTGGAACTAAAATTTTTATTGACTTTGGGTACACAATATGTGTTTATTAAAATTATTTACAAATACAAAGGATGAAATTTATAGGTCTTTTGGGATAAAGAAAAAATTATGCAATTAATTAATTAGATAACAAATTATATTATGATTTAGAAATTTCATATTATTTAAATAATTATTTTAAATGAAAGATAGCTTGTGTACAAATATATATTTGTTGCATTCATGGATAATCATGAGTTTAGACCATGAAATGTATAATATTGAGTTATTTTAGTTTCTTATTATTGTATAAGTTTTTTAAAAAATATATTATTAAATTAAAAATATGTTCTATGTGTCACCCCTTTGTCTATTATGAATGTTTATGTGTTATACTACATTATTTTACGTAAGACCCCAGGAACCAATCCCCTAAATACACTAATTTATGTGTAAAAAAAGATTATTTAATGGATTTATCTTTTGTAGAAATGGAGGATGTTTGAATTTGATAGAAATGGAAAACCAATATATGAGTTTTGTTATAGTATTGGTGGAATGTAAAAGCTAAAACAATGATATAGTTTAAAGAGTTTTTCTATGGGAAAAGTGGTTAATTTATCATCAACTAGATAAATTATCTATTAGATAAGTTCATGATCATGCCAAATTTATTATTATACTAGTACGTCACCTAAGAGAATTCATGGGTCTATTCACCAATGTGTTTAATAAAATAAGAATGTCAAATGTATATAATTTAATTACATGTACATTTAAAACAAACGATAGTAAAAATGAAGGATATTATGTTTGATGTTTACTATATGAAGAAGAATATGAATTGAATATATGCTGTAAAATGGGAATTAAAAAATTCAAATATATATATATATAATTTTTATCAAATGGATGGTATAGATTGAAAATAAATAAAATATATATACACAATAGAAATTTATAAACAAAATTATATATATTGAAAAAAAATTGATTTTGATAAAATTTCAGAATATTTAAATAAAAAATTAATTAGAATTGAATAAATTGAATAATTTAATTTTAATTTTGTATAATTTTCAAAAATATTTGTTTTTTAAAAATTGAATAAAATTAAATGTTGAAAACAACAACAAAAATAAAAAAACCCATTTATTTTTTACACTAAAATATATTCCTTTTTTACGTCCTCGAACCTGAAGCCACTCTAACAAGTTCCTCGAGCCCGGTCATCACATGATATCATGCCCACCTCCCCATATGACAGAGGATACTAACTAGAAGCACAGATTTATAGAGAACCAGGTGGGGACTATACCTACTTACATAAGTGAAGGCAATATAGAATTAACATCAATAGATAAAATTAAGAATATGAATAATAAGTTGACATCATGAAAAACAATAAGCTTCCAAATACACAAGATATAACAAACTCTAGTGAATACTCAACTTTCCAAGTAGTCATATAATATAAAACAAGTTCAAAACTACAAAAAGACTGAAATCCCATACTTGAGTCCTAAAACAATCCTAAACACGCATGCTCCAACCAATCATCCCATGAAAAACCAAACACCAATCCCTTTTCTTGAACTTGTACCTAAAAATGTAGCATCTACTCAGGTACCCATATGCCATGGATGTTCAAGAAGGGTGTGAGTACAACTCATTAGGCCACCACAAATATTATCTAATGTAATAGACAATCTGTGAAAAAGTGTTTGAAGGTGACAAGTGTAATAAATAAATAATTCAACAATAAGAACATTTATGTAATTATCTAATACCCATTTTATCCATTATGTTCTCTAGAGTCATCCAATCAACAAAAATAACTAATGCGACAAAAAGTGTCTTAGCAAAGACACAATGGTTGCACTCAGATTCAATCATAAGGGTTTTCACTAATTTCAAATATAACATTCCCATTAGTTAAAAATATTCACTTGTTCATTCTCATCCTTTTCCCCTAGGATTAGGCATGTACATTATTTACTCTACGGCCTAATTTGACCAATTACCATTTGTGATGGGATATGTAAATAACCCTATCTCATGTGAGATAACATTACATAAATAATTATAACATACATACCTTAGAACATTACTCTTGGTATCCAATTCCACTTACAATGGAGCGTTAGACCAGGTATCCAACTCCACATAACATGGATCATTATTCATAGTAATGTCTTACAATGAAACAGTTTGGGGCCTAGAGCATTAGTCTGACACCCTAAACTGAGAATTACATAGTGGGTTTGGAGCCTCAATCTAACCCGACCTATCGGATGAGCATATGTCCTTTATCCCAAACATCCAATACTTTTTCACATTCTTATTCATCCATTTATCACATATACAATATCAAAAATCAAATATAATCAATACACATAACATTCAAAATTCATGTCCTTCACATATGACTTAATATCAAACCATAACCCATTACGATTTTCACCTTTGTCATCACATGAACCATTTAACCCTTTTCACATTTTTCATCAATTAAAAATCCTTTATCCATTTCCAAATTCTCATTATAATTCATTTTCCATTGGCTATAAGAAAGAAAATTAACCATTTATTTCATTTAATAATCGTGAAAACATGCCAACATAATCGTCAGGGGTCCGACATCACTAGCTAGTAAATCAATTCAATGAATATGGTCCCAATATACCCTTAATATCACATCATTGTATAAAAATATTAAATACTTATTTTAAATCATCGTAAATCGACCCTTTTAAAATATGAGTCCTCCTCATGGAAAAACTAAAATATTTTTAAAGGTATGTGTTTCGGTTTCAACCATCCAAAAAAAATTAAACTATATTTAAAAAAAGGAACTTTTCCCGCAGTTTAATAATAATTTGAAGTCAGTTATAAAAATTATTTTTGAAACACATTAAGTATAAAACCATATTTTAAAACATTTATCACTTTCAAATGTCATTTTCCATAAATAAATCTAAAATAATGTGAAAGTTCAAAAACATACCTTCAGAATGACATAAATTCTTCAATATATTTTCAAAATCCAACTTATAATTATATCAATTAACCATTAACCATGTACACATACCTATTACATTATTACTATTCTTTTTCCCTCATAATATTCCTATCTTATGGTTCACCAATTTTTTTTTACATTTCTAGTAGTTTGATTAACCCTTGGGCAGCCCTAGGATCATTCTCACTCACCAACAAACACAATAGGGTTCATCAAGGGAATCGAACATAAATATATGACCCAAAAAACATTACTTAATCAAGAAAAATAAAAATAACATGAAATAACATTATAATATCCACATACCCATATAGAACATCAAGACAATGAGAAAAGGCTTAATGAACACCTAACTTTTGATTTTAGACGAATTCTTTCTTAATACCCGCCCTTTATTTGATCTAAAAATCTTTATAATTACCAAACATAAAATCACCAATAGAATTTATGTTTTTAGGGATTCATAATAAGAGAAGATATTCTATAATCCCTTATCTATAAAATAGATCAAATAAGAGTTTCTAACTCACCTGGATCAAAGATTCACACCGAGAAATGCACCAAACACCCATTAATTGTAATAGAATCATCAATGGATAGAGATTGGATTATAAAAAATAACATAGTGTATAGGTAGTTGATTGAGATTAATCTTTGGGGGATAAAAAATAGGTTCGTAAGGGGAAAATAATAATTTCTTACTTTTTATGGGTCGTGTTGGTAGGATGCACAGTTTTCCAAACTGTGCAGCTCCCTCTATCCTTGAGAAGACATGTTGAAAAGTTTCCAAGGTCACTACCATTGTTTGGAAAACATTTTGGTAACCTCGTTCAAGCTCTATGTCTGAAGGGTTCCATATCTCATGGCTTCCTGGACCTAGTGAATGATTTTCACTAATCATGCACCAACCGTGCACTATGAACTTCTTTTCAGTTTTCTACCCTTTTGTGTTTTCGACCACTAGAACACTCCCAATCCTCTGTAAAAACATTTTAACCAATTAATCCCCCTAAAATAAGAGTTTAAAAAAATTAATAGGACAAACTTTCACAAAATCTTAGGATCTTACAACCTCCTGACCTTATAATGGATGTTCCGCGAGCCGCACTTCTAAGCATCCCTCAACCTTCAGGACCAAAATTCATACCACAACCCACCATTCATCATTCACCCCCACCCCTTTTACTTCATAAACATATCCAATATTCAATAATGATTAGAACAAGGAAACATTCCTACACCGAAAACAATCCCCCAACCGCGTTCAACAATAACTTGCTCGACGCTCCTAAAAAATATGTTTACCTCAAACTCATCATCACCACAAAAAAACATGAGATAGGTCTAGGAAGAACCACTAAAACACCACACATAAGGATACCCATGTGGAACTACATTACCCTAGGAGAGCCAATCATGACACCCATAGTCTAGTCCTCTCCACAATTCATGGACCAAATCGTTTGGTGAAATCTCACCCAAATTCTTTAAAATCACTAATTGAAACCCAAGCCTAACATCACCAAAGGAATTGTCTCTATTTTAACAACATATTGCAACCTACCCCAGTCCATAATTTAAATCCCAACTTCCTTAGTTTATTTTTTTCCATCTAAATGAACAACTCAAACATACTCTTCTATTTAAGGTAGTCAACTAGTCAACATTCAAACCAACACCCATCACCAAAACTACTTCACCAAGATGGATCGTACCTTTAACGCCCTGACCCTAGTTAACTATATTCAGTTCATTATTACATAACATTGGCATGATCACAAATGATCAAGTCTTGAAATACCCATTTGTTTAGTAACCTTGGAAGTCCTGGATACATTCATAAGGTTTACATTACATCATAAAATAGAAAAGTACAACAACATTGTTTCCATGGACAACATTGAGATCCCATAGGCTATCCCTGCATGTAGTCATAATATAATACTTTTCATCCTAGTAAAAATATAATAATAAAAGGGGTGAGATCAAATTCTCAGTAAGGATAACAATATAGCTGAAACATTCATAAATAAGCATAAACATTTATGGAAATGTATATAACTAAAACAAAAGCCTTTTCAACATAAACATCAACATAATATGGAAAATATACATAAAAATAATTTCATTTACTTACTCACATCGATATTATAATAGTCGAATAATCACATGCAATATCAAAAGAAAATTTCATAATGATGGAATGCATAATGTCAGACTTTCATAACCACATAGTCAAGGCCTAGTGCCAAGACTACAAATAAAATTTTGACAAGGCCTTGTGCCAAGAATACAAGTATGCTTTTTTTAAGTCCTTGTTCCAAGACACTAGTTTGTCTCATGACACCTACCGATGCATCGAGGAGCTATATAGGGATCCACCAAGCACTTACTAAGTCCAATTCATTCCTCATATGAAAAGGTTTAAACATAACATAAACCTTCGTATTAAAAATGGCATACAAAATGTCAATACTTTAAACATAACCCATGAATGGCATAGAAATAACTCATCTATAGTCAGACATATCACAAAACCTTAAATTCAATATGGATCATTTGTATCATAATAAATCAACTTCAAACAGGTGTAAAATTTATCAAAGGATGTTGACATAGATGAAATCAAAACTATTTGAGAGAAATATCTCATTATATTTTGAAATAATTGAAGAGTCGCATAATTATAATGAAACAATTTATTTTGAAAATATTAATATAATCTTGTAAGGGAAGCTTTGACGATGTTATACTAGTGGAAAATTGCTGCACTCTCTATATAAGTTAAAAACGACATTCTTACCTTAATTTTGTCGAAAATGTTATAATGTACTTTATTTGAAAAATGACAGAATGATTCCTTTCAAAAACATATAAGGTAAAATAAGGGTATAAATGACTTTAACCAATTATCTATTAAATAGTAAAAATGTTTTGAAATAAATTTTAACAAACATGAATGTGGATGATAAAGATGTCCTATTAGATAATTACATATAAACAACCTCGGATAATGAAGATATTATAGAATGAACCCCTAACATGGAAGAGGGTAGTTTAACCTCTTGTATAATAGTGAAATAATTGTTATTAAACTATAAAAGATTCATATACATTAATATGATATCATATATGCTCTTTTAATATTGCTTTGTTAATAATATATTAGTATTATCATCATTTCAGGTGTTAACTGATTCGTTTTCTTTTAAATGATTTCATATGTATGTAATGTTTATTATGGATAAGATGTATCTTATTCATATTAAGAATTATATTAAGTAATTAAAAATTATTTTTAATCATCTAATGAAAATTAGTCTTGAATTTATATGATGGGGAATGAATCTCATCGCGTTCGTGGATACGGTAATCCGTACATACGCACGAGTGACAATATCATTCTTTTAATATTAAAATAATATATAATTTGATGTTATATCATATATAAAAAATCACTATCATGTTATATTTATTATTTAAATCAATTAAATATCATTATTGTACCCATCCAAATAATAATTTATTGATTAACAATTACACCATGACATGAAGACGGTAAGTCGTACGTATGCGTGTATGGTGACATATCATTCAAAGGATGTATATAATAATGAATATGGTTGCACCATATTTATAATTACATAACAATATATAGAAGATACTAAAGTTGTTATTTTAGAATGGAAACAACAAAGAAAGATGAAGTGGAAGAAGAAAGGAACTTGAAAGAGGTGATGAAATATTTACCTGTTCATGAGGTTCTTCCTTTTGATTTGATAAAAAGGGATCTTTAGGTTGACTTTATGAATAAAGTAATCCCTCTAGGATGATGGGAGGGCATTTTAGAGGGTATTTGGGTAGTTTTTGGCTGAGCCAAATGGTCATGAAGGTGTGAATTAGAGAGAAGGGGGAGTTCCCTTTTAGAAGTGTGGTGAGGGGCACCTTACGAAAAGCTAGAAATATTATTTTATAATAAACTAATATTCATTTTCTAATGGATAAAAAATGAATTTCTTGAAGTATAAGGTGGTTAAGTGTCAAAAACCACTCAACCAATAAGTTTTAGATATTTGTGTCACTATATTAACTTTATATTTTAGATTTAACTCTTAGTTAAATAGTTTGACATTTACCATTTCCCTTAATATTTTTATATTATATGGTTAATAAACATACTATAAACTTTCAAGAGAACCCCAAGTGGATCCCTAATGATAAAAATATTATTATATAAGTCTTTTGGCCGAACTATAGTTTTTTAGGAATAGAATATCAATTAATAATATAATATTTTTTTAAACTCTTTTATGTCAATTTTGATACTATTTGGTATTTTGTTGGTTCTAAATTCATAACTACATTATTACTTCGAAACAAATTATTAACCAACCCTAACATGTCATATTAACCTATATAAGTATTGTTATTCATAAAAAGTCTCAAATTAAATTTATTTGGATATTTATAACATCGATTATTTTAATATTTCATTAATTAGGTAATTAATGCATCTTCATTGTGTCATTAATAAATTTATTTATTTAGTGTCTAAATATTATAAATAAAATACAATTATGTAGGAAATTATTTTAGCTTTCTAATTAATATTTAATGTTGAATTTATCTTATGTGTAACCCTATATTAAAAATGTTTTAGTTATTAATCCTTGAATTTAACACTTTTAACTCTTCTTTGAATTAAATAATAATAAATGTCCTAATATAATCCATGTGGACCTAAAGGATCATATTTTATTTCTATGGTTGTTTTTGGTCGAATTAAACTTATACAACAGAATTAGGACATGTGTTAGGGTACTAATAATATCATTTTTACTCTTAATTACCCTATTTACATTTAACTGTGTTAAATAAAAGTAAAAATTTAATATTCACCAAAAAATATTTTCATCTTATTGAACCAAATTTGAAATACTGATATCAACCATGTCTCTCAGATTTTCTAAATTCAACTCACAGAAGTGGTAAAATTACGTTTTATGTAAATTTACAAATGCTCCTAGGAAGTGGGTAAAAGACAGTAAAAAGTTCAATAAAAATTTTATATATCTAAAATTAGAATAAACTAAATCCAATGAATTATATTGAACATATATATTAATTATGTATTTATTTTGAAGAAAATAAATTTAAATAAAATAAATATTTATTTAAATAAAAATTCAGTTTTAAACTATAACTTTGTGTTTTTCACTATTCATCAAAAATTGAATGTTTTCAGGAAAATTCAAAAAATTTACCCTAATCTAATTTGGATATTTCGAATCAAAAAATGATTTCCATTTGGAATGATAAAATTTATAAAATTTTAAAAAGTGGGTATTACTATTCATAATGACTAGTTTGATTTGTTGTTGTGTGTTAGAACTCGAAGTTTCATAAAACATACGCTATCGTATTATTAAAATAGAATCGTACCGTGGAAGCATGGGGTGTTATATTCTCCCTTCCTTCAAATAATTTCATCCCTGAAATTTCTAGAATATTACAGCATAAAAATACTTGGGTGGTTCTTCATCATAAGATCCTCAGGTTCTCAAGTTGTCGCTTCCATCTTATGGTTTCTCCATAGAACTTATACCAGACGAGTCATTCGGTTTCTCAGCACTTGTTATCTTGTATCATGAACCTTGACAGACTCTTCTCAATATGAAATATCGGGTTCCAGTTCTAATACCTCATAGGTGAGTACATGTGTTGGGTCAGGCATGTATTTTTTCAACAGTGATACGTGGAATACATCATGAACTTTGGAGAGACATGGCAGTATTTCCAAAAGGTAAGATACATCCCTAATTCATTCTAGAATTTCGAAAGGTCCAATGTACCTTGGACTCAATTTTCCATTCTTACAGAAACGTATAACACCCTTCCATGGATATACCTTCAAGAAAACTTGATCTCTTACCGGATATTCGAAATCCTTCCTTCGGTTATCGACATAGCTCTTCCACCTTCATTGAGCTGCTTTGATGTGGGTTTGTATTACCTTCACCTTTTCCATCATTTCCTCCACATGTTCTGGGCCTACAAGTTTTATTTCATCAACATTATCCCAACCAGTTGGTGTGCGACATCTCTTTCCATATAACGCTTCATATGGTGCCATCTAAATACTTAAATGGAAGATATTGTTATAGGAAAATTCTACCAAAGGTAAATATTCATTCCACATACCTTGAAAGTCATGTGAGCTCGATATAAACATATCATCTAAGGTTTGAATTGTCTGTTATAATTTTCCACTAGTTTGGGGGTGGTAGGCAGTGCTCAATCGAAGTTCAGTATCCAAGGATTTCTAAAGACTTTTCCAGAATCATGATGTAAAGCGGGGATCACGATCAGAAACAATTGATAGTGGTACTCCATGAATTCTTATAACCTCATTAATTTATAGTCTTGGTAAACGTTAAAGTGGTAAATCTTCCTTTATAGCAATATTTGTGCTGAATTGGTAAGATGATCTACAATTACCCATATTGCATCATTCCTTCTAGGAGTATTTGGTAGTTCCATGAAAAATTCCATCACAATATTATCCCATTTCCTCTAAGATATGGGAAGATGTTGCATGACTCCTCCGGGTTGTTGCCTTTCAGCCTTCACTTGTTGAAAAACCAAACATCTTGACACAAAATCTGAAATCTATCTCTTCATGTTGTCCCACCCAAAATGTTATTTCAAATCTCTATACATATTGGGGCTACCAGGGTGTGTCAAGAAATTGGAATTATGAGCATCATCAATCAATTCCCTTTTTAGATCAGGTATATCAGGAACACAAATTCTCTTCCCAAATTTCAAAATTCTATCCTCACACACAAAGTCACTCAATCTCCCATCATTCACAGCTTTAATCTTCTTTTGAAACTCTTCATCACCGGTCTGAGAACCCTTTAGCCTTTCTAGTAATGAAGGTTTGGAAACCATTTGGAAAAGTATTGATGTTTCACCTTCCATGATGATTCCCATATCAATATTTACAAGATCCATGTATATAAGATCCTTTTCTACTCTCATCTTGTTCAAAACTCTATGATATTTTCTACTCAAATCATATGCCACATTATTTTCCTTCCATGGGTCATAGTGTAGAGTGAAATCATAATCCTTGATTAGTTCAAGCCATCTCCTTTTCCTCATGTTGAGTTTTTTTTTGTGAGAAAATATAATTCAAACTCTTGTGATCGGTATATATCTCACATTTTTCACCATAGAGATAGTGTCTCCAAATCTTCAAAGTAGTTATTACAGCTACTAACTCAAGATAGTGAGTAGGATAGTTTTTATCATGATGTTTTAGTTGTCGTGATGCATAGTCAATAACTCTATCATTCTGCATAAGGACACAACCAAGTCATTTCTTTAAAAAATCACTATAAATAACAAACCCTTCATTGTCCGATGGTAGAGTCATGATAGAGGCATTGAACAATCTTCTCTTCAATTCGTCAAAACATTATTCACACTTTTTTGTCCAAACAAATTTAACCCCTTTTCGTGTGAGCTTTGTTAGTGGGATAGCCAACCGAGCAAAATTATTGACGAAACATCAATAATAACATGCTAAACCAATAAAACTGTGTACCTCAGTTGTACTCGTCAGTGTTGTCCATTCTTGGATTGCCTTGTTCTTAGAAGGATCAACAGAGATTACATCCATAGAGACAATATGGAAAATAAAATAAATCTCCTGAAGCCAGAATTCACACATGCTAAACTTCCCATATATTTTGTTTCTTCTAAGAGTCTTCAGGAAAATGCGCAAGTGATTTTGATGATCTTATTAGATTTTGGAATATACCAAGATATCATCAATAAATACAACTAAAAATCCATCAATATATTCCTTGGAAACACTATTCATTAAATCCATGAAGACAGAGGGTGCATTACTCAATCCAAAAGGCATTACTGTACACTCATAATGCTTGTACCTGGTTCGAAATGTTGTTTTTGGAATGTCTTCCTTCTTCACACAAAACTGATGATATCCAGATCGAATTTCAATCTTTGAAAAGTATTGAGCTCCATGAAATTGGTCAAATAAATCATCAATGTGAGGTAGGGGATACTTGATCTTTATTGTTATAGCATTGATCTCCCTATAGTCATTGTGCAACCTCATAGATCCATCTTTCTTTTTAACAAAAAGGACAGGGGCTCCCCATGGAGAAACACTAGGGTGAATAAATCCATTATTACTCAATTCCCCTAGTTGTTTCTTTAGTTCCACTAATTCCACAGTGGCTATTCTATAAGGGGTCTTCGATAAGGGCCTTGATCCAAGAATTAAATCAATCAAAAACTCAATTTCTCATTCTGGGTGATGTCTAGGTAAATATTTTAGAAACACATCAACACATTATTTCACAATATATACATCCTCTATTTGAACATTCCTTTCATCACCAACAGTTATTTCATTCTCTTCCTCCCCAATAATTGAATTTAGTTGAGGTATTATGGGTGGATATGGATAAGATTTAGGTGCTGAAGATTCTTCTCTAAAGATAAGGTGTTCTTTATCATCGTCATCAAAAATAGTAACCTCCTTCTTCTTACAATAATTTTTTGCATCATGGTCTGAAAGCCAATCCATATAGAGGATTATATCAAATTCAATCATGGTTATGAAGATGCGATCAGAAGATAAAGAACATTTATATTCCCTAATGGTGAATGATTCATAATAAATTTTTGCAATGATACTTCCCTTAGGAATTTTTACTGACAACTCCCATGTTAAATCAAATTGTAATTATCTAATTTTCTTAGAAAACTGGTAAGATTTGAAACAATGTGATGATCCAGAATCAAATAAAGAATTGGCTAAACTTGAGGAAACCATTAAATTAATTTCAACTACATCTTTCTTAGCTTCAAACTCAGAAGTAGTGATAGAATAAGCTTGGCCTTGATCCGTTGGCCTATTATGAGGTAAGTTCCCCTGATTCTTAGAAAATTCATTCACATAATTCCCCCATTCTCTACAATTGTAGCATTAAACATCGACAGCCTTTTTCTTCCCCTTGAAATCACAAGCTTGGTGGCCTTTTTCACCACACTTGTAACAGACTCACATTCCCTTCAAGATAGTACAAAGGTGTTTCATACCACTTTTTATGTATTATAGATATTCAACTTTTCAATTATTCCATTTATTTCCATTTCCATAGTGTTCGGCAGATCTCTTCTTCTCTTTCTTTTCTTTAAAGTTGTAAGACATAAGGAATTATTTTTCTATCTTGATAGCACATGAGACAACATCTTCGTACGATGAGAAGGATTTTGAGAATAATGATCGATGGAGAAATTATTTTAACCCATCCCAGAAATGATCAATCTTACTTCATGGGTTGCGTATTTAATCTGTAACATGCCTCGTTAACCTTGTAAAGTTAGCTTCATAATTTTTGACATTCGCATCCTCCTTTTCCCTCAGACATAAAAATTTCTATTCCATATCTGCTTGATGATCATGAGGAAAGTATTTTTATATGAAAATTTCTTTAAACTACCACCATTCCATATTTGATACTTCATCATCTTCCATTGTGTTTTGAATCAATGACCACCATTAATTAGCATCTCCAGTGAGGCTGTAAACTACCATGGAAACTTTTTCCCTTTCGTTACTCCCCAAGGTGTGGAATATTTTCCCTTAAGGAATTTATCCATTTCTCTGCTACTAGGGGATTTATACCCCCAATGTATTTTTGTGGTTGGTGCATCTTCGAGAAATCTAACATTAATCCTCCACGCTGTGGATCAGGGTGCTCCATATGGGTAGGGTTATTTTTCATAACCTGAGTAAGTTGTCCGAGTATGGTGATTAGCTGATCAGCACCAGTTGCATCACCATCTCCACTATAATTATCTTGAGTAGGAGGGAAATCATTACATAGAGTTCATGCATTGATACATTTTCCATTCCTTCCACTAGGCACCATTTTTAAATAATGGCATAAACTACATTAGGTTATGAATCAGAATAAATAATTCCAAACTTGTAAAACACTTAACATAAATTGAATAGTGTACAGATATAATCCATAATCATAAAAATGTTTTCTTTAAGAAATTATATACTCATAAACTCTTCATAATGGTTTGTAAAGAAAAGGAGAATTATCCTAAGCATATCCCCCGAGAGTGTCGTAACAAAGAGTGCAGCAAGGCCAGTTGTCGTGCACCAATTCTCATTCGAGTCCATCTCAAAGCGGTGTTTTCAGGTTTTACACCAAGGTACATTTGTGCCGGAGCTGCCTCTACCTGCTCATATCTAGAATGGGATGTATTTCTTGGAAAACTCAAAAAATCTGTATAATACCAAAATTTGAGGAAGTTATTTTATACTAATCCTCAATCTCTATCTTAGGGTTATGTGATCTAATCATAGTTTATCTAAATGTAGTTTCCAAGGGTTGTACTAAACTTCCTATGATACCAACTATAATGCCCGACCCTAGTTACCCAGATTCGGAGAATTATTACATAACAATGGAATGATCATGAAAGATCAATTCTCAAAAGAATGATTAGTTTAGTAGCCTTGGAAGTATTAGATACATTCATAAGGTTTACATTACATCATAAAATGGAAAACTACAACAACATTGTTTCCATGTACAACAGGGTGATCCCGTAGACTATCCCTACAGGTCATTCATAATATACTTCTTCGCATCCTAGGAAAAATAAAACATAGAAAGGGGTAAGCTCAATTTCTCAGTAAGGATAACAATATAGCAGAAACTTTCATAAATAAGCATAAACATTTAAGACATTGTATAGAACTAAAAAAAGCCTTTTCAATATAAACTTCATCATAATATGGAAAATATAAATAAAAAAATGTCATATACTTACTCTCATGGATATTCTAATAGAAGAATAATCATATGCAATATCAATATCTACTTTCATAGTGATGGAGTGCATAATGCTATACTTTCATAACCACATAGTCAAGGCCTTGTTCCAAAACAACAAATAAGATTTTTTCAAGGTCTTGTGCCAAGACTACAAATAATATTTTTTCAAGGCCTTTGGCCAAGACAATAATTTGTTTCATGAAACCTATTGATTCATAAAGGACCTATATAGGGCTCCACCTGTCACTTACTAAGTCCAATTCATTCTCATATGAGAAGGTTTAAACATAACAAAAACATTCGTATTAAAACTGGCATACGAAATGGAAATACTTTAACCATAAACCATGAATGGAATAAAAATAACTCATCCATAGTCAAACATATCACAATACCTCAAATAAAGTATGGAAGATTATGTATCATAATAAATCAACTTCAAACAAGTGTAAAATTTATCAAAGTATGCTGACATAGATCAAATCAGAACTATTTGAGAGAAATATCTCTTTCTATTTTGAAATAATGTAAGAGTCACATTATTATAAAGAAAACATTTATTTTTATAATATTCATATAAGATTGTAATGAAATATTTGACAATGTTATAACGGTGGAAAATAGTCGCACCCGCCATATAAGTTAAAAAATACATTCTTACCTAAATTTTGTTGAAAAGGATACAAAGTAACTTGTTTGGAAAACGACCGAAAGATTCCTTTAAAAAAAATATAATGTCAAATAAGAGTATAAATGAATCTAACCCAGTTTCTTGTCAATAGTAAAAATGTCTTTAAATACATTTTAAGAAACATGGATGTGGATGATAAAGAGGTCCCAGCAGATAATTATGTATAAACAATCTCAGATAATGAAGAGATTGTAGAATTAACCCTTACATTGGACTTTTCATTGGTTGAGGGTAGTTTAACCTCCTGTATAATGGTGAAATAATTGTTCATAAATTTTAAAAGAATTATATACATCAATATTATATCATATATTATCTTTTAACATTTTATTGTTAATAATATCTTAGTATTATCGTCGTTTTGGGTGATAACTAATTCAATTTTCTTTATATGCTTTGTTACGTAAGTAATGTTTGTTATGAATAGGATGTATCATATTCATATTCAGAATGATATTAAGTATTGAAACATTATTTTTCATCATCTAATAAAAATTAATCTTGAATGGATACGATGGGGAATGAATCTCATCACGTTCGTGGAGACGATAATCCGTACGTACGCACAAGCAACAATATCATTATTTTTATGTTAAAATAATATATAATTGGATGTTGTATCATATATACAGAATAATTATCATGTTATATTTATTATTTACATCAATTACACATCATTATTATACCCATCCAAATAATAATGTATTGAATAACAATTACACCACGAGGTGGAGATGGTAAGTCGTACATACGCACGTATGGTGACATTTCATTCAAAGGATGGATAGAATAATGAATATGGTTGTACCATATTAATAATACCATCATAGTATATAGAATATACTAGATTTATTATTTTAGAATTGAAATTAAAAAGAAATAGAAAGTGGAAGAAGAAAGGAACTTGAATGTGGTGATGAAATATTTACCTCTTCTCCGGGTTCTCCTTTTGATTTGATCAAAATTGCTCTGTAGGTTGGCATTCTGACTAAAGGAATGCCTCTATGATGAATTTACCACAGTGTATAGGGTATTTGGGAAGGTTTTGGCCGAGCCAAATGGCTTTTATGGTGTGAATTAGAGAGAACGGGGAGTTCCCTTTTATAAGAGGGGTGAGGGTCACCTTAAGAAAATTTAGAAATATTATTTTATAATAAAATCATTTTCAGATTCTAATGGCTCCAAAATGAATCATTTACATTATATGTTAGGGATAGGTCGAAAACCACTCAACCAATAGGATTTAGGCAGGTTTGTGTCACTATATTAACTTTATCTTTTAGATTTAACTCTTAGTTAAATAGGTTGACATTTACCATGTCTCTTTGTATTTTTATATTACATGTTTAATAAACTTACTATAAACATCCAATAGAACCTGAATTGTTTCATTAATGATAAAACTATCATTATATAAGTCGTTTGGATGAACCTTATATTTTTAGTAATAGAATATAATTAATAATATAATTTTTTTAAAAAAACTCTTTTATGTCAATTTTTACACTATTTGGTATTTTATTTTTGCTAAATTCATAAAATCATTATTACTTCGAAATAAATTCATCTAAGAATACATACAATGTAATATTAACCTATAAAATTACTATAATTCATAAAAAGACTCAAATTACATTTATTTGGATATTTATGATATCCATTATTTTAATATTTCATTAATTACGTAATTACTGCATCATCATTATATCATAAATAAATTTAATTATTTAATGTCTAAAAATTATAAATAAAATACTATTATGTAGGAGACCGTTTTATACTTTTAATGAATATTTATAGTATAATGTATCTTATGTGTGACCCTATATTAAAATTATTTTAGTTAATAAACTTTGAATTTAACACTTTTAACTCTTCTTTGAATTAAATAATAATAAATGTCCTCATCTAATAGAAGTGGGCCTAAAGGATCATATTTTATTTCTAATGTTGTGTTTGGTAGAATTAAACTTATCCAATAAAATTAGGAAATTTTTTTAGGGTAATAATAATATCATTTTTACCCTTAATTACCCTATTTACTTTTAACCGTGGTAAATAAAAGTAAAAAGTTACTATTCACCAAAAATTATTTTAATCTTATTGATCCACATATCACTTAATGATATCAACCGTGTCTCTTGGATTTTTGAAATTCAACTCACATAAGCAGTAAAATTACATTTTATGTAATTTTGCAAATGCTCCCAGGAGGTGGGCAAAAGACACTAACAAGTTCAATAAAATTTTTATATATCTAAAATTATTATAAAATGACTCCAATGAATTACATTTAACTTATATAATTAATAAGTATCTATTGTGACCTAAAATAAATTTAAATAATATAAATAGTTATTTAAATAAAAATTCAGTTTCAAAATATAACTCAGTGTTTTTCACTATTCATACGAAAATGAATGTTTTTAGAAAAAGACCAAAAATTCACCCTATGTTAATTTCGATATTCTGAATCCAAAAATGAAGTCCATTTTGAAAGATAAAATTTATAAAATTTTAAAAAGTGGGTATTACTATTCATAACGGCTAGTTTGATTGGTTGTGTTGTGTTAGAACTCGAAGTTGCGTACAACACAAGCTACTGTATTATTCAAAGAGAAGCGTACCGTGGAAGCTTGGGGTGTTATAGTACCCAATTACATTCTACTAAAACTATTGTTTACATCACTAAGAAACTAATTTCCCCCTTTGGTAATTTCTGTAAATTTAATTTAGCATCTCACTTCCTATTTTCTATTATTTAGCTCTTCTACAATCGATTAATAGGCCAAAAAACCTCAAATCAACATTCACAACATACCCAATGGGATTTCCAGTTCTACAACCCAACATTTATTAAGAACACCAAAAAACACTATCCTTCATCCCTTTCCTCAAAACCAATTAGATTGGACACCTCCACAGTCCATACTTCTATACAGTTAACCGGTCTCTTCCTTAGAGCCAAGTCCAATTTCTCAAAAGCTCTTATCATTATACCATTAACCAGAGGTGACATAAAGCCCACAAAATCCATTCCATATATCCCATATGAGTCGGTTCATGCCTGATATACACATTATGTTCCCATAAAACTTATAATCTTTTTATATTGACACATTACCGAGATACAAAAACCTTTTCACTTATGGTGTACAATCATCATCCACACTCTTCTACCGATGTCATCATTGATGTCTGGTTAAACGACACTGTCATTATTTATCTACTCCCCAAAACATTGTCACACTCTAATTCACCCTATAAAACTCCCCTCATTAGGGCACTCTGATTTCACAAAGAACTGGTTCAATCCTGAATCCATCAATTAGCTTGATCGACCATGACATACAAGGCCAACCCGGTTTGCACAAAAAAGAACCAAAACACACACCTCACAGATTTCCCATTGGAATATTGATTCCACCACATCATCCTATTGATTGATTCAAATATCTATGACTTTACATAACAATCACCAATTTATGTGTTTTGTTTTCACCACATTCCTCAAGAAAAATTTACCTATATGGATCACTCTCAAACCCAAGCTAAACCCCAAAACATGTACGTAGTTTTCAAGCATCCACTGTATTAACAAAATACACAACACTCATTACTCATTTCTAGATTCTGAGAACAACACCCATGGTTTTCATCTAAATTTGATCAGTTATGATTAAATTTCCCATTACTGGTTGATAGTGTAATCCCCCACCATACAATTCCCACGCACACTACTACCTGAACGTATCCTCTAAGAGGATTCATTCTTATCCAAAACACATTTATGTATCTTGGTGCGAATCCATATCTCTCTTAGTGCACCCAAGACAATGTAATGAAATTGGGAATATCATCATCGGTTAAATGTATTCTAAGAGTTCGTTGATTAATTACACCACAAAATATCCACCATCATTTTAACCTCTTACCAATAGGCCATCTTGACTTTCCAAGGATATCAGGATTCCCTACCTATCGATATATTTTTCAAACAATAACACCACCACTCGAATGGATTTTAAAACCCAACTCACCAACAATCCCTGACCCTATACCAAGATTTCATGATCCAAAACACCTTTTTAAACCATAATCATTACCTCACATTAGTTTTTTTTCATGGTGGTACTAACCACATTAGATACACAATGATTCAGTTCGCCTATCCGAAATTATATATTCTCAAAAATTTCATGGGCCTATCCACTTTAATTTAAAACAAGTTCTCTTATGTTCAACCAACATGGGAAAATATTCCAATGAAACCATGAATCTCTATCATTTTCCCATTATAGAACACTTTTATAAACTATAGTGTTCTAAAATTCTCTTGCGACCACACAAAAAAACACTTCTATCACTCAAATGAAATTTACCTCACCAATGCTAGTCCCAACGCCCACTCTAACAAATATCCCAAACTCTTGACCTCCCTCACCCCGAGTGCATTTCAAAAAAAGGTTCTCATACAAGAATTTTTCACCGTTAATTTTTTTCCCTAAACCATCATTTCATTCCACACCTCACTCCATCACGTACATAGGGTTAGGTATCTAAACAATAATACCCTTCACAACCACCCTTAAAACAAAACACAAGCTCCTACATTATTCCCCTAAGGTGAGTCTAAGGCATAAACATGCACATTTTACAAAACAATCGGTGGCACCAACTGTGCTTCAATTTTACATCAGAAGTAACCACCTATATTACATTCTCTATCACATACAACACTTGGTAGACCTCCCACAAGGATACCCTTGATATCTCAACAATGTAAAATCATTTCCACAACTCAAGCATCATCTTTCAAAACCATGATTTTTTTTCAATTATCCATATTCATTAATATCTTACTAGGAAAAACTCTTTATGTTCCACTACCAAGGGATGTAATACTATAGGAAATGAATAATCTACCAATAAACGTTCTAAGGTTTGCAGCCTATGTTCCTTGTGCGGACAAGAAGTAAGAAATTTTCTTGAGATGAGAAAAACAACCTCTATTCTTATAGATGGTGTGCCTACTCTGTTGTGATTAAAGGACAACAATAATTCTTGAAATAATGTTTAAGTACATAGAAATGATATTGATAAGAGAGAAAGATAGAATTAAACGTAGGAAATTTATCCTAAAGAGGTTTCCAATTCACCAGTTGATGAGAATGGTGGCCGACCAAGTGACTAACTCATCAACTCTAACACTAAGATGAAATCTTGGGCTACAATTTTCTCTGAATAGTCCATTGTTCAAAATCAATCTCAATGAATCTTGACCCCCCCTATAGGTGATGATAACTTGATGGCTGACCAAGTGAATGAAGATGAAATACAAAATGAGGATGACCACTAGCTCTCACATGAACAAATATTTTTCTCAGGTCATCAAAAGGATAATAAATTGTTAGAATATAACTCCCCAGTCATCTCTAAAACATTTCATTCCTATTAAAACCCTATGGTGGATAATGATTCTTTTCATCTTGCCTTTTATAATAAAATAAAGACTCTGGTTGTGGAAGAACTGGTTGGCCTGTCATTTAAGAAGAGGAATGTTTTCTAACAGAAAGGTTGAGTAGAAAGATAAGAATATAGTTTATTGCTTGGGAATTTATTGTGTATTTCCATACACTATTGGGCTACTATTGTTTGCTTTCTTTTAATAAATGAGGCATTTCCTCTATATTCCTTAAAAAACAAAACAAACCCTCATGATGAAATAACATCACAACCTAGAATGACACCCAAGATTAAAATATAATCCAACTGTAAAAGAAAAAAATAGATCATTTCCCACCCTTGGAAATATGGGATTCCCCCCGTACACGGGGCTATAGGCACCCATGAATGATATCATTACCAAGTCCCAAAAATATCCTAATCTCCTATCTACAATTCCAAAATATTTAGACAAAAGTTAAACTAAGATGATACCAATTTTTAATATCCTTGACTAGAATGCTACTATAACCGTTTCTTCGAGGTGGGTTGTCACATGACCACTAGTCTAACTCTCCATATTCCAGAGGCTACCAAATATCAATGTGGGTCTAAAGAGAACCATGGGGATACTATACACAATTATCATTATGAATCCATTATATAAGTAAAATAAATTGATGAAATAACGAATGGGGATAAAAAATGGAAAAAATATAGCAAAATCCAATAGGTAACCAAGTACACATGCAGAAACAAAATCTAGTGAATACTCTACATTCCATGAAGTCATAAAATATAATCCAATATCAAAAATATAAAAATTCTATAAACCTAGACCCAGGTCCAAACCGGATGCTAACCTCCTATGCTCTAACATGTCATCCCATGGACAATGAAAAACTATGTCCCTATGTAGAATTGGTACCTGATAACCAAGTATCTTCTTCTAGGGTACCCAAGTGCCATGGCATCCTAAGAAGCGTTTGATTAAAACTCAGTAGGCACCACTAGTGGTTTATAAATCAATATTTAGTCTAAACAAAAGTGTATGCAGGTAATGATTAAAATAAATAAACAAGGTTACAAGGAGGAAATTTATTTAATTATCTGATATCCATTTTACTCATTAAATTATATAGAGCCAACCAATCAACAACACTATGTCATGTCACACAATGAGTCTATGCTAATCCATAAGGGTTTAAAAACATTAAACCAAAAAATGATCCCTAATCAAAACTATTTCATTCCCGGTATTTAACAACATTGTCTTATTCATTCTCATCCATTTATCCAATGTTTGGGAATTGACATTATTTACTCTACATCATATGTCATTCCATTACAATGCAATAAAGGATATGTAAATTCCTTTATCTCGGTGGGGATAACTTTTCATAAATAATTATAACATAATAACAATGTAACATCGATCCAGGTATCCATTTCCACTTACCTTGGATCATCTATCCAAGTATCCAATTCCACATACCTTTGAGAATTAGTCTAGATAGTCTTAAACAATTCAACCATTAGGGGACTAACACATTAATCAGAATCCCTATCCATTTCATTCCATTGGGGGTTTGGAGTCTCAATCCAACCTGACTAATGGGAGAAGCGTTAGTCCTTTATCACAAACCACTAATCCATGTCCACGTGTTTTTCCATCAACTTATCACATATACCATATAACAATTTTCATATAATCAATACAAATGACAGTCAATTTTTTTTCATTTTGATATGAATCAATATCAAACCATTTCCCAATAATGTGTCTACCTTTTTCATCAAATATACCATTTAACCCATTTCACATAATTCGTCAATTAATAATACTAAATCCATTTACACATTCCCATTACAATTCATTTTCCATTTTCTTTAACAAGGAACATTTAACATTTAGTTCATTTTATAATCATCACATCATTCCAACATAATCTCCATGGGTCCTATTTCACTAGCTCGTAAATAAATTCTATGATTATAGTTGAAAATGAACCTTAAGAAAACAGCATAGTATAAAAAAAATTAAAATAAGAATATATGTTTGTAAGGTAAAATAAGAATTTACCACTTTTTAAGGGCCACATGGTTTGGCTGCATGGTTTTCCAAACCTTGTGCCAACATTTATTCTCTCTCTTTCCAAGATAATCCAAGCCGTATAGTTTTCTAGTGGAATCTGCACAGTTTGTAAAACTGTGTGGTAACTATGTTCTCTTCCCAAATCAAAAGTGATCCATGTCGCATGGTTTCATAGATCTGGAACATGGTTTTAACTAACCATGTGCTAACTGTGAAAAATGATGTATTTTTTCACTTTTCTCCTCATTTCATGTCCCAAGCCCCTAGAACACTCCAAAACAACCATATAAACTCTTGAACCAATTCATCCCCCATTAAAAGAGAATTTAACGAGAAGTTAGACATGGATGTACTTTCACAAAATATTGTGATCTTTTAGTACTCAACATTTTGAAATTATTAAATGAAAAAAATAAAATATGGAACAACATTTTAAAACCAGTAAACATATAAAAATTAGCTATTTCTTACCGATATTTTAGAATAATTTTTCATTAATAATATTATCACACCATAAAAAAGAATAAATGTTTATAAAATGTGACTCACTAATGGTAATGATAGCCTATCGAACAACAACATAAATTTTAATTTTATTTACACTGTCCTACATAGTTTGAACAAATTATAATCAATTATAATTTGAAATGTATCATAGATATCAATAATGAAACCGTAATTTTAATTTGATAAATTTCTAAAATTATTAACAAAATAAAATTTCGATGGCTATAATTTAAAAAAGAATATAGTTTTCAACATTCTTTGGTTACTAACCATGTTTTTCTCCTCAATTTCTCTACAAGTTCCTGCAATTTGTCCCATATTCCTTCATTGTAACACCCCAAAATTTCATAGTAAGTTATTTTCTTTAAAGTAACTTAATAGCTTTCGCTACACACAACACCGTGTTCGTGCACACCACGACTTACCAAAATAGCCATTCAAAATAAGGTTATGAATAGTATTATAGGAATTTTGAATTTAATATGCTCCATATAATTTTATCATCCATATTTTGTATTTCTTAGACAAAATATGAGAATAAATTCCAATTTTTAGATAAAAGAATTATTTTTTAAATAAATGCAATTTTACCTTCTTTTAACAGTGAACCCTTTTAAAATCCAATATTTGACCCTTTTATATGTTTTAATTGAAAAAATAAACTTTTTATTTAGATTTGAAACAAATAAATTAGTTTGTATAAATTTTTAGTTCTTTTCTGATAACTTTCATATTTTGATGAATAGTGAAAATACTAAATTTTAATTGAAAACCAGTTTTTTAATCAAAATAATTTATAGTGATAAATTATAAATTTGAACTGTTTTTATGTATAATTAGATTATAGTTTTAAATTTAATTTCATTTTTTTCATTGGAACTAATTTTACATTTAAATTGGACATAAACACATGTGAATCTTTTGATATTTTTTACTTCTCAAAAACTCACTTTCTAGTTTTAACAATAGTAATATTCTTTAAAATTAATTAATACACCTTATATGTTATTAATTTTTTAAATTATACATCATTTTTGAATTTTGAATATAAAAATTAGATTTTGGGGAATTTTTTTATTTTTCTAAAAACATTCAATTTTTTATAAATAGTGAAAAACATTTTGTTATTTTTTAAAGCTGAATTTTTATTTAAATAAATACTTTTAATTTAAACTTATTTTAATGAAAACACAGTTACATAATACCTATATTAGTTCAATTTAATTCATTTAAGTCATTTTATAATAATAATAGATGTATGAAATATTATTTAACTTTTTGACATCTTTTACCCACCTTCTAGGGACATTATCAAATTTGCATAAAACGTAATTTTACAGCTTCTGGGAATTGAATTTTAAAAATCTGAGATTAATGGTTGATATCGGTAATTAAAATGTGGTTCATTATGATGAAAATAATTTTTCATGAATAGTAACTTTTGAATTTTATTTAACATGGTTAAAAGTAAATACGTGAATTAAAGGTAAAAATGATATTATAATTACCCCATACATGTCCTAATTGTATATTATAAGTGTATTTTGACCAAAAGAAACCTTAGGAGTAAAATATTATCCATTTTGATCTAGTTGGATTAGATTAGGACATTAATTAAATTTTTTTAATGAAGAGTTAAAAGTGTAAAATTCATTGTTTAATAAATAAAACATTTTTAATATAGGGTTACACAAAATATAAATTAAACTATAAATATTCCTTTGAAAGATAAAAATATTTACTACATAATGGTATTTTACTTATAATTTCTAGACATTATATAATTAAATTTATTTATGAAACAATGATGATGCAGTAATTACCTTATTAATGAAAGACTAAACTAATAGATGTTATAAATATTAAAATAATTTTAAATTGAAAATTTTGATGCATTACACTAATTATATAGGTTAATATTAAATTTTACGTTTAATTTTATGTTTTTTTTCAATGTAATAATGTTTTGTTGACTTTCACAAAAACCAAATACAAAATAATGTCAAAATTGACATAAATTAGTTTTTAAAATAGTTAAAATATTATTAAATGATATAATATTTTAAAATATATAATTTTCTTACAAAGTACTTATATAATGATAGATATGTCATTAATTAACTAGTAGAGTTTCTCTTTCAATTTTATAATAAGTTTATTAACAATCTAATATAAAAATACATGAAGACATGGTAAAAGTGAAACTTTTTAACTATGAATTAAAGAATAAGGTTTATATGGTGACCTAAACTTGTCAAAAACCTATTTGTTGAATATATATCAACCCATATCCAGCTTATCTATGAAATAAGTCCATTTGGAGCCGTTATAAACCTAAAATTATTTTAAAATAAAATAATATTTCAAACAGTTCCAAAAGTGCCCCACACCTCTCTTATAAAAGGGTACTTCCCCTACACTAAGGATTACACATCCAAAACCATTTTGCTTGGAAACTTATTGCTCAAATATCCACCCAACTAACCAAAAATTAACCAAGAGGCATTAATTTGATCATAAATCCAACCTATGGATCCCTTTTGATCAAATCAAAGGAAACACCAAAAAAGGTAATAATATCACCTCCTCTTTCAATTTTTTTTTTCTTATTCCACTTCTTATTTATTTTTTTCCCATAAAAAATATTAACTCCATTAGTTTATATGTATACAATGATTTTTTTATGTATATTATTCAACCATATTCATTATTCTATCCATCTTGTGAATGAAAAAGTCAACATACGTGCTTACGTACAGCTTACCATCTCCACTTCATGGTGTAGTTTGTTATTCAACACCTCATTATTTGGATGGGTATAATAATGAGTATAATTGATGTAAATAATAAATATAACATTTATATATTATATACCATCAAATTACATATGATTTCACCATCAATAGAATGATATTTACGCTCGTGCGTAAGTATGGATTACCGTCTCCATGAACCTGATGAGATTCGTTCCCCATTGTAACCATTCAAGAATAATTATCATTTTATGATTTAAAATAAATTCTAAGAAGTTCTTATAATTCTGTATTATAATGAAATACATACTATCTATAACAAAAGTGAATTACGTAACAAAACATGTAAAGGGAAACGAATCAATTGACACCCGAAACAATGGTACTACTGAAATATTTTTAACAAAGCAATATTAGAAGATCATAAATGATATCATATTTATGTATGTGGTTCTTTTATGATTTAATAAAAATTATTTTTCTATTATTTCAAAGGTTAATATACCCTCTTCTAAGGAAAAGTACAAGGTACGGGATTTTTATCTCACTTCTTATTCCTGTGAGATTCGTGTTATATTTCCACTAGTTCCTTTTGGGTGGTGTATGTACAGCCCATGATTATACTCTTTCTATAGTATACATTAATTTAAGTGTATTTAGATCTTCATTGAATGATCCTTCTTTCATAGGTTGTATGTTTCGTATCTTACTAAATTGGTAAGGGAATTTCTAATTTTGATTTCCAATCATTGGGTTTTACGTAAACTTATTTGATTATTTTACTCTAAGATTATATGTGAAATCACTATTTATTTACTTTTGTATTAATTTAGACTCCCATTTGTGTGTAGATATGTTTGATACACATAATAAATCCATTTATAAATTCCCAAGTCATCTATATGAATTTGATTAGTGTAATCTTAACTCAATTTCCTTTCATTGAGTTAAACATCCGATTCATTGGTGTTGTTTTTACAGGAATATGTGTGAATGTCGTCTGATAGATTTAAACTAAATATTCAATCATATTGAGTGCTTTTATAGTTTTCAAAAAAAATAATGTCATTGATTTATTGTTAACCAAATGATACATTATTTATAAGGTATTTCATCTCAATTTACTTTCCATTGAGACTTCTTTGTTGTTATGTGTCAATTCACTTTTATATGGTTTAAATACATTACTTTGGAATAGTATAACATGAATTCCTTTATTCTCATGATATTATATTGTTTCTATTACCTCAATTATTTTTATTCAAGAGTCTCTCATTATGTTTGAAAATCTATCTAAAATTTCATTTTAAATGTTTTAAATATTTCTTCTTCTAAATCTACCTCAATAATGTCCATGTTTTAAAAATGGTGTTCAAGATTTATTTATATGGAACTAATTGTTTTTAAATTAAAATCCTTTTAAAATATTCAATTATTTATGGGACACTTTTATTCAAACATCTATCTTTAATAGATTCTTAATAAATATTGAGACTATTAAATGTTTTCAAGAAAAGGGGGATATTTATCTCAAATAGTTTTACTGATTATTTTCACCTATGTAAATATCCTTCATTATTCTTGATTGAGGTTGATTTATTATAATACAATATTCCATATTATATTGAATGAGTTATGCTTGACTGTGGATGTGCTATTTTCTATACCATTAAAGGTTAATGGTTAATGTATTGACATTTCTTATGATAGTTTAAATACAAATTTTTATGTTATTATTCATCATTTTCATATGATGAATGCATTAGAATTAGTAAGTGATGGGTGGAGCCCGTTATAGCTCCTCGATGCATCGGTAGGTCTCATGAGACAAAATAGTGTCTTGGCACTAGGCCTTTACAAAATCTTATTTGTAGTCTTGGCATGAGGCCTTGACTATGTGGTTATGATGTCTGGCATTATGCATTCCATAATTATTAAAATTAGTTTTTGATATTACATTTGATTATTAGACTAGTAGAATATCCATGTGAATAAGTAAATGGTATTATTTGATTTATATTTCCTATATTATATAAATTTTTAATTTTAAAATGCTCGTGTCTTAGTCTTATACATTTCCTTATATTTCTATTCTTATTTATGAATGTTTCTACTATATTTTTATCCTTACTGAGCATCTGACCTCACCACTTTCTATTTTTTATTATTCCCAATATGCGAAGAAGTATATTATGAACAACATACAGGGATGTGCTAAAGGTTATGAGTGTGTTCAAAGGGGAGAAATTGTGTTTTTTTATTTCATGATGTAATGTAAAACTAATGTATGCATCTAGTACTACCAAAGTAACTAAACAAAATGGTATTTAGGGACTTTATCTCTTGTGATCATGCCAATGATATGTAATAATGCACCGACTCTAGGTAACTAGGGTCAATGCGTTAGAGTTTTTATCAATGTATGTTTAGTAAAAACATTGGAAGTTTGATTTAGAAAAACTTTTATTAGAGATCATTACCCTAAGATAGACATTGAGGGTTAGTATAGAAGAACTTCCAAAAATTTGGGTAATGTAAGGATTTTTTGTATTTTCCAAGCAATAAAACACTGTTTGGATACTAGAAGGTACCAACAGCTCTCACATAGATGTACCTAGGGCTGAAAACCCTGACAAGGAGTTTCGGGCTTGACACGGGGTATCCTGGTACATGAAAAAGGGCCTTGCTGAAAACTTGGTTACAACACTCTTTGGGGATATTCTTAGAATAATTCACATTTTTATGACAAACCGATTTGATGGATTTTAATATATGAAGAGGATAAATAACCTTGGTCAATCCTAATGTTTTTTAGATTGAAAATAATGTGTCATGATATTCTATAAATGATTTTATGAATATTGTTACTCAAACTATACTTTCTGATTTTAGTCAATGGCTGGATTCTAAGGGAGTCATAGTAACATTGAACATGATGTAAAATATTGGCATGATGGTGTAAATGATCAACTAAATGAAATTTCATTAGGCATAAAATATATCATGTTCATGCCGAAGCAGGTTTCCAAAAAGATGATCAACAACATATACATTAACCAACTCCCAAACTCAACAAAGAGGAGATATTCAGAGAATGATAAGAGCTTCAGTAGAAGAGACTGTGCAAAAAAGTTATCTTAATTTCTATCATGCAGGAAATATGGAAGGACAAACCCTGTAAAGTGTTTTAATTGAACAAATAAATGATTTATGTGTGGGAAAGAAGGACATAAGTTAATGAATTTCCAAGGAAAAATGAAGAGTACAATGGAAGAAAATAAAAATGATCACTATAATCCTTTTACAGTCATTTACTATAAATGTAGGGGATCCGAGAATTACCTGAGTCATTTCCCTATTGTATAGGATAACTACTAGGTTATGGAAGAACCTATGTATAGAAAAATGGATGGAGAAACATTTTAATGTATTAAATATCATTGTTGATGGGATTACATTGGAAAACATTTCTCTTGTATATGTAACCCTGTACTTAGTTATGTGAAAATTATATTTGAAAAAGAATTACATTTTTCTATTGTGGAAATAGTTATAAAGACCCATTTGTGTTTATATGATCCTTGAATATGAGGCAATTGCATGTTATTAGTTTTTCAGATGAAAATGTGATGTATGATATAACAATTGTGGTTAAATTATTTTATGGTTATTTTGAGGAACTTATCTCATTTTTAAAATGTTATAAAATTTAGTTTTTGAAAAAGGGAAATAAGCAGATAGTGTGACAACTCGCTGCATCAGACAAAATTGCGGGAATCGAACCCACAACCAATGTGAAACTAGGATTTATCACCTACCACTGGACAATGTGAATTCCTTGGTTAGTTTGAGTAATTATATTTAGTTAAATGTTTTTATTGATCAATAATATGTTCATTATGGATCTTATGTTTTTTCAAATGGATATCCTCAGTATAGGTAAATGATTGGTGATTAGGTGATAAATGTTATTTTGGAAGTCGTTCGCTCAGTTTGAAACACTATATACCTATGGAAAATAAAATACAATGGGATTTTATTTGAGGAGTAATGGTGGATTTTTATTTTTGAATAATCTATGTATTTTATAGAGATTTAGCTTATTAATGGAAATGATTAAGTTGTCATCAAGAAAATGTGATTTTGTTAATTACTCTTTAGTATGAGACTTTAAAAGTAGTTGATATTATTTTGAGAAAAATGTTATGATTTACTATGTAAGACTATGTGACTAAATTCTTCTAAGTTTTGGGTTTCAATATTAGTTTGGATTATATTTATGGATTTTAAGGACAATTGTTTATTGAATGGTCTTTATTGAACAATGGGTATTTTTTGATAATATTGGAAGTTAAGATTAGTATTTATTTCTATAAAGGATTATCCATTTTGGATAACATCTGATCTTGTACTAACCATTTTGGTTTTGGTTAATCTTTAATGACATAGGAATTATATAGTTCATCCTTTGTGGATTATGTGATTCTCTAGAAGTTGATTATAGCGTATCATGAGTGACCAAGTCATCGTGAATACTCATCATTTGGAGAAAAGAGTAGTTAGTGGTAGAAATTTATTTAAGGATTATGCTCTAATTGAAATGTAAGTATATATATATTTTCTTATTCTATCTCATAAATAAATTCCTCACCTCTATGAAATAGAACATAAAACAAAAAATGTTTTCCAGTTACCTTTCCTACTGGGAAACTGATAACTGTTTATCCCATCACAAGATTGTGTTTTTCTTGTTGTTAAATTTCCCTTGATCATGTTTTATATCACCCTACATAATAACTTGATAATTATTTTATCTTTGATATCCATGTTTTCTTACACGGAATCTTAGTATTGGTTATCTCAGATGACCTTTGTACTTATCTTTCTTTATTTCTTTTAAAGTGATGGTTTTATTGACTCTTTTTCCGATGTGGGACATTCAATGAAGTTCCCAAGCCAAAAATTAAAATTATGAGGATGCTATTTCTAAAATGGGGGAACAATATAACACCCCAGGATTTCATTGTAAGTTAATTTGTTTAAAATAATAAAATAGCTTGTTCCACACACAACACCGAGTTCTAGGGCACCACGACCTACCAAACTAGCCGTTAAAAAGTGGTTATGAATAGTATTAACTGAATTTTGAATTTTATATACTCTATAAAATTTTAATATCTATATTATGTTCTTCTTATATATAATATAAGAATAAATTAAATTTTTAGATAAAAGAAGTATTTCTAAAAGAATGCAATTTTACCGCCTTTTAATGGTAAACCATTTTTAAATCAAATATTTGACACTTTTATATTTTCAATTTGAAAAAATAAAATTCTTTTCAAAATTGGGACAGAAAAACTTAATTTGGATAAATTTTCATTTCTTTTCTGATAATTTTCTTTTTTGATGAATAGTGAAAAATACAAAAAAAATGAACACGTATTTTTTAATTACAATAATTTATAGTGTCAAATTATACATTTGAATGGTTTTTAAGTATAATTAGATTATATTTTTATCATTTATTTCACAGTTGGTCATTGGATATAATTTTACATTTTAATTGGACATAAACACAAATTAATCTTTTGATAGTTTTTACTTCTAAAAAACCCACTTTCTAGTCTTAACAGTGGGAATATTTTTTTGAAATTAATTAATACAAATTCAATGTTTTTAATTTGGTAAAATTGGCATCATTTTAGAATTTGGAATATCAAAATTAGCTTTGGGTGAATTTTTTGTATTTTTCTAAAAATATTAGATTTTTGATGAATAGTGAAAATCACTAGGTTATTGTTTAAATCTGACTTCTTATTTAAATAATTATTTTAAATTAAAATTTATTTTAAATAAGAAATAGATACATAATACCTATATTAGACTAATTTAATTAATTTAAATCATTTATAATAAGATTATATTTATAAATGTTTATTGAACTTTTTAACGTATTTTATCCACCTTATAGGGACATTGGAAATGTTTCATAAAAAGTAATTTTACCACTTCTATAAATTGAATTTCAAAAATCTAAGAGACATGGTTTATATCAATAAATATAATTTCGTTCATTATGAGAAAATAATTTTTGGTGAATAGTAACTTTTGAATTTTATTGACCACCTTTAAAAGTAAATAGGGTAATTAAAGGTAAATATTATATTATAATTACCCCAAAACATGTCCTAATTCTATTTTATAAGTTTATTTAGACCAAAATCAAAATAATTAATAAAATGATATTCTTTTTTATCAACTTTTATTAGATTATGGCATTTATTATATTTTATTTTAAGAAGAGTTAAAAGTTTAAAATTCAAATCTTAACAACTAAAACATTTTTAATATAGGGATACACAAAAGATAAATTAGAATATAAATATTCATTGGCAATATAAAAATATTTAATACATAATTGTATTTTTTTATAACTTTTAGACATTATATATTTAAATTTATTTATGAAACAATGATGATGAAATAATTACCAAATTAATGAAAGACGAATCTAATTGATATTATAAATATTAAAATAATAATAAATTGAAACTTTTGATGAGTTAAACTACTTTTCTAGGTTACTATGACATGTTAGGGTTTATGTAATGTATGTTATTGAAGTAATAAAGTTATTTTGACTTTAATAAAAATCAAATACTAAATAGTTTCAAAATTCACATATATGAGTTTTAAAACAAATATTATATCATTAAATGATATAATATTTTTAAAAATAAGGTTCGGACAAAAAAACCTATATAATTATATATATTTCATTAATGATCCATTTGAGGTTATATTGGCTTTTGATTGAATGTTTATTTACCATGTAATATAAAAATACAAGAAGAAATGGGAAAAGTTAAACTATTTAACTTAGAATTAAATCTGAAAGATAAGGTTAATATGGTGTCCTAAACTAGTCTAAAACATATTTTTTGAGAATATATATACCCATACCCACATTATCCTCTAAATAAATCCATTTTGTGCCATTTAAAACTGAAAATTATTTTTTAATTAAATAAAATTTAAACCATTTCCTAAAGTGACCCTCACATCTATTATAAAACGTTACATCCCCTTCTCTCTAATTCACACTACCAAAGACATTTGGCTCGTCCAAAACATGCTCCAATATCCTCCCAAATACCCTCATATGAACTTAAAGGCATATCTTTTATTATAAATCAGACCAAAGGATCCCTTTTGATCAATTAAAAATGAAGCACCCGAAGAAGAGGTAATAATCTCACCACCTCTTTTAAAGTTATTTTCTTTTTCAACATACTATTTCATTGTTGTTTCTATAAAAACATAACAACTACAGTACCTTAGACATACTATGATGTTATTATAAATATGGTACAACCATATTCATTATTTTATCCATCCTATCAATGAAAAAGTCACCATACCTGCGTACGTACGGTTTACCGTCTCCACGTCATGGTGTAGTTTTTTATTCAACACATCATTATTTGGATGGGAATAACAATGATTATAATTGATTTAAATAATAAATATAACATTTATATAAGATATACCATCCAATTACAAACAATTTCATCATCAATAGAATTATACTTTCACTCGTGCGTACGGATTACCGTCTCCAGGAACGTGATGAGATTTATTCCCCATCGTAGAATTCAAGAATAATTGACATTTTATGAATTAAAGTAATTTTCAAGAAATTAATATATTTTTGTATGTGAATCAAATAAAACATACCCATAACCAACATGAATTACAGAACAAAACATATAAATGGAAACGAATCAATTTACACCCGAAACAATTATACTACTGAAATATTATTCACAATGAAATATTAGATGATCATATATGATATCATATTTGTGTATGTGATTCTAGTATAATTTAATGACAATTATTCTTCCATTATACAAGAGTTTAACGTACCCTTTACTGAGTAAAAGTACATGGTAAGTGGTTTTTATCTCACTTCTTATTCTTGTGAGATTCGTGTTATACTGCCATTATTTCCTTTTGTGTGGTGTATGTAATTCCCATGATTGTATTATTTTTGTAATATAATTTAATTTATGGATTTTTAAATCTTAATTGATTGATCCTTCTTTCAAGGGGTGTATGTTTCATATGTTACAAAATCGGTAAGGGTATTTCTAGTTTCGATTTCCACTCATTGGGTTTTATAGAAACTTCATTGATTATTTTAATCCAATATTATGTATGAAATCACAATTTATTTACTTATATAGTAATTTACACTCCCCTTTGTGTGGATATAATTTTTATACACATAATCACTCCATTGATAGATTCTCAACTCATCGATACGAACTTGATAAGAGTAAGATTAACTCAATTTTCATTCATTGAGTTAAAAATCCAAGCCATTCGTGTAGTTTTTATAAAAATATGTCTTAATGTACTTTAATTGATTTACACTGAATATCCAATCATTTTAGTTAATATATATTTTCACACATAATTATATCATTGATTTATCTTTAACTGAAAGATACAGTCTTTATAAGATATTTCATCTCAATTTACATTCCATTGAGAATTCTTTGTTGTTATGCACCAATTCACTTTTTTATGGTGTACATACTATAATTTTAAATAGTATATCATGAATACCTTTACTCTCATGATATAATAGTGATTTTTTTACCTAAATTATTTGTATTCAAGAATATCTAATTTCGTTAGGAACTCTAACTAAAATATTATTTTATATGTTTTAAAGATTTATTCGTCTAAATATTTATCATTAATGTCCATGTTTTAAAAATGGTGATAAGGATTTATTTATATGGACATGAATGTTATGCAATTAAAATTCCTTTTAAAAGTTTCAAAGTGGTGTGGTTCACTTTTATTCAAAAATCTATTTTGACAGCTTCTTGATAAACAGTGACAGTTTGAAATGTTTTCAAGAAAAATGGGATATTTCTCTCAAATAGATTTATTGATTATTTCAAAAATACCAGTATCCATAATTTTTCTTGATTGAGGTTCATTTATTATAATACTAGCTTCTGTATTGTATTGAATGAGTTCTATTTGACTATGGATGTGCTATTTTTTATACCATTCATGGTTTATGTGTAAAGTATAAACATTTTGTGTGTTATTCTTAATATGAATATTTATATTTTGTTTCTACCATTTCATATGACGAGTGAATAGGAAATAGTAAGTGATGGGTGGAGCCCGCTATAGCTCCTCGATGCATTGGTAGGTCTAATGAGACAAACCAGTGTCATCGCACAAGGCCTTGAAAAAATATTATTTGAAGCCTTGGAATGAGGCCTTTACTATGTTGTTATGATGTCTGAAATTATGATTTCCATCATTATGAAATTATCTATTGATATTACATGTGATTATTTGACTAGTATAATATCCATATGAATAAGTAAATGGTAATATTTGATTTATATTTTCCAAATTATACTGAATTTTATGTTTTAAATGCTTGTGTTTTAGTTTTATAAATTTCCTCAAATGTTCGTTCTTATTTATAAAAGATTCCTCTATATAGTTATCCTTTCTGAGCATCTGAGATCACCCATTTATATGTTTTATTTTTCCCACAATGTGAAAGAGTATATTAGGATTGACCAGTGGTCATATGTTATGGGATATGAGTGTGTTCAAAGGGGACACAATGTTTTTTTTATATTTCATGATGAAATGTAAAACTTATGTATGTATCTAGTAATTACAAGGCTACTAAACTAATTAGTCTTTTGATAATTGATCATTTGTGATCAGGCCAATGTTATATAATAATGCACTGACTCTCGGTAACTAGGATTGGGGCGTTACATTCATCCAAGTCAGACTAGTAGAAGCCTTTAATATTGAGTGATATTTTTTTAACTAAACATAACCAAAAAATTTAAAAAATCCTAAATATGTACAACTTTACCCAAATTTAGTATCATCCATATCTGTCAAAAAACCTATGAGAATGAGAGTATCCATAAGTGATATAATTTGTATCATTCCGTCAATTATTACATTCTCGTTGATTGAAAATATTCAATTCATGATAATTAAATAGTTTTATAAATGTTTCACCAACTAAAGAGACGTCTATTTTTTATAACTAGGATAGAAAAATTTTCATAAATCTCAGGATAGTACCGAAACCACGAAAGAGAGTTTACAGTGATTAAATTTTGTTTTAATGAATTACAATTTATAAAAAAATATGTCAACGGAAAAAATGAGATTTTGTACAAACAGAATGTTTAAAATAGTATGAGTGGGTCTAATAATGAAACCATTTGTGTATTAAAGTCATATAAAATTGAAAAACACTAAAAAACATTATATACTAAATATATATTCATAAATAAATTTCCACATTTTTTTAGCATGTTCACACATTCAAATCCCTCACATTTGATAAATATCATTAATGATTGAAATGAAAATGTACCAACTCAATATACATTTTATCTAAAATTATAAATAAGATAAACGAATATGAAAAAAACTCAATATTTATATGGTATTATTATCCCTACTATAGATCATATTTTCACATAAGAAATGAATCTAAGAACTGAATTTGTAGGGGAAGAAATAATTTACATCTCATTAATAGGATGATGAAATGATGAATTATGGACCATTTTTTCAAAACCGGCATCTAGAAAACAGAATTATGATTTATCTATAACCCTTTTGGGAGATTGATCACCAAATATTAGATTTTAGGATGATATTTTCTCTTCATGATGTGCATGTGTACCTATGGAAAGAATAATGTTAGTCAAGAATCTAGAATAAAAATTAATGGTCTCATGTATAAGTAAATACAATCTTGAATAACTTCAAATAATATTCAGTTTGTGAATAAAAAACCTGAACCCATTCATGTATGTATTTTTGGAAAGAATCAAATAAACCTCATACATCATTTAGAATGAATGGGTATATGAAAAGTGTTATGAATTCAAATGATATGTGCAATGTGAAAATGTTGGATACTACATTCAATCAGATATTTAGAAGTGTACACTGATATCAACAACTTTTTAATGGATCATTCTTAAATAAAAATCATACATTATATAGAATCATTATTAACAATATATAAATGTAAAATGAACACATATATGATATATAAATAGATTATTGAAAAAATTTATAATATAGAATGTATATATTTAAATTTATATAATTAGAAAATGCATATGTATAATAAATAAATACATGTCATTATGAATATATACACTAAAAAATGTATACTTATATGAGTATATATATTTGAGGATTATACATATCAATATATATATAAACTTCATAATCTATATGTATCATAAAAGTTCGTTTGTGCATGTCTGTGTGTACATGCATATTTGTTTATATGGGTATAGAAATGTGTTTCCATGTGTTTCTACATGTGTGTGTGTACATGTTTCTGTGATAATGACCATGAATACAGGTGTTTGTGTGTTTTTGTGTTCATGTGAGCACATGTGTGTGTAAATGTATATGTATAATTATATAATTTATTTTAATGAATATATATTTTCATAATTTAATTATATGCATCTGAATATAGTAACAAAAATATAACTATAGAAATTCTATATATAAATTACAGAATATATATATTAAATTTTTATTATGTTTATATAAATACTTTGAATCCCACCCTGGCATAATTCAACAAATCCATTTTTGCAACACTGTTTAAAAAATTAAAACTTATTGAATAACTTTGATAATCACCATATTTGATATTTAATAATATCCCATGATTTATTTTTTTTTTCAAAACAATCCCTAGCATTAATTATTGAAAATATAATTTAAGTACCCACCCTTTTCATGAGTTTTTGGATCAAATATTATTTTTAATAAGTATCTTACAATAATTTATATGGTTTATTCAAGGTTGTGTATCATAATAGAAGTTCCCATATAATTTTGGAAGAATCTACATTGTCATCATTTTCTGAACACATCAAACAACATTGGAAAATTCCCATTAAAAGAAATGATATTTTCATGTAAGTTACCTAAGTGAAGATTTTATGTAATCAACATTTGGGATGTTTGACAAAATGGTTACCTTCCAATTCATCCAAATTGTAATTATACATTCCAAATAGGTAATTTTTGAACATAAAAAGTTATCAAATTAACATTAGATTATCAAAAATGAAATCTCATCATGTGGGAATTGATTCTACAAAAATACATTTTAATTTTAAAAGGGCCTATTTTGAAATAAAAAAATTATTGGTAAGAACTATACCGAATTATATTGTAAAATAATTTTGAAATTAATTTTCAGATTTTATTTAATTTATATCCACAATAGAGAATATCATAAACCATAATGAAAAGAACTAATATTTCTTTCATCATTAATTTATGAAACATAGAAACATTGTGTTCTTATAGATTAAACACACGTGAAAAATCTAATATTTCATTGATGAAAACTATACATTAATTTTATAGATTAAAAATCATATCAAAGAGGTCAAATACATCTATATTTTTCTATAAAATGGTAAATATAAGATTTTACTCAATGTTTTCAAGTTTATTTTTTACCACCATCAATTACAATTAGAGATAATTTATAATAATAGAAGATCATCTTGGAATGAATAATACAATCTATAGAATGATTTAATTAATGTACATGAATAAATCACAATTATATATGGAAGTAATTAAAAAATTATAGTGACTAAGTCTTGTTCTTATGGGGGATTACTATTTAATATTATAAATTTTACACTAAATGGTAATATTAAAAAAAGAGGAAAACACTCATTATCCAAACCATAATATGTTTTAATGTTTCCTCTCTTGAAAATATAGATATTGTCCCCAAAAGTAATATGTAGTTCTTATACCATCTATACACATATAAAGTGAAAAACAACATTCAACATTATCTACTAGCGTATAAAAATAAGATATATACTGATGCATTAAAAACACTCACATTATAAAAAATATATATCATATTCATTATTCTAGGAATAAAAAATTGGTTTCCCCATCCTAAATAAAAAGGTACATTCCCATGTAATGAAATTTTGACTATTTAACTTCTTTTTTCAATTGAATAGGATTATTATCAATGATAATTTCATATTCAAGAATTACATCTTTGTTGTGTATTTTTTTGATAAGAAACAACCATTTTATGAAAAATTATGTGAATAAAATATTTATTATAATTTATAAACGAAAACAAAAATAACATTATGAATCAACTACAACAACATTATAAAAATCATTAATCAATAGTTAATGAAATATTAAAAATATAATTTAGTTTTAGTAAAATCATGAAATTAAAAGGTCAATGAAATTAAAATTTTATTTTTAACAGGTTGTAAAATAAATGGATGAACTTATTTAAGGAAACACTTATTCATATTGGATTTAGAAATTATTTCGGTTACTATTACATAAAATACAATAATATTTGCTGGGTACAACAGAAACCATTAACACTAAAAAACATGATATTAAAATATTGAAAGACCAAATTTATTAGCTATTGTAATTTTGGAATGAGAAAATGTTGTGTATATTTTATGATGAAGAAAATTTTCATGATATGAAAAAAAATCAAAATAGAGAATGAATAATATTAAATTTATTGGTGGTTTCCTAGATTCACACATATATAGAATAAAATATGATGTTTAAAAATGTACATGGATGAAGTAATCGGTTCTTTGAATCATTCATAGTTGGATGAGGTAAACTGATGAATGATATAGTTGAAAAATACACTTATTGGGGATGGAAGATATGTGGTAAATCATTCATAATCGAATAAGTGAAACTGATGAAAACATATAATTCAACCATTTGAAACATCATGGTTTTTTTTTGAATTATATTAGAGATATAGCCTTGAATATTTAGGAAACCAATGATCCAAAAATAAAGTGTTCGGTAGACGATGACTGAATTAGTGGAGATAATAAATACAAGAATCCAATGGTAGAACCGAAATTCCGGATTATTGAGAGACACTTGAGAAGAATATGGGAAAGAGAGGAGTGTATAATATTAATAAAGTAGAATAAACCAAATGTAGAATTAAATAACAAGATATTAGTGAGATGAGTGAGTGGATTGTTACGTAGGGAGGAGGGTATTGATGGGAAAAATATTTGTATGGAAAAGAAAGCATGGGGTGGTGAAAGTTGTAAAAAGTATTAACCAACATTAGTAAAAATATTTTCTATCAATTGAATGGAAAAAACTTATAATTGTTGATTTTCAGATTAAATAAGTCAATTGAAAATCATGAAAGATTGAATTAACTAAATAAAATGTACTTTTTATTATTCAAAAGAAAGGGCCAACATAACCCAACCATAAGGCTTCAGGTAGGTCGAAAGTGATGATGACCTAGATAATCTCTTTATATGATAACCTTACATTCATAAGGAAGGGATCCCATAGTAGAATTAAATAACAAGATATTAGTGAGATGAGTGAGTGGATTGTTATGTACAGAGGAGGGTAATGATGGTGAAAATATTTGTATGGAAAAGAAAGCATTGGGTGGTGAAAGTTGTAAAGAGTAATAACCAACATTAGTAAAATTATTTTTTATCAATTTAATGGATAAACCAAAAAATTGTGGGTTTTTAGTATAACATAAATAAATCAATTGAATATTATGAAAGATAGAATTAACCGAATGAAACGTACTTTTTATTAATCAAAAGAAAGGGCCAATATAACCCAACCATAAGCCTTCAAGTAGGTCGAAAGTTATGATGACCTAGATAATCTCTTTGTATGATAGACTTGCATTCATAAGGAAGTTAACCCATAGTATCATAAATTCCAAGAGTATCCTCATGAATTATCTTATGTTCCAGAGAGTCATCAGCAAAATTTGACTCCCTTTAACTATGATGAAGGATCTATCCCATCATGGTCTCCAATGTGCATCTATGAATCTTATAGAACAACTCCCAAGGAACCGCATGATGACCCTGAACAACTCTCACCTAGACCTCCGATTCAAGATTCAACATCATCCACTGGAATTATTCATCCCCTAAAGATAATAAGGTCGGACAGGATTTCACACACCTCTGCACCCAAAGAGCTTCATGGGCAATAAAAGGCACTGAATCGCAATAAAAACCATCCAAGATAGAATTAAAGACATTTGTTTATGAAAAAATAGATTCTAGACATTGTTAACCACTTAGGTAAAATAAAAAATTATAAACAAGCTTTTAAAAAGATTAAATGGATAATTTATGCATAAAGATAAAATCCATCAAATAAAAAATTATAATATAAAAATTCTTCCAATATTTTGGTGGAAATAAAACCATTGTTTAATGTTCTTTTCCAAACACTGTTGAGGTGTTATTAAATATTAGAAAATTCCTATCTTTTGTTTTTGGATGAATTAACCTAGTTTATATTAATAGTTTATCACCTATGTTAGACATAATGCAACATGTATGGTATTTTTAAGGAAATATAAATCCAATATTTCTAATTTTGGTAGACTACATAATAGATTAAATATATTCTAATCAGCATAAGTGGAATGTTATGCATAACTAAATTCATTTGAAGTGCTTTGCATACCCCTATTTGGGTAGAAAGTATGGGAATATGGATCCTTTATAAAATAATATCCATGGGATAAGATATTTTGAATCCATTTCTAAGGTCCATTGGGTATTGATAAAATAATGGGATACCAATAAATAAATAAATAAAATTTATTACATCTTATATTCTGGTAAACATGATAAAAAAGTAAAATCTATTATTAATTAATGTAGAGTATATAAGGTGAAATCATCATAACCATGTGATCATTTGGAAAAATACCATGTCCTCGCCATCACATATTTCAAATCGTATTATTGTTTTTTATACAACAAACTACTATAATAAAATTTATCGAATTTGATGGAGTCCAAAATTTATGTTCAACCACCTCACCAGTTTAAAGAATATGAGAAGAATGCCAACCATATGTACATGGTTATGCACCTAGTTTATATTGCATTGTAGTAATATTTATGTCAGGAGAACTCAAAATTCAACATAAGGGCATGGATTCATATATAATAATATCTCATAGATAGCATATAGAAAATAAGAAATATATGATTTAAATAAATGATATTATTACTAATCTATATTTGTGTAAAATGAATGAATAAATTTAGATAATGATTAATCATAAATATAGTGAAGTACATTGATCAGTTAGAATGGTTATGCTTCTATATGGATAAATAATTATCCATTAATCTTGTATTATCATATTTACCTTTCAACTTATCCTTATTCATCTAATAATATGATATGAATAGTAATGTTTTTTGGAACATGAATTTTTTAACTAGGTTTCACCCATGAGATAAAGATAATGGGGAACACAATTCCAGATCCCTTAAGGTGGAAAAAATGAATGGTTGAAAATAAAATAAAATTATTGTTTTAAATTGTGTCTGTATAATGTATTTCAATAAGACAAAATATATGTGTTAGTGTAAAGAAAAAGATGTTATTATATTATAATTTTTATACAATGTTAATTTTCAAAATAATTTAAATAAATGAAATATGGTATAAGATGTTACATCTACATAAAATATGTTCATAATTGAATATGAAGTTTTTGTTAAATTGTTTGTTGTTAAATAACATATTAAATTCAATTACAATAAACAATAAGGAAAAATAATATGATGTTAGGTATATTCTCCCAATTACCTAAGAAGAGAGATTAATATGTCAGTATCGAGAAGAACATATATTCAAGAAGTAAAGTTGAATTTTCCTAGACGATAAAAAGTGAGATTCTTATATTAGTGGTGATAATTTTACAACATCTGATTTCATTGTTAATATATACTAATTGAACAATTCTTTGTATGATGTGTTACCTATACATTTCCATTGTTTTTATGTTTGAAACTATGAGACATTATATATTTTTAAAAATATTGTTACTATATTATCCTATAGTTAATTATTAATTTAATAATACTAGTGGTGGGAATAAATTATGAATAGAAATTACAATACACATGCCCAGTTGAGGTAAGATAATTCCTTTCCATGTGAATGCAACACTAGTTTCTAATGACATACATAGAAAAATATTTAGCCTCATTATAGATAAATATGATTTAGTTTTATTAACATACATATTTATAGATTTTTAAACACAGAACCAATTATAAATAAATTTATGACACAAATAATCTATAGTTAGTTACGTTATATTACATGAACTATTCCAATGTGTATCTGATGTTAAAATATTATACTTCATTAATATTCATTAAAAAAAATTTAGGAAATATTTATGAATGTAATTATTGCACCTGGTAAAAGGTACAAGATCTTATATGATGATGTGTTAGAGAATGTATTAACCAATTATTCATCTATCACTAAATTCTGAGTGATGTATTTTCCTAAAATCAAATTACCTTATACGCATCATAGACATGGAGATAATATAAGGTACGTCAATAAGGGTCGTTGTATATATATTTTCCAAGTCATACATGATTTCTTTATGGACTTATTTCATAAAATAGTCATTTTACAAATAAAAATATACAAACTATATAGTTTAATGGATATCATATAATTTTTATAATAAGAAGTTAAATTATTTTTTGGCCTCATGAATTTTTATGGGATCCATTTGTAAATTAGTTGATGGATTTAAAATTACTTCATAAAAAATATAAAGTGCATCTCAGTTAATGTTTGGATTGATACTATAGAAATTGACATCCCTTGTTAAGGGTATTAAATATAAAAACTATATTTCTATGAGTAAATTACATCCTTATGATATAGTTTGAGAAAGAAAGAGTTCAGTTGAATCTTTTGGTGAGATGAAAAAGTTGTCATAATTATAGTTAAAATCCATAATTTTTTATGGGTGGAATTTCTCTAGAGGCACATACTAATTAGGGAGGTTGAAACCATAGTGGTGGTATTATATTTATTGTAGTGGGTGATATGTATTATTTTTTAAGAATAACGATTATTATAGAAAGAAGTAATTGGAAACCTAGCTATGATTGACATGTTTCATTGAGATTAAAAAGAGATTCAATATACAAAAATCAAGTCTGACATTTTGTTAGTTTCTATGGTTTATGTAAGGACATTGGTGTATGTTCAAGAGAAATCATAAATGGATATTTATATAAAAATAACAAATCATAAATTATTAATAATGGACTTATAACATCAATACAGATCATATATTCACCATGGTGGGAGATGGTACCTTTTCACCACCCATTATAATAAATTTCATTAATGATTAAAATTTCATGGATTTTAGGTTCATTTTATTGGGTATTGGATCCCCAAACCATTCTTATTAATGGTATACTTATTAGATATTTCTATATGACATGACAAGAAGGGTTGGTCACATTATGAAATAATAATATGATATATAGGTTTCAAGGATCCATTTATGGATTGAATCAAGAATTATGATCATAGGTCATTCTTTTGAAATGAATTTCTATATAAGTTTATTTATGTTGATAGTGAAAAAAATAGTTTTCAAGCTATATATGTTTGATAATATACAGAAAAAAGTGAATAGTATTATGTCTAATTGTTTCTAATTTTAATGTCTCTAAGAATAAATAAATAGAAAACCAAATTCGTGTTAAAAAGACCATCAATAATATATAAATAGGTTTATTAATCTAATTAATTGATGACATGGTTTTGAAATACAATATGGAACAATACAACAGAAAGTTTCTAGTGCCACAATTTATTATTTTGTCATATAGACTACATAAATCATTGATTAATTTGGAAATACATTACACTAACCATGATATATACACATGTTTGATCCTACTTATATGTAAATCATATAATGATAATATCAAAAAATACTTAGAGAAATACATATTCTAGAATCAAATCAATCTGACATTTCCTAAAAAACAAAAACACAATGAATTCTATGAAATTAGAGAAATAAGAATACTTGTTTTTAGGGGAATAAAACAACTCTTCATTAGATCAGTTTGATCGGATATCACATTAAATATAAGGTAATATGCTATATTAATTAGTATTAAAACCATTGGTTACCATATATAAATTATATATAGTATGTTATGAGTTATAATGTACTTTAAGAATCATGTTTAGAAACAAATTTTTTAGGATTTTTTAATTTTACCATGATCGTAAATCTACTCATATTATGATGATATTTTAACAATAGAATTTTCTAAGGTGTTTGGGAAAATATGGTACAAAATAATATACTCATCATTATAATCTACTAAGATAATTTCTCATAAAATTTATATTTTTTAATGAATATAATCTATATATGGATTATTAGGCTATGAAACATTATCCCTATGTCCACAAAACCATATTTATCTGGTGAAGCTTAAAAATTGAGTTGTTAACATTTGGATCTAGTGAAAACAAGATTCTGTTAGAGTTTTCCCCTAGAACCAACTACTTTTTACATTTTGATACAATAATATTTATAGTGTTTAATATATATTAATATCTTATAATATTTTGATTATTCATACATGTGATAATTTATATGATAATGTTCTTTCAGTACTTGTTGCTTTGATATGTTGTAATAGTTCTCATCAATTATGACAACCATTAAATTATATTTTATTATTCTTAAATACCAGTTATATGGTAGATTTATATAAAATTAATGGACACTAGTCTTAAAACCTATCAAGGGTAGGTTACTCATACGAAATTTATACTTATTCTCACAAATTTAATCAATTAAAATCTCATATAGAGTAGGTTAAGAGAACTAGACCTTCCTGTGGAAAATTCACACACAAATATGTATATATATATCATTTCATATTCCCATACCCAAACATGTGTAATGATCTTTAAACATTAGTTTAATTATTAATTTATAAAATTATTCTCATGCATTGTTGTATTAAAGAAAACAATGATGATGTATTTTTACAATGAGGTATGATACATTGGTTTCCTCGTGATTTCTATATAATTATTTATTAATTTAGAGAAGGATTTCTTCCTTATGATCTTTTATAGATTTTAATATCCCAAGAACGTTGATGGGAATTCAATTTCTAGACTATGTCCATATCCATGGAATTCATTCAGCATGATCATTTCTATAAATTCAACGAAATATTGATCAAGCACATAGGTGTATGATAGTACTATGGAACCATTTAGATTGGAGATATCAAGACAAATGGATTATGAAACATAGTATTCATTCATATTTTGTTATTTTCACTGAGGAATTTAATTTATTTTTCTATTGTTGCTTTGGAATGCTGATTGACATTAACCATGGACTTTAACTTGTTATATCAAGTGAAACTAAGAAAGGGGAATGTAGGGTCACACAAAAGGTTTATTTAGAACCTCAGCTAAATGTCATATAAAATTATCATTTTTAATAAATATTATTCTAATAAGTGGTTTAGTAATTATAAATTTTTATTATCACAAATAATGAGTTGAATATTAAATGAATAAATATTTATTATTTTGGTCAATATAATATTTCCTTATTTATTAATAAATAATATGGGGATACTTATTTACATAAATAAATAGTCAGTATTGAAGGTTTAATAAATATTACATAGGATTAAAAAATCGATTTTAAAGGGCTGGTGTAAAATAAAATATTTAATATTTTTTTAATAAATATTAATTTTATTTATACAATGAAATAAATTTTACTTATACAAGAGGTTATCACCTATCAATTAAATTATTTTTTATTATTATTTAGAAATTGGGTCGCATTTTTGATGAAGAGAATAACATGTGCCTATGTGGAATTATTTCTTTCTCTAACCCTTGGTCAATAAATACCCAATTATTTTATTATCTGACTATAATATATCCACACTAATCATTTCACTCAATAAAATCTTAATATAATCCTCTCAATAAATATGTTGTTATTCCCATAGAATACTCTCAAGAATGGATACTGATACTCAAACACTACCACATCCTATCATGAGAGAACACAAAAATCCTTTTACCTTTAGTAGATTCTAATGGTTACCATAAAAATGAATCAACCATTTTAATCATAGACACTAGAACACATGGATCTATACAGCAACGTCTAGAGGTTCATAGAGAATGTTTGGATCACTCATGGATGGATTATAACATTTAATCCTCTCATCTGAAAAAAAGGTAAACCACAAAGTTGTCTACTAATTCATTTATAAATAAAGAATTATTACATGAGGTATTTCATAATGTATATAAATAAATTATAAGTTATATATGATTATAATATCATGTATATTCTTAGGTTTTTCTTTTATCTAGTTTTAAGGAGAAATCTGATGGAGTATATGGGAATCCTTATTGGGCATGAGAGTGACTACTTTCTTTATACCACAAACCTTCATCCAAAACTGAGAATATATTGGTGGATCAATGTCACTAAAATTGATCAATAATTTTTTTTAATTTTATGAATCAATATAAATTCCACCCAAATTTAATATAAACACTCTATAAGTGTATGTAAATATAGAAATGTTCAATATGAACTATGGTAGAGGAAGAAATTAAATGAACATACATGAACACATCACAAATTGTTTTCATGAACAGGCTATAGGGACCAAAATATTTTTCTAGAAAATTTCTTATTTAAATCAGGGAAATTACCTAATAATCTAATTGTCTGTCAGAACATTATAAAATAGATTATAAGTCTTTTTATCTTAAAGGGAGGAACTTAAATTAATTTAAATGGTAATATACCTTCATTTGGAAGCATCTCTAGAATATAATATTCCATGTTGTAGTGATCTATCAATTAAAGGAAGAATGTTTGAGTAGGATTTGATTTGAATGGGAAGAAGAAATAGTTGTTTGGTCATTATATTTTTAGGGTAATAACACAATATACAGGCTATATGGGGTTTGATTGATACTAATGTAGATCTCCATGAGTGAGACAAGATGTAATATCCAATCATTAGTTAGAAAAGTTGTCTAGAATTATCATGGGAACCAAGATTTCTTCTCACTTTCATAGTATTTATATATTTTATTGTGTTTGTATCATGATGTTACTAATGAATAAAAAATAAATTTTCTAAGAAATTTGTCCTTTTTTAAAAAAACATTGAGTTTTTTATTGATTGATTTATCCTAATTACCTAATACCTCCTTAAATGGATTATTTTATGTACCCTATCAATGTGAGGGAACTAGAGAAATTTAAAGCTCAAAATATCACTTCTGTATTAGATCAACTACTACTTACAATAGTTCTAAGAAGAGTGGTGTATATATGGAAGCCTAACTAATACTAATAAAATTAGGAAAAACTTTTCCAATTCATGTGATGGTAAAATAGTTAGTGACTCAAATGCTTATGTGATTGAAAACCAAACCAAGGATATATTTACAATCATAACTTTGGAACCTAATCAGTGAGATCTAGGTGTAGGAAATTGTCATGGAACATAGAATGAATTGATTTTAGTGATAAGAGTAAGTAATATTAATGTGGATCTTTATTCTTATTTTTTAGGATTGAATATAATCTATATCAGAGTTTCACTAGTTATCCAGAAGTGGTTTCCAATAATAGTTATATGACTAATAAAAATACATAAGATATTTTGGATGATTTAATCTTATATTATATGATTTTTCAATACTTGTTGAGGTGAAAATACATGGTTCCCAATTCTGGGATTATTTTATTTCATTTTATATTATCCATTTGTCTTCAAACATACATATTTCCACCAATTATTTTAAAAAATTATTATAATAGTCATTTTATTACAATGGTGAATACCCTTTCCATGATGGAGAAAAATGAAACAGTACTCACCAATATTATGATAGGATTATTGGGTTCATCAAGATGAAAACCATTTTCTAGGTGCCTCAAATCTCAAGGTGCCTCAAATCTCAAGGTACTATCACTCAAGGTGATACTCATATAAATTCCCAAGTCATAGTCATTCATTTTTTCCATAAACATGATAAACCCTCTGATTATTTTATTTGATGTACGTGCATTCTCCCATGGTTTCCACCACAAAAGAACTAATTCAATTGGTCCAACCCATCTCATGACCTACACTCCAACATCACGAACCACAGAGCCACTATTTTATAAGTAAAATATATCATATATATGTCACCCATATAGGACAAAATTAATGTCTTATTGAATGTATAACGTCATCAAACATCATCCATGATTTTTTCTCAAAAGACCCACAACATCTTACTTTCCCAACCACTAACTCTAGGGTATCACATAGAAATAAAAATCACATTCCAAACTATAGCCATCATGGTAATTATTATAACTGAGAATCCTCTTATGAGACCACACCCTTATATATCAAAAGGCACAGATCCCCACTACCACAACACATGGAATCATCCTATATAATCTTATCTAAGGGAAACCAAATCTACTATCTATAGTAAGTACATCATCATTCCAAAAAATATAGGGGAAAACCATATATGTTGTTACTATAATATAAATTTAAAAAACCCTAGGGAACCACCCCTATCTGAGAAAGTAAAAATAATGTTGATCCCTGGTACATATAGTCACATTACATAGACATAGACTTAAAACTAACATCACCATGTGATGATCTGTATCCCAACAAAGACTATCAAAAATTTTAGTTAAGTAGATAATCATTCCATTCTGTAAAGTAAAAACTGCATACGTTACCACTGAAACACTAAATCACTAAACTATTAAAATAATCACCTGGTAGGGGTTCATTATTAAGGCATTAAATTCCTACAAAAAACATTCTTGGGTCACCAAATGTCCCCATCCCAAAGGGAATGGATCATCATCTCCTCCATCAGTCGCCTCACCCTAGGATCGACATAACCTATAATCAAAATAGTCTATAAACACGTCGGTCAAGATGAGTATAATTCCACAAAGTGATTATATGTTAAAAAAATATATCCTTTTTTGCAACATTATGTTGCTATACCACACATCGATGACATAAATTAAACACACTTTATCCCTTATATGTCATGTGAATCTGTATATGTATATAATTATTCATGAAGACACCACTTTTCTACATGTACAAGATCTAAAATACTATATATAATGATCCTAAAACATTTTGCGTGTCATGTAAAGTAAAAAATAAATTGTAACATTGAAAATCCAAAACATCAATATTATTCATAGAAACATGTACTAACTATAGAAATTGGTGTCTATGATGCTCCAAACCGATATAGAACATAGACTCTAACACATTTTTTCTGATGCTTTCGTCGGGGTGCATGTGTGTCCATCTCATTTGAGGACTACGGTGTGGTTCTGTTGCCATGTATTCCCGCTTTCCAAATGTAGTCAGCATCCGTCACCTTTTCAGGTACATTTTATCCTTGATCAAAACAGGATGATGGGATGTCAGTTCATCCTTCTGTGGATTCCTCCTCATAACTCGTCACCTTTTTTGGGTCTCCCTTATAGAATTAAGACGTTGTTCGTGAAACTCTTCCTAGATCCACATCTTCATGGGCACAAGTTAATTACACTGATTCTGTTGGGACATTCTAGTGGATCTGGTTAGGGAAACAACCTTTAGTCATGGGATCAGTCACGTTGGGCATCACTGGCATGTCTGGGTGCTGGGAAAATGGTGTGTTTGTCTTATGTCCCATATTATAGGGCTTCTCGTGGGTGCGGAAGCCCGTGGCATCCCACATCAAACACGGGGAATCATATGCCATGGGAAAGTATCTGAGGTTTTCCTCATCTTCCCATGTTTAACATAGGTTACGCCGCAAGTTTAACGTCTAGAAGATACAAATCAGACTGATCAAAACACTGACTAGAGTGGATCAGATGGGTGCAACCCCTTGAGGGAACACATATATTGGGGCCAATGTGTGCTTGGCTTCCCGAATATTGTTAAATGGAATTTATAATGGGGTTTCATGATCCCACCGGGATGTGGCGGCATGGGTAAGAATCAATATGGATAATGGGGTGCTGAGTGAAATGGGTGGTGAATGGGTTGGAACCACCGTGAGGATAATGGTAATGTCGGGCTTGAGTCTCATGGAGACTTCCTACGTATCTTCGTGGTAGGGAATAAAAGTCTTGGTAGTTCAGGAGGTCGATGGGACGCTTAAGGAGGTAGTCCGTGAGAATGGATGTGTGGATGGGACCAGGAGGAAGTGGAGCCTCTGGGTTGGGGCATGACCTTCCCGAGACACATAGGCTCGATGGAATGGTCAGGTGATGAGCTTGAATTGGGTTGTACACATAGGAAAACAACCTAATGATGTGTGTGGGGCTTACGCATGGTTAGCATCCTAGGTTGGTCTGACGCCACTAGGATAGACCAAAGGTGTGGGTCCTAGTGAAGGGGATTACAATGACATGCCGCTGAATGGGGGATGCCGTAGTTTTCCACTAATCAGGATACAACGGCTTACCGCTGATTGGGGGACACAACGGCTTACCGCTGCATGTGGTTTATAGTTTAAAGTCATGTAGGACGAAGGTTAACCGACGTGAATAAGGACCCGGGGTTCAAATAGATGGTGTGGGTGAACTGACATGAAGGGGGGTCATAGTGACCAGGTGTTGGGCTTTAACCTTATGGAGGCTTCCTAAGTACCTTTCCTTGACAAGGATCAATGTCCTAGTAGTTCAGATTATTGTGTGGGGCTTACACTCTAAGATTCCAAAGGTGTTGGTGAACTGACGTGAAGATGGTCAGAACCATCAGGGTGGTGGGCTTGAACCTTAGGGAGGCTTGCTACGTACATTTCCTTAACAAGGATCAAAGACCTCGTAGTTCAGGTGGTGTGTGGGGCTTACACTCTAGGTTGTCCAAGGTGTTAGTGAACCGCCGTGAAGAGGGTCGGAGAAAAAAATGGTTGTGGGGGATTGAAACTCATGGAGTCTTCCTATATACCATTCCTTAGTAAGGATTAATGACCACGTAGTTCAGGTTGTGTGGGGCTTACACTCAAGGCTACCCAAGGTGTTGGTGGAACGACATGAAGGTGGTCAGAGCAACAAATGGGTTGTGGGGTTGTACCTCATGGAGGATTCCTACGTACCCTACCTTGGTAAGGATAAAAGACCTCATAGTTAAGGTTGGGTGTAGGGCATACACTCTAGGCTGCCTAAGAGGATTTCATGGTTGGTGCTTTCTCTAAGATCACGTGAGTCATGCTCGGTGTGAGAAACAAAAGACAGAAAAGACCTAATGATCATGTCGTAAAAAGGTGCATCAGTGGGAAGTGGAGTGGGGATTACATGTAGTTTGTATCCCAATGAGTAAACATGGGCGTGTGCATGGTTAGCAGCATGAAGAGATTGGGACTTTCTCCAAGATGGAGGCCCGGTGGTGACAAAGCCCAATGGGAGAGGGATTTGGAAAAAATGGAAGGAGGGACAGGAATGCAACTTCATGCATGAAAAGATATGGGCTTACACCATGATGGATTCCCTTTACCTACGTAGGATGCATGGGGGAATTCATAGTTTAACGTCATGTGCTAACGACTATGATGCTTGGCAGTTTATCATTCTTCAGCTTGGAAAAAGTGGGTTTACTCCGCACCCCTAGGACTTACATAACTGGTACTCTCTTCACATTGGTGAAGAGAGGGGAAAGGTAATGTTGTGGTTAGGGGTGTCATAGAGTGATCCATTGGGGGGGACACGTTAGCGGGGCTACGCAAAGAATAAATATCAATTAACATGCTTATTCGAAGAAGCATGAGGCGAAGCAATGCAATAGGAAGTGGTGTCCAAGGGACTTTGAATTTTCTTCATGTGAACCTATGAGGTTTCACGGGAGAGGGAGTTGCAGAGCAAAGGGGGTTATGAGTAGATACCTCTTAGAGCTTCGGTGCTCCATGAAATGGAAGGGCTTCGTGAAGGTGTGGGCTTCGCGAAGTGAAGTGGCCGAGCCTAGGCATATGTTATAGGTGCACACAAAAGGTTCTTCGCGATGTGGAAGGGTGTTCATGAAGCAAATCCCTATGAAGCCTGGGTGCATCACGATGCAAGGTTGTATGAAGCTATGTTATTCACGAGGCACAATGACTCGGCCTTTGCATTTGAGTCATGTGTGCATGGGGGGTGCTTCAAGAAGCATAAATGATCAGTGATTACTTGAGTCCCTGTGAGGATATCTTTCCTTCGCGAAGGCCCGTGGGATTTGCGCAAGGCATACCTTTCAAAAGGGGGGTACAAGGAAAAGGGGAGGCACTTAGCGGAGAAAAAGTACCTTGAGAATCTCATGGTTCGCAGAGCAGAATGTGTTTTATGATTTGGGAGACTGGAAGAGGAAAGGTCAGATGATCCATCCTTTGGGCCTGGCAGAGGCCAGTATTTATAGTCAAGAGGTGCCACAGAGAAGTGATCTCTCGGTGCAAAGATTGATTCCAATTTGCGGTGTGTTCTCCATTGTCAAAGGGGCTTGCGGAGCATCCCGCCTCCTGGATTCGTGGCGGGATCGCGAACGTCAATGGGGCTCACAGAGCTTCCCACCTCCTGGCTTTGCGGCGGGATCACAAACATCAAAGGGGATCACAGAGCATCTCGCCTCCTGGCTTCGTAGTGGGCTCACGAACGTCAAACCGTCTCATGGAGCATCCCGCCTCTGTGCTTCGCGGTGGTCTCACAGGGTCATGGAGCTATACGAAAGGTCTTCACGAGGTAGCCTCATTTCCCTTCTTATTACCCTTCTCCCTTCTGATTTTTGGCCTCAATAAATGCCCCTCCCCACTCAGACTTGGATTTGAGGAGAAATCAAGGGTCAAAGTCTGAGGATTGGTTGCCAAAATTCCATGTCCATTTTGCGAAGCTATCTTCCAAAGGAGGATCACTGATCGGGAAAGTGACGGTCGGCTAGGCATGCTGCGATGCTCGCCGCGGTCGAGATGTGCCACGAAGTTGTTAGGGGTTTAACCTATAAATAGAGGGTCTGATTTCTCTTTTGTCCTTTCTCTTCATTATGATTTTGGATTTTAGCGCTCTCGATTCACGATTCTCCACGAACTACATAATTGATCTCCGCAAATCGTGCCTTCAGATTCGCGGCGCAGAGCGAGTCGTTGACTTCACATCTATGCGCTTCGCGACTACATATTCAGAGGCCTAGGTAGGGATCCACGAACAGAAAACATGAACACGCTCCACCAATGAGCTTCAAAACCAAACCAAAACAATCCCCCCATCCAAAAAGACTGCATGGCTCGTCATGAGGCCACCCAAGGGGTCCTTACGAATGCTTCCTGAAGGGATGAGATGGAATGAAACCTGGGATTAAGAGAGATAGTTCGGAGCAACTCTAACCATGGTTCTTTGGTGGAGCTACAATCAGAGAGCCATAGAAACAACCCATTATTCAAGAGGATTCTTTTGTATGGATTCAGGATGAGGGAAGATGTCTTCATCCCATACGAGAGTCTGGACGAACCAGCTTACTGGTTCACGAGCACGCCTTTCCAGTGCTGATGGTTTAGGGAGGCTGAAGGTCACGCTCAGGAGGACTTCACACCCGTCATTGTTGAATGCTTATACAACCACCTGAATAATGTTGAAGGGAAGGATTTACAGCTGGAGACATATCCCACTATGCATTAGACTATTTTGAAGGCAGCTTTGGGGAACCCGGAGAAGGGGTGGTCTGAGGAGTGGGACCTGCGACATGGTAGCAACTTCACAGACAATTGGGCCTAGGACTACTAGGTAGGAACCTCATGTGAGGAGTTTGGGGCAGAGCTGAGAAGAGTGGGAATATATGAGGTAGCTTGGGCCTCCGAGTTTCACATCTACCAGCCGAAGTAGCTGATGACAGAGTTGTTGAACAGGTGGTCATAGAGGACCAACACATTCCCTTTTCACCACATGGAATTCTGCATAATCTTGTGGTACATCCACTAGATCTTGAGGGTCCCAATACTGGGGGATATGTATTATGTATTCCTCCCCATCATAAGTGCATGGGAGGACCTGGAGAAAATGTCACCGCTTGAGATGGATTTGATGGAGCTTATGTCGGGAGAGGACAAGGAGGCGGTGAGGGACGTCCATTTCAAGCGATGGTTCAAATAGTTCCTATGCTTCCCAGAGAACAGACAGTTTCCGGAAAGGCCTCGGACTTTCCTGGAGAGGGCCAAGAGTAAGGATCACTCATACTGGTGACTTTTAGAGGAAATATACTCGATGAAGTAAGGATTTAGCATCATCACTGAACAACAACTGATATTCAGGATGGCAACATTCATCACGACTCTCATTTGTGGTTGGATCCTACTAGTTTGGGACACCAACATGGGAGTGCATCCAAGCACATTAATTATGGCATCCGTGTTGGCGATATGAGGGAAGGTCAAACTTGGGATCTTGATGCTTGCCAAGCTGAATAAGATGTTTTGGCATAACAGCAAGGGAAAGAGGACACATAGAATATGTGGGCCACTCCACCTATTGTATAGGTGGATAACGGCACACGTCAGTCGGGTTTACGAATACCTAAACCCCATTTCTCCTCCAGGATCGAACTTCTGTATGTCCATCCTGAACATTGTCAGGAGATTTCCAGCCAAACTGACCACACCATCGGTTCTGAACCGAGAGTAGAAGATGGAGGAGTTCAATTTCCACCAATTCCCATTGCTGACAGGGGTATTCTATGATGATGGATGGGGAACGGAGGAGCACCATTTCTATGTCATGGGATTACGAGGTGGAGTTTTGATGGCAAGGTTGGACCGTGACCCTCTCTGTGAGCCATACACGAAACACCAATTTGCTCGGAAATTCTGGTGCATGCAGTGACTGACCACATATATCTATACAGGGGTGCTCTATGAGAAACACCCATGTGCGACGAGGTATATGTGGCTTATATTCACACGAGAAGATGAGAGGATACAGAACCTGCTGCCCCCACCAACCGTTGTTATAGAACTAGTGAAGGAATATGCCCAGAGTTGGGAGGCGGCCTACCTGGGGGAAATGCTAAAGAAACCAACCATTCGAGTTGGTGATGGCATGCCTCCCAAACCCCAGGGTCAAGGTTGGAAGGCGGCAGTGTCATCTCACGTTGGTGGGGCCGCCGTAGCGGAGAAGCCCACACCAGTTGAGGGAGAGGTAGCAGTGGCAACGGACCCGGCGGTCCTAGAAGACCAGATCCATCCTAAGGGGAGGCCACCTAAGGGGTTCCATAGAATATCCACTCAAGCTCCAGAGAAGCGGTTGCCCCACATTGATATGCCAAAGAATGATGTCTTCTCAGAGGCCTGGGACATCTTGGAAGTTAACTAGAAATTCCTTGACAAATCGGAGATGTGGAAACATATTTACCATTTCTAGATGGATTTGTCAGTGATAGGCCCTATCAGGGCCGTATTTTGCGGTATCTCAGGTGGAGGCAGAGAAATACCTGACATAGCTAGAGGACTTTTTGCACTCCCGGGGTACCCCACGTCCGATCATGGATCGAGTCAAGGTGTTGCTCGATCGCAACACTCCCCCTCAGTTTTCAGCTGCTGACTTAAGGGAACGAATCCCTCTATCAGAAGAATCAGATGAATCCTTCTGGGGAGATGAGGCCAAGAGAGGGAGCCCATTAGAGGAGGGTGAAGTCGAGGATCAAGACTGAGATCTTGAAGAGTCTGTCGAGTCCCTTGAGGTAAAGATTCCACACCCCTCCTTGAGGGCCCACTTTTAGGTCATTCTGAACTCTTTTCTAACATCAAAATTTATCAGGAGGGTCTTGGTTATAGAGCTCGTTCTCGCCCATAGAGAGATACAGACGCGGGACCTTTGGGGTCCACACCTCCTGCCGGGGAGATCAGCATGTCTGACGAGGCCGGAATATTCGAAGTGGTTCTCGAATCTTCAGATCTTCTAATAATATATAGAGGTCCACTCTTCGGGGTCCGAATGGAATCAACCAATGAACAAGACCTGGAATTAGATCTATGTATCTCTCCCTTACCAAATTAATGACTGTCATCCATCAACCATGTTAACTGACATGCCTGCTCCCTTTTTTGTACGCACAATCCTCCAAATGGAATTGGTTGCCTTGGCGAGGTCGTTCGGTATCCCTGGCAGTAACTTTCCTTAGGGAATTTCAGTGACTGTAGAATTGGAGGTCCAGATTGATCGAACACTGGCAATCTCGGTCACTAGTGGGACCATGAGGGAGGATGAGCCTAAGATCATAGAGGTGGGGTTCGACGATGAGGAATGGTCGGATAGCCCAAATCCCACCATGCCTGATCAAAAAACTGATGTGGATCCAGATGATGAGTTACTTGGGTAATTTCTTACAGATGATCCTACTAACCACGCTGACTGGGGCGAGACAGCCTCTGATGAAGAGGAAAGTAGAATAGTCTATCTTCAATCATGGAAGAGGATCAAGCGCTTCATTGATAACACCCCCAACCACTATGGCTAGATTAGATGGACAAACTTTTCTCGCGACTGTGTGAATTGTGTGTTGGGGGAGTGGATGCCTGACTTCCTCACATGCACGTCCGAGATCTTATGGTGGAGAAGATTCGGGAGAATGAACATTGACTCAGTGTGGGTGGGTAGTGGAGGAATGTAGTGAACATAAAGAGACTTCTAGAGGCTAAAGATGAGGTCCAGCGGCTGCAGATTTTGGTGGACGAGCACTCGGCCTCCCTCAACGCACAATCGGAGCTAATATTTTGATTGAAGGCATAGACGTCAAAGGATGAATATGGAATGAAGCAAGCCTTTGAATAAATGATCGTCATCCGGATCGGTGTGGGAAAATCCTATATTGCGGCCAATGAATTACGCCCCATCACTACTGAGGAGGAGCGGGAACTGAACAGGCGGTAGCAAATCCTGGATGCCACCAGCCAAAGGGTGGCGGAGATACTACGATCTTTTTATGGGGTCAACGCATCCATAGGAGGGGTCGATCCTAGGGTGTTGTGATGCCTGTAACCTTAGGATGAAATTTCATGCTTTGATTATTTTATGCCAGTTTCATGCATGAGTTCCATTATTTTTGTTGGTTAATTTTATTCTTGTGACATTCATGGATCATCCAGTAGTCAATCCCTAATCTAACTAATGTGGCCTTAAAAATACATGTTTTTCCACATCGTTTTTAATTATTTTTTACCAATTTTATTACTTATTTTAACACTTTTTAATAAATAATGACTCTTATGTAAATTTATCACTAAATTTATTAATCTATCAATTTTTATAATTAATTGTGTATTTTAAGCCTTAAAATAATTGATTTATTTCTTACTTTACTTTTATAGACTAATAACTATTTGTTAAGATTGTTGTTTTTGTCTGCATAGTTAATAATTTAACATTAAATAATTAATTAGTTTTATTTTTGCACTTTAAATATATAGTTTTAATCTGACATTGCATGTACTAAAAATTAATTTAATTTAACCTATTTAGTAGATGTATATCAATAATTCATTAATTAAAATAAATTATTATAGTCCTACTTCAATTATATATTCTCTTTAAATTTTATTTCATTAATTAACATAGTGGTTTAATAATATAATAATTATTTTTCTACCTTAAATTAATTTAATTTGATATTGTAACTATTTAACTATGTCTTATAAATGTTTAAATTTTATGTTAACTTTTAATAAGTCAGTTGCTTTTTAATATAGTAATAATTTAAGTTATGCGAATTAAAGTTATTAATAATTTAATTTAAGTTTAATTGTTTATATAAATTTATTAAAGTTTATTTTGAAAATTATGTTTGCATTTGTTTTAATTCAAATTTAGTTTCAATTAATTACATAGTTTATATTCTATTTAAGTTTTAATTTAATTTTTTTTACTCTGCTTATTTTTCAGGTTCACGGTTTTAACACCGTCACGATGTCTCCTACTTCTGGTTCCACTTTTCACGGTCTCACCATGATATCCAGTTCTCGGATGCACCGTAACCCCATTCCTGTGGCACCATAACCCTTGAAAACCGGTGCCACCATGACTTCTTGGCACCGTGACTCTTCTGTGGCTGTCTCACCATGACCCACTTACCGTGCCACCGTGAAACCCCTATCGCTCTCACCCTCACTACAAACACCGGTTATCACCCATGTCCCCGTATCCTTCAAGGTCTCATAGTGTCTTTTCCCCTGTTTCTGCCTTTATCGTGCAGCAAACGCATGGCACCGTTTCTTATCAAACTACTTCTCTCATACCATCTTCAATTCATGATTTCATCTTCCTCCTGTAATGTTTCTCACCAGTTCATCAACTGTTTGATGAACTAACCATAGATTTCAAGACCCTCAAAGCCATCACTGGCCGCTGTGTGCTCAAGAATAAGTGACATCGCAGAACTGTTGCCGTCATTTTGAAGCTGCAAGGAGAAGGGTTTTGCGCTGCAGCTGGATAGAAGACCGTCCGCCTCCACCTTAAGTCACGCTCCTGCATCGCGCCACTGTAGGAGCCATGCCCGGTTGCAGGAGAGTAGCCACCTCACCAAGCCAAATGAACCAGGATAACACTTCTAAAGGAACACCCATGGATCAGTGAACTCATGCAGCATCAGATGAAGTGGAGTCTATTGGAGTTGTACTGGGTGAACAAGGTGGTCGACACCACACAAGTGTGAAGAAGGCCGAGTTGCACCCAATGAAGCCTCACCGCTGCTCGATGGAACTCATTTTGCGCTGTTTTCATCTCTCAAGAAGAGGATATGATACCAGCCACTGCGCCACTAAACTGCATCGCCGCGTGAGGAGGTGTTTTCCCACTGAAGCTTCTCCGTGCTACTGTTGTTTTGAAGGGGGCTTTGTGCCACTGTTGTGATTCGCTGCAATTCATCCGCGTCCTGAGGAGAAGATGAAGCCACCGCTGTCCGCTGCGGAGTAGCTGTGTGAGGAAGAGAAAGGACTGGAGACTGAGCTTGGAGGAGTGAAAGGGAGCCGCCTCGCCCTTGAGGAAAAGAAACAGAGGGATAGAATCCCTCCTGAGGCGCAACGGAGAAGACCCCGGGAGAAGATAAACAAATATAAAAACAAACAAACAAACACATAAAATAATACATTAACTAAAATATAATTTAAAATAATAATGATGATAATTCAAATTTAACTAAAACAGTTAAATATTATAGTTATTAATAAATAAAAAATATAAAATAACTAATTTATAGAATAGAATTAATAATTTAATTAACTTTTATAAAACTTTAACTAAGCTAAACTAATAAATTTTAATTTCTTAATTAATCATAAATTTATTATAATTTAAGGTGGAAAACTTAAAAGTTATTAAATTAAGTTAATAATAATAATTTATTTCGAACATGAATAAACTATTCTAATTAACATAAATTAGTAAATAATTTAATTTATTTATAATAATACACTTTAAAATTAACTTTGATAACTTTAATTAATAAGAATAAATAACTTTATAATTACTTCTTTTAAAACTTTTAATAAACTAATAATTTCAAAATGTTTATTTATTTTCTTCTCGTTTCTAATTAGTTTTTGTGTTAATTTGTGCAGGTTCATACGGGAAGTGAATTCACGTCTAGGTTCATGTAACTAACTCAACGGTAGTTAGTTATGTGAGTAAAGTTAGCGCGACGTGCCTGTCGCGGAAGAACGCACGTGTGTGGTGCACAACTAAGAAACAGATTATGTCGGTGGAAGACGTGCGGTGATAAGCAGCAAGTGACAGATGATATTTAAAGCAGAGCAACAATAGATTTTTGGAGAGGCTCATTCATTCACTCAGGAGACGTTCATTCTGATTCCACGAGCACATATTTCGAGAGCGAAGACTTGGAGAGATACTCTCAGGAGACAATGAGAGCAGTTTGGAGTTGCAGGAGCTAGTGACAATTCATGAGTTTCATCTTTGAGGGAGAATCTTTCTTCCTCTGTTTTAATGTTTTACTTTGTATTGCTTCTATTAATGTGAATACGATCATAGGCTAACTTTTCTTGTTCGGGAATTTTGAATTCTACTGATTTACTTTTATATTCCCTTCATTTAAATTTCCTTCACTGAGAATTAGTTTATATTGGCGAGACTGAATCTGGTTCTCAATACTTTAATTGAATTTTCATCGTCACATGTTTCAATTTCCCAATATTTGATCTTTCGGCGAGATCGATCATGGATAAAACTCATCCAAAATATAATTTTAGAAACTTCAGAAACTTTTGGAGAGATATTTTTCTGATGTTAATGTTTTAATCAATTTGCTAATTCAAGTTTTTCAAAGTGGTGAACTTCAAAAACTTCAATGCAGCATGTTAAAACTTCTCGAAAGGGAGTTTTAACCAATCATTTAAAGGTGAGGATTCAATAAAATAAATAACATAATGTTAAACCAGTTGGTTTTAAATCTCTTGAGCAATCTTTTTGATAAACACTCAGCACTCCCATTCCACTTTTGACATTGTTTGTTTTGCTTATCTTTCAGGTGTTTCTTATTTTTGTTTAGGAAAAAGGTAGTTTTTAAAATTAGTGTCCTTGTTTTCATTTCATCATAAATAGAATAATAGAAAAATATAAAAGTAAGAAGACGTTTTCCCCACTGCTGAAAATAGTTGGGATTAAAAATTTCAAAACCTTAGTAAACACTTGTTTGCCTTCTCTGTGGATCGACCCTCCACCACTGTGCTAGTGTAGGTTAATAAATGTAATTTTGAGGGCTGTGATGACCACCAGCCACTTCACTAACATGGTTCGGGCCCAATGTGAGAAACAAGGGACGACCACCTTATTGTCTCATTCGAATGTAGGAGTGAAAACTAGGATTCGGGCATCTAGGGGTTTGAACAATGAATCCAGATTCTTGGGAGAGGAAGGAGGAGACCTGAACGGATAATGAAGCTCTCAGAACATCCGAATTTCCATTTTCCCAGCATGCTCTTGTGCACGAGTGGGGTAATGCTAGGGGTGCTGGAATAAATCCAAACATAAGAAAGTGGAATGTGTGAATTACAATATCCCAAAATCGGAACACTGTGGGGATGGCATGAAAATAAAAGATAATTATTGTCCGTGTTCGAAAACACAGAATCTATAATGTGTTAGACTGAAATGGGGATGAAAAATGTGGGCTGACCACTAACTATGTTCAAAACATGGTTCCTAACTCATAATGTCATCAATTTTTCTACCGGAACGTTGGCCCAGTACATTAGGCGAGCCATATGCCGAGCATCCATACTATTAGGGGGTTTCTTTAGACTCGAGAGAGGATGAGGGTCCGAATAAAGGGCACGCAAAGTGCGGATAGTGGAGTGATGGGTTGTTCGATTGGAATCCAACACTCTTGAAATTACACCACCATGGTGGAGACACATTGGGGGGATATACATGCCTGATCAGGGATCAAACATAAATCTGAACAGGAGCTCTCTGACAAGGAAACCGTTGCCTCCCAACGTTTTTCATGGGGCATCCCGAACTTGTTCAAGGTAAAGCTGCAATTTTGTGGTTCCCCAAAAGAGATCAGGTTAAGGGACCGAAAAAAGAGTGGAAAACAGGAATTATGATTCCTGGGGCTGGACCCCAAGATAGTATTTCTAGAGGTTCTTACGTATTCCATGATAATGAGAATCAAGCCAAATGTAGTTCTTGGGGTATAGTGTGGTCAGAGACCAACACTGGTAAGAAGAATTCTCTCTGGAAAAGAAAATGACACATCCAATGGTTAACATAGGGCATCCTGAACTTTTTCAGGGTATAACCAGAGTTTCATGTCATGTGTTGAGGACATATGAACTCATCCAGTTTAATGCCACACGATAGGACGTGGATTGAAAGGGAAGATCCTGGGAGGGGTATAGCATCCCGTCTTTTTATAACATAATGTTCATTCCATTACACGGAACTGAGGATCTTTAAGGTTTAGTGTCTTGGAAACAAGGAACATAAAACATGAAACAAAAAAACATTCTTCTTAAACACTTGAAAGGATTCTCCTCATGTTCACCCTAGGCTCATTACTGCATCTCATAACCTAGGGACATACATCAAAAGGAAGGGTGAGCAGAAGGCCCAGCAAGGGAAACAAGTGAAAAATTTTACATATGAACTTTAGATACATCAATAAAGTCATGAAAAGAACTTTAAGGCATGAAAATGAAATCATGAGGCATATCATAATAAAAATAAAACTTTTTCATAACATGAAGATGTGCCTACATCATTTAACATAGACAATCATGAACATATCACCAAGGTCCATCCCCAAGGTGTCATTTGAAAATTACCAAGGTTATTCACCAAGGTATCGTGAAAATTGTAATCTCTAGTGGTTACATCATTACCCAATGCATTGGAGCGCTATCAGGGAGCACCCTTAAATTTTCCTTTATTATAATGTGAGCCACATATATCATCATCAAACATTTCATAAATAACCCATATAGCATAAAATAAATGGGTTTCATTTCATAATCATAACGTTTTAAAAACTGCTTTAAAGACATGATCTTTACGTCACTTTAAAACCCACAGAAAAGGAAGGTGGGTCTCATGTATGTAAATCCCAGAATTTAAAATAGAACATTTTGGTATATATGTGAATACCCCTTTTGAAGAAAGAGCTTTGAGTATTCACTTAATAATATAAAATAACTTTAGAAAAAGAGAGAGACATTTTGAGACGGAAATTCTGCAGTATAACGGCTATGTTACGAGGTTTTATAAGACATTAAAAAGAGAGGTAAAATGGGTCAAACATTCATAAATGACCCATAAAATAGTAGATGGACAGAATAAGAAGGATACATGATCATGGTAATGAAATTTCAAGGACATACCATTTGAAATGAAAAGCATGGAAGGAAGACAAAAATTAGATTTCTCTTATGAAAGTTCGGCAGCCTAACGGCGTTACTTAAACTTCAAACACTATGATTTGAAAAGATCAAATAGGGTCTGTCATCATGTGAACATAAGAGTTCAGTATGATAGATATAGATATAATTCCCCAACATAATTAAAAAGGAACTTGAAAGACTTTACATGAAAGTGAAACTTTGAAAAGAATGAGAAGGGTGAATAAATCCCCAAAACATTCGGCAGCCTAACAGCGCCACTTAAAACATCAAAATACTGAATTGAAGCGATAAAATGACGTCTCTCATAATATGAACATCAGAGTCGAGTATGATAGATATAGAGATCATACCCCAACATAACAAAAAGAAACTTGAAAGAATTTACATGAAAGTAGAACTTCAAAACGAGAAGGGTGAAGAACCACTTAAAAATTCGGCAGCCTAACGGCGCCACTTAAATCTTCAAAATACTGAATTGAAGAGATAAAATGGGGTATCTCATCATATGAACATAAGATTACAGTATGATAGATATAGAGATCGTACCCCAACATAACAAAAAGGAACTTGAAATAATTGACATGAAAGTAGAACTTCAAAACGAGAAGGGTGAAGAACTACTTAAAAATTCGGCAGCCTAACAGCGCCACTTAAAACTTCAAAATACTGAATTGAAGAGATCAAATGGGGTCCCTCATCATATTAACATAAAAGATCAGTATGATAAATTTATAGATCATACCCCAACATAATAAAAAGGAACTTGAAATACTTTACATGAAAATAGATCTTGAAAAATGAGAAGGGAGAAAGAATCCGTTACAAAAAGTTCGGCAGCCTAACGGCGCCACTTAAAACTTCATAAAATGAAATAATGAGAGTAAGAGGGGATCTCTAATTATATGAACATGAAATGGGCAGTAAGAGTATTATAAAAGAACATCCTCCAACATAAGAACATGGAGCATAAAAGGAATGACATAAAAGAGATTACTTGAAATTAAAGAGAAAGGTCGGATCACTTACCTTAAAACGTAACTCTTAAAACTCAAAGGTTTGGACCTTAAGGTCTTGGGGGCACCTTGGGAGGACTCCTTGGGAGGTGAGGAGACCATAACTTCATTGGGGGAGAGTTGGGAGTGAAAACTAAAGGAGGAAAGGGTGGGTATTTATAGGGAAAGTGAAGGGACAAGGCATTAATGGCCAAGGGACACCTCATTAGTGGTTTTGGAAAAACCATGGGCTTGCCCATGGTATTTGCCCATGGTATTGGCCACTTGGGACACCTAATACCTTATCATACTATTCATAAGTTGACCATATTGAATATATACTTAATACATCATTTAATGATGTCATTAAACACCCATAACTTAAAAACTATATTTTCACTATTCATCAAAAATTCAACTTTCTCAGAATAATCCCAAAATTTCACCTTAACCAAATATCAATGCTCTGATTTAAAAAATGAAATCCATTTTACAAAAATAATTTTCTAAATATTTTTAATTTAATTTTTAAATAAAAACACTATTCATTAAAATTTTATTTTTTTTCAGAAAAATCCCCAAAAATTACCTTAACATAATATCGATGCTCTGAGTTCAAAAATGAAGTCCATTTTATAAAAATCATTTTCTAAATATTTTTAATTAAAATTTTAATTAAAAAACGCTATTCATTCGAAAAAACTAATACTTGAATAATAATTTATGAAACCGTTATTTAACCATTTTATTGAATTACATTACTTAATCAAAGTGCCTAGCTTATTTTAATACTTTCTTTAAGTGAGATTACTAATCCATTTGGACACATTATTAATCCTAATCATAAAATCACTATTCATAATTTACTATTCATCAAAAATCAAGTTGATCTTATTAGACTCTAAATTTCATACTGAACATAATTGCAGAAGACCATTTTTTTGAAAATCATTACACATTTTTAATTATTTAGGGTTTACATAAACATATTTAAAATATCCTTTTTCTAAAATTCATCAAAAATATGCATACTATATTTATCCAGTCATTTGAAAATTCATAAAAGAAATCGAAATTTTTATTTAAAACAAAGGATTACACAAGACAGTTACGGTCTCCTTACATATCCCCTTATCACACCAGCATAGGACCTAAGTGTAAGGTGTGCTAAGGTGAGAGAATATGAGGGAGGCTTGGCCAACATCGCACAAGTAGTAATTTCTATCAGTTTGAACTTCTCGCGAATGCGATCCCGTTCTAGCTTTATACGATGAAGTTCAGCTTGGGTTTGGTCCAGATCAAAGCCCAGTGGTGCTACCTCCTTCCCAAGTTCTATTAGATGGGCTTCGATTGGTCCAAGACTACTGGGTGAGGCCATCGAATCTTCTTTCTATATTAATCAACCAATATTGCTTGTATTTAGAGACAATAGTCAAAACGTTTAGTTTCCAGCGGTCATATTGACCAATGGTCAAATAACAGTCAAAACCCAACAGTCTCATTTTAATTATACTCATGTTACCAAATGAAACATTTTTGTTGAGTATAAAAATAACACATAAAATTAGGAAACAATATTTATTTAAAATTTCAGGTCGTTACAATCTTCCCCCCTTAAGAAATTGCGTCCTCGCAATTTTTAAAATTGGGTTTTGAAATTTCGTTGAAATTCCCACATCAGAAAAGGAGTCAGTAAAATTATTACTTTAAAAGAAAGAAAGGGAAGTACAAAGGTCACCCAAGTTAACCCACACTAGGATTCCATGTAGGAAAACATGGACATGGAGGAGAAAACAAAGGGTCAAGTTCTGAGGGAGAGTGATAGAGAACATGATTAGGAGAAAGTTAACCATGAGAAAATCCCAAACTTATGATGTGTGTAAACGGTCTTTGATTACCTAGTAGGAAACGTAAACCAACAACATTTTTGTTTTACATTTCTTTTCATAATTTTGAGGAATTCATTTACTACATAGAACAAAAACATAAGAAAATATACCTACCTTCAAGTTGAGTTTCATCCTTTAATAAGTCCCTACCAACACTAATCTTTTCTCCAAATGATGAGAATTCGAAAACACTTTGTCTCATAAAAGCACGAGAATCATCTTCTAGAGAATCACATAATCTACAAAAGATTAACTATCTATTTCTTCTATCTTTAAACATTATCCCAAAAATGGAAAGGTTAAGGTAAAACAACTCTTCAAAAAGAAATAATCTCATAGGAATGGAAACTACTTTTAAATCTTCAAAGTTCCACGGTACTACCCAAAGTTCATCATAAAACATTCCATAAATAACGGTCCTTAAAATTCCTCAAAATAAACCAAACTAAGATTGAAACCCAAATACAAGAAGGATTTGATAACATAGTCTTCCAAAACAACTTCATTTTTCATCTCCAGATAACATCAACCACTCCTAACATCTTATAACAAAATTAGCTAACCTAAACATATTTTACCCAAGATAGGTTAGTCATTCCCATAAGTAACCTAAATTACTATAAGTCCACCTTAAATTCATCAATTCTTCAAAATATAAGTCAACCTTACTCCTCAATGAAAATACTATAGTAATCTATTTACCTCGATCATATAGGGTCCCCAAAATAGTGAACGTCTTCCAAAATAATAATCATATTTTAATCCCCTAATCATCTCTGTCATATTAATATGGAAATTGTAGCATTTCCTATCACATTGGTTGTTGGGACACGTTTTTCCATTTCCGACCATTAACTAAGAAGAGAAAGTATAATTAGAGGCTTAAATACTTAACAAATAATCATGAAAAGGAACTTAAAGCATATAAGGATAACTTATAGAAGAAAAGTATACCCTAACTTGTGATCCCCTAGGTTCCCATATAGGTTATCCATGATCATATATTCTTATGTGAATCTTTATTTTATTTTCTCTTTGTTCCTTTAACAATGGTTCATACCAAGCTTATGAATTTACCAAAGCATATCCCCCGGGAGTGTCGTAACCAAGAGTGCAGCAAGGCCCATTGTCGTGTACCAGTTCCCGTTCGAGTCTAGCTCAAAGAGGTGTTTTCGGGTTTTACCCCTATGTACATCTGTTCCAAAGCCACCTCTACCTGCTCGTATCCAGACAGGGATGTATTTTCTTGGGAACCCCTTACTCAATACTCACCAAAATACCAGGAAGATTTCCTATATTTAAACTTTTCTATAGGGTTCTTCCTAGAGTTTTCATATCCTAATTTCCACAAATAACTAAACCTCACTTTGATACCAACTATAGCATCCCGTCTTTTTATAACATAATGTTCATTCCATTACACGGAACTGAGGATCTTTAAGGTTTAGTGTCTTGGAAAAAAGGAACATAAAACATGAAACAAAAAAAACATTCTTCTTAAACACTTGAAAGGCTTCTCCTCATGTTCACCCTAGGCTCATTACTGCATCTCATAACCTGGGGACATACATCAAAAGGAAGGGTGAGCAGAAGGCCCAGCAAGGGAAACAAGTGAAACATTTTACATATGAACTTGAGATACATCAATAAAGTCATGAAAAGAACTTTAAGGCATGAAAATGAAATCATGAAGCATATCATAATAAAAATAAAACTTTTTCATAACATGAAGATGTGGCTACATCATTTAACATAGACAATCGTGAACATATCACCAAGGTCCATCCCCAAGGTGTCATTTGAAAATTACCAAGGTTATTCACCATGGTATTGTGAAAATTGTAATCTCTAGTGGTTACATCATTACCCAATGCATTGGAGTGCTATCAGGGCGCACCCTTAAATTTGCCTTTATTATAATGTGAGCCACATATATCATCATCAAACATTTCATAAATAACCCATATAGCATAAAATAAATGGTTTTAATTTCATAATCATAACGTTTTAAAAACTGCTTTAAAGACATGATTTTTACGTCACTTTAAAACCCACAGAAAAGGAAGGTGGGTCTCATGTATGTAAATCCCAGAATTTAAAATAGAACATTTTGGTATATATGTGAATACCCCTTTTGTAGAAAGATCTTTGAGTATTCACTTAATAATATAAAAGAACTTTAGAAAAAGAGAGAGACATTTTGAGACGGAAATTCTGCAGCATAACGGCTATGTTATGAGGTTTTAGAAGACATTAAAAAGAGAGGTAAAATGGGTCAAACATTCATAAATGACCCATAAAATAGTAGATGGACAGAATAAAAAGGATACATGATCATGGTAATGAAATTTCAAGGACATACCATTTGAAATGAAAAACATGGAAGGAAGACAAAAATTAGATTTCTCTTATGAAAGTTCGGCAGCCTAACGGCGTTACTTAAACTTCAAACAAAATGATTTGAAAAGATCAAATAGGGTCTCTAATCATGTGAAAATAAGAGTTCAGTATGATAGATATAGAGATAATTCCCCAACATAATTAAAAAGGAACTTGAAAGACTTGACATGAAAGTGAAACTTTGAAAAGAATGAGAAGGGTGAAAGAATCGCCTAAAAATTCGGCAACCTAACGGCGCCACTTAAAACTTCAAAATACTGAATTGAAGAGATCAAATGGGGTCTCTCATCATATGAATATAAGAGTCCAGTATGATAGATATAGAGATCATACCCCAACATAACAAAAAGTAACTTGAAAGAATTTACATGAAAGTAGAACTTCAAAACGAGAAGGGTGAAGAACCACTTAAAAATTCGGCAGCCTAACGGCGCCACTTAAAACTTCAAAATACTGAATTGAAGAGATAAAATGGGGTCTCTCATCATATGAACATAAGAGTACAGTATGATAGATATAGAGATAATACCCCAACATAACAAAAAGGAACTTGAAATAATTGACATGAAAGTAGAACTTCAAAACGAGAAGGGTGAAGAACTACTTAAAAATTCGGCAGCCTAACGGCGCCACATAAAACTTCAAAATACTGAATTGAAGAGATCAAATGGGATCTCTCATCATATGAACATAAAATATCAGTATGATAAATTTAGATATCATACCCCAACATAATAAAAAGGAACTTGAAATACTTTACATGAAAATAGATCTTGCAAAATGAGAAGGGAGAAAGAATCTGTTACAAAAGGTTCGGAAGCCTAACGACGCCACTTAAAACTTCATAAAACGAAATAATGAGAGTAAGAGGGGATATCTCATTATATGAACATGAAAAGGGCAGTAAGAGGAGTATAAAAGAACATCCTCCAACATAAGAACATGGAGCATAAAAGGAATGACATAAAAGAGATTACTTGAAATTAAAGAGAAAGGTCGGATCCCTTACCTTAAAACGTAACTCTTAAAACTCAAAGGTTTGGACCTTGAGGTCTTGGGGGCACCTTGGGAGGACTCCTTGGGAGGTAAGGAGACCAGAACTTCGTTGGGGGAGAGTTGGGAGTGAAAACTAAAGGAGGAAAGGGTGGGTATTTATAGGGAAAGTGAGGGGACAAGGCATTAATGGCCAAGGGACACCTCATTAGTGGTTTTGGAAAATTCATGGGCTTGCCCATGGTATTTTCCCATGGTATTGGCCACTTGGGACACCTTATACCTTATCTTACTATTCATAATTCGACCATATTGAATATATACTTAATACATCATTTAATGATGTTATTAAACACCCGTAACTTAAAAACTATATTTTCACTATTCATCGAAAATTCAACTTTCTCAGAATAATCCCAAAATTTCAACTTAACCAAATATCAATGCTCTGATTTCAAAAATGAAATCCATTTTATAAAAATAATTTTCTATATATTTTTAATTTAATTTTTAAATAAAAACACTATTAATCGAAAATTTATTTTTTTCAGAAAAATCCCCAAAAATTACCTTAACATAATATCGATGCTCTGAGTTCAAAAATGAAGTCCATTTTATAAAAAAAAATTTCTAAATTTTTTTAATTAAAATTTTAATTAAAAAACACTATTCATCCCAAAAAACTAATACTTGAATAATAATTTATGAAACCGTTATTTAACCATTTTATTGAATCACATTACTTAATCAAAGTGACTAGCTTATTTTAATACTTTCTTTAAGTGAGATTACTAATCCATTTGGACACATTATTAATCCTAATCATAAAATCACTATTCATAATTTACTATTCATCAAAAATCAAGTTGATCTTATTAGACTCTAAATTTTTTACTGAACAAAATTGTAGAAGACCATTTTTTAAAAATCATTACACATTTGTAATTATTTAGGGTTTACATAAACATATTTAAAATATCCTTTTTCTAAAATTCATCAAAAATATGCATACTATATTTATCCGGTCATTTGAAAATTCATAAAAGAAATCGAAATTTTTATTTAAAACAAAGGATTACACAAGACAGTTACGGTCTCCTTACATAGCCCCTTATCACACCAGCATAGGACCTAAGTGTAAGGTGTGCTAAGGTGAGAGAATCCGAGGGAGGCTCGGCCAACATCACACGAGTAGTAATTTCTATCAGTTTGAACTTCTCGCGAATTCGATCCCGTTCTAGCTTTATCCGATGAAGTTCAGCTTGGGTTTGGTCCAGAGCAAAGCCCAGTGGTGCTACCTCCTTCCCAAGTTCTGTTAGATGGGATTCGATCGGTCCAAGACTACTGGGTGAGGCCATCGAATCTTCTTTCTATATTAATTAACCAAGATTGCTTGTATTTAGATACAATAGTCAAAACGTTTAGTTTCCAGTGGTCATATTGACCAATGGTCAAATAACAGTCAAAACCCAACAGTCTCATTTTAATTATACTCATGTTACCAAATGAAACATTTTTGTTGAGTATAAAAATAACACATAAAATTAGGAAACAATATTTATTTAAAATTTCGGGTCGTTACAAGGGGAGTATGTGGTTCAGTAGCTATCAACCCGACGTGAATGAGGACATGGAGTCCATATCGCACGTCGTGTCCCCAAAAAATAACTCTTTTAGTCAAGGGACCAAGAGTGAAAATTAGGCTGGGATTGAAGCAAATTGGTCGGGCATTCCTACGTACCCCATGAGAATAGGGATAAATCCATACATTGTTCTGAGTGCACAGTTTAACATCATGTGGGATGAGGAAAGGCGTGTGTGGAAATGGCTGTGCTGGTACACGTCCTACCAGAACTACTAATCCCACGTGAGTCGTGCTCGATGTGGGAAGCAATAATTAGTGATGGGAATTTCATATCATAGGGAGGCACACAATAGGGATGATGGGGCATTAGATTGTTGATGTCCCACTAATGCTGAACCACCTATATGACGCACCTAGATGTGCTGAAGAGTTAAGATGAGTATGTTGGAATTCCACTTGAACATAAGAGAGTGGAAACATGTTAATCGTGATGCTCGAAACATGAACTGTAGTGATGGTGGCGTGACGATGGGGGGTCATTTTTGACCATGTTTGAAACACACCATCCATATCTCCTTATCCTGGAATGGGGATAGACAAATGAGGGTCGACTATTGACTGTGTTCGAAACACATGACCTGTCAAAAATGACATGCGGGGTCTTTAGGGACGTTGGCTTCAAATGGAAGGTGAACCGTGGCAGCATGATACTAGGCCATGAAGGGGGTCCCTTCGGATGTGGAAGAGGATGAGGATCCAAATAAAGGGGTCACGAAGCTTGGACATGGAATGAGGGGAATTTCCCCGTGAAATTACCACATTTCTAGATCCTTGTCAAAACACATTTGAGTACGACTATAAGGCCTATCAGATAAAGGTAGTCGAGTCCCTTCCCAAGGAAAAGGGTCAGGGGGCAGCATGATTTAAACATATGGTCCTATGATGGACTATTAAGGGAGTATTGATCTAATTTTATGTGCATAGGGTGGTGAAATATCCAAACATGATGCACAGTTCCCATAGGGAGATCATAGTTTAAGGTCATAGAGCTTGGACCATGGTGAGAAAAAATATGGGAAGCACATGGTGCAGCTATTGAATGACCCAACATGAACAAGAACCCATGAGGTACTCGCTACACCACATGTTCCTCAGAGAGTTCAGTCCAAGGGGCCGAAAGAGAAGGGACATGATTTGTAGATTCCTGGGGCTAGACCTAGAGGCAAAAATTCATGGGCATTCCTATGTATCGCATGAGTATGGGAATCGTGCCATATGTAATTCTAAGGGGTGACATGGTAAGGTACCAGTCCCAGGGTTAAAAAGGGTGTGCGGGTCTGGCCATCACACCAAAAGAAGCCGAATTTGATATGTTTTGTTTGTCCTTTAGGGTTAACGGAGGTGTTTTCTATGAGTATATGGGCCTAGAATAATGAATTCGGGAATCAAAATAATAATCAATAGAAATGAAGGCATTGAAAATGGTACGGCGTTGGCTGATACCATACATGATGTCCCTTTAGAAAGGTCACCACAATGCGGCGCCGTTTTTCATCGTCGGGACAGGATGATACTGTCACAGTTTAGGGTCATGTGACAGGGCCAACCACGCACATTAACGTTGTGTGGAGTAAACATAGTAGAGACGAGGCTAAAGGGGGAATGTGCATAGTGAAATAAAGTCAACCTGACGTGAATGAGGATATAATCCCATACCACACCGTGTGCGATTCTGAGAAAGAAACCTCAAGCCAAGTGGCCAAAAAGTGGTAAGAGTGTAGAAAATAAAAGATACTATCTCTCAATTATGGTGGACCTGTAGACGAGGTTTCTAGGTGTTCCTATGTACCCCATGGAATCAGAATCAAGTTGTATGTAGTTCTACAAAGGGGAAATATGAAGAGATCTTAGTTTAAGGACTTAGAAAATGGACCATGGAGGAGCAGGGCTATTCTACATAAGTGGGGACCATAATCTAATCCCTATGCATATGTGAGTCGAACTCGGTGTAGGAAACAAGGGCTGCTAAGGTATTTGAAATACGTGAAATACATGCAAAGGGGAAATCGGTGGAGCCCCGAATTATTTCCTTATTGGGGATTTTTCCTCCTAACGTCCAGATGTGCACTGAGGAGTAGTACCAAGATTCTAAAAAATTCTACTTGGACATGATGAGGTGGAGAAGGGTTTGAGTCATGTAACTGACATTTTGGGCTTAATAGGGTTGGCATGATAATGGAGGATAACTATTGACCGTGTTCGAAACACAATATCCATACCGCATTAGCCTGGAATGGGAACAACAAATGAGCATCGACCACAGACCAAATTTTCAACGTGGGAATTGTATCAATTTGTTTCTCAAAACCCTTGATAATGTTGGCCATAATGGTAGGAAGACCCTTGGGCCGAGCATCCATGCCATTCGGGGGTCCCATTGGACGTGAAAGGTGATGGAAGCCCTAATGAAGGCGAACACGAAGCCTGAAAAAATGGGTGAAAGCATGTCGGGGCAGAATCTAACATTCCAAGTGTCAAACCAGAGTACCCTTGGGCACGTTGGTGAATTTACGAAGAGGGCCGAGGGGCTCATCTTGTGAACGACCAATTTGAGAAGATGAGGATAGAACATGGGGATGAAAGACTCTCAAGAGGATGAGGTAAATGGCATGGTTGTTACAACACCCGACATGAGTGAGAACATAATGCCTTGCCACACCATATATCCTAAGTGAGAACCTAGGCTGGGGGGCCAAAAAGGCCCAGGGGCCTGAGGCTGGGCCTCGGACGGGAAGGCCCATCCAGTTTACTGTTTAACATCTTGCAGTTAGGATGATGAAAGGGGTAAGATACCCGAAACAAGGGAGGTGTACGACATGGCGAGTAACCGGATGTGAATGAGGAAATAATCCCATATCACACCATAGAACCTTAAGTTAGAAGCTAGGCTGGGGCCTGAAAAGGCCGAGGGTCCCGAGGCTGGGCCTTGGACGGAAAGGCCCGACTGGTTTGTAGTTTAAACATCTTGAAGTGAGGACGAAGAAAGGGGTAAGATACCCCAAACAAGGGAGGTGTATAGTGCAATGAGTAATCCAATGAGAATGAGGAAATAATCTCATACCAAACCGTACAATCCTGTAAGAGTTATGAAATTGGCCGGGGGCCCGAAACGGCCGAGAGGCTTGAGGCTGGGCATCCGGGACAATGGTTGCCATACGACCTCTTATGCGGTTACCGCCTAATCCCAGCTCCTAAGCCTGCATGATCAGTGCTCAGTGTGGGAAACAAGGATCCTGACTCAGCCCTCCCTACCATATAGGGGTCTAATAGCTAGCATTTCCCGGAGGGATTTTGTCACTTGGAGATAAAACGGGGTAGAATGGACCAATACACCCAATGTTTGGAAAATCTTGGGGTGGCTCTAATGACAAAGGATAACTATTGACCATGTTCGAAACACACCGTCCCTATAGTGACATGGACTGGGAACAACAAATAAGCATCGTTCGCTGACCATATTCACAAAGCAGGACTTTTATCAATTTGTTTCCCAACATCCTCAACGACATTGGCTTGGAGTGGTATGAGATCCCTTAGGCCTAGAATCCCTGCCATTCGGGGGACCTTCTAGATGGGAGAGATGATGTAATCCCAATCAATGGATTGGGTGAAGCATAGTTTTTTCCATCTATGAGAGAGGCGAACACCTCCAGGTAGTCGGACGCATGGCGGGATCGAGATGAGCTCGACATTAATTGGGGAAAAAATCTACACCACACCATATGTGTTGACCCGAGGGACGATTTTGGTGTTTGGTCGGGGCCAACAGACGAAGTGTCCAGGCATTATTTAATATCCCATAAGGATGGGAATCAAGCCATATGTAGTTCATGAATCCCATGCAGTTTAGCGTCGTACAGTGAGGATGTGAGAGGATAGAATAATGGGGAGTGGGCACATGGTGTGACCAACATAATCCTGGCATGAGTGGGGCTAAGGAAGCCTACACCATATCATGCAAGGATCCTTTGAGCGAAGTGTTCCCAGGGGGGTAGTTGAAGAGAAGAGTTTGGGACTGGGCTCAAGACGAAACGCTTGAGTGTTCCTCCATATGGAATGGAATGGGAATGAAGCCATTTGTAGATCTAAGGGTGTTGTTTAATGTCTTGCTGGAAGACATACATTTTATCATCATGTGGGACAAAGCAGTTTAGGGTCACGTGGGACCAACATGTAGTTTAGGGTCATGTGGGACCGTCATGCAGTTTACGGTCATACGGGACCGTACGGTTTAAGGTCGTGCTAGACCATTATACGGCTTATGTTCTGGTAGGACCGTAATGCAGTTTAATGTCATGTAGGACCAGGAGGATGAGGAAAAGTATTGATTGAGGAATATGGCACTAGTGGGAGGAGTTATACACTCACCATCCATGATCACTATGGAGTATGCACCATTGGGGTAAACACTGTGAATTATGTAAGGTCCTTCCCATTTGGTCTCCAACTTGGGTGGTTTCCTACAAAGGATCATCAGTGTCTGGAGGGCCAATACCAAGTCGCATTGCAGGAAAGAGCAGAGGTGAACCATCTTGTTGAAGGCACTAGCAATATTATTCTGATGCATTTTCAGATCATGCAGGGCATAATTATTATTCTTGTCAAGTGCTTCCAATTCATCCAGACCAATTTCGGCTACCTTAACTAGTACCTGCTGGTCATAGACCGCTATGTGTAATGAAGGCAACTAGATCTCGATGGGAAGTATAGCCTCAGCTCCGTACACCCAGGAATATGGGGTCACCTTGGTGGAATTACGAGTCGTCGTCTGATAAGCCCTGAGGGCATTGGTAACCTTGTTTGGCCAACTCTTCCGATTCTGACCAACCATTTTCTGCAAAATGTTAGAGATGGATTTATTGAATGCCTCGATCTATCCATTTTCCCATGCGTGGTAGTAGGAGGTATGTTTATAATGGATGTTGTATGTGGTATAAAATTTCTTCATCTTGGCTACTCAGAAGTTTGTGTTGTTATCTATGAGGACGGTGTGAGGGACTCCAAACCAGTGGATGATATTAGAGCTAACGAAGTTGACGATAGAATGGGCCTTGACCTCCTTGAGAGTAACTTATTCTACCCACTAGGAAAAGAAATATGTGGCGGTCAGGATAAACCTGCACTGGAGAGCTGTCACTGGTGGATATGGTCCCACGAAATCGAGTCCCCACACCGCAAATGGCCAAGAGGAATTGGTGAAGTGGAGATCTTTTGGTGTTCAATTCATGAAGTTAGCATGAATTTGGATAACGTGATATCTCTTGGCGAACTTGATTCAATCATTGACCATGGAGGGCCAGAAGTACCCCAGTCTCTGGATCTGGTGAGATAGCTTCGGCCTAGTCTAGTGGGTGCCACAGGAACCGGCGTGAACCACCTGCATGACCTAAAAAGAAATCTATGGTGGTTAGGATGAACCTGCCCTGGCGAGCTGCTTCCAGTGGATATGGTCCCACGACATCGAGTCCCCACACTTCAAATAACCAAGAGTAATTGGTGAAGTGGAGAGGTTCTGGTGTCCTGTGCATTAAGTTACCATCAATTTGGCATGTGTTACATCTCTTGGTGAACATGATTCAATCATGGAACATGGAGGGCTAGAAGTACCCTAGTCTTTGGATCTAGTGAGATAGCTTCGGCCCAGTCTAGTGGGTACTACATGAACCGGAATGAACCACCTTCATGGCCAATTAAATCTTGAATCATTGGATGTAATTGAGGAGAACACCATCAAATGCATGCTTTTATAGGATCTTCTCAAGATTGGGACCACTCTAGAGGGTGAACTGCAACATGCAGCGTTTGATTAGCTTGTGCTTGGCCCGATCAGTCGGGAGGTAACCATTTTAGAGATACTCAAAAATTAGAGCTCTCCAGTTGAGGGTCACTTCAAACACTGCATCTGAAAAACCTAGGGGTCCTGATGTGTAGGATTCAACGATAAGATGAATAACCTGCAGGTCGTCATCATCATCTCGGGTGACGGGAGTAATGACTCTCCATTGTGCCACATGTATAATCATGTCATCCTGCTTAGGTTCTGCAAGTGATGCAGCCAGGGGGGCCAGGGCGTCAGTTTGACCATTCTGAGATTGATGTACATGACTAACTTCTGGCCGAGATGGGAACCGGTCCATTAGCTGGAGTGTTCTCTCTAACAATAGTCTGAGATCCGGATTTCTGATGATGTAGTTACCATTGATGTACTTGATGACTAGTTCAGAATCCCCTCCCACATGCAAATGGGGCACATCAATATTGAGGCTAGCATGAGGCTAGTGATAAGAGCCTGATACTCTTCCTCATTGTTGGTGCATCCTTCTAACAACAAGAATGTGTATGAAAGAATGGCTTGCGCTGGGTTGATAAAGACAATACCCCGACCTACTCTGTTGAGTTTGGGATCATTGAGCCTCCTACTGGTGGGGCTCCGGGAAGAACCATCGAGGTGCATTTTCCAACACGGGATGGAATTATCTAATGAGAGGATTTACTCATCTAGAAAATCGAGATCTAGGGACTAGTCTGCAGGGTTTGGATGCGTATCAAGGAAGTCTACCAATTCATTCCCTTTAATAGCTTTCTGAGGGAAAAACCAGATGTCGAACTTCTAGAGGATTACTGCCCACCATGCTATATGAAAGGTCAACATAGGTCAGTTCAAAATGTACTTCAATGGGTCTACCCTAGACACCAGTTGTACTTCATGGTGCTGCAAGCAGTGTCGCAATTTTTACATGGAAAATATAGGTTCATGGAAGCTCTTTTTAATGGGGGAGTATCTAGTCTCCGTATCGATGAGAATACGAATGAGGTAGTAAAGATTATTTTCTATCCCCTCAGTATTCATCTAGGTGTGGATGGTGCCAAGAGATCATTCTAGGGCAGTCACGTATAGGACCGGGGGGTTTTTGGAGATGGGTGGAATCAGGGCCGGAGGCTGGAATAGATACTTCTTGATTTCCTCCAACATGGTCTAGCACTCTTCATCCAATTCGTAGGTGTTTCCATTCCTCATGAACCGGGAGAAGGGATTACACTTTCCATCCATATTCACAATTTATTTGAATATGTAGGCTAAGTGGCCTTGCAAACCTCGAAGCTCTCGAAAAATGCTTAGGGGAGGCATCTGACAGATGGCCTTGATCTTCTCTAGGTTGATCTCGATACCCCGGTATCTGAAAACAAAGCCATGGAACATCCCAGAAGTGGCCCCGAAGTAACATTTCAGCGGGTTCATCATTAGGTGGTAGTAACAGAGGAAGAGAAACACTTCCTCAAGGTCCTTGATATGGTCCTAGAACTGGAGAGATTTGACCACCAGATCGTCCACACAGCATTCCACCAATGTCCTGAGGATTGGCATGAATATGCGATGCATGGATAGGCTGATATTTGGCACCTACAATCTTTAAGCCGAAGGGCATGACCTGATAACAAAACGTACCTTGAGGCACCCTGAAATATATGGACTCTTCATCCTTAACGGACATTAAGATCCGGTTGTATCCGGAATAACCATTCATGAAGGAAAGCGATTGGAACCCAAATGTGGAATCGATCAACAATTCCATCACAAGATGGGGAAAATCATCCTTTGGGCAGTGATGATTGAGATCGTGAAAGTCAATGTTGACTCTGATCTGTCTGTTCTTCTTCCTGACTGGCACAATGATGTATCTAATCATGGGGTACTGGACCTCCTTAATGAAGTTGTCTATGGTGAGCTTTTCAACATCAGCCTTGACCATGGAACCTTGAAAAGGTTGCATCTTTTTGGGAGGCTTCTTGAACCAATGGTGATTTTTTAGAAGACCGAGGCGGTGGACGGATACTTGAGAATCTATCCCTAGCATCTTATCATAGATCTAATGTAATACATCATGATGCTGGTTCAAGAATTCAACATACTGCTGCTGCTCCGTGAGGCTCATGGTGGCACTAATCAATGTGGGTCTTGGATCTGCCTCACTTCCAAGGATCACCTATACATGTTCATCGACTATAGCGGAGACTCCCTGTTCAAAGGTGGGGGGAGAATCCTCCATATCCTATTCTTCGCTTGTGAAGGGATCCCCAATGGAGGAAGCTTCCTCTGGGTTCGTGGATTCTGATGGGAGGCTGGTACCAACCTGAGTAGTAGTGGTCACTGCATCAGGAGATTCTGGTACTGCCGAAACCATAGAGATGAAGTCTGTCGACCTGATCCCATCTGGTCTGAGGCCCAAGGGGCCACACTTGATGATCTCCAAGAAATAGTGGCGTGTCGGCTTGAGCTGATTAATTCCATCCCAGAGAAACAGGAACGAATGACGTACTGCTATTTCAATGGGGCGGACTTCCCAATACCTTACGAGGTTAGGAGGCTCCAGGATCACCTGAGCCTGATTTTTGTAGGTGTATGAGGTGATCATCTTCCATTTCTTAGACTTGGGAATATACTTTCCCCTCATACTATAGACAACAAAACATTGCCCCATGTTGGGGGTTGTGGCCTCTAATTGATGGATCAAGATGATGTAGGTGTCATACAGACCTACCCAATGGTCAGTTTCAATCGTGATGGGTTTGACCTCACTGGCCTGAATCTTCTTATCCTTGCTCTTATAATAGTTGGCATCTAGGTAGCAATCTTTACAAGAGGCGAATGGAGACACGTCACCTTAGAGTATAACTACTCGACCATTGAGGGAGTACTTGAGGTTTTGGTGATACGATTAGGGGACTGCCCCATGCAGATGGAGCCATAGTCTGACCATCAACACATTGTACGTGGTGTCATGGGAGACAACCATAAACTCGGTGCTGGAAACAATTCCACTGAACTGGGTCTTCAAAGGGATCATACGGATTGGGTTTTTCTCGGTCCTATCATATCCCTAGATTATTAAATCAGAGGGAGTCAGGTCATCTTCGGATAACCCAAACTTCCGTAGTGCCCGCATCGGGATAAGATTAATCCCAGAGCCTGTTTCAACAAGACAGTGATGAACCTCCATTCCGTTAAATTGGATGGAATGTACAGTAGGCGAATGTTCCCATGTATGAGGGAGCCTTCATATTTTCAATAGAATGAAATGATGGCCTGACATTTGGTGTTCTCGACCGCTTCAGCATGAATGGCTTCTTGAGCTGCTACCTCTGTCTCAAACTGGAGGGGGCATCTTAAAGACTCAGTGAGGGCCTCACGCATATCTGGTGACAGGAGAAGGGCCTCATGGATGGAAAGCCTCACTGGGATGCCGACAGGGTTCTTGAGAAAATCATAATTTCGAGCCATGTGTGAACTTCTTCTTGTAGGGGGACGCTCTGTGACAGGAGGCATGGCGAGCCCCACCGGCTAGGTTGGCAGCTGACTGGTGCTGGGCATATACTACATCCCACTAGTAGAATCCCACAGAGTAGCTACCGGATGAGATCTAGATGACTGAGACCAGCCTGTAGTGGGGTGAGGCTAGTTGCAGCATGGTCAAAGTGGCTCTGCCTGATCAAGAGATACAAACGACAGTGGAGGCAGGCCTGATGACATCGGATGAGGAGGCTGTGTGTTCTGAGCTCTGAACTGTGCCTACTGTCTGGTCTCTCTGGTATACACAGCCTGGATGGAGGTGCCAATTGGTGAGCCTCGAAAACCCACATGGTCGTGGCTCCGTCGACATTGGCATTGGCTGGGTACGTTGGGGTGGTTCACCTGGAGCTCCCCGTCATTAGGAGTCATATAGGGATTTATCAACCCAAGGTATTAACCGAATCGTATCCTTGACTATCACTCGAAGATTCATCCATTACCAGGTGGATTTTGGGAGGAATCCCCATATTTGGAGTCATGAAATTTATGAGAGTGCGGGATGATGATGGAATTGGGGGGGGAGTGTTGCTTTCCCTTGTGCCGCTGATGCTTGATCTTCTGGGAAGAGGTTGGATGAGATGATGATGTAGAAGTAGAAGTCGCAGTATCTAAAGGATCCGGCTGATTCAAGAATGCACAAATGATACCATGGGAATGAGAAAACTTTTTTCTCACCATACAATCATCATAATTTTGGGACTCGTGGTTAGAAACATGCTGTCACTCTCCCTCGTTGTCGCTGCTACTGTCTGGCCCTACGATGATGCATTCCACTTATACCAAGGTCGAGCCGAGCCTGACTATGTTGTTATCGACATGGTCTTGAAGCCAGTATTTGAACACATAGCACTTCTTGAGGGTGTTCCCCATGATCTGATGATAGGGGAATTAGTTGCGACGATTAGTGTGGTTCGCCTTTTCTATCCTTCTGTACTAAGGTAAACGCACAATCCCTTGTTCCAAGGCACTTCAGAATTAGTTTTGAACCTGATTCTCATTGAACGAGTAGGTCTAGTTTTTCTGTCCGAAATGGGGGTACTTGAAGCCTGGCTCTGATGAGGAGCTAGAGGATCTTGTCGAGGAGGCCTAGCCTGGTTGTCCCACCTATGTGGTGGCAATGCATTTCGCGGGGGACCTGTCAATTCTGAGGAATTCATTACTGGGATGAAGGTTGTCCCTGTGGTGACAGGCCTTTGCGAGGCTGGGGACATGGCCCCATAGGTAATAATTCTAGCTTTCTGGGGGCCTCTATTTCGGCCACCACGGTAGGCTCAACTCTGACATCCCTTCTCATAAGAATTAAAGGGGGAAACAGACGTGCCTGGCTAGACTCTTGTAGGGATTCTTCCAGGTGTTGGGCCTTATCAGAGAATTCTCAAAATATCCCGAGGTAGTTCTTGGTGATCAGAGATGGAACCGGTTCTATCTTGACATTTTCTACACACATCGTCAGTAATTACTCCTATATCAGTGGAAAGTCAAGCGAATATGTAATCCATTTCCACCGGGCAATAAAGTCTATGACACACTCATCAGGCCTTTGTTTGTACTCAAAGAGGTCTGTGATGCATGTTTTTCTCGTGGTGGAGCTGAACTAGTAAAGGAAGTGCATGGGAATGTCCTCCTAGATGGTTATGGATCTGATGGGAAGCTGTCAGTACAAGACGAATGCAAGCCCCTCTAATTTCTGAACAAAACGGTGGAGCTTGGCAGGCTCCTGCTGCGCTAGAGTCCCTAACATGGGCCCACACCATGAGTTGAAGTAGGCTAGGTGCTGAGGTGGGTCCCCCATCCCATTAAATGGGGAGAAGGTCAGATTCCCAAAGCTTGGAGGTTTTGGAATGTTATCCACCCATGCTGGATATGGTTTACCATCAGGAAGGATTATCACACGTCGCGTTTCCAATGCCTCTAGGAAGGTAATGAGTACCGTCATTTGATCATCTGGGCGGGGGTCCCTTTATCGATGGATATCTCTAACCATGAGCACATTGGTGGGTTCCTTAACAGGGTAAGATAGTCCAAAGGCTCATGGAGCAACTGGAGGCACGACCCTCGGGGCAGCTAGAGGATCCCGAGATGGGTCCCTTGGATTGTCACACCGTATGATAGGGTTTGGAGAGACATACCATGCCCTCTTTCCATTTGTTTCTACCTCAACCTTGTCTATGGGGGAATGATAGCCAGGGTCGCCGGGAGGCATCTCTCTGAGGGGAAGTTGTTCCTGTCCCTACTACCCCAGCCGGGGATCACTGTATTCTGGGCATCGCTCTACAGTGCATTCAACAAAGATGTCATCGACCAACTTCTTCTACTTAGAAAGTTTTTGGCGCAATGTGTCCTTCTCAAAGTCTTCCTCCGTCTTCTTCCCTGAGGCATACGGGTCAATGTTCTTGGAAGCTATGACGTTATCTTTATCCTTACAAGAATTCCGCCTGAGTACTAATGCCTTGGTAGGCACAGGGAGTCCTAATAGGTTCCTATACAGGCAAGTAACCCTCCCTGATGGGTCTAATAGTGGTGGAATTCTCTAGGGGGGGTAAGTCCCCATTAATAATATCGAACTCATCCTCTTTTTCCACTATGTTGGGCATGTTGACCGCGACCCTTCTTGGGGGAATGTCCTCAATATCACCTAGCAGGTTGGGCCGCCGCAAGATAGGACTGGAAAGGAGGGAATCATAATACCCCCATCCATGGATTTGAACATGACGGAAGCCTCCTTGATTATATTTCATAGTATCTTGAAACTATGAACAAATTGCTCTTGGAGGACCTTACGGCGGCCTGGTGACTTGGGGTGTTGAGCCACTGGGAGTGCAGCCAAGTCGACTAGACAACATTTCCTGCCAATGTATTCAATATGAACTTGGCTCCAGGGATAAACCACTCATTGATGATGAAGGTGAAAGTGCATCTCCCATAGGGTTTTGTGGAAACATTCTAACTCTTCTGGGGTGAGGGATTCTGGCGCGTGAAAATTTGGCACCGCCATGGGCCAAAACATCTTGGGGATGTGGTCCGCTACGAGGATTTTCCATGAGCTCCTCATCTCAGATTTAGGTTCTAACCCTTTATTTCCCCACTCGTCAACTAGAGGTGGCATAAGAACTCATAGCAGTAATGAGGCAGACTGCTGGGACGACAGGCTGGCTGGTGGGGAGTACAGTGAACGGGCAGACTGGCCGCTGAATCTCAGGCTGTCTTTCGAAGAGTGTAGCAACCTGGCCACTAAGTTGCGATAATATGGGACGATGGTTGCATTTCATGGATCAGCAGCTATGACTACTGGTGGTAGTCTGCACTGCTGCTCGCTCTCCATTGGTCCCCTGAATTGTTCTTCGTGATCTCTTGTCGAGGTAGAGAGCACTTCTGGTGATGACGGTGGTGACTGTATGACTGTAACCTGCGAGGTCAACATATTTGGATCCTCCTGGATATACCTACAGGGAGAGATAGGAATATGATGGACCTCACATCCTGGGAGTACTAGGCTGATGCACCTTTTCCCTGCCCCAGCCCTTGACTCGGGTGAGTGAGGGGAGGGTTCCTGAGCTGATTCGTATTCCACTTTAGATTCTGAAAAGCAGACTAGTTTGATATCTATTCGGAACTTCCCAGAATGATTCTTATGGTGGAGATGACCCGCCTTCCTATCCCTAGTTGGCTATTTAGGACAACGCTGATTTCTGACATAATGTCCTTCGGCAGCACTGGTGCTGAGGCAGAGAGGGTTTCCACCTGAGAAAGTCGGGGTGCGAGGAGCAGAGGGATAGATCTCAAAGGGGACATGGGGAGGACCCCCATAGGTAGCTCTAGAGGGGTCAATACCTCCACTGTAATTGGAAGGAGCATGGGGAGGACCTCCACGCTTGTTTCCCCCGGTGGCCTCTGTATGAGGAGGGAAATTTTATAGGGCTAGCTGAATAAGGGTAGGACTTCCATGATGGGCGCGGGTGGGGCGAGGCTAACCTTCATCCCACTAGTTAATGAGGCAAGGATGACCTTCTCCAGCTTCTGATAGGACGTTGGGAGGATCCCCACATTGGAGAGAGAATGGATGTGCAATGTCCCTACACCGGCAGTCGGGGACGGGAGGAATGGCCCAATACCCGGTTTAATGGGCATGGGAGAGACCACCGAGCTAAGCGTCACTGCTGCGAGGAAGACCCTCCTTTGGATTGAGGGTGGCACATGGCGGACCTTCATGCCATTACACGAAGCGGGGATGGTCCATGCATTCCACTGTAGTAGTACGGGGAGGACCTCCGTACTGGGTGGCATCGCTGCGGGTTAGATCGCGGCGACCACTGTTCGCTGCGGGTTACCCTACTCAACATATTCCGCGAACTGATGGTATGCGTCGGCGATGGCTCGGGATACAGTAGTCATCGACATCGATGACCCTTGACGGGCGCCCTCATCAGCTATTACCCAATGCTGGCATCGATTTGGACGAACCAGAGTCGGTGGTGCAGGTATGTGGCTTACCTGCTTTTCATCCACCAAGGCTGGGCAGCGGTGCTGACGTGGCCGAGTGGGAGCCCTCTCTGGGAGCCCCTAGAATGGGACTCTGACTGGGTTGGGCTAGACGACACCAACCTCGTCAGCGTAAGGCATAGAGTCGTCAAAGAATTTAGAGGAGAGGCTCTAGAAATGGTTATATGTCGGCATGGGGAGCATCGGCTCTCTACGCAGACCTTAGTGGTTGCGTTGGCGATGAGGCGCAGATGCCTCCAGATCCAGGCGGGCCACATCCTGGTTCAAGACTATGCCCTCCTCCTCATAACGGTGCGCGAGGTCATTGATCACCCTTCGTTCGATGACCTCAGACGAGGAGATGGGGCATGGGTTCCCCAGGTTCATGGACGTAGAGGCCGTTGCAGAAGAGGCAGAGCCATGCGGGACTGCCGCGTCAGAACTGCCCAAACCCCTATGTCGGTGTGCAGGCGGTGATCGCGTTTGGAGTGTAGAAACTTGATTCTGAAGGATCATGTTGATTAACTTGTCATTACTGAAAGAAAAACGAATCGACTACCAATTCCCCAATGCCATTTCTCCTTCCATGACCGGTAAGAGGGATCCACACTAACATTTCGTAGAACGGGATATCCAACACTCTACTGCCCCAACATTGGTGAGTTTCCCGCCATGCCTGCTATTTTCCTGGTGGGGCCCAGTGTCAGATAACTGGATCTGGTGACACGTCCATTCATTCATGCCTCGAGCAATACTAATCTCCATATTGAGGATAACAACTTCACATCGGGTTCAACATTTCTATTTCCAATGCATTCGCTGGGGTGCGCGTGCGTCCGTCTCGATTGAGGAAGAAAGGCGCGGTTTTTTTCCCCGCATTCCCACTTTCCAATGGCGGTTGGCATCCTTCACTTTTTCAGTGGCGTTTTCTCCTTGATCGAAACAAAATGATGGGATGTTGGTTCTTTCATCCGTGGATTCCTCCTCGGAACTCGTCACCTATTCTAGGTCTCCCTTATAGATTTAAGACGTTATTTGTGAAACTCTTCCTTGCGCCATATAATCATGGACACCAGTTAATTACACTGCTTATGTTGGGACATTCCAAGGGGTATGGTCAGGGCACCAACCTTCAGTCAGGGGATTAGTCACGTTGGGCATCACTGGCATGTCTGGGCACTATGACACTAGTGATTCTGTCTTATGTCCCTTATTATAGGGATTATCGAGGTTGAGGAAGCCCGAGGTATCCCACATCAAATGCAGGGAATCATATGCCATGGGCATGTATCTGAGTTTTTCCTCAGCTTCCCATGTTAAATAAAGGGTATGTAGTAAGATTAACGTCTAGTGGAGATGGATCAGACTAATTAGAACAATGACTAGATTGGATCATATGGGTGCATCCCCAAGAGGGAACACTGATATTGGGGCCAACACATGGGTAGATTCCCGAATTCTATTAGGTGTAATGTATAATGGGGTTGAATGATACCACTGGGATGTGGTGGCCCTGGTAAGAATCAATATGGATGATAGGGTGATAAGTGAAATGGGAAGGGAATGAGATGGAACCGCCATGAGGATGATGGTAATGTTGGGCTTGAGTCTCAGGGAGACTTCCTACATATCCTCGTGGCATGGAATCGATTTCTGTGTAGTTCAGAAGGGCGATGGGATGGTTAAGGAGGTGGTCCATGATAATTGATGCGTGTATGGGACCCAGAGGATGTGGAACCTTTGGGTTGGGGCATGACCTTCCTAAGACACATAGGCTAGAGGGAATGGTCCGGTTATGAGCTTGAATTTGTGTGTACACATAGGATAACAACATGATGATGTGTATGGGGCTTACACGTGGTTAGGAGCCCAGGTTTGTCTGACACAACTATGACGAACAAAAGATGTGGGTCCTATTGAATGGGATTACAAGGGCTTTCCGCTGAATGGGGGACGCTATTTCTTACCACTGATTAGGATACAATAGCTTACCACTGATTAAGAGACACAACTGCTTACCGCTGCGTGTGGTTTACTGTTTAACGTCATGTGAGATGAAGGTGAACCGATGTGAATAAGGTCCTGGGGTCCAGATGGATGGTGTGGGAGAACCAACGTGAAGGGGGGTCAGAGTGACAGGGTGTTAGGCTTGAACCTCAAGGAGGCTTCCTACGCACCTTGCCTTGACAAGGATCAAAGTCCTTGTAGTTCGTATTGGTGTGTGGGGCTTACACTCTAGGCTTCCCAAGGTGTTGGTGAACTGACATATAGATGGACGGAATGACCGGGGTGGTGTGCTTGAACCTCAGAGGAGGATTCATACGTGCCTTTCCATAAAAAAAATCAAAGACCCCATTATTCAGGTGGTGTGTGGGGCTTACACTCTAGGCCTCCCAAGGTGTTGGTGAACCGACATGAAGGGGGTCGGAGTGACCAATGGGTGTGGGGGCTTAAACCTCATGGAGGCTTCCTATGTACCTTGACATAGCAAGGATCACAGACCACGTAGTTCAGGTGGTGTGGGGCTTACACTCTAGGTTTCCCAAGGTGTTGGTGGACCGACGTGAAGGGGGTCAGAGCAACCAAGGAGTAGTGGGTTTGAACCTAGTGGAGGCGTACTACGTACCCTACCTTGTTAATGATTCAAGACATCATAGTTCAAGTTGGGTGTGGGGATTACACTCTAGGCTTCCCAAGAAGATTTCATGGTCGGTGCTTGCTTTAAGGCCATGTGAGTCATGCTCGGTGTGAGAAATAAGAGACAGCAAAGACCTGTTGATCACGTCACGAAAGGTGCATCTGTGGGAAGTGGAGTGGGGATTACATGTAGTTAGCAGACCAAAGAGTAAATAGGGGATTATTCATGGTTATCAGCTTGAAGAGTTTAGGACCTACTTCAGGATAAGGGCCCGGTGGCGACAAAGCCCAGCAGGAGAGGGATTTGGCACCGAGGAAAGGAGGGGCAAGGATGTTTCCTCCTATTAGAAAAGTTAGGGGCTTACACTGGGATGGATACCCTTTCCCCACGTAGGATGCATGGGGGGAAGTCATAATTTAACGTCATGTACTAAGGACAATGGTTCTTGGAAGTTTAACATCCTGCATGTCGGACAATGTGGGTTTACTCAGCACCCCTAGGACTTACATAGCCGGTACCCTCTGCACGTTGGTGAAGAGAGGGGACAAGTAACGCCGTGGTTAGGGGGTTTCATGGAGCGAACCATTGGGGTGTCTATGTTAGTGTGGCTATGTGAAGAAGCAATAGACGTTAGAATGCCTATGTGAAGAAGCATGAGGCAAAGCCACACAATAGGAAATAGTGTCCAAAGGACTTTGATGTTGCATCGTGCGAACCAAGGAGTTTTCACGAGAGAGGGAGTTGCAGATCAAGGGGGTTATGGGTAGAGACCATGTAGAGATCTAGTGATCCATGTAATAGAAGGGCTTCGTGAAGGTGCGGGCTTCGCAAAGTGAAGTGGCCTAGCCTAGGAATAGGGTACAGGTGCATAGAAAAAGCGTTTCATGAAGTGGAAGGGCATTCTCGAAGAAAATCCACACTAATCATGGGTGCCTCGCAAAGAAAGGTCATGTGAAGCAATGTGCTTCGTGATGAACAGTGAATCGGCCTTATCATTTGATTCATGTGTGCATGGGGGGTGATTCGTGAAGCATAAACGCTCTGCGATGACCCGATACCTCGTGAGGATGTACTTCCTTCGTGAAGGGCCATGGGATTCGTGAAAGTCATTCCTCTCGATAGGGGCGTGGAAACAAGGCAAAGGGGAGGCATTTCACGAAGCAAATATACCTTGAGCAGCTCATGGTTCGCAGAGTAGAATGTTATTCACAATTTGAGAGCCGCTAAGAGGGATGATCAGATGATCCATCCTTTAGGCCTGGTGTAGGATGGTATTTATAATCAAGAGGTGCCACAGAGCAGTGCTCATTCAGTGTGATGATGGATTCCACATTGCGGTGGGTTCGCGAACTTCAAAGGGGCTCGCGGAGCATCCCGCCTCATGGCCACACGGTGGGCTCGCGAACGTCAAAGGGGATCGTGGAGCTTCTTTCCTCGTGGCTTCGCGGCGGGCACGTGAACGTCAAAGGGGATCGCAAAGCATCCCAAATTCTGGCTTCGTGGCGGGCTCGCGAACATCAAAACGTGTCGTAGAGTGTACTAATTGTTTTCTTCGCGGTGGTCTCTTGGGGTCATGGTGCTCTGCGAAAGGTCTTCATGAGTCATATTTGAAGCCTTTCTTATTACCCTTCTCCATTCATCTTTTTTGCACCAACAACATTCTGACCTCAAACTAACATATCCTCAATAGTAAGATAAAATAAAAAAAGGAATATTTGATAATATCAATAATTCCCCTCCCCAGATTACTATAAAGATTAATTATATCAGAGAACTAAATGACCTCAGGCCCACACCCTCATATTCCATTGGCTACTTAATTGAAGTGTTGTCGAGGGTAGTACCATGAGGATACAATACCCCCAGTATCATACTATAAAATAAAAATAAAATAATCATGAATCAGATAATTCACATCAAGGTATGAAAATGTAATAACCATATATAATAATGATAAATTTGTGTGGAAGATAAATAGTATAAAACAACCATATTTGGAATATATGACTAATCTCCCACAAGGATGATCACATATACAAATATAAATTATAATAAAATACATTTTGTTCTACTCTATCTTTGAGACATACCTCTTACTGGTATCTAGGTCAGACTCAAGCTACTCCATCCCAAACACATAACACCCAAACTCGGCTATACATTTACACAAAACCAAGTGATGGTCTTCTCAGGTACCCACATGAAATAGAAACCTGAGAAGTGTGTGATTACATAACTCAGTAGGGAACCGCCAATGTGGTCTCAAAGATAATAGGTAATGGTATTATTTACGCATGTGGAATTATATGTTGAAAAAAAATTCTAGAGATAAATAAACTAAAAAACCAATGAACAATTTTTGATCCTTTGGTATATGAAGTAATTAGACCATACCTAATTCTTCCCAGGTTGTAATGTTTCTAAGAATGACCATTACATCCTTTTGACCTCTGTACACACCATGGAGATCCCATTTTCATGATTCCACCATGATTAGTGGCGGATCTTAAGAATCCAACTATAATCTTCCATCCATAGGCTCAAAGGTTAAACCCCATTGCAGTACCAAGTATTTTTCAATTGTAGGTTTATGGTTGATTCCTATGAGGGTGATAAATAGTTAATCCTATAATTATAGGCATGAATTCTTTTAGGGAAATTAAATAAATGTGATGTAAATCCCTCTTAGATCAAAATATTAATAACATGGAAATCTAAAATCACAACAATCATTAGACGAACCTCATCTGGTGCTTCCACCGGATCCTATGAGCTATCCTAGGAATAAATTGAGGGGATCCAACAGTCACCCTTTAGATTTCCAACATTCACTTTCTAGTATATATTCCGACTTTATACCCCACACCAAAATTTTAATCCTAGGGATCCCAAGAATTTTCAATGGCCTCAATTATCACCATTTAAATCTCGAGCACCCTAGGTATTCATGATTGTTTCACACTATCAAAGGAATCCCCAATATCTAGGTCATTCCTTTATACACAATATCTCATTGTTTTGAAAATTGATCCCAGGTACCACATCAAGGAATCCATGATCAATATCAACCATATACACTTGATTCTAGTCAACTAGGATTCCAACACTGATACACAACATGATATGTGATCCCAAACATTCTAGGAATCCAAAGGTCACATACTCATATAGAAGTAATTCACATGAATTCTAGGAAATCATCATTGAAGTATAAGTGAGGACTAATTCCCATGAGTCCATGGAAATCCATGTATCATAACCATAAAAATATAAAAACCCAACCAGGGATAATTGAACCCACATTCATGTCACCATCATCTCACCCCCAAAGGGCATACATGTTGGTTTGTGTTCTAGGGTGATGACTGCAACCATATCTAAAAATGACCTTACACACCCAATCAAGGTCAGTATTTCAATTTTTCACCTATATAAATTAATGTGGTTCAAAATATAATTTTGTTCCTTACAATGGTTTCTCATGGTAAACATAAATGAAGGGATCCCATTTTGGGGAATTATGATCATAGTAAAATCTCGGGTTATAACCCATATCATGGAGGAACTCACACTACAATATAGTATCATAACATAAAATAGTCCCTTGGGCCTCACTGGTAATCCTCAAAGTCCAAAATATTTGAATTAGCTCATGTCCCACCACATGTCCAAGGTGATTTGGGCTGGACTGCTCACCAAACCCCATCATCCCACCCTAGATCTAACTACCTAGGAAGAAATATCTCATGTGAATGAATAGTCACCACACAATCTACCTCATGAAACCCCATGTATCCATGGTTTAAAAACATTTATGCCATATTATACAATGGTAATCCAACAAATTTCATGTCACATGACTTCATTGTGTTATCCAAGGAGTCCTATGCATGGAAACCATGTCGAATTCAGTAATTTCTAACTAAAATACCCATCATAATTAAACAATTTCATGTTATTAAATTAAAATATGTTAATTTCTCCAATTTAAGGACTAAACATTAAATATCTCATAAAAACTATGAAATAATCAATAAGGTGTATCACAAGTACTACATAATCTTTTTTCAATTCATTTTCTTTTATAAAGGACAAGTGTTGAATTTATGGATTGTGAAATCTCAACCATGAATATCCATCCATCCCATGACCCTATATCATTCCCAAAATCATTAATTATGTAACTAAAACCATTAAAATTAATTTATTAAATTAAATTAAAAATATGTATAATTCTCATTAACTCATCATGCTTCTATCCTTTGCTACTTCCTCAAGAAAGTGAGTGTTGGCCACCCCAAAAAAACTCCAAAACCCAAAATTAGAAAAATATCAAACAAAAACCACTATAACATTAAAAAATAAATATAATTTATATGAAAAATCAGATGAAACATCACCATGGTTTCATTCCCCATAAAAATGAAAATGGAAATATGAAGATGATATATTCAGATGACCTCATCATAAGTAAAATGAAATCCCCATCATGAATACATCATTCCACCATGTTTAGGGGGAGTAAGAAATAATTCCGGAATTTAAGATACCAAAAAAATATAGGTAAATTTATATAGGATCAAGAAATTTCAATAGAAAAAAATATGTACCTCGAAATAATTGAAAACATTACATAAGGACACCACTTGGTCATAGAATAACAGGATAAGAAATACGGATCAACCCCCAACCAGTATAGTAATAGAAGGTTAAAGAATTGGTGGCTGCACCTATATAGGTTCATATGGGATAAATATTATTTCCCCCTTGTAATCCCAGTGAATAGTTATCACTATACCCAATATGGCAAGTAAGATTTCACATTTTCTACTACAACAAACACCCATACCACTCTCGAGCCATCATGGAGGCCCAAAGCACCTATTTATATTCATTCCATATCCCAAAGCTTTATATGTTAGGTTTTAGATTTGGAATTGTTAGGAAAAATATGTTTTCTATGTGCCTCAATGGAAAGATGCTCGAAATTCCAATATTGGGAAAATAAAAAGTATAAAATCAAAGGAATTAATAATTATGGTGTCAATTCCTATGTCAGACCACATAACATTCCATCAAATGTTTTCCAAGTAAAAATCATGATGAAATATTTCATGACATGTCATAAATTCTAGTGTGGTGGGGGGAAATCGAAATTAAAAATCTCATAGGGTCCCTCTCATGTTATAGTAATACCACATAAATTTACCCATTGAAAGGACATATGAGATATTGTAATAGCCTTGTATCTAATAAAATAAAAGATCAAATGAATAGAGATATCCTGGCATAAAAATCTCATGAAGTCCCTTTCACACAATAAGCCTGTTTTGAAATCATGAAACTTTATAAATTTGAATTTGTTTCATTTAAAGCCTAGTTTATGATGTGACATACCCCTATTCATATCTTAAATGTTTCTACACATAATAAAAACCTTTAAAGAATTAATATTTAATCATTTGAACCACCTTCGTATTAATTTCAGAAGACTCTTATGATAATTCCTCACCTCTCCTGAAAATATTTCACACCCCATCATTACCCCTTTCACCAAAATTGATCCACCAACCCCCATTTGACTACAAAAACCATAACACCACTAACCAATCATCAACACAAACTTTAAAACCATCATATAAATCGCTAATCATAACTAACCACTATTCAACAACATAGTTTAGAAAAATAAAACTAATCCCCTCCCTAGAAGAAAAATAAACCCACTATAGAGTGAAAAAACCCTCCCTTTTAAGTATAATGAATGAAAAAACAAATCATCTCAATTGTCCCTCCTATCATATCAACATCCCAAACTCAAACCTAATAAAAAATTGATTCTTTATCCACTCACTCATCCTTAAGTGAGGATTCCTCTGAAAAACACCTCCATGGATAACATATATTCACATCTCCATTTCCCAATGTGAAGTCGAGTAATATTATATAAAATTAAATACAATGAGTATTACACTGTATAATTGGATGCCATCATATTTTCATGTTTAGTTAAAAAGTGATGAATTATTTTAGAGATTTAAATCTAGAGAAAATTATTTAGTTTCGATAGGAGACTTATTATGAGTTTTCTCTTATGTTTTTATAGAATATTGAATATAGTCATGAGAATGTCTAGAGTATTCTTTTTTGTCAAAATTGGAATAAATCTTTATAGTTTTTTTGAGTTAGACATAGTATTTATAGCCATGATTAATTCATGAGATGATCTAATATAGTAATAGTTATGTATAATTTCATGTGATTTTCCCATTAATTGTGGTTTAAAATTATGGATTATCCAATGAGTTATCATTATCGCTCTAGGAAAAATTGAACTCATCTTGAAATTTTCGTCCTTGAAATTATCCACCAAGAAAGAACACACTCTTTCTTTTTAAAGGGTGAGTCTTGTGGGACTATGACTTAGCTCCATGTTTTCTCATTTAACACCTTATTAAGTATATGGGGTGACAATATATCACACTAGTTGACCTTATATTTTTACATCCATACAGAAACTTTATAAGGGAACCATCAAGTGTGAATATACCATGATTTATCTGGGAATCAACTTCGAGAATTTAAGTTATCCATTACACATTAACTATTTTAATTTTATGGATTACTAATGTACTATAATCATATAGGTTGGGAAAACTATGGAATGTTTGGATTTGGTATAGGTGGTGCAGGGGGTACACCTATTTATAGGGATAGAATCAATTCGATGATGTGTAACAATCACAACACAGTTACCTAACCGATATCTAGTTAGGTCACCATAACAACTTTTAGCACACCTCACGATCACTGCATGTTACCATAAACAATGATGAATAAGACATGTGTTGTTGAGTGATAGATTCCCCCTTATAATAATAATATAATCTAAATATGGTCCATCCCTAAATTATATTGACCAAATGATCCTAAGAACTACAATCTATATGAATATAATAGTGAAGGAAAAAATGATAAATAAAATGATCTATAATTCAAGATGTAATATGTACATATAACAAGATACACCAATCTAGTCCCAAATCAAAAAAATATCACAGAAGAATGTTAACTTAATAAAAAAACCTTATATATGGAGGTTAATACAAATTGTCCTAGAGACTCGTAATGGGTAACTCCCATGTGAAATCTCCCACAATAAAGACCTAGATCATCCCCTACAAATTTTTCTTATACTATATCAATAAATTAAAAAATTTATCAACCGTTCTATAGAATAAGGGTATTACTAAATTCTATGATTAGTAAATTTTACTTTAACTATTTGACACAAAAACTTTTATAAAAAATCTCATGAGGGGGCCATGCTGGGTTTATATATGATATGCCTATTTGGAAATCAAAACCCAACCCTAACCACTAATAATAACCGTTTGTGTACAAAGAAACTAAAAATATCTTTATGAATAGATAAAATTTCCAAGAATCTAGACTAATATACATTGATCGTAACATTTATAACCAATAAAAATAAATCCCTATATTATTATGGTTTGTACCTATAAAAAAACATCAGTATTTACCTTTGATCTGAGAAATACCATAAATGATTTCATGTGGAATGACAAATCTTATTTACTAGCGAAGGAAGTGGGTATAGTGGAGTCACGATAACTAATATAATATTTCCATTATGAGGTATGGGTATGGTATATAATAGAGTCACATTACTCTAAACCCATCTTCTTTCATTGATATTTTTGATAACATTATGTGTAACTAGATACGATTCTTATACAAATAAAATATAACCCTTTCAAGAATAATTTTTCAACCTTAGTCATTAAAGCAGTAAAAATAACACAAATCATGAAATCTTGATAAATATGCATGAGAATAAATCCTAAATAATATAACTTCAGTATATGTATATAAATTATTTCATGAATCAATATTTGTATTAAAACATTTAACCTAGAAAAGTTACAAGGAAAGATTGAATATTTACTCAGCCCGATAGAATGCAACAAGTGATGCCAAGTCATACCAACACATAAGTATAATCATTTAAAAAAATCCATATAAGGTTCTTCTTAAAACCATTTGTTAATTATTAATTATAAGAAAACCTATTAGTTTTTAATTAATTTCCCTTTGTTTCTACACTATCTTTAACCCAACCCTAAATGAATATGAGATAATAATGGGGTTTAATTTCCAATTAAATTACCCATAATGTTTTCAACTCCTAGGTAATATGAAAAATCAACCACATTAACATTTTAATTAACCTAGAACAAATATAGATTTATGGATTTGACAATTAATGATAGAGAATTTGGTATCAAGGAATTGAATCTAGGTAATAATTTGACATCACATAGGATAACATTCCACCAAAAAAAGATCCAATGAAATTTTAAGATAACAAATGATTCACAAATTCTTACATGTGTATGATAGGAAATTAACCATATTATAAAAAATGAATGTATTAAAATGGATATTCAATATGATGCATATCCTTGCATTACTAAAGTTGAGCTTCCCCAACTAAATGGATCCTATCCAAACAATAGATTGAATGGGAATTAATTAAGGGAAGTAGAAGTAAATATATCGATCCAAAGAGATTGTACAACTGATTAAAAAAAGATAATTATTACATTAGGTCGAATAATAGATGTTAATCATTTAAAAAATGATCATAATTCCATTTTAAAAGTTATTTTACCCAAATATATATTGAGTACCCATTGTAGGGGTATCAGGTACTAGGTGGTTTAGATACAAACATATTTTCTATAGTACCCCTATCGAGTACCTTCATAGGACCATCATGCACTTAATGGTTCCAAGAATAAATAGGTCATCCTTCTCTTCTTTAACCCTTCCTCTAAACTCCCATATCAATCACCTAAAACTCCATAAACTCAAAAATATGCCCATAATAGGATTAGAAAATTGAATTTCAATTGGATAATTACATAAAATGGATTAGGGTCATTACATCATATGTATATTTAGTTTTCTCATCCCTAAGAAGCTAAAATAAGATTACAATTTGAATAATTCCATCCATTGTCTCTTTCTTAAGACTTCCCTCTCAGAATACATTTATTAAATCATTCCACTCTACAACTCAAACCAACACAAATGGATGAACATTCCTAATAATGCCTTAGGTATATAATCTATGATAAAAAATAGGCTAATTCATATAGTACGCATTAATTATATACAGAATAATTTCATATTAGATCACATATGGGTTTTCAAAAATAAATTTACCCTATTGAGGGATGTGAAAATGATTGTTCATGGTGATAAAGTTTTGTGGAAATGCCAAAATATAGGAAAATTAGTCATCCTTAGTTTTTTTAAAGGATCTATATACCTCAGGCTTAGCTTCACCTTACTTTCCATATTTCAATGAAATAACCTTGGAGAAACCTAAAGGAAAACACTGTCACCCACCATGAATTCCATGGGTCACCCTTGCTAATTGTCATAGGATTTTTAACATAATTGAGATATTATGAGAATTTTTTGTTCAATTTCCCATTCTAGATAATTTTTTATATGATACTAAAAATGATCACTTATTATTATTATTTCACTATCCAATAAATTAGTGAATAACATTGTCACATAAATTGAACATCAAATGATATTTTTTAATGAAGACTCATTTCTATTGTTGTATGTGATTTCAACTAAAGAGAGGTGATCCTCTCATCTTCCACTAAATTAATGAATATTGTCCCATAACATATCCTTCATAATTTGGATAATTTATTCCAATTTTTGATCATTATGTGGGTAGAATAAAATATTTAATTTCACCTATGAAACCAAATCATCTATTATCCCTTTCTAGAATCATGATTTGAACATTGGGTCTCAGTTATAGATATACTATCTATGACCTAAAAAAAGAATAACAATTTATCTAACATAAAATTTCTTGAGCTCATTGGATGAATAATCATTTTTGATAGGAAAGGGGGAGTCGCCATAGCCAATGGGACCACAATCAACCGAACTATATCTTAGACAAAGAAAATCAAAGTAACTAGGTCAAAATGTGAATTTATATGCCTTCCCATTTATATAAAATCATGGGGTGTGTCTAAAGTGTATCAATTGGACTGTAATATTTTTCCATTTCTTATTATCTGGTAAGACATCTAGATATAAATCATGTAACATTCTTCATTGGTCAAAACTACTGGAACTAGAAATGTATATCATAATAGATTTTAATAATCTCATAATGAACATAGTATCATAATGAAAAATACTTCGTAATAATATCTTTTTTCTATCTAAAAAATTATGTGTATTCTATGAATATATATAATTCAGTGAGGATCTTAGAACTAACCATCGAGGATGTCCCCAGCATATATTTTCTATCAAATTATGACACAATAAAGGCCATGTATCTAAGATTTATTGTCACATTTCACAATAATTGATTTTATATTGATATGTAGTAGTCATGATCCACTATGAACTTTAATAACGTTTATGTGACGTTAATATATAAGAGATATTAATATCTACTCTTCCTTCACCTCTACCGCCTTTCGTTGTAGTAATTCATACTGAGGGAAATGGTAGCATTATTTCCATTACATGGATCATACTAAATATCAAAATCTAATTGATATTGATAATAAACCCAATTAAAATAAATTACGTTCAGATCCCTTATTGATAAAATGTATTTGAGTTATTTTTATATCAATGATGTTGGTGAAGTTCTCCTGATACAATTAGTACCTCTAATATATTAATTCAACTACCAAAATTAAAAATTTAAATGAATGGGTAATTTATTTATTTTTTTGGGGATGGAGTTGTTAAGAACCATAGACCACTCCTTGATGGTCTTCTATAAGAATGAAACTAAGTCATGATTAGAATGCATTGGAATACACATTAAAGTAATCACATGGCTGAGTTTGGATGAAAAATAGTTTTTTGGTTAATTTATTCTTTAGTTTCTAGATGGATTCCTTACATTTGTAAGCACATATATATCAACCCAATTTCATGGTCAAAATATGTCATATGTAAATCAATTCAAATGATTTTTTGAATGTAGTAGGCTAAATATACCTTGATCCCAAGGAAAATTTTATTCTCAAATATATTTTATGGGACCTTCCCGGAAATTATTAATTTTACCATATCATCGTGAACCAAGACACCCAATTCAAAGATCATATAATCAAGGAACATATTTATTAGATAAAAAAAGTGTATTTTTACTGGTTAATATATAACTAGTACACCCAAAAGTTCTCAAAGATGATTTAAATATATCGAGCATGATTATATTGGTAATTGAAATTTAGTAGGATATCATTTATATGTACCGTAAAAATGTATCTGAAAATGAATGAAAGATCCTATTAATTAAATTTATTGTCAATAAATGAGTATTATTCACCTTAAAAGAAGTAATAAAATACATAAAACGTCATTATAGACATTGAAATGTAGCCTAAGGATTTAATTTTGTTATGAATCATAGCTAGTGATAACTTAATCAAAGGTTAATATTAGATAACCATATTTCCACCCCTTAAACTAATCAAAAAATATCGTTAATTTTTGGTAAATGGTAGTGGTTCTTAATTTGGACTTGGTTTAGATTTTGATATTCTACACATTATCATACACTTCCATCAACATTCCCAGAGAAATGGATAGGTGAACCCTATAGAGATGTGTTTGAAATTATGAACCCCATAGTCTTATGCTCCTAATACAAGATCTTCATCTATCACAATTATATTAAATCCATTTGATATAGATGAATTGAAATATGATAATTCATAGGTAAGATATTAATAGTAAATAATACCAAAATCAAAGGTGGTAATCCATATATTCCTTCGATGAAGATATCTAGAAATATATTTAAAAATATTGGTAAAATAATATCATCTCTAGGCTCCACAATTCCTAAAATAAGACTATCCACATAAATTTTAATAGTCCACACCTTCCCCTAATAAGGTCCTTCTGGACAAGCATGACACTCCCACTCTCAGTGGTGAGTATATTGTATTCTATATAATAATAAAACATTTACTCATAGATAATAGAAATTAATTCAATCTCATAATTTAGATATCCATTAAATGACCATAATTATATTAAAAGACTCAATACTCATGAACTGAAGATCCCAGAAATTCTTACGAGATAAAATGATCAAGGAATGCAACATACACTTCCTCCTCTACTCGATTTATTTCATTATATGAGTATAATGGATCTTATATGAGGATATAGAATCTACATTATGTCAAAAATAAATATTTATTTAGAAGATATAAAAATATTTTGATGCACCTATATCAAATAAAGAGTAAGATAAGGTATAAAATACAATAATAGTACCAATGTTAAAAAATGGACCTATTCCCATATCAACCATAGATTATTCTACCTCACATACTTTAACAACATCTTAGTACTCAATATGATGACCAAAATTCTACACTAATGATTTAATTATAGATATATGTCCCTTTCTACCACATTTTCATCTTTAAACAAACCTCTAATTAGGTGGTTATCTTTCTCAAGTAGGATAAAGTTCTAATAATTCCTTTGATGAAAGACTTGTATATGTTTACTGTCTGACAGTATAAAAATAAAAATGTTAGTAGAATCTTTGTAGTTGGATATATTGACTAAATAAGTGGTGTTGAGCCCAATGAAATTAAATATTATTTTTTCATATAATGTTCCGTATGTTTCAAAAATTATAAAAGGAAATGTAATTTATAAGTGTATAGAATGATTATTCACCATATAAAATATGATGATTATTGAGATGGTATTTATTTAGAAGCCTCATGAAAATTTTGTTGAGGATGGAACATGGTTGAAAAAAATAAATAAGAGAAATGAAATAGGGAGAAGAAGTATTTTATTATTATATTTTTAGATTAACAATAAATGAAATTAAAATAAAATTCATATTATTCTAATGAAGAATATTGAAAAAGGATATTCGATGTTTTTGAGTATTAATTTTCTTGGAAATGTATGAGAATATGGTTAACATTATATACATGATCATAATAAAAATATGTCCATCCAAGAAAGAATAGGAACCATCTCAACCCTTTATATATGTAAGGGCCTCAACCATTTATCAAGGATTCATCATTGGGAACGCATGATGACATGGTCTGCATACATGTGAATGCATTTCCATGTATGATTAATAATAAAGATGTGATAGTGGACTAGTGAAGGGAGGTGTGGACCATGAAGACTACATGTCTGAGGTGTGTTTTCATGTTTGTACTATGGGATACACACATCGATTGTTCAGAGGCACAACCTGATATATATTGGAGATAGAGACCAAGAATGGATACAAAATGTTAGGCAAGAGGAATGGGCTATTGTTAAAAAGTTTAAAAAGATATAGATAAAAAATAACTATCTCATCTATTGCATTTGAACTGTTTGATCAATTCTTAGGGTTCAAATTCAACCTCTAGATTTTAATCAGTTCTTGAATTCTAGATTTCATCATTCTATATGATTCCATTACTAGATGTAAGCTCAAGATCATTCTAAAATTGATAATGTGAGAACATTATGCACCAGATCATTATAAACACTAGACATGATGTACATAAAAGATTTTATTTCTAGAATGGGATAATTCCAATTGAATCTATTCGTGTGAATATTAGAAGAGGTAGTGTTTATTCTTATGATGATACATGTAATTATTTAATATTCTCAAGATATCATAACAATAGGGATCAAATTCATACTCATGTTAGTGGAGATTTTCTATTTTCAAAAATAAAAATATTTTGTAAAGAATAATCTATTCAGTGTCTATGTAATCTTGGACATTAAATATTTTGTGAAAATCATTGAATAGTTTTTACCAAGATTAAAACTCAAAAGGGTGGTGATGGAGGTCACACATGTAAATTTTGAGGGTTGGTAGCTTAGGAGAATTCATTTCTGCTTATGATATATCTTTTTTTCCAAAGTAAAATACATAATCCAAGAAATATTTATTTTGTGAGGAGGAGATACATAAATCTTTATAATTTCTTGAGGAATAATAAGGTCCCATGGCTTCTCAAATTGTGAATATCATACTCAATAGTTTCATGAATACAATTTTTGTGGGAATCTTATTAGCTAACATGAAAATGAGAACTACTTCTTCATGTAAGATGAGTTTATTGAAGAGTTCATAACATTAGATCCCATGAATACGAATACATGTCTGAAGCCTAATTCATGTCGAGTTTTGGGTGATTAATAAATTGTTATCAACTCTTTCACAAAATAAATTCACGAATTATTTTTTGAATTGTGTGATATACTTTCATTAATGAATCTGATAATTTTCTATGAACAAATTAAATTCTATATTTATGATTGATGGAAATAAAAATGATGTAAATAATTTAATGTATATAGTGAGAGGAAATCTGGGAAAATAAATATAAAAGTTAGAAGATATGTGAATCATGTATAATTGTGACTTCACACACAAACCATGATTTTTGAACGTAAACTCTATATTGTAATTGAGAAGGATTTGTATTGTATTAAACTTTGATGATGATTATTAAATGAACATGGAATATATATTGTATGAATACTTTGTAGTAATTAATGATTTATGTTGAGGAGTATCTTAGAATGAATTTAATCTTATGTATTCAGTGAATAGTTAGTCTAAGACTCCATCATCAAAAGGATGAATATTAATACATGCATTGTTATACTATTGTAATTTATCAAAAAAAACTCATCATAATTACATTATTAAGACCGATAGAATTGATTGGTGGCTATTAATGCTACCTAAAGTTATAATAGAAAATATTAGATTTGATAATCTTGTACATGGTAATCATAGATTTTTTTAATTTTTCCATGACTTAATGAATGGAAGGAGATAGTGTGATGTAGTATAAACACCATCCTATGTGGAGTCGGTAGTAGAAGGCCAATGTGGACTCTAGTTAAACTATGTGAATAAGTATACAGAACCTCTTATCTGTACTCAAGTGTTATGATATAATGTTTCATTTTATCATCCACTATAAGTGATAAAAATTTATATTGTAGAATACTTGTTTTGGGGGATAAACAACATAGAAAAGAAAAATAATTTGTATCGAGCCTGGAAAATCATTGTGATCTTTGGGTTTTTTCAATATCATTCAATGTGTGGCTAAGAGACACAAGAAGAATGGGGAGAGGATTTAACCAACCTTAGATTTTGAATTTTAAAGGAACAATTTCTAATAATAAAATGGATAATTAATTTACCCCTATTACTGATAACACATTGATCTATGCTATAAAATTTCAATCAAAGTAGATCCCATTTTGAATGATTGAACCAATATATATGAGGTGGTAAAACCTTTCAGGTTTTTTGAAAACTATTAGAATATATAATGTATATAATTTAAAATTTTCTGAAAGAAAATAATTTAGAAAAGTTATTATCTATCTTAGATATATAAAATACAAATGTCTCATCGCAAACTCTAAAGAATATGAGGAAACAAGATACAAAGATGATGAGAATGAATTTGGAAAATAAGAAATTAGTTCAAGAAATAAATCATATAAATTTAGTGATCAGAGACATCCTAGATGCAGATATCAAGTTGTTTCCTAAATTTTTTTATAATAGAGTTATGAATAAATATTATAGAAACTCTCATATGACTAACAACTTTACTAAGGAATTTCAAAATGTTAGGCCTGATCAACAAAAATTGACCAGAATTTAAAGACAGTTAGATAAAGGAAAAGATGAGGCCTTTTCAATTAATTAAATGTAGTTAGTTATACATGATTTTTTTAATGATGAAAATAAAACTATCTTAGGTTTCAACAAAAAATAAGGAAAAGAATTATATAATATTGAGTTTAAAAGGAAGAAGAATGTACAGTGGAGTGGAAAATCATAACCTTAGTAGGTTCACTAGAAATTTGAGTTACCTTTTTATTTTATTATTCATTTTATATGAACATGCATGTTGGTAATTCAAAGAGAAGGTTTTTTCAACATAGAGAACACATATTTCCACGATGATGAAAGAAATGTGTCCCTTTATGGGGAGAAACACTGAATTTGTGAATTGTACATGATAGCTCTTGAAATATTTTATTAGATGGCCTCATAAATGAATAAGTTGAATGAGATTTAGGATGGTACCATAGATCGATATTTTTTAGGGACATCATTAATACTTTTGTACTATATCTCCTATTTTATAATGGGAGTTAGACCACATGAAATTATACATGACTTACTAAAATATGATTTCTTTGAGATAAAATTTTATTCCATTGTTTTAGATAAGAATACCCCAAGTTACATATTTTTTTTTATTTTCAATAAGGGGGATAATAAAATGATTAGAATCCACTAAATGTCTTTTTGAATTTCTATAGGGTATTGATGAAAAATCCAAAGGGGGAGACTTCAAACCCAAATGGTCTAAAATTGTATTTTTATCAATAATGGTTCAATATCTGTTAGAGATTATAATAATATATGTGATTACTAATCATATAGAATAACTATTCTCTATATAAATTGTTATAATTTCTGAATGAGTATTAATTTAAAATAAACTTTTCAATTTCATTCTAGATGAAACAATGTTTATAATAGGATGAAGAAGAGAAACAAAACAAATCCATGTGATATTCTTTTATTTCTTAAGTAGTTTTACTTATAAATCCATGACAATAGTATTCATATTTTTTACATTTAAAAAATTAAAAATAGATATTGGAAGTTCTATGTATGTTTTGTCTAGGAATTTTTTGAGAAATTGGTAAACTATTTCAGGGGGATGTCAATAAAAATTATATCTATCCATGAAATCATTGAAATCATCTTAGTCCTACATATATGGGAAGACCTAAACAATATAAGAGAGTCAGCTCATGGACCCCACATAGTGGTAGGGTGTTTTCATGGTTCACTGTGTAGATAGGTGGTATGTAACATAAAAATGGGATGGTGCACCAGTGTATAGAATCATGACATGTGGATCTCAAGTGTGTGATGTGTGGTTTTGTGAGAAGACCATGGACTACTCACATCATGATTTTGAAGGTATGAAATGTAATATTTGTGAGGGGACACAAAAAATGGTGTTTAATGTGAAACACACCTAGTATGCTTATATTCAACCATTTAAAATGATATAGATAAAATGTAGTCATCAGATATGGTGTATTTAGACAATCCAATCATCACTAATGGTTCATCTTTAATATCTTCCCTTTGTTACATTATTGAATGTTGTATTTCTTCTTCCAAAAATATTCCATTATCATATATGAGTTTAAGATCATTTTAAAATAGATATCAAGAGAAAAATAATCATTGGATCCTTATAAACATAATAAATAACATGCATGAAAGATTTCATTTTAGGAATAAGTAATTTTTGGATGATGATATGAATATGACGGTCATTTTAGGTTGTGTCGACACATGAATTGATAAATGTGATTGTTTCAAATACTCAAGAGATATTTACTAGGAGGCGAAAATGTAAAATCACATAAAGGGAGACATAATATTTTTTGAATTAAAATATTTTTTAAACACTAAGATCTTTGGTGTTTAATAAAAACCTTAACAATTAATATTTTATGGAAAATATTAAATAGCCATGATGTGGATTGAAACATTGAAGATAGGTAGTATTGATCATTCTTATACACACTAAGGTATTATGGTTGAGTATAATTAATACTATTTGAGAGGGCTCTCATTTTCTAGATTGTAATATAGCATTTTTTAAATCATCATTTCAGGAATATTTCATCTTTCTTGAAGACAAAGATGATCACACGACCTCTTGACTTTTGAATCACACACAAAAGATTTTCATGAGAAAGGGTTTCATAAAAATTCTTGGATAACATGAAAATGAGAATCATTTATTCTTCATATATGTTATGTTTATTGATTCAATCGTAACATGAGATACTATACTACCACATATATTACAAGTATTAAATATTTTTAAGCACTTATGTTGAAAATTTTCATAAAGAAGCAATGGCATTGCATGATATAAATTCATAAATTAAGATTAAAATTATCTACGAACACAAGAAATTATATATTCATGCATCAAGTAAAAATAAAAAAAAATTAAAATCATTCTGATTGGTTGTGTGAAACTATAATGGAAGAAAAATATAAAAGTGAGAAGAAAATTAAATGATGTACATGTGTGATTTCATGAACATACAATGATATTTTCATGTAAGCACCATAGTAATATTAAAAAGACTATGAATTGTATTAAACATGCATGAAAAGTAAGAAATGAAAAATATATATATATTACAAGAATAATGTACAATTATTGGAGACAAAATCTAAGGAGTATTTCAGAAGGAATATATTCTAGCGTATTTAATGAATAGTGGTTACAATACTTTAACAAGAGATGGAATAATATATGCAAGAGAATTATTTCACTAAGGAAATCGATGTAACATTTGTGATCACATTTTAATTTTCACGACTAAAAGACTTGACCTATGAAAGTTAAAGTTACATGAAGTTGTACATTAACAAGTCTGATCCAATAATATCATGGTTAAATACCAATATATTATCCTATATAGTTTTAATCCTGTAATACGATAAGGAGATACGTGACACATTATAGAGAACCACCTATGTGAAATAAAGTGTATAAGTCTAGTGTAGAATATATTAACACTAAGTAAAGAATAAAAAATTTAATTATGTGTGGAATCATGGGTAATGATACTTTTTGACCCTGTATTAACTATTATAATTGATAAACATATTATAGTGTATAATCCATGTTCGGGGGAGGTGACTACGAATCCAGGAAATGATCATGCCTTTTAACCTTTCCATATAAATCTATAAGATATATTAATTTGTATTATATAATCATTTGAGGTGAGGATAAAAGACACAATAAGACTATATAAAGTCTTTATCATGGTATAAAAGAAGAACTAAAAGGGATTAAATTTTCAAAAAAGAGACAACTAAGTCCCCCCAACTCCTCTAAATGATATCACGCAGATCTAATCTCTATAACTGGTACCAATTATCTATATAGGTATAGTACGGGTACATCTCATAAAAGATAATAGAATGTAACAATACATATAGGTCCTTCTAAACTAGTTTCTAGAGTTACTTTACCACTCGTGATCCCTATGATCACACAACTTCATATCCTCTGCACTTCTCTCATTTGCTCAAAACTAGTGGAACCATCACATGTAGTTTATTTGGGAATAAAGCTACAAAGACTACATTGGACCCATTTTTTCTATAAAAACCATTTTTAGTAGTTCCAAGAGTATATGAAGGTTAAATATCTTTACCTATGAATGTATTGTCTATTTTAATCCCATCCAAAATCAATTTTATTTAGACTCCTATTTTCACCTTAAATATGGATCTATTTGAATTATATTTGAAAAAAATGTGTTATAATCCATGACTATCATTGAGCAATACTAGAGGTTCATAAACTCAAAATACGTAAGAGGATATAGTGTTTATATATATAACTTCTTGAAAAATATATATTGGATGTTCTTTCGTAGTTTATTCCCTATTATTTGTTATATTTCAGCATGAAATACTCCCCTCAACCATAGCCCCTATCATTAATGAAATTATCTATACTAAATCATTGTTTCTTTAGAGTCCCCTTACTCTCAAATATCTAGTGATGGTGGTTGATCCATTTTTCGACCTCTTCGGGAGATACCTTACCCCAAAAAAATTTATTGATTTTGATATTTGAAATATTCCATAATCATAATTGTGTTATGATGTTTTCGTTGAGCTCCATGTCCCACCACCTAATGAAATTATGAAATACATTTGAATACATTAGGGTCTACCATATGTTTTTCGGTGGTTCATGATTTCCTTCCCCTTAATAGTCAATAGTTGGTGGACATCATGGAGGAATTGTTTATAAGAAAATAATCAACTATATTGAAACATTTTCACAACAAGATATAATACCCAATTCCAAGAACTACATTAATTTTTTTTGTCTAAACCTAATCCTCTATTTAATACATTTATTAAATAAAATTAACTTTAAAAAAAATTAAATACTTTTATTTGATATCAATAAAATAATATTTCAAATAAAACATTTTCATTAATAAAATAAAGATATAATAGTTTGAAGTTGAAATAATGTTCATGGTGAAGGAAACTAGTAGTTATAAAATATTGAATTAATAACTAATTATATATATATCTATGAAAAAAATATTTATTTGTTATTAATATTCTAGTTAATATAGATCTCTGTTTCAAATATGTTCCTAGTTGTGATGTTTTGAGTAAATATGGACAAACTTTTCAAAGGTAGGCAGTTAGTGGGAAATTACTAATGATGTTATATAATCTTAATTGGTTAATATAATGGGAGGAAAGACTCATATTCACCCATTTTAGGGAAAATTATTTCCTTAAGACATGTTTCTGAATCCATCCCATGCCCCCGTGTGGTACTGGTTACCACCATGGTAATGATTTATTGTTCGCATGTGTTAATGTGAACATCAGTTTATATCAAAGGTTCTTATATAATGGTAGCATGTGTTAATATAATAGAATATATATCAATGATTATATCAGTAAATATCAAAGGTTCTATATACTTCATTTAATTGTTAGTGATATAATGGTTGCAAACATACTATTGGGAACTGTAGAGTTCTATCCATCTTGGGAAGTGGTTGGTTTGTATCCCTATGAAGGGAATCAGAAACACATAGTTTTGTTCCAAGAAAATGGACACATATGAAATTTTATGTTCATGTAACAAGGACCATAGTGGGGTATTGTTAGATCCTAAATTTATTACTACTTTTAAGAAGTTTAATATCATTTTCACTGGAATCCTAGTCATATGATTTTTTACAAATGTTGTTTTTGGAATTATATAATGGAGTGTCTTTTTGGTTTGACTAGAATATTGGTAATGAGCCAATACAATAAATATTTTCAAAGATAAAATTATATCCTTGGGTTAAATTTTCCTTATTTTCAAATCTCATAACCATATTCTAGAGGGATATTTTCTAGAATACATTTTAAAAAAAATTGACTGATATATCCCACCAACACTTGTCAATAAAACTTTTCTATTTACTCTGGAATGTCCTTTTTTACTATTAATGAATCAAATATTTTCTAACATATCCTTGAGAAGATAATTTCTTTATAAATTTATTTCTCTATCTTCATACCAACATGTTGTAGTTCTACACTTTATTCAATAGAGGTCTTCATAAAGTGAAATATTAAAGCTTAATTAAAGGATATTCATATAAGAAAACTAAACTAAGGGATGGTGTTGATCCCAACCACATTATCAATCCAAATAATATTATTTCATCATAGCCTCTAGTGTTTGAATTTTTATCTTATACATCCCACCAATCTAAGGATGACAACCAACACTATAAAAAACACTAAATATAGATCTTTCAAAAGACATCTACATAATGTCATGGTAAGCCATGGATCTCGATTAGATGAAATAGAGTACGGTACTATATGGATTCCCACAACTTAATTAAGGTATATCATGTAATTTCATTAAGATATAAATCCCATATAACAGAAATTTAGAGTGATTAATTCTTAAGATGATCGACTATTACCCAAAGATCATTGTTCACAATAGATGTTTTGGGGTGTCTGATACCAACATGCCAGTTTTTCAAACGGGTTGTTTTATGGGTAAATTTTAATTTTTTAGTATGTGTTCAGACAAACCCATTTTCATGATATTCCCAAACTCATTGCTAGTTTTCTTTTTACCTATGATGTTGATTTTTTAAGTCTATGTTTGGGTGGAATTCTCTGGGGTTTGGGAAAAAACAAGAGGAAGAGCAGAAGACCCAAGGTGCTAAAAGTTAATTCTTCCCAATTATATGTTGTGCAATTAAATACATGGGGTGTAATTATTTTATCTCATGTTTTTTTGGGGTAGTCTTATGAATACATTGATTTTAAATAGTTTTAAAATATTTACATGACATGTAAGTTCCCGTATTAATTATTTTATGGGGATCAGGGGTTTGGGCCCCTTACTTCGACAAAAAGAAGGTGGTACCCCACTTGGAAGTTACCCTCCATCATTCACCTATGGATCTTGATAACTCAATCATATGATCTCCAATATTCAATATATTGGTGGATATAGAAATGTTTCAGTATGTCCTTCAATCCGACATCCTTTTTCCTTATAGGGTCTCTTCCTATGGTGCCCAAAATTTGTACAATCCATTTCACCCTATTTTTAGATCATTAATTTAAAACTATGGTTTATTCCGAAATTCATTGATTTATAGGTTGATATCATATGATCGAGCATATAATAGTATAAATTAAGTGTTGTATACATTTATTTGAGATTTCAAGAGTATTTAGGGGGAATTACTTTTAAATAATCATTCTGTCGAATTAGTGAAACCCAAGCCTACATATATATGCTCATACTATGGTCATCCATTTAATGACCCTTTTATACGTTGTATTGTATTACTTTTTATGGACGAATTCCTGTCAATAAATTAATTCTTGGATTGTTCATTTATTTTCATGGAAGTTGTTATATATTTCATCCAATTGATTAGATATTGAATGTGCTTCCACCATTTTTGGGTCTGGTTGAAGTATGATGATTCATTATTTAAACTTTATGTAATATATATTTACTCAAACCATTGTATTATCATCACCTGAGTGTATAGTCTCTCCATTATCACCAATATTACACCATAAATACTATTTGGAAGGATTTAGCATATGGGGAGGAATTCATAAGGCATGTAAGACTCGACCTAAAATAAATAATTAGTTTTATAATTAGGGTAGAGTGCTAAAACAGTAATCAAAAGAATTTTAATTTTCCACATTAATGGTATTAATATTTGGTTTATGGTAGATGAATGATTAATATGTTGCTGGAACCTGGTTATTATCTCATTTTTTGGGGGCCTTTAGTCCCGTGCATGAGGGATAAAGCATTTTTATTGGGGTGGGAAATTTTTTTCTCTTTACTGTTTTATAGTTGATTTGATTCCCACACCGATCAGTGCACCGGGATGTGAAATTTTAAATTTTTTGATATTATACCAATGAACTTGTATGGTATGGAGGAACATTGGACTTAATTCTAATAAAGAAAGGGTGTTCGTTTATTCATTAGGTAGGGACATATGAATGTTTTTTATATGCATTTTTCCGAATAAATCATTCATTGTGATATATGATGTGATACATATTTATGGGTCTGGATATTATAAGAGTAGGAAGGAATGATGACGTGGGGTAACGTTGATGACCAGGTTGGGTGACAAGGTGGTCAGATTATGGTGACACAGTTCTTCAGGATAGTTTTGGCCCAACACATATGTGATACCTGGCATTGATTTGGGTGGATAAGGGGCCATGAGGCCAGATGTAATCGGATGGAAGTTTGATATACTGGTCTTGTTTGAGACATGCGATGGATTTAAGTGATTTCATTATAGATGCTTCATATATAAGAAAGTGAGGTCGAGAAGAGTTCCAACAAGGTAGTCAGGAAAATGACTCTGGTATAACAATATAGAGTAGGCCTTTGATGGTTTTTCTTTAGTGAGGGTATCCAAGACTTTCCCAGACTTAGTACGAGTGGCCTTAAAAATAGTGTTAGGCATGTTGGATAGGTTTTCCATCTCAATTGGTTCTTCAATATTCCTTATTGGATATCTTTAGGATAGGGACCAGGGCATAATCTTAGTACCATGGTCGGATTGGGTGTGAGCCAAGTGATGGTAGTCGATCATCAATAACACACCATGGTATATTAAAGGAAAGTGTGGCCCATTAGTGGGGTTAGTGACTAGTATTGTTGCAACACCATAGGAAGGTCAAGCATCAAACAGTCGATCCTTAGTCCAGATGCATGTCATAGAGAATCTAGGGTCAGAACTGGCTAGTGGGCTGACAATGTTCAAAGAAGTATGTTGCGGGCGTGGAAATGATTGATTTATATTTAATTTTGGCATGTCCTTTTTAGGAATTACCTTTTTGGGATCACGTGTTTAGTGGGATACATGTGTGGACAAACCAAATGATGTTTAGTATTTTAGTATCATTTGGGACGTGTTATACATTTTTGTATGAGGTAAGAGGTTCTGGGATCTATCTCAAAATAAGTGAAAGTTTTAATTGTGAGGTTATTTGTCATCAATTCGTATTGAAGATTTGGGTTACATTAGGTGTGTTTACATCAGGAAAATAATTTTGGTGCGATACATGTCTGAAGTGTGTGGAACTGAGACTTTTATATTCATCTGATGTGATGTGGTACCTCATTTGTGCCATTGGAATGATGTGGGAACCAATTTGGTGAAGAATTATGATGGGTGTCGAGTGTGAAACCGGAGCACCAAATGAGTTACAAGAGAAAAGATGCATCATGGTAGGAAATTTGAGTCTTTATATTGTCAATGGAAAATTGATTTTTTATGACTTGGGTCGGGATGAGACTGGGGTAGGTCACTCCTTAGGTGCGGAGCCCCATTGAAGTAGTTGACATGTACCTTGGTGATTAGTGTAGTCCGGGGTAATTATAATGGGATTTTTATGTTTAGTAAATTCTATATGTTATATTATAGCTCATGGATGATGGATGATCTATATTAAGGTGGAGAGATTATAACATCACTGGTTTTAGAATGGATCATTTTCCATGTAAATTTACAATTTTGTGTCAGTGGTTGGACAAACCCATTTTATTGATATTTAGAACATAAATATGTATTTTATTTTGACCCATGGTCTTGGTTTTTCTGTGGTCTTTATTTTAGTGGATTCTCAGGGGGTTTGGGAAAACACTAGTGGAAGTGTGGATGACCCAATATGTTAAAATATATTGTGGGCCAATTAAACAGCGTTTAATTAAATACAATGCATGTAATTATATTATTTCCTGTGATTTTAGGGAAGACCTATGAAAACCCCAAATTTACATTCAGTGTATATATTTACAAGAGGTGTAAATTACCGTAGAAGTTTCATAATGGGAAAAGGGGTCTTGGTCACCCATATTTCGATGCAAAGCCAGTGGTTCCCCACTTGGCAGGGCTCCCCCATCCCTCACCTAGGGATCTTAGAAAATCCATCATCTAAATTCTAATATTAAATCTATCAGTTTATATATATCCATATTATTATTTATTTTGATATGATATTATTTTTCTTCATTTCTCCCACCATATGGTGCTTTAAATCCATGTCATATTATGCACATGAGTTTTTATGGATTTCTTCTAAAACACTGATTTCTTCTACATTGACTAAAGTTAGAATCTAATATCAGACTAGAAAGCATCTTCCAGTATGTGGTAGGTGGCACATAATTCTCACTAAGATTTAAAGAATTTTCAGGGGGTTTATACTTTACCACATATTTTTTCATGACATTCTAAGACCTTGAAATTCATATGGTTGGTTTTAAATTAATTAAATTGGTCATATGGGATACTTTTGGGCATACACTTACATTAATATACATGTCAGTATGAGTTAGAGGTCATCGACTAGTTGGGAGGTCAATCCGAGTGTGTTTATTATTTTGAATTGAATTGATTAATATCGCTTTGAGTTTTTCAATGAAAATGTATTGAACTATATTACTTAAAATGAATTAAATTATATATATGAATTGATTATGATGCACTATTGTGATATAGGTGATCATGAGGTGATTGTACTAGGGATTAAGATCATTATGGTGATTAGTAATTAAATAAATATAATCATCAGGATGGGCTTGGATCAAGTTACATGGGTGATGTGATCACCAGTTGGGAGACATAGTCATTGGTTGAGGTGATTTGGCTACCAGGTGGTGGTCATAGCCTGAGAATTATTGTATGGTGTAGCCATCAGACTAAGAAATATGGTTTTAGGGGAATAAGGTGATGTAATTGACGTGCCTTAAGATCTAATTGGTGAGTTTCACTCACTTATGTTTTCCAATTCACTATTTGGTGTCATGTTCATAGAGGATGACTCACTGACGAGGTGGGTTTGACCACTCATTTGGGTAAGGTCTGATGGTAGTTAGGTCTTAGGTAAAAGGTTGGGCTTCTTATCATAGAAATCCATGAGAATGGTATAGAGTCATCAGAGGAAAACATTTTGGAATTTGTTTAGGGGTTGAGGCTCATCATGACAGATAATTTTGGGATAGGATCATTTTCGATGAAGGGAATCCCTAATCCTCAAAACATAGTTTTATTATCCAACACTTGTTACTATTTGGGGACAGGTATCACTTTGCCTCGAAAATTTGGGATTTGGGTGGATGGGTTCTTTCAAGAAGGGTTATGGGGGACCATAATTCTTTTTTTGGAATGCCAATGCGATATCGGTTACTTAGTTGATGGTATGTGGTTCTAGTAGGAATATAGAGGTGGAACCTGAGGGTTTACCTAGGACTTTATGAATTAAGATTATTCCTTCAGTTACGAGCTAGGGATCCTCTCCTCCTCCGCAGTTCTAGCATAGTTCATGCCAAGTGATATATTTCTGGTGGATTTTTTGCGCTAGGTAAGTGTGTGTTTATATATTTATACATGTGATGCTATTTTATTTACTTATAATTCATACCATAATAGTTATAAATGTATGGTTTTCACACATGGGTGGTACCATACAAAGAATAATTCTCAAACCCTACATGGGCCCTTCGAGATGCTTATATAATTTTTTATTCTACATTAAAGTAAAGGCATGGGTTCATGAGATGGATATTAATATCTGTTAGCATGGGGTGGATGGAATGTGACCATTGGTTCTTTCCTATGTAGGAGTAAATCTTTTTTATTTTCATTTCTATTTCAACATTCTTATATATGTATATATCATTATCATCTCTTTGGAAACCCTTATGTACATCATATTGTATCACCAGATATGGATTCATGATTAGACATATGTGAGTGTATGGATTGTTCATTTATTTTTATAGAAAATGTTGTATATTGTTTCCACTTATTTCAAATATTGAATTTTCTACCACCATTGGTAGGGCTGGTTCAAGCCTACTGAGTATTTATATCCACTGCATGTTAGATATATATACATGAACCATTAAATTATAATCACCTAAGGGTATAGTCTCTCAATTATCACCCTTATTGCAACCTCACTACTATTCATAATCCTTGGGAATATGAAGAGTTTAACCTTAGGCCAATGTCACATGGCCCTAAAGCACTATTTGGGTGGATAATCAGATCGGGGCACTAAAATGTTGATGAAATCCATGGTGATGTTTTCCTACTTTCATTTAGGCAATGGTAATTTTTGTAACATACCCTTAGACATATGTCTATAAACCATATCTTATTGTAATATTGGGAATCATGATACATACTAATAAATATTTCTTTTTCATTTTTACCATTGGAAATATTATTTCAGATCTCTATAAATATTTTTTACTTGTATAAATTATAGAAAATTACAAACTATAAGTTTCATCTTAGTGTTCTTTCGTCAATTATAGTATTTATGAGACACATAATCTATTCATGAGCCCTATTATTACATCACTATCATGGATTAATGTTGGAATTATACATATATTATACAATAGTTCTTTGAATTACCTTTGTAACTCCTTATTCTAAATATAGATGTATGTTCAAAAATTCATCTTTGAAAGATGGAGTCTATCCCCTTTCCTTATGATTTCAAGTTCCATGTTCTAAAAATCTATAATTATTGGCTCTCTATTAACCCAAATTATTTACAAACTAGTATGGTCCTTCCAAATCAAAGATTTATCCCCCTTGTGTACCATCCTAAGGTAGAAATATATTGAATAGTCATAATATTTAATCAATTACAACCATATTATTTATAACATGCTAAATTATTTACATGTGAACATATACTTCAATCATTTATTATTCATATATATGTCACCCCTTTCACCATAAATATATTTCTTCCATATAATAAATGTTAAAATTCCCTTTGTGAGCTCAAAATCATGAGCTGTTTAATTTTACTCATGTATTTTCATTTTTCATTAGGAATATGCTATCACCAAATCATTATTCTTGAGTACATGTCCTAATCCCATATTTGATGAATCATTACATATCAAAGCACCCTTATCTACTACAAGTTAGTCTGAGAATATATATAATGACCAGCCTTCTCATCAATTCATATAAATTATCTTCACCTTTATCTTTCAAGAAGAACATAACCACCATCAATGTAAACTTGGTCAATATAATAAGTAGTTAGAAGATATTTATCACAGATGATCGATAATATCTAGCAAGCTCGTGAAAATTATGGATCTCAGAAAACTTTATTGTTGTAAGACATTTCTTAATAAATTCAATCATTGAGGGATGCATCAAAATACAATAATATGAGATTACATGACCCATAAATGAGACATTATGAAGTCAGAATTCAAAATTATTGATTTTTTCATACAGATTAACCTTCTTATGGGTCTTCAGAAAAATTACCCAGTGATCTTCATTATATTTCTTACTCTTTGAATATATAAATATATAATCTATAGATACTACAACAACATGGTCTAGGTAATGTCAAAAGTCTCAAATCATTAAATCCTTGATTAAATTAAGGGTTCTAGTAAGTCCAAATGGTATCACTATAAATTTTATATTACCATATATTGTAAGTAACGTTATCTTGGTTGTATCCTAATTCTTAAATTATAATTGATGAAATAAAAAATGAAATTAATTCATGGAAAAGTATTGATCACCTCATAATGGGTAAAACAAATAATCGATATAGGGTGGAGCTGCTTGTTCTGGATTGTGATCTTGCTAAGTTACTAATTATCAATGACAATAAGAATTGAGACTTATTTCTTCTTAAGAAAAAATATGTATACACCGTAGTGACACACTATACTATTAAGATTCTATTGGAGTTGATTATTAAATTCTAGTAACTGAATTGGGACCAATATATTAGTATTCATAGAAATAGTTATATCACTGTGTATGATTTATATTGAAAAATAAAATTCATGATTTGGTGTGAGACTCTCCAACTATTCAATAAAAACATCAAAAAAATTGTGTTTAATTGGTGTATCCTCAATGTTGAGTTTATCCCCCACCATTTGGGATAAAACTCAGTGTAAATAGGTAGTAAGACATGTAAAATTAATTTCACTTCTTTTTTAAGTTCATGTTCATCCTTTCACCGATAAAAAATCATGTGAAATTCATTCATGATATTTCACAAATTATGAAAAATTCTTTTCATTCTATGGAACCAAACATTTATCATAGTTCATCCATGGTTCATATATATTCAAATACTTCATAATAATTCACAATGATAATATGAGTTAACCCATGAAAAACCCTAAGGAGTGAAAAACTAAGAGATCGGTAAGGGAACATTCATTTTACACCAGAATGATGGAAGAGATATAATTATACCAAATTATTTCATGACTATATGCCTAAGATGAAACTGTGAAGAAAAAAAGTCCACTTGAAGTATCAATATAAGGATGTATTTCAAGGAAAGCAAAACAAAATTTAGATTTCTAAATCAATATGATATTACCCTAAACATTTACTTATCCCCTGGTTTTCACTAATAATTAATAATAGTTATCTCTAAATATTAACTAAACACCACTATAATACCATCTATTGTGACCCGTACATTTTAAGAATAAATATTACATCATTTTAGATAAATAGTAAATGTATTATATTATAATTCACACAAGAACAATAATGTTTTAGTTTCTATTTAGACTTGTAGTATGAAAATAATATATAGGCACATTCAGAAATATCTTTTATCAAGTTCATTATTGAGCCCCGGAACACTTAGATAGGGGTAGGGTGAATAAGGGTGTCAAACTTCTCTCTAAATGTCGGATCATGTTCCCACATTGTTAGGAACGTACTAAACATGTCTAATAATAATGAGAAATAATTTAAACATTCACATGAAAAGATATAAAATATCAATTTTACCTGGTTCACCACTAAGGGCTATTTAAATTTGAATACATCGAAAGTGTGGAAGTCATACCTAAATTAACTAATCATAATTAGTTGTGGAAAAGAAGATTTTATAAATAGTCACTCATTTATTGGAAACTCTAATTTTACATGATTTTAATGAGGTAACACTGCCTCCTTCGGAACACTTCTATTTGTTCCCTATAGCACATTTCTTTGAGAGAATTCATACTCAGTTTAACGATATTATGTTTTTTCAATACATTTTCATTAAATTATTTATATATGAAGAGAATGATACTCTTATTTCACCATAGATATATGTTTATTCACATTTTAATCACTTTTCACTAAAAAACAGATGTCTAAATATTCTTTTCACAAAGCTTCTTTGTGAAGCACACAAGTCAAGTGTAAGAAACTACCTTCGTGGAACTAACTACATTAGAGAAGTTCCCTAATTCATCAAAGAATACCCCATAATCACAAAGTTCTTATTACTTAGAATAATTGGTATATTTGAATAGTAAAATATTATTTTCACTATTCTCATGTTCTCACAAAAAAATAGATTCACAAAGCTCTGTGGTCTTCATGAAATCAGATAGATTCTGACTTTCCTCTAATTTATCTCTATTAAATGAATTGGGGGTAGTCTTATATTTATATAATCATCTATTATTGATGATCCCACACCTTATAAATTATTTTCAGATCATTCAAAAAACACCTTCACAGAGATCCTCCATTCAAGAAGCTCAATTAAATTTTTTTAGTGTTGTGAATATCTCTATCGAAACATCACACACTTGTGATGCTCTATTTCTCGTAAGTACAGAGAACACCATCAACTCATCATGTACTCTTGAAACTATCCTTTATGAAACCTATTCTTAGATAAACCCAAGAATTTACTATATTTATGTAGATATGATTCCAAAAAATAACCCTTTACGATTCTAGCCTTTTCCTCCAGATTTTGAGCCCTATTTTTAGAAAACAATGGAAAACGATACCACTATCAGTAATACTATACGGTTTTACCCTAAGATAACTATAATTGAAACCTCTATGATAATAAATGGTATTATTGACAAAAAAACACAATCTATAATCCATTTTTAACAAATAACAGCGTTGGTTCCAATATTCATCTCACTTTTTCCATTTTTAACATACCCTTCAAAAAACTATTTTTCATAACATGGGGAATGTAAATATTAGAAATATTGAGCAAAAATTCTTAGTGAGGGTAAACATGGGAGATATCAATTTATTATTATAGTAATTAAAAAGGTAAAAATAAGGGTATGAGTTCTTGACCCTAACATTAAATTTCCATACCCTATCTGTCATGAATCCAAATCATGATTCATGGTATAATTCTTCATCATTTTAGAGGACATGGATCATAAGGGTGATAAAAACTCATAAATAAGTCATGAAAAATATGGTTAGACCAAAAAAATGCTATAAATTTTAAATCATAATATTTCATTAAATATTTGATTTTTGATTTAATAATTTCTGTTATACAAAACAATGAGTTTTTTTAACGTTACACACTTCAATCTATCCCAATGAAAGTATGCATGACACGTGACACTAAGATTCAGTGAACCACTAGACAATACGATTTCCTTGTCAATATTATTTAGATTTTATTTTAACTATTTCATGGATAAATTTTAAGATGAAATTGTTCAATTACTATTGATTTTTAGAAATTATTGTATTATATGGGATAAATTGTGCTAAATTTTTTGGTTTTCATAATTAGATACAGAAAAAAAATACTTACTACCCTTTTTTTCTTATGATCTGTAAAATGATAACTTATGTGCTTCAAAAGTTAATAAATAATCATGAATATTAATTTGTTAGAGTAAAAAATGATGTGGGAATTGATCAAATCCAAACCAAAGGATAAAATGTTTCTAATAAAATAAAATGATATCAAGAATTTATAGTTTATAGTGCTTTATGTCTTGATAGTAAATGAATTACTCCGCTCTAGATTATTGGTCTTGAATGTATAATGGTATCCTATTACATTAATATCATATTAATCATTGTTATTTTATAAAATAAAAAGTTAATTGTTTTTTGGTTCATAACATTCTCAAATTCATGTTCCTTATCATTATATATTATTCCTTTGGCATTATTTTTCTTCTCCATGTCCATACTATCATTTTCCATAAACATTATCCTATTTTGAACCATGTTTTTCAAATGACATTGGAATTACTCTATCCCCTCTTTCTAAGAAGATGTTTTGTTAACCCTTTTTACAATGGGATATTTGAAAAATGGGTTGTTGATGGAAAACCATTAATATATAAGAAAAAGTTAAAATTTTTATTCAAACCTTTATTGGAGGTTTGTAGAATATAATTCTTGAGATTTTAAAATTAGCACATTATATTTTACAGTTTGTACGACAAGAAAAATAATGTTTAATGAAAATCACGACAAGTTATAAAAATGTTATTATTTAATGTTATCATTATAAAATATGAATAAATTTATAATAAATGAAAAATATTATTCACATTATGAAAATATTTATAAACATTTGATATAATTTATTTATAAATAAGTACTTAATTATGAAAAAATAATTTTATACATCAAAAATATATTTTCTTTAAAAATTAATTCATTTTTTCAATTTTTGTTTTCGATTAAAAATTCATTTATAATAATATTATATATTTTATTTTATTAATATAATTCCAATTTTAAAATGAAAATATCAATAATATCCTAGGGTGAAATATTTGTATTTTTCTGAATAATGTGATTTTCTAATGAATACTAAAAAAATTTCTTTTGGTAGAACTGTCATTCCATTCCAATAAATTAAACAAATCAAAGGTACAATTAAAATTTTAATTTATTTTAAAGTAGGAATAAGTATTATGTATTTATATTTAATATAATTTGTCACATTTTAATCATGTTTATGTCTAATTTTGGTATATGTTTATTTTTATGCTACATTGCATTTTTTCAATGATTTTTTTAATGTGTGTAATGTTTCTTCATTTCATTTTATTATAATATCAACCAATAAGAAAATATATAAATAATATGTATTTATTATAAATCTAAATAAATGAATTTAAATTTATAAAATAACTATCACTATTAATATATTTAACATATGATCATTTTATGCATTAAAATACATTTTTGTAAAAACAATTCAACACACTTGTTGGGTTTATTTTTAAATTAAATTCTAAAACTAATAGGAATTTATTATTGATATAATGTATTATATGTTTTTAATTATAATAATAATAAATAATATTTTTTAATTTTAATTTTTTTATAGACATAAGTAATAGTAAAAACATTAAAAATTAGCTACCCTTGTGAATGTTAAAAATGTTTTCTAGGGGGTATAGTGGGGGTTAAAAAAATATAAGGATTTGATTTCTTATTAAAATTTTCAGAAGCTTATTATAAGGACATATTTACTCTATATCATATACTATCATTTAATATATGATCATTTTGAAGAATTATTCATTATAATTTATTTACCAATTTTTATTATTTTGGGAAACTTCTAGGTGGTTTCCAAGAAGGTCTCATCCCCCACATATAAAAATAAAACCTCATACACTAACTTATTCATAAATATTTATCTGATTATATAGACCAAAACCAAAAAACTATGTCCCTGAAATCCTAATCCACTTTCTATAGGTTCTTTTTCTCCCAAAATACCAAGAATATGGCCCTTAATAATAGATCCAAATGAATATTTGCTAAGAGAAGATAATCATCTTCAATAAGCTCTTTCTTAGTACGTTTTCTTTTTCTACCTCTAATTATGTTTTAAAAATAATAATATAATAACACCAGCATATACCACGTACTAGTATGTTATTATTTATTTTTAATAATATTTATCCATCTCTTATCCATCAAATTGGAAGGAAAGCCATCACTCCTGTGTACAGTGGAATACCCCCGTAAATCGATATAATATGGTTTCCATTACCGAAACCCATGAATTTTCGTAATGATGAAATAAATAAATATTTATGATAAATATGAAAATGTATTAATTCTATTAAATTAATTTATTATATAATTCCTTACCATTTCAACCATTGAAGGAATTATAGCATCGCATGTGTGTACATACAACCTACAATCTCCAGGAAGCGATGCAATTCATTTTCTGTGTAAAAAAGATCAATAATGGTTATACAATTGAATAAAATTAATAAACGTAATAATTATAAAATTAATATCATTATTTATATGATGTAAATACATCATATGCATGATAACACGAATTTTTTTATTAAATATGCATGAGAAAACAGAGATGTTATCCCCCAAAATAGTTGTAATAATAAAATTTTACTAATGAAAGAGTTATAAAATATTGTTACAAGATATTATATTATGTAATAAATATGAATTTGGTTCTTTTATAAATTAATTAAATGACTACCACCCATATACATGATTTTATATAATGTTGAATGAAAGGGAAACATTGGTAAGGAACATTGAGTCAATTTTCAATCATTGAGGAATATTATAATGATATAACCCTAATTCATATGATATAGTGTATATATAGAACCTTTTACCTGTAATATGATGTATCCCTCATAGTTAATGGAATTATTTGTCTCAATTTTATTTATATAATCTATGTAGATTTAACTTGAATGACAACATATTGTAAATAATTTCATAACTCAATTTCTTTTCATTGGATTATATTACATCATCAATGTATTTGGTATTCTATAATTATGTGTTTAGTATATTTTAATTTTTTTATATTTTATTTAAACCATTTTTTGTGTGTTTAAATTTTATACACATAATATATCCATTTATTTTACCTCACATCAAATGTATGATCATTGTAAGAGATTTTATCTCAATTTCAACTCTATTTATATATATTCTTTACTTTACACTCATTTATTTTTCTAAGGTGTATATATTACCCTTTTTATATTTTATGTAATGAATCTCTTTATATTAATGGTATTTAATTTTTCATTTTAATTTATTCATTTCATTGGTGTTATGTTTCAAATGTTACAAAATGGGAAAGTGTTAATTCTTCAATTCAATTTTAACCTGGATTTTCTATGAATGAATTAACATTGAGGGAAATTATTTAATAATTTTTTTAAAAAACCACTTTAATTTTCTTCTACTAGGGTAGTTTAAATAAAAATTCATGTAATGATAAAGGATTCCACTTTTTTCTTTCTTAAAATGATTAATAATTTTTTTTAAATAAAATGCAACATTGTTTCTCTTTTCCATCGAGGCTGATTTTTATTCCTTTGACATGCTTTCTCAAAAAATGTTTTCAGAAATATTTTAATATTCTATAATTATTTATTACTAATATTTTTACCCAATAATTAATTTTTAAAAATTATTATAAAATGAATCTTTTTTTCTGAATACAGTACTTTTTCATTATTTATTAAAAATTTTAAAGGATTCATTTTTCTACAATACTTTGTATGAATGGAATATTTCCATAGATAAGACCACTCTTTGTTTTGAAGCTTATTTTATAAGTTTTAGAGGTCAATTGCAATGATTTTATGCCTAATATTCAGGAAATATATAGTTTTTTAAGATTAGTTATCAAACTTAAAAAGATATTTTTCTCAATAATGTTATAAACGTTATTTTTATGGTTTTTAAATTCATAAATGAAAAAAATATTATTGTAATTATAATCTATAATATCCAAGGAATTTAGGTTTTTAATAAATTTTTATTTTTTTGTTTTTTCTATATTTAAGAGAATATAAATTAAAGAACTATGTAAACTTAGATATATTTTGTTAATAATTTTATATAGTGTTGAAAAATTAAGATGAAATATAAAATTCTCCCATTATGTTGATGAAATAATGTAAGCATAATTTAATGAAAATATATTATCTTCTGTATTGTTCATTATGTAAATGTATTTTCATGAAATAAGATAAATTACAACCTTTTTTACATAAATTTGTTTCTCAAAAAACCATTTTTTAAAATTATAATTGTTTAATATGTTATTATCATTAAAGAAAAACTATTTTATATGATTTCTATATAATTACTTTTTCATGTAATTATATAAACCCCTTTTGAACTTATATAATTTATATTTCATAAATAGTATTTATTACTTTATTTTTTTTATTTTATGTTATGTATCATTTTTAATATTAAAATACATAAAAAAATTTATTTAATTGAGGTATTATTATTATTTTAACAATATATATATATATATATAATATATACTGAAACCCTTGTTGTAGAATATTATTAAATAGTTATTTTTGGGTACATTGTCTAAAAATATAATCAAGTTGGAGTTATAAAAATATACTTAAAGTGAAATTAACAAAAATAAAATATAATATAATAATAATAATAATAATAATGTTTGATTGTGTAGATTAAATTATTTAAGGATATAAAAATATTAAGAATATATATTCTTAAAACTATAATTTTTTAATTTAATAATTGAGTTGTATTATTTAATACATATATATATTTACCTATATATATATATGAAATTTGTTCCTTGATATATAAAAATTCAAACAATAATAATAATTAAAAAAAAATAAACTGAAAAATAGGTGTCGTCCTCCTCCTCAGGTCCACTGCTCGACCATTGATACCAAACAACCCAAACATTCCCATAATCTCTGTTTACTATGGTCTTCACCACCACCAGAGTCATATCACTGAGAGGTCATACTTCGTTCTCCAAACTAGTTCTAGTGAAGCCCCTTCATACCACCCAAAATTCTCAGAGTCATCCATGTCACACCTCAACTTATTTTTTCCAACTCAGTTTTATTTTTTGATCACAAATGAATCCATCACCTTACATGTCTTGAAGTCAACTAAGTTTCCTTTCTGTGGAGCTAATTTTTACATTGAGTGAACTAGCATGTCTAATAGTATGGAAAACCAGTCTGGTATTGAGAGCAAGCAAGAATAATAAGATAATATTACATACTTTTTTATTTATAATATTAATGGGTTAGTGTGTATTAGTTTAGAAAATAAAATCTCTTTTTACCTCAGAATCTTCTTCCCAACCAACCATTATATATATATGTATTTATTTTCAAAGAAAAAATCTCATTCACCCACTTGGATAGACCCTTCTAAATCCATTCCCAGATATGGTAAACAATGAATTCTTCTAGAAAAAATCTTGTAATAGGGTCATATTTGGATGTGTGTTACACACGAGACCATGGAGGTGATTCACCTATGCTATGTAAAACCCTGTCTTTATACATGATCCTTTTGGGCTCAATATTCCAAACCAATGTTTCCTCTATGTGAGGCCCCTATCTCCCTGCCTCTGATCTCCATAGTCAGGGCTGGTTCCCACTAGTGGTTGAGCATGACCTAGCGTGCTCCCAATGTGTTCAAGTAGGTAAGGACACTTAGCTTCATTGGCCTAATTATTATTATAAATTTATGTTTGAAAAATTAGTAACATATGAGAAAATTGCATGGGTGATTATATTTTCATATTTTTTCTTAATTAATATCTATTACATTTCCCATTCATATTTTAGTAATGTAATCTTATTTACCTTAATCTTTTATGAAAAATTTATATTATTAGTGAAAATGAATTAATAATACAAATCCTTGTCTTATAACATTTAAACAGACCAGTTCCAAATATATATACATTTTTATTACATATTATTACTCTAAAAATAGTATTACAACTAAATCAAATTTAATAGATATTTTAAGTTTAAAATAACTAGAAATTAAAATGCTATGATTTGACGAACCTATTGTTTACATATCAAAAAAATATTCTTTAAAATAATAACCATTAAGATATTAATTATATATGGTCTTGAAAATGGAATTACTTATATAAAGTACTTTTTGTTGAAAAGAAACAATATATTCAAAACATGAAATATTAAAACATGAGGTTTCGAAAATAAATTACTTCTAAATAATGATTCTTATATTTTGGACTCTTTTAAGAGAAATAAATTTTATTAATAAATATAAATATTTTAAGGCTAATAAAAATTAATTAATTGAATAAATAAAAATTTTAACTTAATTTATAAACACACCCTAATATAATGAAGGAATAGATTTATGTTTATGTTAAATTATATTTCGGTTAGTTTTTATTATAAAACAAACCATTTAATAAACATTTCTTAAAATTCTTAAATTTTCCAGATGCTACATTCTACCCCTTTAAAATGGAATTTCCTCCTATAAATTCATTTATCTTACCTAAAGAATTTTCTGAATTCCATTTAAATAATTTATAATAATAAAATTACTTGATTTATATATTCTTAATGGATACATAATTACATATCAGTTCAAAAGTATATTTCTAAAGATTATATTTTTCCTCAATAAGAAAGGTTGTAAAATAGAGGATTTAAGAAAATAATATACATATAAACATAAAATTAATTTTAACCAAAAGACGTAGTCTCCAATGTTATCAAAACCATTGTTTAAATACCAACTGTAAGATCTCTAGACCCATGCTTCTATCTTTTGGAAAAAATATTGATGTATATTTTTTTATTACAAGGTAACTGAAAAATATATGGTCATATACACATCCAAGATCATTTTTATTAAAGGTTTTGTATGAAAATTATCACTATTACAATTCACTAATCATCACGGATACCCTACTACCATTTCACCGAATCCAGTCTTGTCATTTATCAAAGGCCATTTTGGATCCCCAAGAGTTAGCGACTAGAAACGAGCATCATACAAGATAATGGTGGAATTTGTTTTTCAAATGCAAAATGGAAGAAATAAATACAATTAAGCATGATCAAATGAAAACATCATAGGGAGAACAATTCTATAAGTTGAAAAGTTACATTAAACCAAAGTACAACCACAAAGTTATAGAAATAGGATAACCCACCCAAGCGCAAAACAACTCAATTCCTAAATATCATCAACAACTACAACCTCTAAGTGGTTATTTCCCCGTGATCATATGTAGCTATAGGAAATTTACAAATTCCTAAAGGCACAAGTATGGACTAAGGTAAAATCTCAGTAGGGAGTCACCAAGGATACAATAATAAGGTTTAATAATAGATTAACCAAATAATGATATCAATTTAAATAAAATAGGAATAAGATATTAATATCATATTTAAAATAATACATCATTTACATTTCAATTAATGGAAATATTTAAAATGATCTCTTAATAAACATTTTATATAAGACTGTTCACATAATTTTACAAGGCCATTATAAAGAAGTATAATTTGGTCTCTAAAAGTTTTAACATGGGCTCTAAAAGTTTTAAAATAAGAAAAAAACTTAATATTTGTAATCTAGAAAATAGACTTAACTAAATATGGTATAATCATCAACTAAAAAAAATACATAGTATTTTCCTAAAATAATTACAGTTTGTATTGGAACAAAAAGATCTATATGAACTAGCTATAGTGCATCAGAAGTTGAGACTTTACCAATTGATTTAAAACCTAACTTATGTTTCATTATATATTAACAAGGATCAATAACTTTTGAAGAATCAAATCTATGCCCTAGTTGATCCTTAACATCTCTTTTCTTTGAGAGCCTTCACAGTTTTATAAGGTTAAAATTTCAATGTCTTTTATTCTATAACCATTGTTGATCTTCCCTTTCACTGAGAAAAGGTAGATCTCGGCTCTTAAGGTCTTCTATGTTTTTTGTGTAACCATTATCATACCTATGGGAATAAAGAATAAACTCTTCCTAGGAATTATGTAATAAGAATGTATCATTCCTAAAATTCACAAGGAGACATTCATCACATAATTGGATAGTTCTAATGACGTTGTGGATAAGATCTTTGAAAAATAAGAAATTTAAAATAAAAAACAATTCTAAGAAGATCAATTTTACATATACCAACAATTTCACCCTCACAATTATCACTAAAAGATTATTTTCCTCATTTTTTATTGATAATATTTTCAATTAATATTTTGTTACCAGTCATATTCCGAGAACTTCCACTATCCATGAACCATGTGTTGTTATTGGAACATTTTTTATATTCCAAAAAATAAAAGAATTAGACTTTTGGAATCCAAAATTTCTTGGATCTAGAAATTTATGAATGTAAAATCATAGGAATGCACATTTTCATAGAAAAATAATCTTTATGAAAACCTAAATACTGGGTGTTATTTAAAGAAAAATTTCATTCACAATGTCCACCGCATTGACATTTAGTACAAAATGTATCACTTTAGGTATCATAATAATTATTACTAAAAAATGGTTTTTAATGAGTATAACAAATCCAGAACTATTCGTAAGAGATAAAAGATGAGAATACATTTTATAAAATTCCTTCCTTCCTGAAGTAATGTTTTAAAAAAAATTAAGAAAATTTTTTTTATCTTTATTTTGATGACTAAATTATTATCCTCTATATTTTTTGTTTCAGAACATGTATTATATTTTAAAATATTATTCACAGAAATAATATTTTTTAGATCCTTAAAATGTTCATCCATCTAAAAAATAACTTAAAAAATATTTTTATAAACACTTTCAAAATAAAATGTTTTCTGATCATGATATTTAAAAAGATCTTATACTTATTTAGTAAAAACTTCAATTATAGAATTTTATTTCTCTAACGAATTTTTTATCCTAAAATATTCATTTTAAACTAGTTTATAAAATATAGAATCTTCATCAAATTTTGGTAATGTATAATCTTATGATGAAGAAGATTCACCTTCTTAAAAGGTATTTTAATGAATTTCAAAATAACAGTTAACCGATTTTTCTCCTACCAACATTGAATTACAATATTGTCAATTTCAGCCATCAATGCTCTATCTAGAACATTAGCATAAAGAGGAAACTTCTAAAAACCTAATAATTTATATTAAATCAAATTACCATATCGAAAATTCAATTCATTATTTTCTCATTTCAAATAATTTCAGGTGAAATCTATAGAAGCACTACAAAATGATTCTGATGTTATGTCACGGTCCTATAAGCTTGCTTGAATTTGAAAAACTCATTAGGCTTCACCAATACCATCGACTCTAGATAGAACAGATCAGTGAAAATAGCTTTAAAATATTTCCTATACTATCTATCATATTTATTCTCTGTCACCATCTTGTCCCAGCCTCGACTGTTAGGTCCCTTTAGCTTTATGGTGGAATATTTCTCCATGAACTCATCAGACATCTCCATGAACTCAAACAAGAAAATTGATATTTTTGAACCAATATTATTCTAGTTGAGGATTAGTAGATCCCTGTAAAAATAGTGTATTTTGGAAATGGAACTCTGGAGTGTTGGGTAAACAAGGATTCCTTATGACTTTTCTATTCCATTATGTTTTGAAAATCACAAACACCTTATCGTAAAAAAAATTAACTTTCTATAAGGATTATTTTCTTACATAAAATTTACCATATCTTAGAAAATTATTCTCCTTACCTTTGTTTTCAATTTATTATTCAATTACTTCTCAAAACAATGTTTAAATATTTTACTAAGTCAAAAATTCGGATCCTTATTTAAAAACCTCCAAATCTTATAGTTCCTTGGATATCGAGTCTTCTGTTTTCAGACTCTGAATTCTATGAAATTCAATATTCAAATTCTTTGAAATTTGGACTCCGAATTGTCTAAAATCCAAAATCCAAATTCTATAAAATTCAAACATTAAATTTTTTGAAATTCAGACTCTGAATTCTCATAAATTTCGACTCCGAATTCTATGACATTTACAATCTTAATTCTATGAAATTTAGACTCTGAATTATTTTAAAATTCAGACTGAGAATTTCTCATAATTCATACTCTTAATTCTTCAGAATTTAGACTCCAAATTCCTTAGAATTCAGACTCAATATTAAATATAATTCTGACATAGAATTCCTTAACATTTAGACTCTGAATTCTCTGAAAAATAGAATTCTAATATCCTTGTTTTGAGAATTTAATTATTTTTTATTATATTTTGAATAATATTCTTCAATATATATTAGATTTTTAGATTTAGTTTAGGTAATTAATTTTCCTAACACATTAGTTTTAAGTATAAGATGATGTCGTAAAATTTGTCTCTAATTAACCATTGGTGGAGTGACACACATACATGTCCCTCCGAAATTCTAGGATGAATATGAATGTTGGAGGATGGATTCAATCATTGATGTTTTGACTATAAATAAGATCTATTTTGAACGATCTCATTATTAACTAGATTACATGATTTTAATTGATTTATAGAGAGAGAATGAATTTCAATCCTTTTGCATTTCATGAAAATATTTTTCAGTTGTGAATACCTTGTTCAGCATGCTAATTGCGACTCCGATTGTTGTTGAGTACAATCGTGGACTTCTGGGGATAGGAATTCATAGGTACCGACTACCTTAATGTTTGAGGGGTTGTAGTGATAGAAATATAGACTCCGATATTCTTATCGAGAGATAAAACTAGTGTGCGTAATACATATTTTCATGAAAGTATAAATCAAGGGACCTTTATCCAAGGTTGTTGGATACCATACTCTTTGGGTTAAAATATTTTCTACTTGTTACATGTTCTAGTTTCATGTTTAATTTCTGATGTATTTTGATAAAGAGACAATGTATCACTTTCTTATACATTCTTGTATTTTTACTTACTATGATAAATAATATTCTATACTCTTTTAGGTAGAATATTTCTCTAATAAATTGTTCTTATGTTTCTTTTCCATATCCACCTTTCCGAACCATAATAAAGTGTGTTGTATAGTTAAGAACCAAGTAAGGTTTGTGAATTTACCTTATTTGACACTGTTAAACATAGTTGTCCTTAAGGTTAAAAATAATTTTTTAAAACATAAAATTCACCCCCTCAGGTAAATGCGCTTCTACATATACAATTTTGATCATAGAATTGGTATCATAGTAGGTCTCTAAAACACTTATATTCTCTTATAAGTTTTCTTGCTCAAGTTTTTCATAGTTCTAATTTTTTCATAATTATATTTTATTATTCAAATTTATCTTATATATTTTTATCTTTGTTTATATTCTTTTTTTATTAACAAGTTTTTTAGAAAATTATTTTCTTGTAGAACGAAATGTATGAATATTGGTTCTATAGAAAAAATTAATCCTACCAAACCATCAATTTTTATTATAATTATTATGAGAACTAGAGAGAGAGGATGAAGTATTTTGTTATCAATACAAGAGTGGATAATTTTTTATGCTCAGTAGTGAATACAAAATTCTATACAAGGAATTTAGAACCTTCACCAATCGAAAAAAAGAATATGAACTAAATTACAAGGTACGCAATACTATGTTGGGTTCTATGACCAATAATATGTATTTTCATCTATCTTCTTGTGAATTTTCCAATTGTATGCTGAAAAACATGATGTTACACATTTTGGGACTTCTAAGGTGACAGATACTAGAAGATCTATGTTGAGATTTGAATATCATGGATTCTTATTTATTTATGGAGAACCTGTTTGAAAAGTACCACAAGGATTTATGATCATTGTCAATGATCATCAATCAGTGGGGGGAATTGTTTTTATGATTTATTTCTTCTGGATAAAATATTTTACGCATTCCCAATGAGTGGGAATAAAAAAAGAATGCCAATGATGAAAATAGAAACGTATCTAACATTACTACTGAGGATTTATTTAAAAGTATTCTTTAGCATGAAATGAGAATGAAGAGAGATGTTGATTTCAACAAAAAGAATATTGGTAATGAAGTGTATCATTCACAATTACATCTAAATCCAAGCCTACGGAAAGGATAAAAAGATCCACTGATAAGAGAGAAACTGATATATCTGAATCTAGTGACAGTGAACAGTCTAAGAATGAATTATCCTATCTTACTCGAAGGGCGAAACGGATTGTTGGAATGAATTATTTTCAGTATAGATATAAGAAGAAATATAGAAGGTACATGAATGATTCAGAAGTAACGTATTATTAATGAAATGGTTAGAAATATCAAACCTGATTGTATTATGATTAATAGAAAAGACAAGAAGGAAAATAATTTTGAAATAAATATAAAGAAGTACTACTAATCTAAGGCTAAGAAAGTCCTAAATGAAAATGACACTTGGAGTGCCAGTGGTGGTGACTCTTCAGACGAATCTTCAAAATATGAATCTTCTGGTCCGAAGAATATTGGTTTTATATCTAGAGTACCTATTTAAAATCATTATCTTATGTATAAGATACCCAATTATGAATCTTTAGAAAATATTTCGTTAAATGATATTTTTTAAAATGAAGAATATTATGCATCTTCAGATGATGAATCTCCATAATCATAAGATTATACATATCCTTCATTTGAAGAAGTTTCTAAATTTTCTAAACTACATTAAAATGAATAATTTAATATCAAAAAAGAAGTTAGAGAATGAAAATTCAAGAATTTATTCTTTTAATAAAGAATAATATGATCTTTATAAAGATATTGATCAGAAAACATTTGATTTTGAAAGTGTTTCTAAAAACATTAATGCAGTTAATTCATTAAAGGATAAAATTTCTAACGATATTTTGGATATTATTTATAAGAAATATATTTTCGATAATAACACAAGACTTAAAACTAAAAACATTGAGGATAATAATTTCTTTATCAGACTAAAGTCTGAAATGTTTTCCTTAAATAAACGTTTTTCAAAATTTACTTTAGCATGAAAGGAATTTGATAAAATTTATTCTCAACTTATTTTTCTTAATAATAGTTCTTGATTTGGTTATACTCACTCAAAAATAGTTTTTAGTAATAATTATTTTGTAAACCAAAATGCTCCCTTTTGTACTAAATTTCTATGTGGTGGACATTGGAAACACAATTCTTCTTTAAATAAAACTAAATCTTTAGGTCTTCTTAAAGCTTATTTTTTATGTAAATTTGGATCCCTTAGATTTTACTTTTTGATATTTCCGGATCCAAGAATGTTTGTATTTTTAGTGTCAAATTCATTTATTTTTTGGAAAATTAAGAATGTACCAACAATAATACACAGTACATGGATAGTGGATCTTCTCGGCATAATAATGGTAACAAAAAAGTCTCTGAAATGAGTATCAGGGAAAAATGAGGAAAAGTAACTCTCATAGATAATCCGCATGGAGAAATTGATGGTATATGTTACATTGTTCTTCATTGAAAAACATTTATTTCAAAAGATTTATTTGTAAAAGTCTTAAGCACAACCTCATTATCATAATCGAATTATGTGATGAAAGTTACCTTGTTAATTTTAAGAATGATAAATTATTAGTACACAATTTCAAGGAAGTGTTTATTTTTTCTTCCCATAAGCCTGTGAATGGTTACACACTAAACAAAAAATACCATAAGAGCCAAGAACAACCTTTCCTCAAATAAATGTATGACCAATCATGGTTATAGAATAGAAGACTAGGACACTGTAACTTTAGGAACATATGCAACCACTCAAAGAAAAGACTTGTTATTGTAATACTAGAACATAGATTTGATTCTTCCAAAGATCACGATCCTTGTCAATATGTAAATAAACATAAGTCAGGTTTTAAATAAATCAAGAAAGTATCAAATTCTAATTCATTATAGCTACATCATATGGATATTTTTGTTCAAACCTAAACTGGAAGTATTATAGGAAAATACTACTTATTTTCTTAGTTGATGACTATACGAGATTTACATGAGTCTATTTTCTTGATTATAAATACGAATATATTTCCTCTATTAAAACTTATAGAGTCCAAGTTAAAATTGAGAACATATATCCATTGATAATGATTCATAGTGATCTTGTTTGAGAATTTCAAAATTCTGATTTTGAAACATCTTGTAGTAAGAAAGGCATTACTCATAACTTCTCACCCCTAAGAACTCTTCAACCAAATGGGGTTGTTGAAAGAATAAATCAAATTATTCAATAGATAACTAGAACCATGTTGAGTGAATATTATATTTCTAACCACTTTTATTCTCAATATATTATTATTGCTTTTTATACTATAAATATAGTTTTAATCAGATCTTTTCATAACAAAACACCTTATAAATTGTGGACTGGTCGCAAACCTAGACTTTCTTACTTCAAAGTATTTGTTTGCAAAGAATTAATTCTGAATACAAAATATAATATACATAAATTATCACCCAAATATGATGAAGTAATTTTCCTAGGATAGTTAAAAACTTCTAAGGCTTATAGATTTTTAACAAAATACTTGTAATGTTCAATAAATAATACATGTTAAATTTGAAGAAACTGATCCATTTGATTTCAAACAACCCCAACCTACATACTAGGATTGGTTTTAAAAAATTTATTATCATTTTTTGATATAAGATTCCTTTTATAAGGAAAATAATCAAGAAAATGTTTTTAATGTATTTACTCCATAATATTTTCTACCATATGTTGATGAACAGATTTTTCAAAACCCAAATTAGTTGTTTCATAAGAATCATCCTAGTGATAGTATCATTGGTGATGTAAATAAACATATAAGGACTCGAAGTTCCCCTATAAATGAAGTAGAAAATCTTGCATTACATTTCCAATTATAACCAAAAAGCACTGATGAAGCTTTAGATGATGATGATTGGATTAAAGCCATGCAAGATGGGATAAATGAATTTTAAAGAACCAATGTCTGGACCTTGGTTAAAAGACCTAAAGAAACTTCTATAATTGGAGTAAAATGGGTCTTTTGAAATAAATGTGATGAAAATGGAATCATAGTTAGAAATAAATATATAATCGTTGTTAAAGGAAATAATTAACAAGAAGGAATAGAATATAAAGAAACTTATTCTCAAGTATCTAAACTTGAATATATTTGTATTTTACATTCTTTTACAGCATTCGTTAAATTCAATATTTTTCAAATGGATGTGGAGTTTTATTTCCTTAATGGATATGATCAAGAGGAAGTTAATGTTGAACAACCTCCTAGATTTGAAGACACAAAAATCCTGAACATGTTTTCAATCTTACCAAAGTATTATATGGGCTTAAACAATCCCATAGATCCTGGTATGATATACTGATAGGATTTGTTATAAAATAATTATGTTAAGGGAACTAATTATCCTACACTTTTTATGAAGACAGATAAGAAAAATGTTTGAATTATTCAAATTTATGTTGATGAAATTTTATTTGTATTAACTCGGTAGTCTTTAACTGATTCATTTGTGAATATTATGAAAATTGAATTTGAAATGAGCATGATATGAGAGTTAACATTTTCCTAGGTTTTAAAATTTCTCAAAAACTATAAGGAACATATATATACCAATATAAGTATATTAATGATATTATTAAAAATTATGGATATAACAACACTAAAAAATATAAGAACTCTAATTAGTACCTCAAACTCTCTTGATCTTGATGATGTTAGGAAACTGGTAGATCAAACCTCTTTTAGAGGTATGATAGGAAGTTTACTATACCTAACAGCTAGTCATCTAGTTATAATGTTTTCATTATTCTAATGTGAAAGATATCAATCTGATCAAAATGAATATTATTTAAAAGAGGTAAAAAATTAATTTTTCATTATTTAAAGGGAATAATGGATTTAGGACATTTCTATACTTCTAAAAATGCTTCTGTTTTAAAATGTTTTCCAGATGCTTATTTTTGTGGATATAGAATAGAGAGAAAAATTATATCCAAAACATGTAATTACATGGGAGATTCATTAGTTTCCCAATCATGCGAGAAGCATCACTCAGTAGTACATTACACTGCTAAAGCTGAATATATAGCAGCTACAAGTTGTTGTGCTCAAGTGTTGTGGATGGAACACACACTCGTAGACTATGGAATGAGTCTTACCAAAACACAAATATTATGTGATAATACAAGTGAAATTTCCATATGAAAAAACCCCTACACATCACTCCCATGAAAAACACATAGATATTAGGCATAACTTTCTTAGGGATGACACACTTAAAGGAGATATGATTTTTTAGTTTATCAAAACACAAGATCAAAATTCTGATATTTTTACAAAATATTTACCCTCCAATTGATATAAATACATTAATAAAATGTTAGAAATGATAACCATAAGGTAATCTTCCCTATTAACATTTTTTTGAAACCCATCTCCTTACATTTAGAAACTCTATTTCATAGAGGGGTACATTTATTGTTTGACTAAATCTTTTTCCCTTAATAAAATTTTTCTCCTATAACCAAATTTTTTTCTGTTTAAATTTTTTTTTGGATCCTAAACTTTTGTTTGCTTAATAAAATATTCTGGAATCTTAGTACTCCAGGAAAAATATTTTTCATTACTAACTATTGTTTTATGGAAATACAGATAGTATGTTTCCTTACATTAATCTTTGTAATCATACTATCAGTTGTGGGTATTTTTATCCAATACTATGAAAAATCAATCAGATTCACTTTCAGTAAAATCTAATTATTCCTTAAAACCTCAAAATATTGAAACCTAACAAATACTTCTTTTCAATTCATATCAACCGATAGATTAGAAAATGATTATTTCAACTGTTTGATCAAATCAGGAATTTGAATCGTCACCTAGATGCCTATATAAAGGCCCCCCTTTTCTTTTTCCCACATCAATTTCCAAGGATCTGTGTGATGAACTTATTCCCCTCTTCTAAAAGGATGTTAAGTTTTTTTTCAAGATTTCTTGCACTTCAAAAGTCTCTAGAAGCTTCCCCACAAAAACAGATGTCATCAACTAAGGAGATAAAGGATTGGAAAATATAGAGAGAAAGGTTGGTTGACCCAAAATTATTTTCTAAGTATAATTATTTGATTATGAACACTATTATCCTGAATAGATGTGAGAGTTTTTTTATAGAAAACAAAGAGTCAAGATACAGTTTATTCTAACTTACAAATAGAGTTTTATGATTCAATAAGTTTTTATGAGGAAGGTGGAAGGGATATGTTTCTGTTCAAGAACTAAAGGAAAACATATTCTCTATCTCTCAATTTGGCAGCTAATATTCATGGAACTCTATATGAAGGTGAGGAAATATTTGGTACACACATGTTTCCAGATCAGTCAGGATGTTTTGAGAAAGAAAATCCAATTGAGTGCCTTGGACTCAAAAAAGTAAAGTAACCTAAAATCAACAATCATTATACAAATTTGAGGTTATTTTCTTTGTGTGTATAGGGTTTCCTTATTCTGAAAAAGGAGACAAGGACTCCATAAGGAAAAGTGATATATTTATACTGGACTTTTTTGTTAACATTAGAAGGTAAATATCGTGAAGTGTACCCTTCTAACAATCACCACCATTAAGAATGGAACTCTCAAATCTCAGATCATTGTGTATCTGGTGATTTTTTCAAATATCATAGCTCTTTTCTTAGAATCCTTCAATATTATCGGGAAGTCTAAACCCTAACCCATCAAGATCATGCTGCTGAGTGATGATAATTTAAAGATGATGAATGTCATTTTCAAGGCCAAATCAAGAAAATTTTATGATATTTATGACAGTGATATTTATGCTTTATTTAAGAAAGGGGATGTAGGAGAAACATCTAAGAGAACTTAGAAAAATAGAAAATAGAAGGAACTAGAAACCAAAAAAATCTACACTTCTAGAAATTCAGTCAACACCACCAAATCCAAAAAAGAAAAAATATTACCTAATGAAGTGGTAGAGAAGTGGATGGAATAGAATAAAAAATATGAAATAATGAGATTCATGTTTTGGACAAGATCATATTGAGGAAATGGATATGAAAAATCAAGCTACTAAAGAGCTTGAAATAAAATAAAAACAAAAGAAGTTGAAAAAGAAAATTCATGAATATGATATTGTTAAAGAACTTCTCATGTATACTGAGAAATAATCTGAATAAATTTGGGTACTAGAATCCTTTATCCAAGAACAAGTACCAATAGAAACTCCTGGAAAGAAAATTTCATTTCTAGAACATGTAGCATAAGAAGAAATAGTTCAAGAAGAAGAAGTATAGGAAGAATAAGAGAAATAACAAGATGAGAGTGATGATGTGATAAAGCAAGTAGAATAATTTCATGATAAAGAAAGCCTTTATGGAAATCTTTCAATCAGAACATTCCGGGTTGAGTCAACCAAAAGTTTTTCTCAAGGGATAGATGGTGATGGATAGGAATATGTTGACAAACCAACTGATGATGAGAGTAGCAACCATGATTTCATCCACCCTAATGATTATAATGGATATTATGAGAAAGAAGTGGTTGATGAAGACACGATAGTTCAAATCACATATAGTGAGCATGAGTCTCCAAGGGATGAAAATATTATTTCCAAAGTTGATAAAGGTAAACTTGTGATTTATGATACACCAAATAATGTTGTCACTGTAAAAGAGAAGAAGGATGTTGTTGGTTCATCAAAGAGGAAAGATAAATTTCTAGAAAAATAATCCTCTCATGTAAGGAAATATGATTCATAATCTTCATATTTAGTGGGTTAGTATTTCATTGTTCAGTCTTTCAAGAAGTTAGTAAAAACAATACATTGGATTCCTCATATTGATTCAAGGTTCTAGTTGCTCCAACATTCCTTCAATCAAATTTCATATTCATTAATCATGTTGATGGAAATGTTTATCAAGCTTGAGGCCGATTTCAAAACATTTTATATTGGTTATGATGTTCATAAGAGATCATGTGAGGAAATAACAAAATATTCTAAAAGAATCATTTAATACAATATAATTTTTGATGACTTCCAATATTTAGTGAAAGATGCTTTTGATAAGTCAGATGATATAATCCAAAACCTTACAAATTATGTTTAGAAAAGATGAATGTTGAGAAAGTATCCTGGAAGCAAGAGGATAAAGATATGAATGTGAAGTTAAATTTAGTTGCTTTAAATTCGAATAGAGAAAGGGAACTCATGGTAGAGTTGAAAGGAATGTTCTATTAGCCAGAATAAGTAGTGAAACCTCAAGAATGAATCCTAAAGTCATAACATGAAAACTCAAGGCTCTGGAAAAGAAGAATTAGTATCAGGAACAGTTTATCAAGTATTTTGGAGATGATCATAAAGAGCTCAATATGATAAAGGTTACCTTGAGGAGATCATGCCAAAGGAATATAAGGATGAATAATTCTTTTATTAACAATTCTGAACTTTTTTTGTATTTTTTAGCCTGTATCAATTTTTCCAGTCATAATGAATTTTTTTTATTTATCATTTTTTTTGTTTTTTCTATATAGTTCTAATATTTCAGGTAGCATTTTTTTATTCCCTCTATTCTATTGTGAAAATCACAAAGGGGGAGATAATAATGATAAAAATAATATTAAGTAAAAAAGAAGAGAATGAATTATGTAAGGGGATTTTACATAAAGAATAATCCCTCTAATGTAGTGAAGAGTAAGATCCTTAGGTATTTCTAATCCTAGGGGGTTAGCTGTATTCATCATGGTTCATAAATAAATGGATATGGGTCATTATTTTAATGTTCAAAAATAAAAAACATTATCCCTTGTATTCTTTTTCAAAACAATGTTTGTGATTTCCAAAACAAGGGAGATAGTAGAGTCAATAAAGATTCCTTATGAGTTTTCCATTCCTCTATGTTTTGAAAAATCACAAACACCTTATCTTAAGGAAACTTATCTTTCTCTATGGATTATTTTCCTAATTAAAATTTTCCTTCTCTTGGAAAATGTTTATCCTTAACTTGGTTTTCAATGTATTATTCAATGTATTCTCAAAACCAAGACTATTTTGTTTTACTAAGTCAAAAATTCAGATCTTTATTAAAAAACCTCAGAATCTTATAGTTCCTTGGATATCGAGTTTTCTATTTTCCAATTATGAATTCTCTAAAATTCAGAATTCAACTTATCTGAAATTCAAACTCTGAATTCTTTTATAGTAAGACTCTGAATTCTCTGAAATTATGACTCAAAATTCACTAAAAATAAGACTCATAATTCTATAAAATTCAGACTCTGAAATCTCAAAATTCGGACTCTGAATTCTTCATAATTCAGACTCCCAATTCCCCAAAAATTCAGACCCCCAATTATTAATAATTCAAACTCTGAATTCTACATAAATCAGACTCTAAATTCTTCGAAAATTAGAATAAAAATATCCATGTTTCTATAATTTAATATTTTTTTATTATATTATGAATTCTATTTTTTCTTAGATTCCAGATATTCAGATTTAGTTAAGCTAATTCATTTTCCTTACACATGATTCTATAACTATATAACAATGTGGTACGATTTGTTTCTAACTAACCATTGATTGAGTGACATGTATGTTGGTCACTCCAAAATTCAAGGAAATATATGAATTTGGATTAGTGAGCCAACTATTGAATTATTTCTTAGAAATAAGTGCTCATTTGAACAGGCTCGTTATCAATCCATATTACATGTCATGAATTGATTTTAGAGAGAGAAGGACTCTCATGCCTTCTGCGTTTCATAGACATCTTGTTCAGCCATGAAGACCTTTTTCACCAAGCTTAGTGAAACCCCTATTATTGCTAAATACAATCAAGGACTTTCAGGGATAGGAATACAGAGGTACTAACTACCTTAAATTTTGAGGGCTTGTGGGGATAACAAGTCTAACTCTAATATTCTTATTGAGGGCTTACCCTGGTTTGGGTAAGAAAAACTTTCTTGACAGTATAAATCAAGGGACCTTTATCCAAGGTTGTTGGATACAGTGCTCTTTAGGTTAAAATATTTCCAACTTGTTGTTTATTCTTGATTCAAGTTTTATTTCCATTTTATTTTGATAAAATTAGAAATTATATCTTTCTTATACTTTCTTGTATTTTTACTTACTCTGATAAATAAGATTATATATACTTTAAGGTATATTCTTTCTCTATGTAAATTTCTCTTATGTTTTTTTTTGGATCCATCATTCTGAACCCTAAGAATGTTTTTATAGAAAATAAACAAATAGGGTTTCTGAATTTAACTTCTTTAACATTTTTAAACATAGTTTTATTTAATGTTTAAAAAGAATGGTTTTTTACTTACAATTATTCCCCTATTGTAATTGAGAATCTACATATACTATTTTTATCCTACACTGAGAATAAATCCTAATGTTATCCCTCTATTGATGTATAGATATATACTGAATGGAAATCGTTTTGGGTGCATGTCCATGCATCTGGACTGCACAAACAATATCAAAAAACATATATTCATTCACAGGAGGATTTTCTCACTAGGGTTCATCAATAGATTCATCATGGATTTTACTTAAACTAATTCATAGAGGCATTATTCTATATAATCACAGTAAATAACATTAAATACATCATAAATGATATATATGAAAACTCTATAACAAAAGAAACATGGAAAAATAATCCTAAAAAAATTAGATAACCATGAATTGGATTTTAATCTATACAAATAAAAACTATTGAAAATTATAGAACTAATCCTCAATACATATTTCCCAAAACTCCCCTATACACTTAAGGCTCATTATAGTGAATTATGGCTAGGAAATTAGTAACAATGACCTCATATTCCTCGACATGTTTACCAAACTTCATACTAACATCAAGGAAACATGCTTAACCTGATCCTTTGATACAACTTTGTCCTGAACTGGCCAAGATAATCTTGTACCCAGACACATTAGTCAATACATACATGGAAATATTGTCATTCCCAATCTCCATGGTTTGGAAACTAGTAACTATAATCATATAAGAAAATGGTGGTAATAGTTTTCTCACAATCAGAATGGAAGAAACAGATATGTGTCAGTATGGTCAATAGAAAATTCCATAGGGGGAAAAAGACCATATGTCAAATATTTATATAAACTCAATGTACAACCAAAATCTTCCATAAATAAGAAAAATAATGAAGTAAAAAAACATCTCAAATAACAAATATCAATAGAAACTACCACCTCCATGAGGTTCTTTCCCCTTGCTCAAACCTGGTAGGAGGAAATCAAACAATGCTAGAAGGCATAGGTGGGGTGTGATATAAAATCATGGTAGGGTCTCACTAAGGATTCCATAATATTATTACTTAATTAATTAACCAAAAAATACTTTAAATTTTAAATAAAATATGCATGTATATTTATGGTTATATTTGAAACAAATAATTCATTACATTTAAATTGATGGAAATATTTCATAGGATGAATTATTAATAATTCTATATAAAATATTCTATATAGTTACACAATAAATGTGTAAATAAGTTTGAAAACAATGGAATATATATATCAAAATAATAACAAGATAGAATCATGGTAATATTTCAAGAGGTGTGATAGTTTTAGGTTATGGGATCATCACACACATGGATAGGTGATCATAGAAATATGTGTACACATTTCCCTCCAACACTGGTAATAGAAGACTCATCACCCCCACCTCTGGGATGTGACCTTATACATATGTTTTTTAGTGTTTTAAAGATTAAATAGAGTGTTTTTTCAAATAAAACTCTATCTACCTTGGATTTCATGTTCTCTAATAATAACCAATAATTCAAAATTGATTTTAAAATATCAAAATAAAATTAACACATTTTTATCCCATTTTAGAATGAAAATTTCCATTTAAAAAACCACAAAGGTCATTAATCATGTAATTCCTTTATATATGATAAAACTAGTGGGTTTTAATCAATATAATTTAAACCATTTAGTCAAATAATTTTTTTAAATCAATTTTAAAATTCAATTTAACAATCTAATTTCACAATTCATTTTCACAATTTCCATTTAGTTTTCTACAATCCCAACAATTCAATGGAATTGGGGGGGGGGGGTTCCACCAATTATCAGGCCAAATAAAATTCAAATACTAATTGGATACATGTTGGGATTTCCATAATACAATGGAAATTATTTTAATTTAAATAATGCAATTTAGTGTTAGATCAATTATCCAACATAAATGGGACTACCTACCTAAACCATAAAATCAAGTTTCACAATACCCATTATGGGAAACACTAGTGAATAATGTCAATTATAGAGAAAAAGAAATAAAACCTAGATTCATGTTCCCAAAAAATAAGATTATATCCTCCAACAACATAGAGATCTATCTAACCATTGGGAGGAGAGATAAAGAGAGTAGATGATAGAGAATGAGGGAAGAACACTTATTGGGAAAATATCAAATAAAGAAAAAACACATTAATTTACCTCATAATGGGTTTTAATGAGAAAATTTTGATCTTTTGAGCTCCAAATAAGTATAAAATCATCCAAACCTGATATAGGGTCAATTGGGTCCTAAATGAAGGTTTATAAAATTTTAATGAATTTTTGGAATAATTAAATATCATATGTACTATTAACTATCTAGGTATTATTGATTTGTCATGTTGTGCACTATAGTTGGTGGGGAGTCATGTTTACTCCTTCGTTAGTGCATGGTTTGAAAGACCATTCCCCAACCCTGAAAACCCTCACATCATGGGGTTTCTGTGATTTCACTAGTACGATGAATTGTTTTGGAAAATAGTCCACCAACTGTGCACAACCCAAAAGCCCTCCAAAAATTTTAAAATTTCACCCAAAGCACCCCAAAACATCACCCAACCAAAGAATTCTCAAAATATGGGTTTTGAAATACATAAATAAAGTAACATGTTGTTACATTACATATTAACAGTGTTTCGACAATAAATAAAAGGGTAGTTGTTTGATTTTTCTCATGTTGGCTCATTATAAAATATAATCTCCTTGAAATCCTCCAAATGATCTTAAAATAATTTTAAAAATAAAAGGGTGATCATTACATCCCATTTAGTTTTCTTAAAAAGCAAATGAAAATTCATTTTGAAGAATACATTTTGAAATATTGAATTTGATAAAAATATTTGAAAACACTTTTCCTTTTATCAAAATCAATATTTGATATATATATATATATATATATATATATATATATATATGAACACATAATTTTAAAAACTATAATCTATTTGGTTTCCAAAATATATCATTGGAAAAAACATTTATAAATAATTGTATTTATTAAAAAATTATTTTTAATACACCTTTAAAAATATAATAATATTAAAAATTATTTTAAAAATAATTATAATACTTGATTCTTAAATTTCATTAGAAAATAATGACACCATACAAATATTATAATACATTTGAAAATACTTCCACATTTGAAATATTATAATACCTTTTAAAATACTTATTCTTTGGAAATTATATAATAAATTTGAAATTACTTACACTTAAAATATTATTTTCATAATAAAATAATAGTGTGATTTATTAGAAACTATTTTTCCATTATTTGGAAGGAAACATAGTGCCATTTGAAACATTGAATAATTTCTAGGCATACCAACTTCCAAAGGTATCGAATCACTCCCAATTTCTCTATCATGTTTTTGACGTTCAAGTGCTGAATTTCAAAAAAACATTTTGAGCTTTACTAATATAAATATATATTTTTCATTTTAGTTTTCTCTTTAAAAAATGAAAATGAATTATTACTTATTTACATTCAATTATATAAATATATATGTAATTTGATAGAAAAAAATCCCTATGATTTGGAGAAACCAAATATCAAGAAAAATAAACTTTTAATAAATGAATGAAGTGTTAAAGAACTATTAATTAATATCCATGTATTTAAAAACAATTCAATAAATCATAAAATCAATTTTATTTAAAATTGGAAATAAAATGAGAAACATTACCATTTAAAATTCATCCTTAAATAAAGGTATTATATAGTCATTTAATAGATTCAAAATTTGATTTTTGAACATATCATATCCTAATTAAGATAATGGCATGAAGGTATGAATCCTTCACATGAAATAATATAAATTATAAAATTATTATTCAAATAAAATAATACTTATATACAACCAAACACACAGATATATATATATATATATATATATATTTGGTTTCATAATATATTCTTAAGAAAAAAATTATATAATAGAGATAAAATTATAAAAAGTTAATTTTTTAATAAAAAAATTCTTCCTTGAATGATTTGAAAATATCAACTTCTATAAAAATTTATTTTGAAATAAAAACCAATTTTAACACATGAAATGCTTACTTATTAAATCATGGAATAATAGAAAAATGTGTGTGTGTACATATACATATATCATAAATATAAAAACCCTTTTAACTTTTATAATAAATTCATTATTACATAAAATATAATGTGGTTTTATATGAAATTTTTCAGTTTGCAAGAGATTATACATACATAAAATTATAGAAGTTCCCTTACATAATAAAATGTAATAAAATAGATAAAATCTTAATATACATATATATACACATTTACATAAATAAAAGGATTTAAAATATAAGATTTGAAGTATACTATAAAATGAATTTAATTATCGAAAATATAGAGATGATGATTTTGAATATGATATATTTGTATACATGTCCCATTACATAAAATGGTGATCCCTGGGGCAGCCACAGCTCCTATAAAGTTCAGTGCTAAAAACAGATGGAAAATGAAGTAAAGAAAGGAGGAGTGTTCGGACAGGGATACTCATATGTGGTAATGAGTGGTGTTACTTCTTTAAATAGAGGTGTATATATATATATACATTGGAATTTGTAACGTAATGTACCATGTTTTTTGAGAAGTTTGAAATCCTAACCCATTTTGAATTTTTGGTGTTTTTTTAGTGGAAAAACACTTTCCTCTTTTATTGAAACATAATTTTGAGAGGTATATTTGATTAAAGACCATTTTAAGATGATTCTTAGTGCTAAACAAGTTTTACAGGTGTCAGATGGTTTTTGGGTGTGTCGAAGGCATGAAGGCCCAGTTTTATAAATTTATAGGTTGAGGCGCATATTTATATTTAACCGTGCATCCTCTTAGTGATAACCGTGTGGAAACTTTATATTATGCTGATAGTTTAAAAAACTATGTAGGTGGAAGAAAAATTCCATGTTATACCTATATTGTTCTTATAAGATCGAGTTCACATGGTATGTGCATGTTTTGAAAAATCATGAGAATGTTGGCATGTTTAGTGGAAAATGGGTAAAAGCTACACAATATCGCGTGTATAGTTTCTGCAGCATTTTGCAAATCCATTCGAGCTCTATATCTTATGAAGTGGAAGACACATTGTTTCCACATGGTTTCATGAACCGTTTGAGTAAACAAAGTGACCAATTAAAATTGTTAACTTACTTTTCTAACCTCAATCCCTTTTATCCTTTCTTTCTCCCATCTTCTTCTCTACAGCATGTGCACAACATTGGGGTTCTCAATTTTTTCCCCTCTTATAGGTTGTGATATATCTTCTCTATCTAGAAATTATTTCTCCATGATTCTAGGGAGTTGGATCTGTATTGTTAATCATCAAATCCTTATTGTATCCTTTATTCTTTTCTATCGCCACATGGAGTTATAAATAAATGCAATCCAATTCACCCAATTTTTAGAGTATTTCTCTAAAACATAGATTTCATCCAAATAAGAACATTTTAGAGGATAACATCTGATAGTAATATTCATTTTAACATAAGGTATATATTTCTCATTTTTCATAGTGTTTCAATGTGTATTTTTGGGGTGCATATATTAGTTCACCATCAAGTAGTCTTAAAGGGGCCCTTTAAATTAAATGATTATGTTTAATTAATTGATCGAATCCTTTAAAAATTCCCATGTGCATGTTACTCAATATTTTTTCGATTTAATTCTATCTAATGGTTATATAAATGTGAATTTATTTGGAATAGATCCATGAAATCACAATGGGATCCTTTTAAGGATTGAGATGGTGGTGTTCAAATGGATTGATGTGATATAATCATTATAATGGGAAGGTCATGACGTAATATTCATTTGGGTGGTGTTGATCACAAGGTGGGTGATTTAGTCATCAGTAAAGGTGATGAGGTCATTAGGTTCTGGGAATGACCTGTGTGATATTGGATTTCATCTTCCATGGGATGGAGAGACATAGTCCTAGGGGAACGAGGTGTCAAATTGTTGTGGTTTAGGTTATTATTTTAGGAATGTCGCTCAACCATGATGACCAATTTTCTATTTGGAGACATGAGAAAATAGGATGACTCAGATGATGAAGTGTTATTGACCACTGATGTGGATAAATTCTTTTTATTGATGTGGATTAATATTATGGTTTGATGTGATTATTGTAAAATGCCATGGGAATAGTGAGGGTCCATCAATTGAAAAGTTTTGATAGAATCGATCAGTAGATGAATCTATCCATAGATGAGACCATTAGTACATGACTATTTTTAGAGGATGGATATCATCATTTGTCAACACATAAGTTATTAAGAAGACCGTGATTTTATATGGAGGATAATTTTCATTGTGCCTCAGATGTCACACTATGATCCAAAGGGGTTACTTATGAGCCGAGGTTAGTGGGACAATGTATATGATTGGGGCATAAATCTGGTTCATTAGTTACATGAAATGGACATAAGTTTTTTGTTGGAACACGGTATCAGGTGACTTTAATAATAGTGGAAATTGATGGTCCACCAAGACTATATTACATGAGGGATGTATTGGGATGTGAGCTAAGGAACCTCTCCTCTATACTATTTCAAAATTGGATTAAGTAGGTGATAAAATCCTGGTGGTTGTTGAGAACCAAAGGATCTTGTGTTTATTAAATTTATGCACATCCTTTCATTATTTTCGGTATGAAAATACTAATTCAAAGATGTAATATAGGCACATGTTGGTGGTGAACAATTGAGATTCATTCTCACACCCTACACATACCCTTTAGCATGAATTTAGATTTTATTATATTGAGATCATGTAATGGTTATGACTCTATATGTGGACCATAATGATGTGTTTTTTAGTATGGGATGGATGGAAAGGTACCATGAGATTCCTATATCTGCTAAATTTACTTAATATTTTTTTATGTATGTTCATGTTATTATATTTTTATTTACTGAGGACATCAATTGGATACCATTCCAGTTATTGATATGTATAACCTATTTTGATATGAATTATTAGTTAAGAATGGCATGTTTTCCTTGTTTATTTATTATGTTGATGTTGTTCATTATTGTTTTTTCTATTGTTAGTGCTTCTTCCACAAGCCGATTACTATTCAAGTGTTTGTTGGTCTTATTTTTTTCATCTTATTAAGTATATAAAGAATTATTATATCATCAACATAGTTCAAAGTATCCATAATATGAGAAATTAACACTTGATTTCTAGTCGGTAGCCTTTGGTATCAGGGGAGGCATGCTTGAGGCCAAGTGGCACTCAGCCTGTTGTACTAATCAGGTGGCTATTCAGGTTGGGGTGCTATGATTTTTATCAAAGTATTTTCTTATACCCCTTTATTTGTATTAATATTTTTGATATGATATATTAGATATTGGGATGTTGTCATAATTAGGTATATAGCTTATGTTTGCATGACTACAGCCCCATGCATGGGGTGGACCATGATTCCAATGGTTGGAATTATTGTTCTATTTAAAAAAATATTATATAAGTTTTTTTAAACCCTAATTGGTGATCTTGGAAGTTATTTTTACCAATTATGACATGTTATCCTTGTCCTAGTATAGTAAGGGAGGACTTATTTGGACCCTTGGACCAATATAGAAAGGTATTCTTGTTGTGTTTATAATGGTTATTTATTTTGATATGAACATAGGATATTATGTGTGTGTGTGTGTTTGTTTATGTTCTTGTTCTAAAACTTTATTGTGACATCTGATATAAATATTTATAGGCTTGGATCTTATAGGGGTATGTTGATATGATTATGTTGTGTGATGTTGATCACTATATTGGTTCATGTGGTTGTAGATTGAGTTGACATGGTTCCTTGGGATGGGTGTGGCCTGAGACATATGTGATACATGGATCTGATCTTGGGGGCTAATAGGATGATAAGAGGGATGCCATTTGGTTTGGTTGTGATTGGGGTGAGTAAGGGTACTGAGATTGTGTTTCCTATTAAATCCTTCCCTATCTGTTTTATGTTTGTGTATTTTATAGGTTGTATGACCATGTATTGGAATTAAGTAGGTTTCCACATAGATGGTCTCATATGAAGCATTAGGAAGGAGGTGATGTGGCGCCATAGGAGCACATACTGTTTGATACTCTTAAGGTTTAGGTATGATCCACACGTACAGGTGGGGAAGCTTCCAGATTTAGATTATTTTATACCATGTCACGAAAAGAAGCTCAAGGTGAGTTTGTTACATGTCATCAATGGGATATATTGGGGATCTTAGGGAGTAGATCTTTCCAGGGAATATCAGACTCTATAGTTTCAGTCGTGTAACACACATATGTTTCAGGGTGAGGGTGGAACATATATTCTAAAAAAAGATTGAGGTCATTCATATGATATTCAGACAACTTGAGATGCCTCCGATATAGATGGTGAAGTTTTCTACATACATGCTCAAAAGGACATGAAGTCATCTAGTAGTACATACACATTTTGGGAAGAATAATTGAGGGACTCGCCTAGAAGGAGGTTGGGGGGAGGTTCCTCGAGCACTTATTCTCGAAGAAACTGAGGGGAGATATAACTATGGAGTTATTAAGCCTTCATTTGGGTGACAGGTCCATCATGGATTGTGCAGAAATGTTCACCATGTTTTCTACCATCACACCCATCATCGTGGGTGACGAAACCTCAAGGGTGAGTCATTTTAGTGATGGTTTATAAAACACCATTAGGTGAAGGTTAACATGTTTAGTTTAGCATCATTTTCATTAGTGCATAACCCAACACTCATGGAAAAGGGAAATTTGAAGGCTAATGCATATTCAAGTTGGGTGTAGGCCTTAGGTGATTTCAGTTGCAACACTTTAGATAGTAGGAAGAGATTTTGAGAGGAATTATATCAGATAAGTCAGGACAAGGACTCGAGAAGACCACCGATTATAGGATCATAAATGGCATGATTCTAGTGACGGTATAAACATCTTGTGAAGTCACAGTGCAATCGAGATCTGAATGAGTGAAGAGTTGGTGGAAAGTATGGGAATCACAATGGGTTCTGGAGGAATCCTTATTGGAGAACAAGAAATTTTGGTTTGAGGAAAACACTATGTTTTGAGATCAAACATGTGTTTCTTCTAGGAGCTGGTAGTCAAGAGTTTTATTCATGCAAAGTTCATCAACATAGATAATGGGATTCAACAACGGGTTTACTAGTCAGCATCTTGTCTAGAACCATAGGGAGACAAGAATCTAATAGTTTGTATTTAGGATAGGTTCACTCCATGGATCTTCCAACGTTAGAGCAAGATGGTGAAATAGTTATCGTTGAAGGTACGCCCTGGGAATATCTTATTTTCTTTTTATTTATTTTTGGCATATAAATTTTAGATCCATGTTTATTTTGGGTTCATGAGGTGCATAGGATGTATCTATGGACTAACCAGATTATGGTTGGTTGTTTAGAATCAAATTATACGTGTTATATACATATATGAGCTGTGTGGAAAAAGGATTTATATATTGTCATTGATGCAATGTATGATTACATGAGGTGCATTGTAATCCAAGAATCAGTAAGTTTTCTAATATGTTGAGGTGTGAGGCACTGGGTCTTATTTTGAGAATTTGTTGATATGTGGGACCATGTAGGATCCATGTGCGACTTGGGATGACACAAGAATTGATGTTGTGAAAGATTCTAATGGGTTTCATATTTGACACAGGTTCCTCTATTGAGGTGTAGGGGTGGAAACGAATCATAGGAGGACCTTGAGTTTAGGGATGGTCAATGGACCATTAGTTAAAATTTATTTTGGGGTTGGTAAGTGACTGAGGTAGGTAACTATTGAGGTGGGGAGCCCTTGAGGTTGTTTACCTATAACCGTTTTACTAGGGTAGTCCGGGTTAATTTTCTATAGATCTGTTTTATCGATACCATCTAGATATTTTGGTTTATATCTCAGGTATTTTTCTAAGGGTGGCTCGGTGATGTTTTTGTCTTCTGCATCTGGTATGGGTTTGTTTTGGCTTTCCTCGACAATGGTGTAGTGTTTGGACGCGGATGTTGCCGGTGTTATTAAGCCGGCGCTGTCGCCACTGGTTCCTGTTGAAGGTTTCGCTGTCGAAACCCTTGGCCTCCCAATCCATGGCTATGACCCCTTTTTTATTCGCGACTCTCCATGTCGGATCTGGAGTGCCAGTTACACAGGGGATCTGGGTTACGATGTTTGATGGTCTTCGGCTTTCCTGGCACTTCTATAGCCGACGGTTTGCTCGAGCGATGAAGCCGGCGATGATGGCAATGGAATTCCGGCGACGACAACTGTGATTGAGGTGATGGTTCCGAGTAGCGATGACGTCGGAGATGGTATATGACATCAGCTCGAATCGAGGTAGGTGACCGAATCAACGTTTACGCATCTCAATGTGGCTCTCGGATCAACTCATAATTATGACTTTTGGTGGCACATGGTCTGATAACTGGTTTATTGTTTTTGAATTTTGAATTTGATTTCCCTGTTGGTGGTGCGGTTCCGAAGAAGCGGGATCTCTAGAATTTGGTGTGTTTGTGCAGTTGGGGTGCAGTTTTTGAATCTTATGATGTATGGTTACCACTTAACCTTAAAGTTACTTTTATAAAATACAAAAAATGGGATTTGGCGGTGGTTTATATCTCACGTATGAGATATTCTAAGGTGGGGATACTGTAACATCTGTAGTTTTTAGACAAGATATAAATACTAGATTGTTTTGATTTTTTTGGAGTTTATTGGGTAGACCCACTCTTTCGTTACTTATCGAAATAATATTTAGAGATTTTCCTTGGATCCAATACATTATAAAGATTTTTATTAATTCTATTGAAGTGTAATGGGTGTTCGAATATGTTTTGGGTGCGTTGGAGACTGGAAGCCCGTATTTTAAAAAAAATAAATTATGGGGAACATGTTTATATTTAACCATGCGACCTTCTAGTGAAAATCATGTGTCCCGTTTATGTACTCAGTAGGGTTTTGAAAACTGTATATGTGAGAGTGCTTGAATTTATGAGACAGGTGTATATTTTTGAAGATGGAACTCATACACCTCGAACATGTTTTAAGAAAACATGCACATTCTAGCACGTTTAGTTCCAAATGGGTAGTTGTTATGAACATTAGCAAACACTATTTTCACAAGGTTTCACATAACAATTAAATTTAAATGTGAAAGGTATGTTCCTTAAGAAGAAAGAGAAACGTGATTTCCATACTGTTTGGAAACCCATGTGAGCTAAGTGCCTGAACCATTAAAAGTGGGAAATGGCCTTTTTATCCCTCCTTCCTATTTATAATTTATTTTTCTCTTCTTCTTCTCCATCATTTGAGAACCGTAGTGGGGTTCTCCTTTTTTCACATCATTTTTATTTGAATAAATCTTAATTATCTATAATATGTTTTCATATCTCCCTATGGTTTTGGATTAGTATCATTAAAAGTTTAATTCCTCTTTTCTTTTTCATTCGTTACTCTCATCATTAATAGTGTTTATTTTTTCTAGCTGTTTTATCGTATTTTTAGAGAGTTCATCTAAAATAGTGTTTTCATCCAAATATTCTCAAGTTTATGGAATAGATAATATGAGTGGAAGTATTCTATCCCTAGTAATGTGGTTATCTTCTTTCTCAGTGTTTTCATTAGTTTTTTGGTGGTGCTTCTTTTATCATTCCATCGGGTAGTTTGATCAGTATCCTTTAAATTAAATGTTTTCATTTTTTTAAATAATTTAAACCATTGGAGATACCCATGATAATTTACCTAAATTCTGTAAATTTTTGAGGCAAGGTTAGAGGATGGACCTTAGATAGATTCGGCTGAGGTGTTGATTTATTTAAACTAATATGTCCAAATTAATTTTAATGGATTGTTATACAAATGTAAATTTTATGGGAAATTATATGTGGGATCAGGACATGCTTGGCCTGAGGACAGAGATGGAACTGGAAATATGGTATGAGGTGATTTGATCGTAATGTTTGGTATGACCTGATATTAAATTTATTCAGGTGATTTTTAAACTACATGGATGAATTGATCATCGATTGAGATGTTTAGGTCATTTGGTTATGAGCATGGCCCATGTGATATTGGATGGTGTTGGACATAAGATATATTGAAATGGTTGTAGGGGAATGAGGTGTTGGATTGGTGTGGATTTGGTTATTATTTGATTATTTTCACTCAAACATGTTGTCCAATATGCCATTTATGGTCATTTTCACATACGATGACTTAGAGGATGAGGTGGTATTGACCACTCTTGTTGGTAGAGGCCTTCAGTATATGTGTCTCAGGATTATGGTTGGAGGTTATTAGAATATAAATCCATGAGTATGGAGAGGATCCATCAATTAAAAGTGTTGATATTATCATTCGGTGCTGAATCTCCACATACTTGAGGCCATTAGGTCGAGAGTATTTTGGGATGACAGATATCATCATTCCTTGGGATGTCCGATATTAAGTTAAAAGTTTTAGTATTTGAATGATAGTTATCATTGTTCCCCATAAGATGTGATATGAGCCAATGGGGTAACTTATGAGCTGAGGTATGTGGGACAAGGTATGTTATTGGGGTAGGATGTCAGGATGTCATTGATTTGACATTGATATGAGTTATAAGTTGGCCCATGGTGCTGTGAGAATTTACTAGAGGTGGAACTTGAGGGTTCACCCAGAATATTTAATATTTGGGGAATCCTTGGGCTATGAGATAAGTATATTCTACTCCACAATATTTTATTTTTGTTCGAATTAGGTGATATCATATTGGTGGTTATTGAGAACTATAGAATCATGTATTTAATAAATGTCTTTGATTCCTTTATTTATTTTTATTATGCACTTGCTAATTCACATAAGTATGATAGGTACATATTGGTGGTATCCTATTGATATTATTTATCATGCCCTATAGGGTTCCTTTCGTATGTGTGTATATTTAATCCTTTTACGATCCTATAACGGATCAGGAAATAGAGCATGTAAATAGTATTGGATCATTTAGAATGGGATTAATTTAAAAGAACCTTGCGGTTATTGCATCACCTATAGTTTACTTTTTATTTATTTATGTGTTAGTATGATATTGTATATGTACGTACTTAGGTAATCCATTAGATCCCTTTCCACTTATTGATATGTATAACATCTTTTGATATTCTATTTTATTTTAAAATTGTATGGTTGACATATTTATTTATTTCACAATTGTTGTTGATTATTGTTTTTTTACTTATGCTTTCACTATGGGTGGGTTACTAGTCCATTGTTTATCGGTATTCTTTTTTGTAGCCTATTACATGGATATATTTCTATTATAACATAACAACATGGTATAGTATCCCTAATATAATCTATTTACATCTTATATATTAGTAAAAAGCCTTTGGAATTTGGGTAGGCACACCTAAGGCCTAGTGGAACTTAGCCTGTTACACTATTCAGGTTGAAATTCATATCAAGGTACTGTATGGAAATTTGTGGAATGAGATTCCTTGAAGAGCTGTGATTACTCAAATATGTAAACAACAAACCTTTTAATTGTATTCCTAACATCCCAAAAGCCTCAACCAAGGATTATTATGGATTTTCACATGTATATGTATACATACATGATTATACCAGCTACAACAACATAAGAAAAAAAAATTAGATTGTAAAAATGTTCACCTACACATATCATTCATCCTTTCCCAGAATACATGGGAAGAAATTCATGGAATTAGAAAATGGGTTTCGATGTGGAAGATTTAGGCAGAAGACTTACGTAATAGGAACAAATGAAAATGGTAGAAATAAATATGTTATTGTGTCTATGTTGATTGTAATATTTTTTCATGCATATGAAGGTGGAGAAGAACAAAACTTGATTCATGAAGTAAGGATGATGGAAATTTCATCTTTTGTATTGAGAGAGGACTTTAAACTATGATAGAGTGGGGGTTATGGAGAATGATATGTATTTAGAGATCATATTTCCATTGTTTGATTAATCATACAACTATGGTCCAACCAAATTCTATTAGAAAGATGAACAATTCCAGCATATGGAATCCCAAATCAAAAGGATGTGTTGTTCTCCACTCCCATATAAGCTAAACAGTCAATTCTATTGGCCAGAAGCTTGTAATGGGTCAACAATTGATAGTCATTATTCATCGACTATTGCTGGAGATTCACATAAACTATGAACGACTCGAGCATTATACATATTCCCTATGGGCACGTCGTTCCCAACTCTTACTGGCTTAATATGAAGCCCCTAGCTTCCTTCCATTGGTATTTTTGGGTAGGCTTGGTTCCCAATGGTTGTCGTGCGTGCCCTAATATGCTCTCACATGGTTGAGATGGCTATTCCACTTATCTTTCATAGCACATTTTTTATAATGTTAATGATTAAAAAAGATTAATATATTAAAAAATTTCTTGGGTGATTATATTGTCATCTTATTACTTAATTAATTAATATTATAATAGTCATTAATATTTTACTAATTTTATTTTATTAATTATAAATGAATTTTCAAATTTTACAATATAAATACCAATGTATTAAAAATATAATCCATTGTTTTAAAAAAATTAACATATTGATTTAAAAAATTATTATTATTACATATTATTACTCAATCTATAGTATTATAACAAAAATAAATTTAATAAAAATTATAAATTTAAAATATCTTGAAATTCAAAAGTATTGATTTTATAAGCATATTTTTTACATATCAAAAAGAAATAATTTCTAAAATAATAGCCACTATTACCTACAAATTATTAATTTTGTTAAAATGTATTTGTTTAGTATATAATTTATTTTTTTAAAAATAGTAATAATGTATTTAAAACATTGAATATTAAAACCCGAGGTTCGTAAAAAAATAATTTTAAGTAAAGAATAATATATTTAAGATTATTTTAAGAAAAATACAATTATTTAAATATTATTAATATATTAATAAACATACATATTTCCTAATATAATAAAGGTAATATTTTATCTTAATTTATAAAAAATGAAATTTTATTAAGGAATAGATTTATGTTTATGTTAAATTATTCTTTGGTTTTTTAATTATAAAATAATTACATTAATAAATAATTATTAAATTTTTTAAATTATTCTGATGTTACATTCTAAAACCATTAAATAAAATTTTCCCCAAACATTCATTTATCTTAATTAAGGAAAATTCTAAAATAATATCTTCATAATTTGGGAGAATGGAATCATTGTTGTTCTATATTCTTCAAGGTAACTTCATTGCATATGAGTTGAATTGTATATTTATAACTCTTTGATTAGTCGTCAATATAAGAGTTCCTAAAAGAGAGGTTTCACTAAAAAAATATTCTTAGAAACATAAAATATTTTTAAATAAACATCATTGTCTCAAAAATTATCTAAATCGTTGATCTGATACAAACAATTTGAGCCCGAGAACTATATATTATGATTCGATAGAAAAAATGTTGTATTTTTTTTAAATTTCACTAAAAATATAATTTCATTTACATATCCAAGTTCTTTTCTGGAATATTATTTGGTAGAAGAGGACAATTGTGAAATTTTATTAGAGTTTATATAATAAATAAAAAGGCTCATATTTTCCATTTCTAATGATAGATCTTGTTGAAACTAGTGTCCTTGTAATTATCGAAATGATCCTGAAATTGTTTTCAAAACATATGGTGAGCATAATTTCCCAACAAGGGGTTTTTGAAAATCTAGTTAAAACCCCTTTTGAAAATAATTTTTTTAAAAACTACATTGAAAACACTTCTCTATATAAAAATAAATTAAATATATATATTTTTTAAAGAATATATTTTCTAGGGTTTTCAAAATATAGATATGAAAAAAAAATTATAATTTTGAAAATATTATTATGAAAAAAACTTTCAAAAATATAATTAGTGTAAAAATACATTTGAAGATCCTCTAAAAACATGATTTTCAAATTCTTTTTAAAATACTTATGCCATGAAAATGTCATATTACTTTTGAAATTTATTATTCATTGAAAAGATTACACTACCTTTAATAATTATTATCATTTTAGTATTTCATAATAACATTTAAAATACTTATTATTTCAATATTAATTTCTTAATAAAATAATCTAGTGATTTTTAGAAAATATTAGGCATGATTTAAAAAAACCATCATGCCACTTGAAACTTTGAAGGTTGTCTCGGACATCCCACTTACAGAGGGATGGTTTCACATAATAATTCCCTATCTTGTTTAAAATGTTCAAGTTCCAATTTTTTTTAAAAACATGTTGATCATACCTTATATATATATTCACTGGAGTTTTGCCTTAAAACATGACAATTTATTGATACATATTTACATACATACATACATATATATTCTATCATTGGAAAATTTATTCTATATTTGTAGAAAACAAATCTCATGAAAAATAGAATTTATATAAATGCATGATATTTTATCAAAGGAATAATTAACATCCATGAATTTAAAATTTCAGTCATACGTTCATAAAATTAATTCTACTAAAATTCAGTATAAAATGGTAAATTTTTTCATTTAGAATTCATCCTTAAATAAATATCTTACATGCTAATTTTCTTGAGACAAAATTTGATATTTTAAAATATCAATGTATATGTAAGATAATGGTGTGAAGTTATGAATCCCTAACATAAAGTAATATTAATTATGAAATTAAAAATCACATAAAATTATAAATCTAATTATATATATAATTATTACTCATAAAATATTCATAAGAAAAATAAATTATATAATACACATAAAACACTAATATGTAACATTAATAAATAAAATATTTCAACCTTTTACATTTTTAAAATATCCACTTGAGTAAAATTGTGATTTCAAATTAAAAAAAATTGGAAGAAAAAATTATTACTCATTTAAATCATCCGGTAATATATAAATATGTGTGTATATATATGTATATATATACATATATTATAAGTATGAAAACACATAAAACATTGATAATACTTTCTATATTACATAAAATATAAAAGGGATTTAAATGAAATTTCCCATGTTGTATGAGACTATACAGACATAATATTATAGAAGTCCCCTTAAATAATTAGTGGTCTTAAAATATATTAACAAGTAATATGAAAATAGTATATACCTATATATACACCATTACATAAATAATATATTTTAAAATATAATATTTCATGTATCTCATAAGATGAATTTGAGTCTGAAAATTATAAACATAAAGGTTTTGAAGGTGATATATATGTATACTTATCTTCTAACATAAATTTTTTATTAGAGATGATTAAATATATCCTCCCATTGAGTTGGGTGCTCAATTTGGATAAGGGGGGGGGGAATTAAGAGTTTTTTGACATGGCTTCTACTCTACAGTGATGAGGGTTGTTCCCTCCTAAAAAAAAAGTCATATATATATATGGGTGTTTGGAATGTCATGGTTTTATCTTCCATGAGAAGAGGATATTCCATGAATGTGGATAAAAAATTCCTCCGAACAGGATTTCTATCATCATATAAGCCTAAAATGAGGTTTACTATGGCATTATATATATATATACAAGTTTATATCAGCTACTCTGACCCAAAGAAAAAAATGTTGTGTTTTAAAAAGTTCTATTTGACCAGTTGATTCATCCCTTTGAATCATATATGGGATGAAAGTCATAGAATTATAACAGAAATTGAGTGGGAGGATTAGGTCGAAGTCCTAAAGGTTTGAAACCTAGAAAAAAATAAACTAAATATGATACTATGTGTCTTTAATTTGTATTGTGGTTTTCTTTTATTGTGAGGTGAAGATGAAGACAACTGAATTTGGGAATAACCAAATATGGAGACTGTAGCATGGCTGGCAGGAGAAGCCACTAAACCATGATATGGAGAGGGTTTATGAAGAAAGAAGATGTATCAAGAGATTGGATGACCATCATCTGATCAATCAGATTTCAGTTTTTTAACTTACTATTTTTAACATGGTGAAAAATCCCCACATATCAAATACCGCATTGAAAGGATGTATTTTTCTCTACTCCGATATAGTCTAAAAGGTGAATCCAGCTGGCTAGAAGCATGTAACTACTTCATCTCCTAACATTCCTTATACATGGGCCCATGTAAGTGATTCAGCTAATATTTTCATGACTCGGTCCATATACACAGTCCTTGTAGTCGCACTATACCCAACCCAAGTTGGCTCCATGCGAGACCCCTTACTACCTACTTCTAGTCTCCATGGCAATTGATGGTTCCCACCAATGGTCGAGCATTCCCCGGTGTTCCCCAACTAGGTTTGAGAGATCCAATCCACTTAGCATAGATGTACCACTTTTTTTATAATGTTAACTTTGAAAAAATATTAATATATGATAAAAATTAAATCGATGGTTAAATTTTAATATTTTTTATTAATTAATAAAAATTACATAATCAATAATATTTATTGATGTTATCTTCCTAACCATAATTTTCTAGTAAAACATTAATATATTATATCTGAAGTATTAATGGAATAAATAATGTTTTCTATCATTTTAATGTATGGGTTTCCAAATAAATAATTAGTAATTGATATTATTACTAAAATTATATCAATACAACTAATTCAGAGTCAATAGACATCTTAAATATAAATGACCTAAAATTGAAAAGTAATGATATAATAAAAATAATTTTTAAATGTCAAAAATAAATATTCATTAAAATAATAACCAACATAACATATAAATTATATATAGTGTTCAAAAATGGAATTAATATATATATATATAAATTAATTTTTATTTCAAAGTTAATATTGTATTAAAAACAGAACATATTAAAACATGAGGTTTGGATAAAATTATTCCAAGTAAAGAAAAACATTTTTAAGAATATTTTAAGAAAAATAATTTTTTTTAAATAAAATTTATATATTTATATACTTATATATTCTTTTAAAAAATAAATGTAATATTTTATCTCAATTTATAAACAAAGAAAATATTGATTTTAGAAAAAATTTAAGTTTATGTAAAATTCTACTTTGGTTCATTTAAATTATAAAACAAATTATATGATAAAATTTTATTAAAATTATTCAATTATTGGTATGATAAATGATCCCTATATAATAAACCGTGTGTTCTACATAACCATATTAATCTCCACACGACTTTATGTCTCATCATTCTTGTTAAATATGTAAGCAGAATTGAAGAAATATTTTTAGTGATCAATGTGGAAACCTTATTTTTTGTGTTAATGGAGTTCAAAAAGGTGACAATAAGCCATAATTTCTCACATCATTGTCTAGTCGTCCCCAAAAATTACATAATTCTTTTAAAATACATCTAATGCAAATTATTTTTCATAGAACATTGGTATGTATATCTATGATAGGGTGGTTATAACCACTTAATATCCTCATATATAATGCTTGAAAGATTTTAAATTTAATATAGTGGATCTATCCAAATTATAGGATGTATCACTATATCGACACATCCCTATACGACAAACTGATGAGGCAGATATTATTGAAGTAGGTAAGGGCTCAGTGGTTAGTCAAACTATATTGGGTGATTGGAGATATCATGTAGTGTTCAAGGATGGGATAACATCCTCAAAAGAAAACCCTATCATGATTGATATATGTGTAATATTTAAAGGAGAATATAATATATATATTCTATGTAGTATATTACTCTAATTGTAAAATATAACATTCAAATAGTAATTGGTTATTATTTCTATAACCATGTGATGAATTTTTTGCCCACTAATTAATGCATGTGTTTCTCGGTTTCCTATTGAATTAGTACTGTAGAAGGAGGTATCGATTTAATAGGATGCCATAATAATTCCCCAAATACTAGTGCACATAAATAATTAGAGTAATTTCAGGTTGATGTAATCACAGGAGTGTGATCAGATGTGTTCGCTAAGTGACCTAGTTTTCGAATATGTCTTAGTCTCTGGAGGAGTCTCTGAGTCAGACTATGAATATTTAAATTTACAATGTAACATATGTTAGCACACATAGAAAAATAATAATAATTATTCACAATACCCTTAAAGAGAATTATAGTATGTAGTGTCACCAACATCACTGCATGTTTATGATCCCAGACAGTGGGGGGTTAGACTAATTGATTATCAATTATGTTATGATGAAAATCATCATAGAGTAATATATGGTATAATTTTCTTTGTTGTGAAAATAATTTTTAGATTTTATGGAATTCATAATGGGAATTAGGACCCCAATGATCCATGAAATTTCACGTTATGCAGAGGTGGCATCCAAGAAAAAAAACATGACCAACGAAGATACGATAATGATGTACCACTAATTTAACAAGATGAATTCAACTTAAGAATCTATAATAGATCACTACAAGCTGTGTAATGATTCCTAGATTAGGTAAGCATACATGGATACTAGATAATATAGGTTTCGACCTATCGAGGAATATGAGGTTGTATAGGTATCCAAAATTTGACCCAATTCGGATGAATATAAATGAGAAACTGATGAAATTTATGGCTTTATGGAGTAAAAAATTTAATATTTATCTATTTATACACTCATTATTAATTAACAGAATGGGGTTTCCAATGTGTGGATATTTTATTTCTTTTGAAATGAATGACAATAAATTTTTTCATTTCTTCCTCAAACTATTGTTAACCTTCATTGTCAACTTAATTAATGATCCATGATAATTTTTTAAACTCTTCATGGGAAGAATCAATATAAAAAATTCAACAAAAACTTTTTAAGATAATGTATTTAATAAATCATCACTCACATATGGTTGAGTCCTAATGGGTTTCCTCCTAGGCATATTCTCAAGAACATATATAGGCAGGAAATATATAGTAACATATGTAACATCACCATACACTATAGTTTCTAAAATTATACATGAAAAATGATTTCCTATTATAAATATACTCATGGATGGGTATAGGTAGTTTGAATATAGTGGAATATGTACCATAACTATACACTAGAGTTAATCTACATAGACATGGGGGAGGGATAATTTAGAATGATGACCACCATAAAGGGGGATTTAGCTTAGAATGTGGATTCCAATGATAAAAGCGCAATTATTACCCTAAAATAACATATTTATGCATTCCATATAGATAATTTACAAAATATGTGATAGGAACAAGATGATGATATATTCTTTTCAATTGTCATGGCATATAGTGAGAAGGAATTTATTTTTTCATGGATTATATAGTTGACCCCATATACAGTGTGCCTCTTTTCAATGACCCTATCCTTTTATTATGTTTCATGTGGGGGATAATTAGTGTTTTAGACCTAATATCTAGCTCACATTTTCTATTAGGAGCTTTACACATGATAATTTTTTTCTTTTAAATGATTTTACTATAATAACTTTTCTCTAGGTAAAGTGTGGTGCATTCCCAGAGAACGGACACATGATATTTTCACAAGATGAACTTTATTGGCTTTCAACTTTGTGATTCTTGCATTTTATTCCTTTTGTAGTTTATTGTCATGAAATTCAGACCAATGTATCTTTTGTTTTAGGTTAGGATTATTTGACCAGGAACTAAAAAATGAGATAGGATATATAGTAGCAAGGAATAATAATATATTATGTGAGTGATTATCCCAACTCCATGGACATAAAAAAACATGATGACTGGTGGATTAAATTTATGATCATTGTTCTGAGATAAAAGTTTTCTAATTGTTATAGTCAAACTACTTAAAACAAAAGATGAGACTACCTATATTGTAAGGGAGAGCTAATAACATGACATGAATGAGGTTTTAATACTAGCATATACCATCTTGGGAGGAGAAGAACTCTGTTTAATATCATAGAGCTCAAAATGTCATTTTAGTTGGATTAGGATCAAATGGAAATGAAAATCAAGGGTACTGGTATATGATTCCATATTCATTCTATGAAGACTAATATGATGAACGTCTATGTAATGTTAAGTGTTTTAATATCCATTTGAATAGTTGGATTAGAGAATGTGTAAACCATGACAAGAAATATTTGATTCAAAAAATTGTCATACAGGATAGGAACAAACGAGATGACTATGATCCATATCTGAATGATGGGTTTCACTAAGTTATATTTGGGTGTATGGATATTAAAGGGTCATCTTAACAGGATAAGGATTCCTCTGGTTGTTAGTCTGAAATATTGTGGCATAGAAATTACTAAGAAAATGTATCACTTTGAGTTGATTAAAATCATTAATTAAGGAACATTAATGATTCGTGAACAATAAAACACCAAAGGGATGAAGTAGTGTTATGGATAGAAGTATATTCAAGTCGGATAATGTCTTCATAAATGATTTGAAACCATATATTGAATTATGATTAAAGAAAAAAGGATATAACATGAATATTATATTAATGTTTTCTAGCCCAATGGGCCCAAAAATAGTCATTTGAATTTTTATGGTGACATAAAATAGACCCTTCAATATTTATGAATTCTGATGTCTTGACTATAACATTTTCTAACATCATGAAAATGGATGACCTAGAGAGAATATACAATCATACATTTTGGTATTTTTGACTTCACTTGTTTTATTTTATTTTCATATATAGTTTAATATTAGTTCAATTTAGACCTTTGTGGTGGATTTTATAGTCACAAAACATTGACTAAAATGTGATTAAATTAAACCATTGGGTGAAAAAAAAGAACTAATTTTAAAAATGAGTCTAATTTTAGAATAGACCATATCTAAGGGGGATGTGCATCGTTTAATTTTATTGTTTTTAGGATAAACATGTATGCTGATTATGGTCACATATCTCTGACCATCAATGGGGAAATCTACTCACGATAAATGAAATTTCAATTAATGTGAATGAAATCCCAACACAACTAACATATATGTAATTAATAAATTTGAACCTGATTTAAGGTCATAGTTCTTGGACCAAAAATATTGAGACAACCTATAAAGAAATGGAAGGATAAACCAAAAATTAATTAGGAGAATAATTATAATATATAACATCGTAAGTAGTTGTACATCTAGTATAATGTCTTAGTGCCTAGACCAATTATTAGAGGGTCTTGATATGACAACCCAAATGGTGATCACAAATCCAGAAACACTAAAACATCAAGAAAATTTAAAGAAAATGTTATAAATAATGACCCAATGTATTTGAATAACTAAAATTATATTAGATAAGTTTGTTAATAATTTGTTTTAACATATATTTAAATAAATTATTCCAAAAAAATATCATAGCATATGAATATTAGTGGACCATATAATTAAGATAATGATTCATCGAAATACATAATATCAATATTATGGAATGAAAATTAACATCTATAGGTGTCCCTTAAATAAAAATTCACTAAATAATTTTATTCTTGTAGTTTTTATATTAAATCAAAACAAATGATACATGATGTGTGATTCATGAAAAATGATAATTCAAAATGACGATGGAAACTATGAATTTATAAGATAACCATGACATGGTAATTTTCAGAGAATTATAGGGAATAGAGATAGATAATGGTCTACAGCTAGGTTCATCATATATGTTTTATAAATAACTACATATCCAAAAATAAAATAAACAAAATTATTTGTATTTTTATATAAATTATATCCCTAACATTGATCTAGCTCAAATTTTGGGGATTGGTATATTTATATCATAGTATGGGATTAATAATTAAATTAGCCTTATTATTGTATTGAGGGATATTTTCTGATGCACAACCCAAACATGAATATATGGAGCCCAAACTCTATATATCATGGGAACAAATGGAATTATTAATCCCAACATAGGGTATCATATTTCATGCACCATTATATGGATCTAGATATCATGTAGGGAAATCAGTTAAAATATAATAGACTACTAGAAATAATTTAATATCTTAGAGGATGTACTAGATGTCACATATTTTTTTATCATATGATTAGTAAAAAAATTATTCTCTATATGGTTATATATCCAGGACCTATACTATGCAATTTAACATCTTGTAGAAAAAAGCTTGGAACCCAAAATTAGATAATGAGAAACTGTGCCTTGATAGAAAAAATAAAATGGATTCATGAACAGGATCAAGATAAAGAGGTTAAGAAACACTGTGTATCATGAAATTACCAAAATCAATTCACCAGTAGTTATGTAAAATGTATCTAAATGGATATAACTCATGCGTAGTGAAATGATTAGGTGACATTAATTTTCTGTTAGGTGATCATAGGAATCTGAACATTAATAAGTACGGAACTAATCACCAGGAGTGAGACCTGCATGATTTTATATTGGACCATGAAAATATATTTGGTCCATTAATATTTATTATTAAAATAGATTAATTAATTCATATATATTTATGAAATATGTGGGAGCATAATACATGTTGTTTGTTAGGTGAATCTTAATACCAATATAGGAAAGAATAACCATATCCATATTATCTATGAAGATAGGTTCCTACCTAGGGGATAAATATATTTTACATAAAATATATTTACATGGATCATGATCTTATGTAATGTGAGACAATATAATTAAATGTCACATGGAATACATCACATTGAGTACTTTAGGGTCATATGGTAAAGTTCATTCCAATCTCTTTGGAGTCGCGTGGGATGGAATTTTTATCATGCATCTTAAAATCAAATGAAAATTAATCATGTTATATATATTTTTGGGTTATATAGAATGAACCTTAAAATGGGGGATATTTTTCATAGATTTGGATTTTTCACAAAGTGAAATTTACTTTTTATAGAAACGAATGAATAAGTGACGGTGTCCACAATAGGAAAAAGTGTTAATTTGATTAGAATATTTTGTTGGACCTGATATAAGATATATATGTGTCAGTATGTATCTTATGTTAACTTGAATCAAGTAAAAACATTTATTAAAAAAGGTCCAATTGTATGGGCCATTTGAGAAAACCAGTTTTGAATTGAGATGCATCAAATACTAAGATGCAAGGTGAATGAATTTAATAGAGATTCACAATTGAGTATACTATGGAGACTCTTGACATCACTATTTATTATAGGTTGTTTCGACGCTTTCGTTGGGGTGCGTGTATCTGTCTTAGGAGGACGCAAAGATGTTTCCCCATATTCCTGCTTTCCAAAGGTGGGCGGAATCTTTTCTTTGTTCAGGGACATCTGTTCCTTGATCTAAATCGGATGATGTGATGTCGATTCGTCCTTCCGTGGATTCCTCCTCAGATCTCGTCACCTTTTCTGGGTCTCCTTCATTTATTTAATACGTTGTTTGTCAAACTCTTCCTAGTTCCATATCTTCATGGACACCAGTTAATTATGCTTCTTCTATCAGGACATTCCAAGGGGTTCGGTCAGGGAAGAAAACTTCAGTTAGGCGAGTAGTCACGTTGGGCATCAATGGCGTGTCTAGACACTAGGGATTGGTGTGTCTTTCTTTTGTCCCTTATTATAGAGTTTCTCAAGGGCGCGGAAGCCCGAGGCATCCCACATCGAACGCGGGGAATTATATTCTGTTGGAATGTATCTGAGGTTTTCCTCAGCTTCCTATGATTAACACAGGGTATGCCACATGTTTAACGTCTAGTAGAGACGAATCAGACTCATCAGAACACTGATTAGAGTGGAACAGATTGAGGTACCCCTGGAGGGAACAATGATGTTGGGGCCAGCACATGGGAGGCTTCCCGAATGCTGTGAGAGGAAATGAGGTGGCATGATCTCACCAGGATGTGGCGGACAGGGTAAGAATCAGTATGGATGGTGGATTTGGGCTTGAGCCTCGAGGAGACTTCCTATGTATCCCCATGGCAGGGAATCAAAGTCCATGTAGTTCATCAGGCGAAGACTTACCGTTGAATGAGGTTCACAATGGCTTACCACTGAATGAGTTCGAACTGACGTGAAGGAAGTTGGAATGACCAAGTGGTGGGAATGAACCTCATAGAGGCTTCCAACATACCATGCCTTGACATGGATCAATGTCCTCATAGTTTAGGTGGCAGAAAGGGTCTTTGTACAGCGATGTGGGGTAGTCGGGACCAATGGACGGTGGGCTTGAACCTCAGGGAGACATCCTATGTACCATGCCTTGACATGGATCAAATTCCCTATAGTTCGGGATGGGTTGTATCGGAGAACCGACATGAATATGGACCGCGAGTTCGATGTGTTATGGGATTGAACCTCATGGAGGTTTCCTACGTATCATTCCATGACATAGATCAAAGTCCCTATAGTTCAGGATGGGTTGTGTCGGCGAACTGACATGAAGATGGACTGGGGGTCCAATGGGTTATGCTCTTGAACCTCGTGGAGGCTTCCTATGTACCATGCCTTGACATGGATCAAAGTCCACATAGTTCTTCTAGGGGAGGAATAAATTTTAATGTCATGTGGGATGGGGGTAAACCGATGTGAAGTTGGTCGGAACGACCAGGTGGTGGGTTTGAACCTCGTGGAGGATTCTTACATACCATGCCCTGACATGGATCAAAGTCCCCGCAGTTTGGGTGTACAGTTTAACGTCATGTGAGATGAGGGTGAACTGACGTGAAGGGGGTCGGATCGTCCAGGTGGTGTGCTTGAACCTCGTGGTGGATTCCTACGTATAATGCCTTGACATGAATCAAAGTCCTTGTAGTTTGGGTGTACAGTTAAACATCATGCAGGACGAGGGTGAACCGACGTGAAGGGGGTCGGAACAACATGGTGGTGGGCTTGAACCTCCTGTAGGCTCCTACGTACCATGACATTACATGGATCAAAGTCCACATACTGCAGGTTGGTGGGTGAACCAACGTGAACGAGTTCAGAACGACCAGGTGGTGTGCTTGAACCTCGTGGAGGATTCCTACGTACCATGCCTTGACATGGATCAAAATCCCCCGTAGTTCGGGTGTACTGTTTAACATCATGCGGGAAAAGGGTGAACCGGTGTGAATGGGGTCATAATGGCTAGGTGGTGGGCTTGAACCTCATGGAGGATTCCTACATACCATGCCTTGACATGGATCAAGGTCCCTGTAGTTCGGGTGTACAGTTTAACATCATGCGGGATGAGGGTGAACCAATGTGAAGGGGGTCAGAATGACCAGGTGGTGGGGTTAAACCTCGTGGAGGCTTCCTACGTACCATGAATTGACATGGATCAAAGTCCACGTAGATCTGGTGCACAGTTTAATGTCATGCGGGACGAGGGTGAAATGACGTGAAGGGGGTCGGAACGACCAGGTGGTGGGCTTGAACCTTATGGAGGCTTCCTACGTACCATGCCTTGAAATGGATCAAAGTCCCCGTAGTTTGGGTTGGGGGGTGAACCAATGTGAAGGGGGTCGGAACGACCATGTGGTGGGCATGAACCTTGTAGAGGCTTCCTACGTACCATGCCTTCACATGGATCAAAGACCCCGTAGATCAGGTTGGGGGGTGAACCGACGTGAAGGGGGTCAGAATGACCAGGTGGTGGGATTGAACCTCGTGGAGGCTTCCAGCGTACCATGCCTTGACATGGATCAAAGTCCCCATAGTGCGGGTGTACAGTTTAACATCATGCCGGACGAGGGTGTTTCCATGGGTGATGCTTACTCTAAGCCCACGTGAGTCATGCTCGGTGTGAGAAACCAGAGGGAGGAGAGACCCGACGACCACGTTGCGAAAGGTGCATCCATGAGATGTGGAGTAGGGATTACGCATGGAGCGGCCCAGGGAGAGATACATTGGAGATTAATCCAGGATGGAGGCCCAAGGGCGACAAAGTGCAGTGGGAGAGGGATTTGGGACCGAATAAGGGAGGGGCCCCATTCCCTATCACGCCCTCTACTGGCCCTCGCACCAAGGAATTGAGGAGGATCAGGGGTGCTGCCTACTGCAAGAAAATAAAGGGGCCTACACCAAGGTGGATTCCCTTCCCCAAGGACAAACTCCACTCCAAGAAGGAGGATATCATCCCTTATGGGGACTAGGGGGTGTGGATAATGCCCAAGGTGGGGGGACCCTTCGTGTAGGGCATGGGGTGAGGTCATTGTTTAACGTCATGTGTTGAGGATGAAGGTGCTTTTCATTTTAACATCCTGCAGCTCGGACGAGGTGGGTTTGCTCCGCACCCCTAGGACTTACATAACTGGTACCATCTGCTCCTTGTGGGAGGGAATGCAACAACAACGCCATGATGAAGGGGTGTCACGGAGCGAACCATCGAGGGGTCCACGTTAGCGTGGCTATGCGAAGAAGAAATATCCATTAGCATGCCTATACGAAGAAGAATTAGTCAAGGCAACACAACGGGCGGTATAGTCCAGGGGACATTGAAGTCACATTGTGCAAACCTGGAGGGTCGCATGAGAAAATGTATTTCCAAGCAGAGGGGTCCATAGGAAGGGGCCTTGTGGACCCCTATTGCTCCGCTTGGTGGAGGGCACCTGTGAAGGGGTGTGCTTCGTGAAGTCGGGTGCCTTAGCCTTAGCATGGGGCAAAGGATCAAATGGGAGGTGCTTCGCGAAGTGGAAGGGAATTCATGGAGCACAACCTCGTAGAGAAAAGGTGCCCCGCGAAGCAAGGTGTCGATAAGCAATGTGCTTCGCAATGTACAGTGACCCTGCCCTAGCATTTGGATCATGTGTACATGAAGGGTGTTTCGCAAAGCAGAAATGCTCCGCGACGACCCGGGTCCCTTGGGGATCCCCTTCCTTCGCGAATGCCCTTATGCTTTTCCATGAACATCCCTCTTTGAAGAAGGGATTAAAACAATACAATGGGGAGGTACTTCGTGAAGCAGATGTACCTCGCACAGCTCATGGTTCACTGAGCAGAAGACTGCTTCATGATTTGGGAGATGGGAAGCCAAAAGGTCAGATTGTCCATCTCAAGAGCTCAGGGGGAGCCCAAATTTATATGAAAGAGGTGCCATGGAGCGGATATAATGTTGTGCGAAGAGGGGTGTGGTGGCTTCGCGGTTGGTCGCGGACGTCAAAATGGGGTCATTGAGCATCTCGCCTCATTTCTTCATGGCGGCGTCAAGAATGTAAAATTCATTCACTGAGCGTCCCTCTTCCTTTGCTTTGCGGCGGGCTCAGGAACATCAAATGAGTTCACAGAGCCTCCCACCATCTTTACTTCGCAGCGGCCGCAGTGCTGGGGGGACTCCGCAAAGTGGCTTCGCGAGGCGGTCTGTGGGACCATCTTGGGGCCTTCTCTTTGCCTTGAATTTTGGTGCCAAAAAATGCCCTCCCTCAGACTTGGAGCATCATAGGGATCAAGGGTCTAATTTTAAAGGAAATCGCAAAAATACATGGTCATTCGTGGTGCAGACTCGCGAAGAGGGCCCATGAGAAGGATAGGGGACGCGCGGGCCGAGCACGCAACAAAGCTCCGCGCGGATTTGATGTGTAACACCCCGAGATTTTATGAAAAATATTCTTTTTAATTTCACTAATGTCTTGTGTCGTACACCAAAAGGAGCTTTCACAACACGCATCCTTGATTTGCCTTTCATTACACGCAATCGCGACCTTCCTCGATAGCGTGTGTAGTACGCAATAACGAGTTTCACTAAACAACAATATGCTATTAAAATATTATTAAAACTATCCGTTATGAATAGTAATAACCACTTTTTGAAATTTTGTGATTTTATTTTTCAAAATGGAATTCATTTTTGGATTCGTAATATCGAAATTAGCTTAGGGTGAAATTTTGGTGATTTTCGGATAACTTTCATATTTTGATGAATAGTGAAAATTACTAAATTTTAATTAAAAACAACTTTTTCAATCGAAATAATTAAAAGTGATAAATTATTAATTTGAGTGGTTTTAAAGTATATTTAGAATATATTTTTACAATTTAATACAATGATGGTCATTGGATGTAATTTCACATTTAAACCAGTTATAAACAAGTTTCAATCTTTTGATAGTTATTATCTCTTAAAAACACGCTATTTGTTTTGATGACGGGAATTAATTTTTAAATTATTTAATGCAACTGATATGTTTTGAATTTGGTAAAATAGACATCATTTTTGAGTTCATAATATCAAATATAGCTTAGGCCTAATTTTTGGTATTTTTCTGAAAACTTTCAATTTTTGATGAATAGTGAAACCACTAAGTGGTAGGTTGAAAACTGAATTTTGCATAAAACTTAATTTTACCGCTTCTGTGAATGTAATTTCAAAAATCCGAGAGACACGGTTAATATCAAGGACTAAAATGTGGTTCAATGAGATGAAAATAATTTTTGGTGAATAGTAACTTTTTACGTTTTTTTACCACGGTTAAAAGTAAATAGGCTAATTAAGGGTAAAGATGATATTATTATTACCCTAACACATGTCCTAATTCTATTGGATAAGTGAAATTCGACCAAAAAGAATCTTAGGAATAAAATATGACCATTTAGGCTCACTTGGATTAGATTAGGACATTTATTATTAATTTATTTAAAGGAGGGTTAAAATAGTTAAAATCAAAGTTTAATAAGTAAATAATTTTTAATATGGGGTTATACATAAGATAAATTCGACTATAAATATTCATTATAAATCTAAAAATATTTCCTACATAATGGTATTTTATTTGTAATTTTTTTACATTAAATAATTTAATTTATTTATGACACAATGATGATGCAGTAATTATCTTATTAATAAAATATTGACATAATTGATCTTATAAACACCAAAATAAATGTAATTTGAGACTTTTTATGAATTCCACTAATTTTCTAGGTTACTATGATATATTAGTGTTGCTTTTATAAACTTGGTTCGAACATATAATTCTGTTATGACTTTCACAAAAATCATATATCAAATAGTGTCAAAATTGACACAAAATAGTTTTTAAATCAAATATTATATTATTAATTGTTATTTTATTCCTAAAAATCTATGGTTCGGCCAAATGACTTAGATAAGGATATATATATTAATAATAATCAATTTGGGGTTCGTTTGGCATGTTATAGTAAGTGTATTAACCATATAGTGTAAGAAAACAAAAAGACACGGTAAAAGTTAAATTATTTAACTTAGAGTTAAATCTAATTGATAAGGTTAAAATAATAACCTAAACTTGTCTAAATCCTATTGGTGGATAGGATTTAGACCCATACCAACTTTAGATTCGAAATAATACCCTTTGGAACCATTATAAACCGATTTTGACTTTAATATAAAATAATATTTTGAGATATTCCTAAGGTGCCCCTCTCCTCCCTTATAAAAGGACACCTCCTCCCCCTCCTCCTCACACCAATTTGAGCACTCAAGCTCAGCAAACCCCTGAAAAAATCCCTTCTCAACTTCCCTAGAATAATCCTAGAGGTTCTGGTCTTCTTCAAAGATCAATCTTATTTCCCTAAGTGGAGGATTCAAAGAGGCGTTTCAAAGAAGAGATAATATCCATTACCGATCTTTTCAATTTCTTTCTTCTTCAACTTCTTCTTCTTTAGTTTTTTCATGATAAAGTAATAACATCAGTATTAATTACATAATTATATGTTATTATAAATATGAAACAACCCTAATTCACCTTCTATCCATCCTACGGAAAAATGAAATCACCGTGCGTGCGTACGTACGGAATACCGTCTCCACGCCGTGGTGTAATCTATTTTCCACCACCACCTTACAAGGATGGGTATAATGGTGTAATGAGTAACTATTTATGATTATTATAAATTAATATTGATACTGAAATAATATATATATACTCAAATACAATTCTACGATCATAGGAACGATATCATCACTCGTGCGTCCGTACGGAATATCGTCTCCACGATGTGATGCGACTCGTTCTACATGATCATCATTACATAGTAATTATATAAATGAATTGAATTAATAAATATGATATATGTTACACTAATACCATTCTGGATATAAGGTATCTATAACCTTAAAAGAATAATAAGAATTTCTTCAGAAAAACACGCATAAGAACAAAAGGCAATAAAGACCCGAGTAACAAGTAACAATGAAATATTACTAACAAGAAGCTAAGAATATGACCATATATGATATCATATCAATATGTATGATTCTGGAATAAGTCAATAACATGATTTAAATCATTATACAGGAGGTTCGGACACTTACAAAGAAAGTCGGACCTAAGGTAAGGGAAATATCACAATCTCATTTTTATCCGAGATTTTTTATATTTTGGTATTTACTGGGGTGTATTTTATCATCCACATCCATGTTTACTCAATATGTAATATTATTTCCATCCATATAAAATTGTTTAATTCCAATTTTACCCTTAGGTGAGTTTTTAGTAAAGGATATGAAAGGAATCTTTTGTCGTTTTTCGTACGAGGTACTTTTTGACTTTTCCGACAAAAGTACGAAGAATGTTTTTTTACGTATACGGCATGAATGGATTTTTAAAACCTTATTTCCAAGAATCTTCCTTTATATGTTTTAAAGTTTATTTTTAATCAACTTATTTTAGTTTAAAATTGTATGACATGTTAAGAAAGGAAAATTGTTTTTGAAGAAGAAAGGATATTTTCCTCAAGAATGGAGTTCAAGTGTTTTATCAAAATTATTTTCCATCTAAGATAATAAAGGGTTCTATATTTATCCATATTATTACATTGATTTGATCATGTTGTGCTGGAATATTTTTTATGAATTCCTTTATCTTATATAAATTGATTTATGATGTCATGATGTTTAAGATTCCCATTTGTATTACATGGGTTATGCAATGATGTATGATTTATGATTTTGTGGCACACATAAGAATGGTATCATTATGAGATGGGTGGGACCTATATCTCCCTCCAATTCATTGGGTAAAGATTTTATATCTCATGATATAGACATGGATGAAATGGTAGGTTATACCGGTTCAGTGAAACAGGACTGAAACGAGGGTTACTCGATTCAGAAATGGACTTTGTCCACTAAGATAGTCTTGGCAATGAGTCTTGACTAATAAGATATGATTCTCTATGATTATGTGTGTATGCCACAAAGTTTAATGTTTTAATTTATGATTATTGTGATTACATTTCACTGCCATGATTTATCCCATGTTATGAAATTATGCTCTCTTTTACAGGTTATGATTTCCAAAATGTTATGTTCTTATGAATATGATGTGATTGATATTTCTTTTGTTTACCCTTACTAAGCATTTGAGCTCACCCTTTTATGTTTTCTTTTCCCCAGGATATAAAAAAACGTTTTAGGTAAAAAAAGGAAGATCTTTATGGGAGATGTTGAAGATCTTTCACCACGATTAGAAGATTTTATTCCGAGTTTTCAAAGACACTAAACTATTACGGTCCTTGTGTGTGTGTTTTTGTAATGTACTAAGTATTCTGCAAAAATAATGTAATGTACATGTACGTCAAGCTTCGGGTCTCTACAGTTGGTATCAGAGGAAAGGTTTAGTCAACCTTTGGAAACTTGGATGCGAGAACTTTAGTGAGATCCCTAGAGATATTTCTAAGTTATGTTTAGGGATGTCCCTAAGGTTAAGTATACGTATAGGTTACAGTACTAGAACTACGCTAATGATCATAGAATTAAACCTAAGATGTTAGATATTGAAGGTACTCCCCCTTTACTATGTTGTTTTCCCTAGCTTGATTTTTGCCTCTCACACTATTCTTTTTGGGTTTTAGAAAATGGCTGGAAACACGAAGATTCATGATAATGGAGGATATGGCGGACAATGGAATGATTTTCTTCATGAGAAACCAAATGAAACGGGATTTGGAAGTCCATACATCATTATTATGCCGAATCAGCAATCTCATAGTATGATCAATAAAGTAAAATTTGGTAAGTTTTCTGACATGGCTAATAAGAGAATGATGGAGTTTCATGATGATCATAGAGGAAAGAAAGTTCAATTTCCCCTATGTAAATCATGTGGGAAGAGGCATCAAGGAGAATGTTTCAAAGGAACTGGAAGATACTTTGGGTGTGGAAAAGAAGGACACAAAGCCAATAAGTGCAAAGGAAAAGGTTCAGTTAACACCATGGATGAGGATAATGGTATTGCTATGACATCAAAAATGGTTAAATGTTTTAAATGTGGAATGTACGGGCATTATGCAAACCAATGCCCTAAGTGAAAGTCTCATGAAGAGAATCAGTATGGTCGTATGGGTAGTATTTATGTTGATGATGATGAAGAGACTACAAATGAAATGTGAGATGAAAGAATTGTTGAAGATCGGTCAATGGTTTAAGAATGTAGTGGAATGATTACATGTTTATCATGTGTAATGTTGTATAAGAAATCTCATGGTACTATGGAATAAAGAGACATCTAAGGATTGTTACACTGTTGTCTTTCCTTGAGTTTTGAAATTGTATGATTAATGGTACCACTATCCATGAAAGGTTATTCAGATATTTTTGGAATGTAGATGATATGCGCATAATGAAGGGAAAATGAGAAAATTAAATTTTTAACAGTATTCATGAGCTCAGGATTGATATAAGGACTAAGTGATATCATGGTTTGAGTATATAGATTTTTGAGGACTTTGGTATGTGAAAAGTGTTAACTTTTAATTGTATTCATGTTTTCACTAAGGTTCAATGGGTATTCAAGAGAATACATGATTAAGGACTTTGAATGTTTGGAATGTGACCAACAAAACATATCTTATGATATATGGGGATCAACAATGGTATTAAATCTCTAGTAATCGTTTTCACTATGTTATGAGAGTGGACTGCAGTATTATGGATACATCTAAAGATTGGAATGGATTATGTTGTACATAAGTTAGTATTATTGATGGGATGTTATAGTAATATAGTTTTAGAAAAAGGACAACCTGCAGAACGGGCGACAACCCATCGCGTCGGACAAGGCTGTGGGAATCGAACCCACAACCGAAATGCGACTGGCCTTTATCGCCTACCACTGGCCTACAGGAAGTCCCTGTCTAGTAGAAACTAGTTTTATTATATTAAGCAGTATGATATATGAAGTATAAGTCCATTTTAGGTACCATATATGATTAATCTCACTATAGAATGACTTATGTATATTTAATAACTATTTCTAACCTTTTGTTTGAGACAGATGGAATGACCCGTCATTTTATCACATGATCTGTTAACACTTCACGAATAATAAATTCAACTTCATTTATTTAAGAGATGGAGTGGAAATTGTTCAAGGCACGAACAACAGTGAGATTGTACCAAAATAAAGTAAGTATTTATTGTAATTCAAATTCTTCAACTTTAGGGAAACGATCTTGAAAACCAAAAATGTTGTCCTAATACTCTTATATCTGATTAATCGGATGGTACCTTATATCGTCACAAATTTATGGATTTGTGATTGTTGGATTTTCCATAGCCATGTTCTCTACCACTCTCCATCAGAACATGATGGTTAGATTTTTCTTCCATATCCATATTTTCACCTATGTGGAAACCCAGTGATTAGTTTATTTGGGTAATCGTTATATTTCATAATTTAGTTTTTAAAGACAAGTTTTGGTATTCCTTTTTACGATGTGGGTTTCTATCAAAGAAAATTTTGAATAGTAAACCATTTATAACCCCGACAAATTTCGAGGACGAAATTCATTTTAAGGGGGGTAGAATGTAACACCCCGAGATTTTATGAAAAATATTCTTTTTAATTTCACTAATGTCTTGTGTCGTACACCAAAAGGAGCTTTCACAACACACATCATTGATTTGCCTTTCATTACACGCAATCGCGACCTTCCACGATAGCGTGTGTAGTACGCAATAACGATTTTCACTAAACAACAATATGCTATTAAAATATTATTAAAACTATCCGTTATGAATAGTAATAACCACTTTTTGAAATTTTGTAATTTTATTTTTCAAAATTGAATTCATTTTTGGATTCGTAATATCGAAATTAGCTTAGGGTGAAATTTTGGTGATTTTCGGATAACTTTCATATTTTGATGAATAGTGAAAATTACTAAATTTTAATTAAAAACAACTTTTTCAATCGAAATAATTAATAGTGATAAATTATTAATTTGAGTGGTTTTAAAGTATATTTAGAATATATTTTTACAATTTAATACAATGATGGTCATTGGATGTAATTTCACATTTAAACCAGTTATAAACAAGTTTCAATCTTTTGATAGTTATTATCTCTTAAAAACATGCTATTTTTTTTGATGACGGGAATTAATTTTTAAATTAGTTAATGCAACTGATATGTTTTGAATTTGGTAAAATAGACATCATTTTTGAGTTCATAATATCAAATATAGCTTAGGCCTAATTTTTGGTATTTTTCTGAAAACTTTCAATTTTTGATGAATAGTGAAACCACTAAGTGGTAGGTTAAAAACTGAATTTTGCATAAAACTTAATTTTACCGCTTCTGTGAATGGAATTTCAAAAATCCGAGAGACACGGTTAATATCAAGGACTAAAATGTGGTTCAATGAGATGAAAATAATTTTTGGTGAATAGTAACTTTTTACTCTTTTTTACCACGGTTAAAAGTAAATAGGCTAATTAAGGGTAAAGATGATATTATTATTACCCTAACACATGTCCTAATTCTATTGGATAAGTGAAATTCGACCAAAAACAATCTTAGGAATAAAATATGACCATTTAGGCCCACTTGGATTAGATTAGGACATTTATTATTAATTTATTTAAAGGAGGGTTAAAATAGTTAAAATCAAAGTTTAATAAGTAAATAATTTTTAATATGGGGTTATACATAAGATAAATTCTACTATAAATATTCATTAGAAAGCTAAACATATTTCCTACATAATGGTATTTTATTTGTAATTTTTTGACATTAAATAATTTAATTTATTTATGACACAATGATGATGCAGTAATTATCTTATTAATGAAATATTGACATAATTGATGTTATAAACACCAAAATAAATGTAATTTGAGACTTTTTATGAATTACACTAATTTTCTAGGTAACTATGATATATTAGTGTTTATTTCATAAACTTGGTTCGAACATATAATTTTGTTATGACTTTCACAAAAATCATATATCAAATAGTGTCAAAATTGACACAAAATAGTTTTTAAATCAAATATTATATTATAAATTGTTATTTTATTCCTAAAAATCTAAGGTTCGGCCAAATGACTTAGATAAGGATATATATATTAATAATAAACAATTTGGGGTTCTTTTGGCATGTTATAGTAAGTGTATTAACCATATAGTGTAAGAAAACAAAAAGACACGGTAAAAGTTAAATTATTTAACTTAGAGTTAAATCTAATTGATAAGGTTAAAATAATAACCTAAACTTGTCTAAATCCTATTTTTTGATAGGATTTAGACCCATCCCCACTTTAGATTCGAAATAAGACCATTTGGAACCATTATAAACCGATTTTGACTTTAATATAAAATAATATTTTGAGATATTCCTAAGGTGCCCCTCTCCTCCCTTATAAAAGGACACCTCCTCCCCCTCCTCCTCACACCAATTTGAGCACTCAAGCTCGGACAACCCCTGACAAAATCCCTTATCCACTTCCCTAGAATAATCCTAGAGGTCTTGGTATTCTTCAAAGACCAATCTTAGTTCCCTAAGTGGAGGATTCAAAGAGGCGTTTCAAAGAAGAGGTAATATCCATTACCGATCTTTTCAATTTCTTTCTTCTTCAACTTCTTCTTCTTTAGTTGTTTCATTATAAAGTAATAACATCATTATTAATTACATACTGATATGTTATTATAAATATGAAACAACCCTAATTCACCTTCTATCCATCCTACGGAAAAATGAAATCACCGCGCGTGCGTACGTACGGAATACCGTCTCCACGCCGTGGTGTAATCTATTTTCCACCACCACATTACAAGGATGGGTATAATGGTGTAATGAGTAACCATTTATGATTATTATAAAGTAATATTGATACTGAAATAATATATATATACTCCAATACAATTCCACGATCATAGGAATGATATCATCACTCGTGCGTACGTACGGAATACCGTCTCCACGATGTGATGCGACTCGTTCTACATGATCATCATTACATAGTAATTATATAAATGAATTGAATAAATAAATATGATATATGTTACACTAATACCATTTTGGATATAAGGTATATATGACCTTAAAAGAAGAATAAGAATTTATTCGGCAAAACACGCATAAGAACAAAAGGCAATAAAGACCCGAGTAACAAGTAACAATGAAATATTACTAACAAGAAGCTAAGAATATGACCATATATGATATCATATCAATATGTATGATTCGGGAATAAGTCAATAACATGATTTAAATCATTATACAGGAGGTTCGGACACTTACAAAGCAAGTCGGACCTAAGGTAAGGGAAATATCACAATCTCATTTTTATCCGAGATTGTTTATACTTTGGTATTTACTGGGGTGTATTTTATCATCCACATCCATGTTTACTCAATATGTAATATTATTTCCATCCACCTACAATTTTTTAATTCCAATTTTACCCTTCGGTGGGTTTTTAGTAAAGGATATGAAAGGAATCTTTTGTCATTTTTCGTACGAGGTACTTTTTGACTTTTCCGACAAAAGTACGAAGAATGTTTTTTTACTTATACGGCATGAATGGATTTTTAAAACCTTATTTCCAAGAAGCTTCCTTTATATGTTTTCAAGTTTATTTTTAATCAACTTATTTTAGTTTAAAATTGTATGACATGTTAAGAAATGAAAATTGTTTTTGAAGAAGAAAGGACATTTTCCTCAAGAATGGAGTTCAATTGTTTTATCAAAATTATTTTCCATCTAAGATAATAAAGGGCTCTGTATTTATCCATATTATTTCATTGATTTGATCATGTTGTGATGGAATATTTTTTATGAATTCCTTTATCTTATATGAATTGATTTATGATGTCATGATGTTTAAGATTCCCATTTGTATTACATGGGTTATGCAATGATGTATGATTTATGATTTTATGGCACACATAAGAATGGTATCATTATGAGATGGGTGGGACCTATATCTCCCTCCAAAGCATTGGGTAAAGATTTTATATCTCATGAGATAGACATGGCAGAAATGGTAGGTTATACCAGTTCAGTGAAACAGGACTGAAACGAGGGTTACTCGATTCAGAAATGGACTTTGTCCACTAAGATAGTCTTGGCAATGAGTCTTGACTAATAAGATATGATTCTCTATGATTATGTGTGTATGCCACAAAGTTTAATGTTTTAATTTATGATTATTGTGATTACATTTCACTGCCATGATTTATCCCATGTTATGAAATTATGCTCTCTTTTACAGGTTAAGATTTCCAAAATGTTATGTTATTATGAATATGATGTGATTGATATTTCTTTTGTTTACCCTTACTGAGCATTTGAGCTCACCCTTTTATGTTTTCTTTTCCCCAGGATATAAAGAAAGGTTTTAGGTAAAAAAAGGAAGATCTTTATGGGAGATGTTGAAGATCTTTCACCACGATTAGAATATTTTATTCCGAGTTTTCAAAGACACTAAACTATTACGGTCCTTGTGTGTGTGTTTTTGTAACGTACTAAGTATTCTGCAAAAATAATGTAATGTACATGTACGTCAAGCTTCGGGTCTCTATAGTTGGTATCAGAGGAACGGTTTAGTCAATCTTTGGAAACTAGGATGCGAGAACTTTAATGAGATCCCTAGAGATATTTTTAAGGTATGTTTAGGGATGTCCCTAAGGTTAAGTATACGTATAGGTTACAGTACTAGAACTACGCTAACGATCATAGAATTAAACATAAGATGTTAGATATTGAAGGTACTCCCCCTTTACTATGTTGTTTTCCCTAGCTTGATTTTTTCCTCTCACACTATTCTTTTTGGGTTTTAGAAAATGGCTGGAAACATGAAGATTCATGATAATGGAGGATATGACGGACAATGGAACGATTTTCTTCATGAGAAACCAAATGAAAAGGGATTTGGAAGTCCAAACATCATTATTATGCCGAATCAGCAATCTCATAATATGATCAATAAATTAAATTTGGTAAGTTTTCTGACACGGCTAATAAGAGAATGATGGAGTTTCATGATGATCATAGAGGAAAGAAAGTTCAATTTCCCCTATGTAAATCATGTGGGAAGATGCATCAAGGAGAATGTTTCAAAGGAACTGGAAGATACTTTGGGTGTGGAAAAGAAGGACACAAAGCCAGTAAGTGCAAAGGAAAAGGTTCAGTTAACACCAGGGATGAGGATAATGGTATTGCTACGACATCAACAATGGTTAAATGTTTTAAATGTGGAATGTACGGGCATTATGCAAACCAATGCCCTAAGGGAAAGTCTCATGAAGAGAATCAGTATGGTCGTATGGGTAGTATTTATATTGATGATGATGAAGAGACTACAAATGATATGTGAGATGAAAGAATTGTTGAATATCGGTCAATGGTTTAAGAATGTAGTGGAATGATTGCATGTTTATCATGTGTAATGTTGTATAAGAAATCTCATGGTACTATGGAATAAAGAGACATTTAAGGATTGTTACACTGTTGTCTTTCCTTGAGTTTTGAAAGTGTATGATTAATGGTACCACTATCCATGAAAGGTTATTCAGATATTTTTGGAATGTAGATGATATGCGCATAATGAAGGGAAAATGAGAAAATTAAATTTTTAACAGTATTCATGAGCTCATGATTGATATAAGGACTAAGTGATATCATGGTTTGAGTATATAGAATTTTGAGGACTTTGGTATGTGAAAAGTGTTAACTTTTAACTGTATTCATGTTTTCACTAAGGTTCAATGGGTATTCAAGAGAATACATGATTAAGGACTTTGAATGTTTGGAATGTGACCAACAAAACATATCTTATGATATATGGGGATCAACGATGGTATTAAATCTCTAGTAATCGTTTTCACTATGTTATGAGAGTGGACTGCAGTATTATGGATACGCCTAAAGATTGGAATGGATTATGTTGTACATAAGTTAGTATTATTGATGGGATGTCATAGTAATATAGTTTTAGAAAAAGGACAACCTGCAGAACGGGCGACAGCCCATCGCGTCGGACAAGGCTATGGGAATCGAACCCGCAACCGAAATGCGACTGGCCTTTATCACCTGCCACTGGCCTACATAAAGTCCCTGTCTAGTAGAAACTAGTTTTATTATATTAATCAGTATGATATATGAAGTATAAGTCCATTTTAGGTACCATATATGATTAATCTCACTATAGAATGACTTATGTATATTTAATAACTTTTGCTAACCTTTTGTTTGAGACAGATGGAATGACCCGTCATTTTATCACATGATCTATTAACACTTCACGAATAACAAATTCAACTTCATTTATTTAAGAGATGAAGTGGAAATTGTTCAAGGCACAAACAACAGTGAGATTGTACCAAAATAAAGTAAGTATTTATTGTAATTCAAATTCTTCAACTTTAGGGAAACAATCTTGAAAACCAAAAATGTTGTCCTAGTACTCTTATATCTGATTAATCGGATGGTACCTTAGATCGTCACAAATTTATGGATTTGTGATTGTTGGCTTTTCCATAGCCATGTTCTCTACCACTCTCCATCAGAACATGATGGTTAGATTTTTCTTCCATATCCATATTTTCACCTATGTGGAAACCCAGTGATTAGTTTATTTGGGTAATCGTTACATTTCATACTTTAGTTTTTAAATACAAGTTTTGGTATTCCTTTTTAAGATGTGGGTTTCTATCAATGAAAAGTTTGAATAGTAAACCATTTATAACCCCGACGAATTTCGAGGGCGAAATTCATTTTAAGGGGGGTAGAATGTAACACCCTAAGATTTTATGAAAAATATTCTTTTTAATTTCACTACTGTCTTTTGTCGTACACCAAAAGGAGCTTGCACAACACGCATCCTTGATTTGCCTTTCATTACAAGCAATCGCGACCTTCCTCGATAGCGTGTGTAGTACGCAATAACGAGTTTCACTAAACAACAATATGCTATTAAAATATTATTAAAACTATCCGTTATGAATAGTAATAACCACTTTTTGAAATTTTGTAATTTTATTTTTCAAAATGGAATTCATTTTTGGATTTGTAATATCGAAATTAGCTTAGGGTGAAATTTTGGTGATTTTCGGATAACTTTTATATTTTGATGAATAATGAAAATTACTAAATTTTAATTAAAAACAACTTTTTCAATCGAAATAATTAATAGTGATAAATTATTAATTTGAGTGGTTTTAAAGTATATTTAGAATATATTTTTACAATTTAATACAATGATGGTCATTGGATGTAATTTCACATTTAAACCAGTTATAAACAAGTTTCAATCTTTTGATAGTTATTATCTCTTAAAAACACGCTATTTGTTTTGATGACGGGAATTAATTTTTAAATTAGTTAATGCAACTGATATGTTTTGAATTTGGTAAAATAGACATCATTTTTGAGTTCATAATATCAAATATAGCTTAGGCCTAATTTTTGGTATTTTTCTGAAAACTTTCAATTTTTGATGAATAGTGAAACCACTAAGTGGTAGGTTAAAAACTGAATTTTGCATAAAACTTAATTTTACCGCTTCTGTGAATGGAATTTCGAAAATCCGAGAGACACCGTTAATATCAAGGACTAAAATGTGGTTCAATGAGATGAAAATAATTTTTGGTGAATAGTAACTTTTTACTTTTTTTTACCACGGTTAAAAGTAAATAGGCTAATTAAGGGTAAATATGAAATTATTATTACCCTAACACATGTCCTAATTCTATTGGATACGTGAAATTCGACCAAAAACAATCTTAGGAATAAAATATGACCATTTAGCCCCACTTGGATTAGATTAGGACATTTATTATTAATTTATTTAAAGGAGGGTTAAAATAGTTAAAATCAAAGTTTAATAAGTAAATAATTTTTAATATGGGGTTATACATAAGATAAATTCGACTATAAATATTCATTAGAAAGCTAAAAATATTTCCTACATAATGGTATTTTATTTGTAATTTTTTGACATTAAATAATTTAATTTATTTATGACACAATGATGATGCAGTAATTATCTTATTAATGAAATATTGATATAATTGATGTTATAAACACCAAAATAAATGTAATTTGATACTTTTTATGAATTACACTAATTTTCTAGGTTACTATGATATATTAGTGTTGATTTCATAAACTTGGTTCGAACATATAATTTTGTTATGACTTTCACAAAAATCATATATCAAATAGTGTCAAAATTGACACAAAATAGTTTTTAAATCAAATATTACATTATTAATTGTTATTTTATTCCTAAAAATCTAAGGTTCTGCCAAATGACTTAGATAAGGATATATATATTAATAATAAACAATTTGGGGTTCGTGTGGCATGTTATAGTAAGTGTATTAACCATATAGTGTAAGAAAACAAAAAGACATGGTAAAAGTTAAATTATTTAACTTAGAGTTAAATCTAATTGATAAGGTTAAAATAATAACCTAAACTTGTCTAAATACTATTGGTTGATAGGATTTCGACCCATCCCCACTTTAGCTTCGAAATAAGACCCTTTGGAACCATTATAAACCGATTTTGACTTTAATATAAAATAATATTTTGAGATATTCCTAAGGTGCCCCTCTCCTCCCTTATAAAAGGACACCTCCTCCCCCTCCTCCTCACACCAATTTGAGCACTCAAGATCGGCCAACCCCTGCCCAAATCCCTTCTCCACTTCCCTAGAATAATCCTAGAGTTCGTGGTCTTCTTCAAAGACCAATCTTAGTTCCCTAAGTGGAGGATTCAAAGAGGCGTTTCAAAGAAGAGGTAATATCCATTACCGATCTTTTCAATTTCTTTCTTCTTCAACTTCTTCTTCTTTAGTTGTTTCATGATAAAGTAATAACATCAGTATTAATTACATACTTTTATGTTATTATAAATATGAAACAACCCTAATTCACCTTTTATCCATCCTACGGAAAAATGAAATCACCGCGCGTGCGTACGTACGGAATACCGTCTCCACGCCGTGGTGTAATCTATTTTCCACCACCACCTTACAAGGATGGGTATAATGGTGTAATGAGTAACTATTTATGATTATTATAAAGTAATATTGATACTGAAATAATATATATATACTCCAATACAATTCCACGATCATAGGAACGATATCATCACTCGTGCGTACGTACGGAATACTGTCTCCACGATGTGATGCGACTCGTTCTACATGATCATAATTACATAGTAATTATATAAATGAATTGAATGAATAAATATGATATATGTTACACTAATAACATTCTGGATATAAGGTATCTATAACCTTAAAAGAAGAATAATAATTTATTCGGCAAAACACGCATAAGAACAAAAGGCAATAAAGACCCGAGTAACAAGTAACAATGAAATATTACTAACAAGAAGCTAAGAATATGACCATATATGATATCATATCAATATTTATGATTATGGAATAAGTCAATAACATGATTTAAATCATTATACAGGAGGTTCAGACACTTACAAAGCAAGTCAGACCTAAGGTAAGGGAAATATCACAATCTCATTTTTATCTGAGATTGTTTATACTTTGGTATTTACTGGGGTGTATTTTATCATCCACATCCATGTTTACTCAATATGTAATATTATTTCCATCCACCTACAATTGTTTAATTCCAATTTTACCCTTTGGTGAGTTTTTAGTAAAGGATATGAAAGGAATCTTTTGTCGTTTTTCGTACGAGGTACTTTTTGACTTTTCCGACAAAAGTACCAAGAATGTTTTTTTTACTTATACAGCATGAATGGATTTTTGAAACCTTATTTCCAAGAAGCTCCCTTTATATGTTTTCAAGTTTATTTTTAATCAACTTCTTTTAGTTTAAAATTGTATGACATGTTAAGAAAGGAAAATTGTTTTTGAAGGAGAAAGGATATTTTCCTCAAGAATGGAGTTCAAGTGTTTTATCAAAATTATTTTCCATCTAAGATAATAAAGGGTTCTGTATTTATCCATATTATTACATTGATTTGATCATGTTGTGATGGAATATTTTTTATTAATTCCTTTATCTTATATGAATTGATTTATGATGTCATGATGTTTAAGATTCCCATTTGTATTACATGGGTTATGCAATGATGTATGATTTATGATTTTGTGGCACATATAAGAATGGTATCATTATGAGATGGGTGGGACCTATATCTCCCTCCAATTCATTGGGTAAAGATTTTATATCTCATGAGATAGACATGGCTGAAATGGTAGGTTATACCGGTTCAGTGAAACAGGACTGAAATGAGGGTTACTCAATTCAGAAATGGACTTTGTCCACTAAGATACTCTTGGCAATGAGTCTTGACTAATAAGATATGATTCTCTATGATTATGTGTGTATGCCACAAATTTTAATGTTTTAATTTATGATTATTGTGATTACATTTCACTGCCATGATTTATCCCATGTTATGAAATTATTCTCTCTTTTGCAGGTTAAGATTTCCAAAATGTTATGTTCTTATGAATATGATGTGATTGATATTTCTTTTGTTTACCCTTACTGAGCATTTGAGCTCACCCTTTTATGTTTTCTTTTCCCCAGATTATAAAGAATGGTTTTAGGTAAAAAAAGGAAGATCTTTATGGGAGATGTTGAAGATCTTTCACCACGATTAGAATATTTTATTCCGAGTTTTCAAAGACACTAAACTATTACGGTCCTTGTGTGTGTGTTTTTGTAATGTACCAAGTATTCCGCAAAAATAATGTAATGTACATGTACGTCAAGCTTCGGGTCTCTACATGATGCATTACGAAGCTCTGAAGGTCGTCTCCTATAAATAGGGGCCCTTTCATCTCTTTTGTCCTTTCCCTTCTCCACGATCTTGTCTTCTTGTGCTCTCGATTCTCCAAGATTTGTGTACTCCATGAGTTATCTCTGAGAATCGGGTCTTCGCGGCACACAGCGAGTCCTAGACTCTGCGTTTGCGCTCTGCGATTCGTCTTTGAACACTGAGGTAGTGCCCCGAGAACCGTCTTTATGAGCAGCCATCGCGAACGCACTTTGCGAATGATCTTTGTGAACCACGGAAAGAAATATCATAGCTCTAGAACGAATGGCCCACCAAGGAGCTGCCCAGGGGGTCCTTGCAGATGCCGCCCGAAGGGATGAAATGGCGAACAGTCTAGGGCTAGGAGAGTTAGTCCCGAGCCAATCGGACCATAGTTCTTTGGTGGAGCTGTTGTTGGAGAGCCATAAGAACTACCAGAAGTGTAAGAGGTTTCCCTTGTATGGCTTCGGGCTGAGGGATGACGTCTTCCTCCCTGAAGCAGGTAGAGATGAGCCGGCTTACTGGTTCCGGAGCACGCTGTGCCAGCATCGATGGTTCAGGGCACCCGATGATCATGCTCGAGAGGACTTCACTACTTTCATTGCCAACTGCTTGTACAATCTTCTGAACGATGTCGATGGGAAGGCATTACAGCCCGAGAAATACCCTCCTATGTAACAATCCATCCTCAAGGCGGCACTGGGGAACCCGAAGAAGGTGTGGTCTGAGGAATGGGACCTGCGACAGGGCGGCAACTTTACAGACGATTCGTCCTGGGCATACTGGGTAGGTGCCTTGTGCGAGGAGTTCAGAGTGGAGCTGTGAAGAGTGGGCATGTATGAGGCAGCTTGGGCTTCCCAGTTCCATATCTATAAGCCGAAGCAGTTGATGTCAAAGCTGTTGAGCCAGTGGTCATCGGGGACCAATACCTTCCACCTGCATCATGGGGAGGTTGACATCAGCCTATCGGACGTGCATTAGATCTCGGGGGGTCCCGATACTTGGGGCGATGTACGACGAATTCCTCCCGGCTATGGGTGCATTGGAGGATCTGGATCAGATGCCACGTCTGGTGATGGCATTGATAGAGCTCGTGCCCGGGGAGGATAAAAAGGTGGTGAGGGATGTCCACTTCAAGAACTGGTTCAAGAAGATTTTGAACTTCCCAACAAAGAGGCAGTTCCCGGCAAGGCCTCGAACATGTCCCAAGGGTGCCCGGAGTAAGTAGAACTCATACTTGCAGCTGTTGATGAATATCGAGTGGAAGACCTGGGGGTTCAGTGTCAGCATTGAACAACGGCCAATAGTCAGGCTGTCGGCATTCATCGCAGCCCTCATCTGTATTTGGATCCCACCGGTGAGGGATATAAACAATGGATTGTGGCTAAGAACTTTCTTCATGGCATCCACTTTGTTGACAGGAGGTCGGGTCAACCTGGGTATCCCGATGCTCGCCAAGTTTTACAAAATGTTGTGGCACATCAGTGAGGGGAAGAGGCCACATAGGGTATGGGAGTCATTCCACCTCTTATAGAGGTGGATGGTGGCACATATCAGGGGGATTTATGAGTATCCAAACCCCATCTCGCCACCAGGGTCGAACATCCGTCCCTCGATCTTGAATGTCGCATGGAGCTTTCTAACCATGTTGATCACAGCATCAGTTCTAAACTGGGTGTGCAGGGTGGAGGAATTCAATTTCCACCTGTTCCCCTTGCTGATGGGGACATTGACCGATGAAGAACAGGGGATAGAAGTGCATCGAGCCTATCTCCTAGCCTTTCGAGGTGGATTCCTGGTGGCCAGGGTGGACCGCGAGCATCTCTGCGGGCCATACACTCCACACCGGTTTGCAAGGCAATTCTGGTGCCTGCATCGCCTGAACCTACATGTCTACATGGGGGTGCGTTACGAGGAGCACCCATGTGTGATGAGGCAGATGTGGCTCATGTTCACACGGGAATATGGGAAGATGTGGAATATACTGCCTCCGCTGACTTCCATCCTTGGGCTGGTAAAGGAATATGCCCAGTGCTGGGAGGCACCCTATCCAGGGGAGATGCTAAAGAGTCCAACCATCTTGGTCAGTGAGGGTGAGCTTCCTAGATCTTGGTGCCGAGGCTGGATGGTGACAAGGGTTTCCCGTGGTGGAAGGGATGCAGTAGCAGCGACGCCCGCATCAGTTATGGAGGGAGCAGAGGTAGCAGATCTGACAGCGAAAGTGGAGCCGGTGGTACCAAGAGAACAGAGTCATCCAGAGGGGCGGCCACCAAGGGGATTTCGCAGGATTTCTACTCAGGCCCGGGGAAACGGCTACGCCACATTGACATTCCAGAGAATGATGTCTTCTCGGAGGCCTGGGACATCTGGGAGGTCAACAAGAAATTCCTCATCCCATCCGAGTTATGGCAGCAACTTAACCACCTCGGGATGGACATGCTGGGAATTGGGCCTATTAGGGCTGGTTTTGCGGTATCCCAGGCAGAGGCGGAGTAATACAAAGCTGAGCTAGAAGACTTCATCCACTCCCAGTGTTCCTTACACCTGATGACAGACTAAGTCAAGGTACTGCTGGGTCATACGGTCCCTTTGCAGTTGTTAGCTACTGACCTGAGGGAGAGCTTCCCCCTACCAGACGAATCAGAAGAGTCCTCATGGGTAGGCGAGGTTGGTAGAGAAATTCCGCTGTAGGAGGGTGAAGTTGGTGATCAATCCTTGGATCTCGATGATTTTGTGGAGTCCCTAGAGGTAAAATCCAAAGTTCCTTCTTCAGAGTATGCCCATAGCCTTCTCTGGGTTCCTTATCAGTGTCAGTACTGTGCAGGAGGACATTGTGCATAGACCTCGTTCCCGCCCCTCAGTGGGTGCTGAAGAAGGACCTTCTGGATCCGCGTCTGTGACTGCATCCACCTCCATGTCTGGCAGGGCTGGTATAGTCAAGGTGGCTCCCCTGGAATCTCCAGATCTTCCCACCATATACGGGGGGGGGGGGGGGGGCATCTCGGGGTTCCAATGACATCAATCCAAGAGCGAGACCAGGGATTTGACTTTGTAAGTCTTCTCTACAGAATTCACAACTTCCATCCCCTGGCCACGTTAATTGACATTCACATCCCCTTCTTGGCCTGTACAGTCCTTCAATTGGCCTTGGTTGCTACAACGAAGTTGGTCGGTGCTTTTGGTAGTGCCCATCCCAGGGGGATGCCAATGGTTGTGGAGGTGGACATCCAGCCTGACCAAACTGTAGCACTCTCTATTACTGGCGGGGGCGCCAGTGGAACTGTGCCTGAGGTTATCAAGGCCGGATCTGATGATGAGGATCAACTAGATGATTCAGGCCCCACCACGCCCGATCTGACGCCAGACGTGGACCTGGATGAGGAGTGCGTGGGGGAATTCCCTGCATACGAGCTGGAAAATCACGCCGACTCGGAAGAGACGTCCTGATGAGGAGGAAAGGAAAATAATCTATCACTGATTGTGGAATATAATCATGATATTCATCAATGACACCCCCTAATAACTATGGTTTGATGAGATGGACACACTTCTCTCAAGATTACGCAAACTGTGTGCTGGGGGAGTGGATGCCCAGCATCCTCACATGCTCTTCCGAGATCTTATGGCGGAAAAGATTCGAGAGGATGACCGTGGCCCTGATGTGGGCCGGTAGTAGAGGAAGGATATAAACATCAAAAAGCTCCATAAGGATGAAGAAGAGGTCCAGTGGCTACAAAATCAGGAATATGACCACTTGGCCTCCCCCAATGCGCAATCTAACCCAATATCCTGATTGAAGGTCTAGCTGGTGGATACCGAAGAGGTTCTGAGGTGATCCTAGGGGGAGACGATCGCCATCCGGGCCAACGTGGAGTGGGCCCAGATTGCAGCCAACGAATTACACCCTCTCACCACCAAGGAGGAGAGGGAGCTGAACAAGCGGCAGCAACTCCTAGACGCCTCCTGCCAGAGGGTGGTAGAGCTTCTACAGTCTTTCGAGGAGGTTAATCCATCCATGGGGGGAGTCGACCCCCAGGTACTGTAATGATTAAAAATCCTTAAACGTGCATTCATTCTTTGATTTCCTGAATGTCGTAGCACACATGAGTTCCATTGTTAACATTGGTTTACTGCATCCTTGTGGTGTTCTCAAAGCATTCTGCGATCATTCCTTAAGCTCACATGGGTCAGGCCCACTGTGAGAAATAAGGGATAACCACTTTATCACCTTATCCGAATGTAGGATTATAGACAACGATTCGGGAATCCAGGTTCAAAATAACCGGTCCGTATTTCCAAGAGAAATTAGGGGATACCTGGCTGGAGAATGAAGCTCTCAGAATAGCCGAATTACCATTTTCCTAGTGTGCTCTTGTGAACAAACTGGGTAACGCTAGGGGCGCTGAAATCAATCCAAACAGATGGGAATGAGAGGTTTGAATCACGATACCTAGGATTCGAAACATCATGGGGGTGGCGTGACAATAAAGAATAACATTTGACCGCATTCAAAACAAAACATTCTTTTCGCATTAGCCTGGAGTGGGGATAGAAAATGAGGGTTGACCGTTGAACATTTTCAAAACACAGGACAAGACTCAAAATTTCATCCGCTAGTCTTCTAGAATGTTTGCCCAGGACAACAAGTTGGTCATAGGCCGAGCATCCATACTGTTAGGGGGTTCCTCCAGACGTGAAAGAGGACAAGGGTCCGAATAAGGGGCACGCAAAGCATGGAATGTAAAGTGAGGGTTTGTTCAAAGGAAATACAACACCCTCATAGTTACGCCACCGTGGTGGATCACACTAGATGGTCGCATCGATTTGATCATAGATCATGCCTTCTTTTAGACAGGTCCTCTCTAGCGAGGGAGTCATTTCTTCCCGATGTAACCTTGGGGAATCTCGAACTTGTTTAGGGAAAAATTGCAGTTTCACGATTCCCTACAAGGAGTCATGCCAAGGGGCCAATGGTGGGAAAGGATGTGATTCATGATTCCCAGTGCTGGACCCTAGGTGAAATTACTGGGTGTCTCTACGTATCCCATGATGATGGGAATCAATACGTACTTAGTTCTGGAAGAACAATTTAACATTATGTGGGACGATGAGAAGCCCGGCTGCGCCGGTGCACATCCTACCAAAACTACTAAGCCCACATGAGTCATGATCGATGTGGGGATCAAGAAGTAATGTGGGACTTCCTGACATAGGAAGGAACGTGTTAGTGTAAAGGGGCGCTCGGTAAATATCAACCCAATGATGCTAACACGTTCATGTAGCGCACCTAGACGCGGGAAGAGATAAAGTCGAGTATGTCGGAATTCCACTTGAACATGAGGAAGTGGAAATGTGTGAATCATGAAGCTTGAAATCTGGACCACAATGATGGTGACATGATGATGGAGGATAACTGTTGACTGTGGTGGAAATGCATAATCCACATCGCATTAGCCTAGAATGGGGAAAGACAAACGAGGGTCGATCGTGGACCATGTTCGAATCATGGGACCTGTCGCAAATGTAATCAGAGATCCTTAGGGGCATTGGACCAGGACGGTAGGTTAGCCGATGTGGCCTGGAACCAGGCTGTTAGGGGGTCCCTTTAGATGTGGAAGAGGATGAGGATCCAAATAGCGAGCTCATGAAGCTTGGACATGGAATGAGGGGAATGTCCCCATGAAAATTCCACATTTCAGGATCATTGTCAAACACATCTAAATACGATAATGAAAAATATTAGATAGATGGAGTCGAGTCCATTTTCATAGGGAGATATTAGTTTAGGGTCATAGAAATCAAACCATAGATGGTAGGAAATGTGGGAGACACATGGTGGGGTAATTACAAAAACCAGAGGTGAATGGGAATCGGGGGTTCCGGCCTCCACGTTTTCCTTGGAGAGGTTTTAGGTCGAGGGACCAAAACCAAGAGTTGAGCAGGGCCTGAGGAAAAGTGCACAGGCGTTCCTACGTACACCATGAGAATGGGGATCAAGCTACACGTAGTTATTCAGGTGACATGGTAAGGTACCAGTGCCAGGTAAAAAGGGGTGTGCAGGCGTGGCCCTCACACCAATAGAATCGTAATTTGATAAATCTTGTTTGTACTTAAGGTGAGTGGTTTTTTTTGTGAAGCGACAGGCCTAGGGTAGCAAGCCTTTGCATCGCCACAATAATCAAGCCGTAGCAGGTGTTGAAAAATGGTAGGTCATGTGCCCAATACCAAACATGGTGTCCTCTTGAGTGAGAACATCATGATGCAGTTCCATTTTTCTTCGTGTGTCTAGGAAGATAATAACATAGTTTAAGGTCATGAGATAGTAGAATGCATAAATTTTAACATCATGAATCGCAAACGTAGTAGAGACGATGATAGGTGGAAAATGTGAATGGTGTAATAAAACATACCCGATGTGAATGGGGAAATGATCCCATATACCACCGTACTCAATTCTGAGAGGGGAACCTGGGGCCAAGGGGCCCAAATAGGGTTAAGAGGGAAAGGGGCAGGAGAAACTAGCTCCCAACTGAGCTGGAACCAAAAACGAGGTGTCTGGGTGGTCCTACGTATCCCATAAATATGGGAATCATGCCACATGTAGTTCTGAAAGAGATCTTTGTTTATTGTCTTAGAGGTCATAGTGTAGAGGATAAAAAACCCCTCCAAGTAAGTGCAAAGCTCAACCTAATCCATAAGACCACATGAGTTAGATTCAGTGTGGGAAACAAGGGGGGAAGATGTCTATTGCAATACATGGAATGCACGCCAAAGGTAAATTGGTGTGGATCCCCTATCATAGCTTTGGTCCTCCTAATGCGCGGATGCGCACTGAGGAATTGTACCAAGAGTTTCAAAGTTCTACTTGGACATGATGAGGTGGAGACAGATGTGTATCATGTACCCGACATTTTGGGCTTATGGGGGTGTCGTGGCGATGGAGGATAACTGTTGACCATGGTGGAAATGCAGTATCCATATTGTGTTAGCCATAAATGGGAACAAAAAATGAGCATCGACCGCTAACCATATTCGCAACATGGGATTTGTATCAGTTTTTTGTTCGCGACCCTCGAGGGAGTTGGACCATAATGGTAGGAGAGACCTTAGGCCTAGCATCCATGCCACTCGGGGGGTCCCTTCAGGTGTGAAAGGTGATGCAATCCCTAATGAAGGGGAACACAAAGCCTGAAATGCGGGTGGAGACATGTCCAAGCAGAGTCCAACATTCCGGGTACTAAACCAGCGTACCCATATGTACATTGGTCAACTGCTGAAGAGGGTTGAAAAATGTGTTCTAAAGAGAGAGTCACATGGAATGGTTGTTATAAGCCCGACGTGAAATAGGACATAATCCCATGCCACGCCATGTATCTCCTCTATGGGGAAGGGTAGGCCAAGGGCCCAAGGTGAAATGGAGATTTCTGGTAGATGGGGTTGGAACCGAAGTCTAGATAGTCGGGTGGTACTACGTATCCCATAAGGATGGGAATCAAGCCACACATAGTTCTTTAAGATACCTAGGGGAAGATACCCTAATAAGGGGGGTGTGCTGCATAGAGAATAACCCAACGTGAATGAAGACATAATCATGTATCACACCATACGCTCCAGGTAAGAAGTTGGATAGGTGGCCCGAAAAAGGCTGAGGGGCCTAAGGATGGGCCTCAGTTAGGAAGGCCTGACCAACATGCAGTTTAACTTCTTACAGTGAGGACGAGGAGGGGTGTAGGATACCTCAAACAAGGGAGGTGTATGGCATGACGAATAACCCGATGTGAATGAGTACATAATCCAGCACCACACCGTACACTCTCATAAGAGAGAACCTGGGCCGGGGCCTGAAAAGGCAAAGGGGCCCAATAGTCGGCATCTCCCGAAGGGAGTTCATCGCTTTGAGATACAACAGGGTAGAATGAACCACTACACTTGATGTTTGGGACATCTTGGGGTGGCCCTAACGATCCAGGACAGCTGTTGACCATGTTCGAAACACATCGTCCCTAAAGTGACCTGAAATGGGAGAAACAAATGAGCATTGACCGCTAACCATATTCAAAATACGGGACATGTATCATCTTTTTGCTCGACATCCTCAAGGGTGTTGGCCCGATGTGGTAAGAGAGCCCTTTGGCCTAGCATCCATACCATTCAAGGGCCCTTCTGGACGGGGAAGGTGATGGAATCCCAGTCATGGAGTGGGTTAAGCATAGATTTACCCATATCTAAAAGAGTCAAATGTCTCCAGGAAGTGGGATGTATGGCCGAATCGATGTCAGCTTGACGTGAATTGGGGAAAAAGTTTTCACCCCTTCCATACGTCTTGACCCGGAGGGAAGATTCTGGCGTTTTGGGCTGGGCCAACAGACAAAATTTCTAGGCATTCCTATGTATCCCATGAGGATGGGAATCAAGCGATATGTAGTTCTTGAAGGTCATGCAGTTTAATGTCATGCAGTGAAGATGTGGGAGGAAAATGGAACGAGAGTGGGTACATGATGCAACCATTACAATCCTAGTATGAGTGGCGCTGAGGAAGCCTACACAATATCATGCGAGGATCCTCTGAGAGAACAATACCAAGGGGGGATAGTCGAGTTGAAGAGTTTGGGGCTGGGATCAAGACTAGGTGTATGAGCATTCCTATGTATCCCATGTGGATGGGAATCAAGCCACACGTAGTTCTTGAAACGCAGTTTAACGTCATGCTGGATGATGTGCAGTTTAAATTCATGCTGGACTAGATAGTTTATGGTCATACCAGACCATCCAGTTTAAGGTCGTGCAGGACCATGGGGCTCAGGAAAAGTATTTCTTGAGGAATTTGGCCTTGGTGGGAGGATTTATTCGCTCACCATCCATGGTCACCAAGGAGTATGCTCCATTGGGGTAAACCCTGTGGACTAGGTAATGTCCTTCCCATTTTGGCTCCAACTCAGGTGGTTTCTTTCCAGGGATCATTAGCGCTCAAAGGGCATATACCAGGTTTCCTTGTACAAAAGAGCGGAGGCTAACCTTCTTATTGAAGGTTTTATCCATCTTATTCTGATGCCTCTCAGGATTGTGCAGGGCATGGAGCCTATTCTCGTCAAGTGCTTCAAATTCATCTAGATGGATTTCGGCCACTCTATCTAGCACCTGCTAGTCATAGACTGTAATGCGTAATGAAGGCAGCTAGTTCTCGATGGGCAGGACGGCCTCGACCCCGTACACCAGGGAATAAGGGGTCACCTGGGTGGAGTTATGAGTTGTCATCCAATAAGACCAGAGGGAGTTGGGGAGCTTTTCCTTCCAAATCTTTTTGTTATAACCTACCATTTTCTACATAATGTTAGAGAGGGTTTTGTTGAATGCCTTGATCTGTCCATTCGCCTACGCGTGATAGTAGGAGGTATGGTTCGAAAGGATATTGTACTTAGCATACAATTTCTTCAGCTCGGCTACTCGGAAGTTGGTTACATTATCGGTGAGGATGGCGTGAGGGACTCTAAACTTGTCGATGATGTTGGAGCTCACGAAGTCAACGATGGAATGGGCATTGACCTCCTTGAGTGGAACTACTTCTTCTCACTTAGAGAAGAAATATATGGCGGCCAGGATGAACCTGCATTGGCGATCTGTCACTGGTGGGTATGGTCCAACGACATCGAGTCCCCACACTACAAATGGACAAGAGTTCATGGTTGAGTGGAGAGGTTCTGGAAGCCGATGAAAGAAGTTAGCATGAACTTGGAACATGTGGAATCTCTTGGAAAACTCGATAAAATCATGGATCATAGAGGGCCAGATGTACCCCAGTCTCCAGATATGATGGTACAGTTTTGGCCAAGTCTGGTGGGCACCACAAGCACCGGCATGAACCTCCTGCATGACCTGGGGAATCTCAACTCCTTGGATAAAACGGAGGAGAACACCATTGAAAACGCACATATAGAGGATCTGCTCAAGACTGTGACCACTCTGGAGTGTCAACTACAGTGCACGACATCGGATTCACTCGCACCCGACCTGATTAGCCAATAGGCAACCATTTTGTAGATACTAAGCAAAAGGGGTTCTCCAGTCAAGAGTCACTTCAACCACGGGATATGATGAGCCTAGAATTCCTGATGTGGAGGATCCGATGGTAAGATGGCTTAATCGCATGCCATCGTCATCCTATGGGGTGACGGGGGCGATGAATCTTTGGTGTGCCATGTGTATAATCAGAACATCTGGCTCGGGCTCTACAAGTGATGTAGCTAAGCTGGCCAAAGCATCTTCTCGACCATTCTGTGACCGAGGTACATGGGTAACCTCCAGTCGAGAAGGGAATTAGGCCATTTGATAGAGGGTGCGCCCCAACAATGGTATGAGCTCTAGTTTTCTTGATTACATAGCCACTTTTGACTTGCATGATGACTACATTGGAATCAAATTTCACATGAAAATAGGGAACATCGATCTCAAGGGCTAGATTGAGGCTAGTAATAAGTGCCTGATCTCTACCTTGTTGTTGGTGTAGCATTCTGACAATGGGAATGAGTATGGAAGAATGGCATGTGTCGGGGTAATGAAGAAGATACCCAGGCCCACTCTATTGAGACTAGGATCATTGAGCCTCATACCGGGGGGGCTATGGGTGGAACCTTCAAAGTGAATTTTCCAACATGGGAATGGCTTGATATACCGAGAGGATTGCCTCATTAGGAAAATCCATGTCCAGGGACTGGTTTGTGGAGGATGGATGGGTAGATAGAAAGTCTGCCAATGTCTATCCCTTGATAGCCCTCTAGGGAATGAACCTGACGTTGTACTACTGGAGGATTACCGCCCACTGTGCTAGATGACCATTCAACATTGGACGGTTCAGAATGTGCATCAGCGGGTCTACCCGAGACACCAGCTGTACCTCATGGTGCTGGAGTTAGTGTCACAATTTATGTACTACGAATATCAATGCAAGGAATCTCTTCTAGATATGAAATTAACTGTTCTTTGTATTGATGAGCATACGAATGAGGAGAGCATATGACTAAGGTAGTAGAGACTGTTATCTGTCCCCTCATTTTTCTTCTGGGTGAGAAGGGCGCCGAGAGATCGGTCCAGGGTAGTCACATATAGGATTAGCGACTTCCTAGAGATTGGTGGCATCAAGACCGGAGGCTGGAGAAGATACTGCATGATTTCGTCAAAGGTGGTCTGGCACTCTTCATCCCACTCATAAGCGGTGTCCTTCTTCATGAGTCGAGAAAAGTGCTTTCACTTTCCAGCCAGATTCTCAATGGATTGGCGTATGTAGGCTAGGTGGACCTGGAGACCTTGAAGATCCCGAATATTTCTCCGGGGAGGCATCTGACTGATTCACTTGATCTTCTCTAGGTCGATCTTGATGCCCTGGTACCTGACAACAAATCCAAGAAATTTCCTAGAAGTGACCCCGAAGACACACTTCAACAGGTTCATATTCATGTGGCAGGAGGGGAGGAAGACAAACAGTTTCTCAAGGTCCTTGAGATTGTCCTGGAACTGGTGAGATTTGATCACTAGACTGTCCACATATCATTCCACCAATGTTCTGGGGATTGGCTTGAATATGCGATGCACGACTTGCTGATAGGTGTCACCTGCATTCCTCAGGTCGAAGGGCATAACCTGGTAACAGAAAGTTCCTTGGGGTTCCCTAAATGCCGTGGAATCTTCATCCTTGGGGGATATTTGTATCTAATTATATCTAGAGTAACCATCCATGAAAGAGAGGGCTTGGAACCTGGCCATAGCATCGATCAACAATTCTGTCATCGTAAGTGGAAAATCATCCTTCAGACAGTGACAGTTCAGATATCAGAAGTCGAGAAATGCACTAATCTATCTGTTCTTCTTTCTTACTGGCACAATGTTAGATAGCCACTTAGGGTACTGGACCTCCTTGATGATGTTGGCTCTGATGAGCTTGTCAACTTCAGCCTCAACCATGGCACAGTGAGAAAGGTGCATCTTTCTGGGAGGCTGCTTGAACCCGCGATGGTTTGTTGGGATACCGAGACGGTGGACAGCTACTTAAGGATATAGTCCTAGAATCTCTTCATAACTCCAGGAAAACACGTCACAATGCTATTTAAGGAAGTCCATGTACCACTACTACTCCTCGAGGGACATAGCAGCACTAATCAATGTGGGTCTTGGATCTGCCTCGCTACCAAGGTTCAGCTGTACCTGTTCATCGACCGTAGTAGAGATACCTTCTTCAAATGTGGGGGAGCATCCTCCAGATCCTATTCTTCTCTTGAGGAGGATGGATTCCCAGGGGGTGAGGATTCCCCTAAGTCTGAAGAACCTAACAGGAGGCTGGTACCATCCTGGACAGCAGTAGACAACATATCAATAGATTCATGTGCCACTGAGACCATAGCGACGAAGGAAGTCGATTCGATCCCATCTGGTCTTCAACCCAAGGGGCCATGCTTGATGATATCAAAGAAATAGTGACGTGTCAGCTTGAGATGGTTGATCCCCGCCTAGAAAAATAGGCACGTATGACGTATCGTTGTGGCCATGGGGCAGACATCCCGATATCAAACTAGGGTAGGAAGTTCTGGGATCACCTGATCCTGGTCTATGTAGGTGTACGAGGTGATTTCCCACCGTCGCTTGGACTTGGGAATATACCTTCCGCTTTTACTTGAGACAACAAAGAATTTCACAATGTCGGGGGGTCTTGGACTCCAATCAATTTATTGGGAAGACATAGGTGTCATCCAGACCTTCCAAGGGGTCACTTGTGGCCGGGGCGTGTTCAACCTCACTCGCCAGAATCTATTTATCCTTGCTCTTATAATAGTCAGCGTCCAGATAATGGGCTTCACAAGATGAGAAAAGAGATGCATCACCTTGGAGTACGCCTACTCGACCATTAAGGGAGTACTTGAGGCACTGGTGATACAATGAGGGGACTAATGTATGCAGGTGGGGCCATAGGCTACCCATTAATGCATTGTAAGAGGTGTCCTCAGAGACGACCCAAAATTCAGTACTAGAAACTAGGCCACCAAACTGAGTCTTCAGACGGATCATGCCGACTGGGGCCTGCTCTTTCCTTTTATATCCCTGGATTCTAAAATCAGAGGGAGTCAGATCATCCTCGGATAACCCCAGTTTTTGTAGCGTCCGTGTCGGGATACGGTTGATCCCGAAGCTAGTGTCAACGAGACAGTGGTGAACCTCCACACCATTAAATTGGACGGGGATGTAAAGTGGGTGGATGTGCCTCTATATGGGAGATCCTTCTTCCTCTATATAGAAAGAACTGATTTCTTGACATTCAGAAGTCTCAACTACTTCTGCATGAAAGGCTTCTGTAGCTGCTACCTTCATCTCAAACTGGAGGGGGCTCCTTAAAGCCTCAGTGAGGGCCTCATGAATATCTGATGACAAGCGGAGGGATTCTAGGATAGAAAGACTCATTGGGATGCTGTAGAGGTGCTTGATAACTTCATACTTCCATGGCAGGCGCAAACGTCTGCTTACAGAAGGACACTTTGCGTTTGGAGGCATGGCGGGCCCTATCAGCTGTGCCAGTGACTGGTTGGTGCTAGGAACGTTCTTCTATTCACTAGTCGAAGCCTGAAGAGTAGCTACAGAATGAGGTCCGGATGACTAAGGATGACCTATAGCGGGACGAAGCTAGTCGCGGTACGGTCTAAGTGGCTCTTCCTGATCTAGTAGCACAAATGGTGGTGGTGGCAGCCCTGAAGACACCAGATGAAGAGGCTGTGAGTGCTGCGCTATGTGCTGGGCCTGTTGTCTAGTCTCAGTGGCATGCACATCCTGGCTGGAGGTGCAGACTGATACACCTCAATGACCCATATGATCGTGGTTCCACCGATGTTGGTGTTGACTGGGGACATTGGGGAGGTTCGCCTGGCGTTCCCCCTCATCAGGAGTCATATAGGGGTTTACCAACTGTACGGTGTTAACTGAAGCATACCCTTGTACGTCACATGAAGAATCATCCACTACTGGGCAGATTCTAGTAGGGGTCCCCATCTTAGGGTCATGAACTCACCGAGAGTACGAGATGATGATGGCATTGGTGGGCCGCATTTCTTTTTCTTATGCCACTGATGCTTGCTCTTATGGGAAGAGGCTAGCTGAGATGATGATGCAGATGTGGACGTCGCAGCTTTTGAAGGCTCCGGCTGATTCAGGAATGCCCGAATGATGCCATGGGTGCAAGAAACCATTTTGCGATCCATCTAGTCATCATACTTTTGGGATCCGTAGTTGGGAACCTGCTGCCACTCACCTTCACTGTCGCTACGGCTATCTGACTTCAAAAAGACACCCGCCACTTGTTCTGGGGACGGGTCCAGCCTGACTATGTTGTTATCAACCTGGTCTTGGAGCCAATCCTTAAACACATAGCACTGCTTGAGCATGTGACCCAGATTTTGATGATTGGGGCAGTAGTTGGGTTGATCTGTGAGATTCAGCTCTGTTGGCCTTCTTCACATAGGCAAGCGTACAATTCCCTGATCTAGGGAACTATGGAAGTAACTATGGACCTGATCCTCACTGAACGAGTTAGTCTGGTGTCTTCTTTCCGGATAGGGAGCCCTTGGATCCTGGCCTTGATGTGGAGCTGGAGGGGCCTGTCAAGGAGGTGGACCCTGATTGTCCCGCCTGGGTGGTGGCTGCACATTCTGCGGGGGCACCTGCGGATTCATAGGACACTACGAAGCCAGAGGCTGTGCTTGAGGCATAGGGCCTCTACGAGGCTGCGGGGTCGGCACTACTGGTAGTATTTCTAGCTTCCTTGGGACTTCTATTTGGGCCATCGCGACAGGCTTCGCTCTAGAATATCTCCCTGCTGGGATTATAGGGGGCAATAGACGGGCCTGTCTGGCCTGCTTCCGGGATTCTTCGAGGTGCTGGGCCTTATCTGAGATGTCTCTAAATCCTCTGGGATAGTTCTGAGTGATCATGGAGGGAACCAGTTCTGTCTTGACATTCCCTACGCACATCGTCAGTAATTCCTCCTGAGTTAGTGGCATGTCAAGGGAGTATGTGAGCCCCTTCCACCAGGCGATAAAGTCCACGACTCACTCATCAAGAATTTGTTTTCACATGAAGAGGTCTATGATGCTGGTCTTCCTGGTGGTAGAGCTGAACTGGTAGAGGAACTGCCTGTGAAGGTCCTCCCAACTGGTCACGGATCCAACGGGGAGATGGATGTACCAGACGAATGTCGGCCCCTCCAGTGTCTGAATGAAACAGCGGAGCTTGGCGGCCTCCTACTTCATTTGAGTCCTCATCATGGTGCCACAACTTGAGTTGAAGTGGGCCAAATGCAGCGGCGGGTCCCCTGTCCCATTAAAGGGGGAGAAGGTGGGATTCCCGAAACCCGGAGGTGCCAGCATATCATCCACCCAGGCTGGGTACGACTTTCCATCTTGTAGGATTTCCACTTTCTGCATTTCCAATGCCTCAAGGCAGACTATGAGTCCCACCATATGATCATCCAAGAAGGGGTCCCTGTATTGACGGGGATCCCTAACCACGAGTGCATTGTTGGGCTCTTCGACACGGTAGACAGGTTCAACCGTTCATGGAGCGACTGGTGGAACGGCCTGCGGGGCAGCTGGGGGATCTCGAGATGGATTTCATGGATTACCTATCCATTTGGGAGGCTTTAGTGAGACATATTGTGACCTCTTATCGCGAGTTCCAGCTTCAGCCCTGTCAGCGGGAGTGGCATGATCAGTGTTGGCTGGAGGCATCTCACCGGGGAGAAGTTGTTCCTGCCCCTGCTGCCCCGGCCTAGGATCACCATAGTCAGGTTGTCTCTATTCAGTGCATTTAGCCAGGAGTTCGTCGACCATCCTATTCTGCTCAGAAAGTTGTTGGTGCAATGTGGACTTCTCGGGGTCTTCCTCCATCTTATGCACTGATGCGGACGGGTTGGAGTGCTTGACAGCTCCGACATGCTCTTTGCCACTACTGACATTTTGGCTTAGTACTAGGGAATTGGTGGGCACAGTGAGACCTAGGAGGTTCCTTTACTGACTGGTAATCCTCCTCGATGGGTCCAAAAGTGGTGGAACACCCTTAGTGGGTAAGTCTCCATCGAGAAACTCTAGCTCGTCCGCCTTGTCCACTATGTTAGCCATGTGGACCGTGACCCTTACCGGTGGCATGTCATCAATATCGCATAGCGATTCAGGATGTTGTTGGATAGGACTGAAGAGGAGGACAACATACTGCCCCCATCCATAGACTTGCACATGGGGGGTAGCCTCCCTAATAAATTTGTGGAGTACCTTGATAATCTGAATGCATTGTTGTAGGAGGGCCTCACGACGACCTAGTGACTCAGGGCGCTGGGGCACAGGGAGTGCGGCCAGATCAACTAGACGACACTGCTCGCTGATGTCTTCAAAATGCGCTTGTATCCTTAGATATAACACGAGCTGATGATGGATACTGAAATGCATCGTCTAGAGGGTTTAGAGAAGACACTCAACTTCCTCTGGGGTGAGGGACTCGGGTATGCAGAAATCCCGCACTGTTATGGGCTAGAACTTCTCGGGGAAGTGGTCTGCTTCAAGGATGCTCTAGAAGCTCCTCATCTCAAATTCAAGGTATTGACCTTAATTTCCCCACTCACCAACTAGGGGCGGTTGAGTAACTGGCAGTGGTACCGAGGCAGACCATTGGGATGACAGGTTGGCTGGTGCAGAATACGACGAACATGCTGACTGGCCGCCGGTTCTTGGGCTATCCTCTGAGGAGTGTAGTGACATGGCTGCTATGTCGCGATATGACAGGATGACGGCCACCCTTCCTAGCTCAGGGTCTAGGGTTGTTGGTGGTGGCTCACGATGCTGATCCCTTTCCATTGGTCCCCAGAATAGCTCTCTGTGATCTCTTGTGGAGGTAGAAAGCACTTCTGGCGATGATGGTGGTGACTACACGACTGTAACCTGTGGGTTCGCCAGATTTTCATCCTCCTGGATAAACCTATGGAGGGAGGCAAGAATCCTATGGACCATGCATTCTGGAAGCACCAGGCTTATGTGCCTTGTCCCTGCCCCATCCCTTTACTCGGATGAGCGAGGGGAGGGCTACTGAGCTAAGTCACACTCTGCTTCAAATTCTAAGAAGTGGACTAGTTTGATCTCCTTCTGGGCCTTCCTAGTATTTCTCTTGTGGCGGCAATGACCCGCCTTCCTACCCCTGGGTGGCTCTTGAGAACAGGGTTGATTCCCGACATGTGGTACTTCGGCCGCGCTGGTGCCAGGGCAGAGAGGGTATCCACTTGAGACAGCTGGGGTGCGAGGAACACCGCGACAAATGTTGAAGGGGAATGGGGAGGACCTCAAAGAACAACACCTGAGTGGGTGAAACCTCTGTCGGAACTGGGGGGAGCATGGGGAGGACCTCCATGCTTAGTGCGGGTGGAGCGAGGCTGTTCTTCACCCTTCAGGTTGTCGGGGTGAGGAGGACCTTCACCAGCTGCAAAGAGGACGTAGGGAGGATCCCCACATTGGAGGGAGATCGGATGGGTGACGTCTCTATGTCAACAGTTGGGGGAAGGATTAAGAACTCCATACCCAGTGTGATGGGCATGGGAGAGGGTCTCGTACCGAACAACACTGCCACGGGGCAGAACCTCATTCGGATTGGGGGTGGCATGGGGCAAACCGTCCTGCCAAGCCTCGAAGTAGGGAAGACACATTCTCTCAGTGGTGGTGGTATGGGGAGGACCTCCGAATGGGGTGGCATTGCTGCAGGTTGGTTCACAATGACCCCCACTCATGCCTGTGACTAGGAGAGTTTCCCCAGCCTGCCCATGGCGCGGTTGGGGCCTCGATCCTAGTTGGGCATAGGAGCACCCCTACTCACTGTGTAAGGAGACTTGATGATATATGTCGGCGGTGGCTTGGGCCACAGTAGTCATCGATGTTGATGCCCCTTGGTGGGCGTCCTCAACTCATGCCAGATGCTGGCGTCGGGTCGAGAAACCCGCTGCTGGTGGTGCAGGTGCATAGCTTACCTGCTCCTCCGGCAAGGCCGGGTGGTGGTGCTGACGTGGCCAGGTGGGGGCCCTTGGTGGGAGCCCCTTAATTGGGACTCTTACCGGGCAGGTCCGGACTTCACCCACCTCATTAGCATAAGGAAGGGACTCGTCAAAGCGCTCAAGGGACAGGATCCCGAAATGATTGGATGTTGGGGTGGGGAGCAGCATCTCCCAGCACGACAATCGGGGGCGGTGTTGATGGCGGGGCCTGGACACCTCTAGGTTCAGGCGAGCCATATCCCGGGTTGGGATTATGCCCTCATCCTTGTAATTATGTACGAGGTCGTTAATTACCCTTCGTTGGATTACTTCTGAGGGGAAGATAGGGCATGGGATCCCCACGGTCAAGGATGCAGAAGCCGTTGCGGAAGCGGCGAAGCCACATGGAGGGGATGTGTTGGCGTTGCCCCTACCCCTGCGTAGGAGGGCAAGCGGTGATCATGTTCCAATGGAAACAACCTGATTCTTGAGAAGCAGAAAGATGGACTTGTCATTGATGAAAGGAAAAAATGAATTGAAGACCAATGCCCCACCACCATCCCGCCTTCCGTGACCGGTAAGAGGGATCCACACTGACAATGTCGCAGAACAGGATGTCCAATATTCTACTACCCCAACTTCTGGTGAGTTTCATGCCAGGCCTGCTATTTTCTTGGTGGGACCCAGTGTCGGATAGCTAGATCCGGTGACACGTCAATATATGGATTCCACGAGCATTACTAATCTCCACATTGAGGAGAAGATCATCAGGTTGGGTTTACCATTTCTATTTCCAACTCTTTCTCCGGGGCGTGTGCATCCTTCTGTAGAGGACACGTAGCTGTTTCCCCGCATTCCCGCTTTCCAAAGGTGGGCGGCATCCATACCTTATTCCGGGACGTCTGCTCCTTGATCAAAACGGGATGACGGGATGTATGTTCTTCCTTCCATGGATTCCTCCTTGGAGCTCATCACCTAGTCTGGGTCTCCCTCATCGATTAAATATGTTGTTCGTGAAACCCTTCCCGGTGTCATATATTCATGGACACCAGTTAATTACGCTACTCTTATCAAGATATTCCAAGGGGTCTGGTCAGGGCAGCAACCTTCGGTTTGGATAGTACTCACACTGGGAATCACTGGTGTGTCTGGATTCTGGGGATTGGTGTGTCTTTCTTCTTTCCATTATTATAGGGATTCTCGAGGGCGCGGAATCCCGAGGAATCCCATATCGAACGTGGTGAATTTTATACTGTATGCATGTATCTGAGGTTTTCCTCATCTTATTATGTTTAACACAGGGTGTGCCGCAAGTTTTATGTCCAGCAGAGATGGATCAGACTGATCAGAACACTGATTAGAGTAGACCAGATTGAGGTACCCCATGGAGGGAACACTGATGTTGGGGCCAACACATGGGAGGATTCCCGAATGCTGTGGGAGAAAATGAGGTGGCATGATCTCACCTAGATGTGCCGGTTCGGCTAAGAATAAGGATGTATGATGGATTTGGTCTTGAGCATCAAATATAATTCCTATGTATCCCTATGACAACGAATCAAAGTCTGTGTAGTTCATCAGGTGACGGCTTACCGTCGATTGAGGTTGACAATAGCTTACCATTGAAAGGGGTTGAACCGATGTGATGGACGTTGGAACGACCGGGTGGTGGGGTTGAACCTCATGGAGGCTTCATACGTACCATGCCTTGACATTGATCAAATTACATGTAGTTTGAGTGGCCAAAAGGGGCTTGTTACACCAACGTGGGGTAGTGGGGACCAATGGATGGTGGGATTGAACCTCAAGAAGACTTCCTACGTACCATGCCTTAACAGGGATCAAATTCCCTGTAGTTTGGGATGGGTTGTGTTGGCGAACAGACGTGAAGATGGATCGGGGGTCCGATGGGTGATGGGATTGAACCTCATAGAGGCTTCCTACGTACCATGCCTTAACATGGATCAATGTCCCTGTAGTTTAGGATGGGCTTTTTTAGCGATCTGATGAGATAATGGATCGGGGGTCCGATGGGTGATGGGATTGAACCTTGTGGAGGCTTCCTACGTACCATGCCTTGACATAGATCAAAGTCCACGTAGTTCGGGTAGGGGAGGAATACATTTTAACGTCATGCGGGACGGGGGTGAACTAACGTGAAGGGGGTTGGAATGACCAGGTGGTGGGCTTGAACCTCATGGAGGCTTCCTAAATACCATTCCTTAACATGGATCAATGTCCCCGTTGTTCAGCTGTATAGTTTAACGTCATGATGGATGAGGGTGAACCAAGGTTAAGGGGGTGGGAATGACCAAGTGGTGGGCTTGAACATCGTGGAGGCTTCCTACATACCATGCCTTGACATGGATCAAATTACCCGTAGTTCGGATGTACAGTTTAACATCATGCAGGATGAGGGTGAAGCGACGTGAAGGGGGGGGGGGGGGGGTGGAAAGACCCGGTGGTGAGCTTGAACCTCGTGGATGCTTCCTACATACCATGCCTTGACATGGATCAAATTTCTCGTAGTTCAGGTCGGTGGGTGAACCGACGTGAAGGGGGTCGGAACAACCAGGTGGTGGGCTTGAACCTCATGGAGGCTTCCTATGTACCATTCCTTGACATGGATCAAAGTCCCCGTAGTTTGGGTGTAATGTTTAATGTCATTCATGACAAGGTTGAACCGGCATGAACGGGGTCATAATGACCAGGTGGTGGGCTTGAACCTTGTGGAGGCTTCCTAAGTACCATGTATTGAAATGGATCAAAGTCCCTATAGTTAGAGTGTACAGTTTAACGTCATGAAGGATGAGGGTGAACTGATGTGAAGGGGGTTGAAACGACCAGGTGGTGGGATTGAACCTCGTGGAGGCTTCCTACATACCATGCCTTGACATGGATCAAAGTACCGGTAGTTTGGGTGTAAAGTTTAGCATCTTGTGGGATGAGGGTGAACCGACGTGAAGGGGGTCATAATGACCAGGTGGTGGGCTTGAACCTCATGGAGGCTTCATACGTATCATGCCTTGACATGGATCAAAGTCCCTGTAGTTCGGGTTGGGGGTTGAACCGATGTGAAGTGGGTCAGAATGACTAGGTGGTGGGCTTGAACCTCTTGGAGGCTTCCTACGTACAATGCCTTGACCTTGATCAAAGTCCCCATGGTTCGGGTTGGGGGGTGAATAGACATGAAGGGATTCGTAACGACCATATGGTGGGGTTGAACCTCGTGGATGCTTCTTACGTACCATGCCTTGACATGGATCGAAGTCCCCGTAGTTCGGGTGAACAGTTTAATGTCATGCGGGACGAGGGTGTTTCCACGGTCGATGCTTACTCTAAGCCCATGTGAGTCATTCTCAATGTGAGAAACAAGATGGAGCAAAGGCCTAACGACCACATCGCGAAAGGTGCATCCGTGAGATGTGGAGTAGGGATTACACATGGATCGGCCCAGGGAGAGATATATTGGGACTTACCCCAGGATGGAGGCTCAAGGGAGAGGGCAGCAGGAGAGGGATTTGGTACTGAAGAAGGGAGGATCCCCATTCCCTATCACACCCTCTTCTAGTGTTGGCACCATGTAATTGAGGAGGATAAGGGGTGCTACCTCTTGTAAGAGAATCTAGGGGATTACACCAAGGTGGCTGCCCTTCCCCAGGGACAAAATCCACTCCAAGAAGGAGGATATCATCCCCTGTAGAGACTAGGGGGTGTGGAGAATGCCCAAGGTGGGAGGACCCAGCGTGTAGGGCATGGGGTGAGGACATAGTTTAATGTCATGTGTTGAGGACGAAGGTGCTTGGTAGCTTAACATCATACAGCTCAGACGAGGTGGGTTTCCTCCGCACCCCTAGGACTTACATAACCAGTAAACTCTGCTCCTTGTGGGGGGTAAGGCACCAAAAATGCCATTGTGAAGGGGTGTCGTAGAGCGAACCATCGAGGGGTCCATGTTAGTGTGACTATGTGAAAAATAAATAGCCATTAGCATGCCTATGTGAAGAAGCATTAGGCAAAGTAATGAAATGGGTGGTATCGTCCAGGGGACTTTGAAGTCACATCGTGCAAACCTGGAGGGTCTCATGAGAAAATGGATTTCCAAGAAGAGGGGTCCATAGGCAGGGGCCTTGTGGACCCCTATTGCTCAGTGTGGTGGAGGGAACCAATGAAGGGGTGTGCTTCATGAAGTGGGGTGCCTTAGCCTTAGCATGGGGAGGAGGTGAAAATTTAAGGTGCTTTGCAAAGTGGAAGAGAATTCATGGAGCACAGCCTCACATAGAAAAGGTGCCCCGTGATGTAAGGTGTCGGGAAGTAATATGCTTCGTGAAGTACAGTAACCCTGCCTTAGCATGTGGATCATGTGTACAAGAAGGGTGTTTCACAAATCCTAAATGCTCTGTGACGACCCGGGTCCCCTTGGGGATCCCCTTACTTCGCGAAAGACCTTAGGCTTCGTGAAGGGAATCCCTCTCAGAAGAGGGGATTAAAACAAGACAATGGGGAGGCACTTCGCAAAGCAGATGGACCTCACATAGCTCATAGTTCACCGAGTGGAAGACTGCTTCGCGATTCGGGAGCTGGGAAGCCGAAAGGTCATATTTTCCATCATGATAGCTCAGGGGGAGCCCGTATTTATAGGTAAGAGGTGCCGCAGAGTGGATATCATGCGGCTCAAAGAGGGGATTAGTGGCTTTGTGGTGGGTTGCGAACGTCAAAATGGGATCGTCGAGCGTCCCACATCATTGCTTCATGGAGGCGTCGTGAACGTCAAATTAGTTCACGGAGAATCCCGCCTCCTTTGCTTCGCGGAGGGCTTGTGAACATCAAATGCATTCACGGAGCCTCCCGCCTTCTTTGCTTCACGATGGCCGTGGTGCTGGGGGGACTTCGCGTAGTGGCTTCGTGAGGTGGTCCGTGGGGCCGTCTTGGGGCCTTCTCTTTGTCCCGAATTTTGGCTCCAACAGTGTTTTAGTAAAAATAACACCATATTTAGTTCTTATAAGTTGGAATATCTAGTCACATGTTAGGCTAGCCAATACATTACAGCTTGCTAATATATCTATTTCCATTATTTTACCCATGAAAGGGTATGGTCTCAAATTTTGATGGATCTCCCACATTGTGGATAGGATTTTTAGATGCGATTTTCTTGGAATAACCTATTATATGAATTAAAAGATCATATATATTGGACTGTATGAACTATAGTTTAATGCCATGCGATTAGGACTAATTTTTCTTGTTTAAGGCCATAGATTGATGAACAATTCATTATTGATTTTCATAGATCTAGATCATTCATAAAATGGGATTTCTCCATTTTAGTAACATAATTATTAAAATAATGGTCTGAAAATTCATTATAAAAGAGGAATTTGATCAAAATTTATGGTCTAGATAGAAATTGAAGATCTATAGATCACTATTGATACTATAGAATGGGAATAAAGGCACATATAGTTCGGGTAAAATACAACTTATTTAGATCATGGCCTTTTATAGGGATATTTTATTTTATCATATTTTCATGTACAAGGATTCATAAAATGTGAACTCTAATATTAATAATACTTTTATGGAAGGCAAATCAATCCCTATAGAAATTGTTTATCTAAAAAGTTTTTGGTCCCATAGAATAGACCACTTCATATCATTTAATGTCATATATGGTGGACTATATTCCATATCATTTAAATATGACATGAATTTGGGTGTTATTTATATCATGGTAATATAATGAGGACATTCATATAGAGTATTTGGTACATTTATAATGTGCGTGAAAAACAATATATCTCCATCTTGGTGCTGGCCTCATGAAGGAATAACCCATGGGAGTTATAAAATCCCAAAACTATGTTGAATCATTAAAATGTGGGGAACATGTCATATTACCATAGGTTGAAACATAAATAAACACATTTTAGTGTCTTGCCTTTATCTAGATCATATGTATGAAAATATGGGTCTTATTGAATAGCCATCCATAAGAAATTTAAGGTCATTTATAGTGGAATGTGTATCATATAATTCAACATCATGCGACTCTGGTTTATGTCTCGTGAAGTTTAAAAAAATATTAAAAGGGCCTTTATTTGTGAGGTTTTATTCTAATCTGGATCACTCACAAAAGTTGCTCACCCTGTCTTAATGTCAAACAAGGAGAGAAAAATACATGTGAATGAATGGGGAAACTAACTATGAGTCAATATATGGAAAATAATTAGAATTAAACATGTGGTTGGGACTGTATGTATTAGTAGCACAAAATATCCAAAAAATAATCAAGACACTCATACCCCTTAAATATGTAGTATCTGTTATCCTATAATTGAATGTTTTCCCAAATTAGGTTCTTATATATAAAAATTCCTAACATGAATGAGGAGACCATACATGAAGTGTAAATTGAGTATTTGAGAATTTGTGGTTGGGTAAAGGATGTAAGATCGTAGAAACCATATATATCCTAAGGTAGTTGGTTTCCTTCCATAAGTAGTACTTTTATAGTGTGGCCAATTTATCATAGCTTAGGGAAAAAATATATGAAGGGAATGTGTACTTGGAATACCTATATGAATATAAATATCAAGTAGTAAGAGTGGGTCTCATGAAAAACATGCCCATTTAATTTGAAAGGTAATGATGGTGGGTCATATGTCATAAAATTTATCATCATGTAATTAGGAATCATATGTTCAATTGTTTACCTTATTGTGATGTTGAATTTTACAGAAGAGTTTATTTTCATACAGAATGGACTTTCACTTTGTCGTTTAACATCTTGTAGTGGGGAAAATGTGAAATCAACCTGAAGTTAGGAAAATAGTTTCTTAAGAAACATTTCATGATTGGATAATATGTCATAATATTTATCCATTTTAATAATATAATTAGATTCATTAAACCAAGACATATGTATAGCATAATGCCACTACAATTGTTAATCTAAAATTTCTGATTTATTCATGGGGGTCATTAGAGATCTTAGATAAAATATGAGTTCCCCATATATGAATAAGAAATGATGAATCTTCTTATTTAATTCTTATATGACTTGGTACTATTGGATTTTAAGGTTATATAATGTGTGAAAACATTTCTCATTGAAACACATAGACTCATGCAACCAAATATAATATTTATCATCTCCAAAAAAGAAAATTACATATGGAAATGTGAAGTTCAGGTTATTGAATTAGGATGTGAAAGATTTCTTTTATCCTACGTATAACATAGTATAAGGTCTCCTATGAATTATTATGAGTTGTGTTATGTTAATATCCCAAATAACATGAGAGTTGTTCAGGATAATAATTCATGTTTTTATCCACCATCTCCTAAAGAATATTATATGGGATAGTTTTAAATGACTCATTTCAAAACTAGAAAATTAGGATATGACCACACTTTATTGAGACATGATTTGGAAAACTGTGGTCTTAGGCAGAATATATCCATGATTTCTCAAAACTATGGCCATAAGCCATCAAATATCTATTGCTATATGAAAATGTAGTGATATATTTATTGTGAAAACCCAACAAAGGCATAAAATTTGTGGGAAATGGATACTTTCATGGCTATGTAAACTATATCCATAGATACCTATTTTGATGGTTTAAACCATTCATATAGCCACCTATTTCCACGGTTTAAAGCATGGTCATAGCCGCCTATTTCCATAATGAAAACTATTTATATAACCACCAATTGGTAGAATTTAAAGCATGTCCTAGGTTCCTATTTCCATATTCTAACCTGTGGGCATAAATTTCTTCTTCTATTTTTTAATCCATTCCTATATCAACTTATTTCCACAATTTAAACTATTTTTATAGCCACCTATTTCCCCAGTTGCAATGGTGGAAAAAGGTTTTTCCAATTTTCGAGACCATTGTTAATTATAATTATATAAAATTATTTATATATTTTTATATAAATATATATATATATACATATTGTAGTGATAAACCTAGTAATAATTTATTTGAAAGAATATAGAAGTGGTCATAGGATAAAACATCACCGAAAGCATTTATTTTTTAAGGTTATTGTTGTAGTTTCAGACCATGTAAATTATTAACTAAGGCCGTGGTTTTAAACCATGTCCATATCCACCTATTTCCATGATATAAGTCATGGATATATCCACCAATTACCATGGTTTAAACCATGGATATATCCACATATTCCCACGGTTTAAACTGTGGAAATATGTACCTATTACACTAGTTTAAACCATTTTTATAGCCACATATTTCCATGGTATAAATTGTGTCTAGAGACACCAATTAAAACAGTTTAAAACATTGGTATATTCCAGACCCTATTACAATGGGTATAGAATTCAAAATTTATAAAACCATGTTCATAGGATATAACCACAATTTTTTACCATATTGACATGGTTTTAAACCATAGAAATATGCCAATTTTCTAGTTATGATATGTCGATTCATTTCTATATGGAAGGGAAATGGGTTTTAGAATTAGATGGTGTATTATTGATAAAAACTTTTTACTATGGAATAGTAGAATTTGGTGATACTATTCCATCAATATGGTTTTTGGGACACTATATTTGGAAAAAATATAAATATTCCTGAATCTAAAAATAGCCTTTGTCTTTACTTTCTTGAGGGATATTTCCTTATCACACATGGATACAAAATCTATAGTATAAATAATATGCCTAAAATTCATGGATGTACCTTTTGGATATAACCCCATGAAAATTATTCACTATATAAGGTGTGGAAAAGAGTATTTAGGCACATTCAACAGTTTTAGGGGATCATAGATAAAATTTGAATGCATCTGAAAATTATGGAATTTCATCATAAATTATTTGAATTATTTCAATACTTTTTTTTCGAAGTACCCACTCTTGATTAGATGGAAATGATTTTCTCTTGACTAGTGAACATTATAGGCACTAACTTGAATTTCATGTATGAAAGTCATGATTTCTCCTTCTTTAATGCAACTGAGAAGGATTCCCTAAAACTCTCACATAAAGGGGAATTTCATAGAATTCAACCCATTATTGAGAGTGTAATTTATTTCCCACCAGATGTTATAGTCTTTCAAGGAACTATGTAATTATTATTGAATGGAAATATCACACTATGGTGTGTAATGTGAATAACTATGTCACCATTTTTTGAATCATCTATAGTTATGGATGTATTATACAATATATCCACTTAGAAATTCATTAAATGTGTGCCGCGAGAAAACATTATCCTTGAGCTGAATTCAACCACCAAAACTAATACATAACCAAGAATGTGGATAAATACCTCTTTTGTAATGCAATATTCACTATTTATGCACATGATTACAAACAATTATTCACCCTTTATTTCCATGAAATCCATTAATATTTTTGTTAACAAATCAAGGCCAATAATGAGGGCATGGTACTATGCCTCATTAATGGTACATTATACTGATAGAAGGGATGTGTAGGGATGAACTGTGTTGGTCAGGGAGAATAATATGATTCCTAATCTGACCTAGTTATTTAATTTTTTTCCAACCATTTTCCTCTTGGATTATATAAACCCCAAAAAATAATGTCTTCAATATTTATAGGTTTTCATGGAAAGAGGAAACATCTTTATTGGTTATATTTGTATCTAATAGTGACTTTTCCAGGATAGAATGTGATATTAACAAATTAGAAAATCCTACCCATGGATCACCTTTTAAGACACAGACTAAATTTTATGCTTCCAAAGAATGACCTCTCATCATTCCAGATGTTTGGATAACATTTTGAGAACAAGGATATATTTTAGTGTGTCCAAATGAGAGTCAAAATGGACATTGAGATGTTATAGGTATTTTTATTTGAAATTGGTCTTATTACATTATTTTTTGTTATATTTTTTAATAAATTATTATATCATCACATTCGTTAAATTGAAATTTAATATAATATATAATATTTTTAATTTTTCAGTTATAATTATTTTTTAACAACAATTAAGCTTTAATCATTTATATTTTTTAAAATATATTAATTTTGCTAATTAATTATTTATTTTTCATAATTTTAATTTCTTCTCTTTTTAAATATTTTGGTCAATTATCGACAACCCTTAATGGATAGACCTAAGGGAGACATGTAGGTCAACCCGTAGAGGATTATATCCAAAGGGGTTGATATATAGTGGGAGTTCATGATTAGTACAAGCTTAATGTACACAAGCCTGTGTATAAGTTCTACATAGGGCACCCTGAAGGCACATGATTTGGGCTAGCTAAATCCATTGGACCCATGTATATTGCTAGTTTGTGTGAATTGTGGGTTATAGGTGCTGATCCCCCACTAAGTACTCAAATGTGAAAGTCACTGATTGTTTTTTAAACCACTGGATTACCCCAAAATGTTTCTGAATTGGGATACCTAATCTGATTCACAATTTATGTAGTTTCAAAAACCCAAATAGATCATTGATTGTTCAATGAGTTTCACACTATCCATCTGATATTTTTTATCCCATGCATTGTTCAGCCTCCTGTGCTTTCCCTTAATAAATTTCATTCATCTTCTTCCTCTTATACCTTGACAGCATCATAGTCCACTAGTATTTGAAAGCTCTTTTATATGTATCACCATTTTTCTTATGTCCTGGAAGCCAGTTTTCAACTTCATGCCACCAACATCATTCAAGGGATGATCATCAGAAATAGGTAGAATTGTTCTTTACTATGAATTGTTGTTCATATAATGATATCATCATTATCTTCATCACATAGTAGGTTTCCTATGGTGGTCATCCATTGGACACCACCAGTGGATCACTATTTCACATGTTTAGCTTTCATCAAAGTTGGTTTATTTGTTCCACTAGTAGAAAAATGTGCAAAATCCCTCTTTATTTCTATATTTGGACATTAAATAGTAGATAAACATTCTATTTGTAACACCCCAAGCTTCCACGGTACGTTTCCCTTCGAATAATGCGATAGCATGTGTTGTACGCAACCTCGAGTTCTAAGACACACCACAACTAATTAAACTAGCCGTTGTGAATAGTAATACCTACTTTTTGAAATCATATATATTTTATATTTCAAAATGGACTTCATTTTTGGATTCAGAATATTGAAATTAGCCTAGACTGAAATTTTGGTACATTTCGGATAACTTTTATATTTTGATGAATAGTGAAAATTACTAAATTTTAATTAAAAACAACTTTTTTAATCAAAATAATTAATAGTGATAAATTGTGAATTTGAGTGGTTTTAAAGTATATTTAGAATATATTTTTACCATTTAATATAATGTTGGTCATTGGACATAATTTTACAATTAAACCGAACATAAACAAGTGTCAATCTTTTGATAGTTATTACCTCTTAAAAACACGCTTTTTGTTTTGACAGCGGGAATTAATTTTAAATTAATTTCTGCCACTTCTGTGTTTTGAATTTAGAAAAATGGATTCCATATTTGGAATCAGGATGTCCAAATTGTGTAAATAGGTAACTTTTATTTTTAGACATTTTGAATAATTACTGTGGTAAATATTTTATTTACCATGGGTAAGGGTAAATCCGGTAAATAAGGGTTAAAAAATAATATTATAATAATATAAAATTACCCTAAAACTTGTCCTAACCTTATTGGTGGACACATACCCGACCATGAGAATCCTTGGGTCAATTTGGGGACCCCTTGGAGCCACTTGTATGTGGTAGGGACACTTTATATTAATAAAGTTAAAATAAAAATAAAAATGACATAAGCTTACATCTTTTAGAAGAACAATTTTTACATTGGGTTATACATGTTGGATTTTCGATTATAAATATTCATTAGAAAGCTAAAAAGATTTCCTACGTAATTATATTTTATTTATAATTTTTAGACATCAAATAATTTAAATTATTAATGACACAATAATGATGCAATGTTTACCTCATTAATAAATCATTTAAATAAATAAGATTATAATGATTAAACTATTATCTAAAACCTGTCCAATTCTTATTGGTTGATGTTATTTAGAATATGAGTCATCTTATCTTCGACCTCAATGATTTTTGGACCATTATAAACCGAATATAACTATATTATAAAGTAATACTTTCACTCTTTCCTAAAGAGCCCCTCTTCTCCCTTATAAAAGGAGACCACTTCTACTCATTCCTCACACCTCTCAAGCCACTTGGCTCGTCCAAACTCTGCCCAACTAAGCTCCCCACATCCCTCGCCTCCTCCTTGAAGCTTTCCCTTAGGCAGAAAGCATTTCAAGAAGTCCTTTGGTTCCAACCAAAGTGAGTTACCTAAATTAAAGGTAACGATTTCTCTTAAATTATTTTCATTTATTTTGCTTCTCCAACCCCCAAACTCTTTTTATTTCCTTTCTTTTGTAACAACACCAGTATCCACAATATACTAGGATGTTGTTATAAGAAGGATTCAAACTACACATACACACAACTCCATCTAATGGATGATGAACATAATGTTTCTGTGGATGGAAAACTAACGCCTCACGAAACGATGATTGTTCAAATACATCTTACCGCCTCTCATGGTGGCCATTATGATGGAAATGTAATTAAATATGATATTAATGCTATATATTTTATATATAAGCTTCTGTAATTCCATTTTATTTCATATCCTTATTCGTTTCATGTTGTATATACATACGATAATTTCATTTGAGGAAGTGCGGACTACCGCCCCCTTAAAATGATATGACTCGTTCATACCACACATGGAACGTATAAAGGATGGTGTTAATGAACTTAAGTAACATATATAAAATATTATATTATACTGGAGTAATAATATACCTATGTATCATTTGGATTCAATTCTTTTAAAATGAAAAATTAAATGGAAGTAGCGTCCGTGCGTACGTACGGACTTCCGTCTCCACGAACGTGATGAGATTCATTGTCCATCATATCCATTCAAGTATAAATATAATTTGATGATTTAAAAATAGTATCCAAGGACTTTATATCATCCTGGATATGAATAATATACATCCCATTAATAAAGAATATGGCTCACATAACAAAGAATAGAAAGTAAAATGAACCCGTTAACACCCAAAATGACGATAATTCTAAGATATTATTATCAAATCAATGTTAAAAGATCATATATGATATCATATTAAAGTAAATGATTCTTTTATTATTCAATAACAATTATTTCACCATTATACAGGAGTTAAACCTACCATCGACCAAGGAAAAATTACAAAGTAAGGGATTTTCTTATCTCACTTTCAATTCCGTGAGATTTCCATTTTTCGCCACTAAATTATTGAAAGTGGTGTATTGTGTACTGCCATTTGATATATATTCATGATTCTATTTATATTCATGTTATTCTGTAAATCATTTGGTGGTTATTAACTTTTGTCCATACGACTCAGTTGATTAACGTGGTAAGGGGTTTCTTATCTCACTTTTAATTTCGTGAGATTTCCATTGATCACCACTTAATTATTGCATGTGGTGTATGTGTACTGACCATGATTGTATTCATTGTGTAATATACTTTAATTTATGGGTATTTACATCATCATGGTATGATACTTCTTTAATGGGTGTATGTTTCGTATGTTACCTAATCGATAAGGGAATTTGAGATTTCAATTCCCACTCATTTGGCTTTACGCATATTTCATTGATTATATTACCCCAAGATTATGTGTGGAATCACTATTCATTTGATTATGTCATAATTTCCACTCCCCTTCCCGTGGTTATAAGTTTGATACACATAATCACTCCATTTGTAATTCTCAAGTCATTGATATGAATTTGATAAGAGTAATTTTAACTCATTCTCCATTTGTTGAGTTAAACATCCAATTCGTTGGTATTGTTTTTACAAGAATATGTGTGAATGTCCTTTGATTGTTTTACACTTAATATTCAATCATATTTAGTGTATTTATATTTGTCACACATAATTATGTCATTGATTTATCCTTAACCTAAGGATACAACCTTTATGAGAGATTTCATCTCAATTTACATTCCATTGAGACTTCTTTGATGATATACACCAAATCACTTTTATGTGGTGTATATAATGTAATTTGACATAGAATATCATGATTCCCTTTATTCTCATGATATTACAAAGTTTTGATTACCTCAATTATTTGTATTCAAGTGTCTCTTTTGGTTAGAATCTCTAACTAAAATACCATTTTTAAATGTTTTAAAGACTTATTCTTCTAAATCTTGCTCATTAATGTCCATGTTTTAAAAATGGTTTTAAGGATTTATTTATATGGACATTAATGTTTTAAAATTAAAACTCCTTTTAAAAGTTTCAAAGTGGTATGGGACACTTTGATTCAAAAATCTATTTTTAAATGGCTTCTTGACAAATAGTGTGACTTTTAAATGTTTTCAAGAAAAGGGGGATATTTCTCTCAAAAATTTTTGATGATTATTTTCATCTATGTCAACATCCTTCATTATTCTTGATTGAGGTTAATGTGATACAATAAAGTCCTCCATATTGTATCAAATGAGTTATGTTTGACTGTGGATGTGCTATTTTTATACCATTCAAGGTTTGTGGTAGAAGTATTGACATTTCGTATGCTATTTATAATACGAATGTTTATGTTATGTTTAAACCTGTTCATATGAGGAATGCATTGGACTTAATAAGTGACGGGTGGAGCCCTCTATAGCTCCTCGATGCATCGGTAGGTCTCATGAGACAAACTAGTGTCTTGGCACAAGGCCTTGACAAAATCTTATTTGTAGTCTTGGCACGAGGCCTTGACTATGTGGTTATGATAGTCTGGCATTATGCATTCCATCATTATGAAAGTGGTTATTGATTTTTGCATGTGATTATTCGATTAGTAGAATATCCATGTGAATAAGTAAATGGCATTATTTCATTTTATTTATGCCATACCATGTTGAAAGTTCATGTTTGAAAGGCTTTTGTTTTAGTTATACATTGCCTTAAAATTTTATTCTTATTTATGAAAGTTTCCGCTATATTGTTATCCTTACTGGGCATTTGAGCTCACCCCTTTTCTATGTTTTATTTTTCCCAGGATTATGAAGAAGTAATTGATGAATGACCTGCAGGGATAGTATGAGGGGATATGAAGACAAGATGTTTTTTTATGATGTAATGTAAAAATTTATGGATGTATCTAGTTATTCCAAGGCTACTAAACTAATCGGTCTTTCGAGACTTGATCTTTCTCGTGATCATGCCAATGTTACGAATTAATGCACCGACTCTGGGTAGCTGGGGTCGGGGCATTACAGTTGGTATCAGAGGAAGTTTAGTACAAACCTTGGAAGCTAGATTTAGATAAACTCTGATTAGAGCACGTAGACCTAAGATGAACATTGAGGATTAGTATAAAAGAACTTCCTAGAATTTTGGTATTGTAGAGATTTTGTGAGTTTTTCGAGCAATACATCCCTGTCTGGATACGAGCAGGTAGAGGCGGCTCTGGCACAGATGTACCTAGGGGTAAAACCCGAAAACACCGCTTTGAGCTAGACTCGAACGGGAACTGGTGCACGACAACGGGCCTTGCTGCACTCTTGGTTACGACACTCCCGGGGGATATGCTTAGGATAATTTACATTTTCTTTACAAACCAATTTAAGTAATATATACATAAGATGAGAGTAAATGACCTTGGTTAATCCTAATATGTTTCAAATTGAGAATATGGTGACATTTTAATCTCTAAATGATTTTACGACTACTATTACTCACACAATGCTTTCTGGTTTTAGTCAATGGATGGATTCCAAGGAAGTCATAGTGACTTTGAGAATTATGTACAAGGTGGGAACGGTGGTGGCAATGAGCAACAAAATAGAATGTTGATAGGCGTAAAAGATATCGTCTTTATGCCAAATCAGTTTTCCAAAAATATGATCAACAACATATATATTAACCAACTCCCAGACTCAACAAGGAAGAGAAAGGTGATAAATGATAAGAGCTCCAGCAATGGAGACCATGGAGAAAAGAACCCTCAATTTTCATCATGCAGGAAATGTGGAAAGTGACACCCAGGAAAGTGTCTCAATGGGACAACGAAATGTTTTACGTGCGGGAAGGAAGGACATAAAGTGAAGAATTGTCGAAGAAAAATGAAGAGTACTATGGAAGAAGATAAAAATGGTCCCAAGAGTCCATTTACAGTCATTTGCTGTAAATGTAGGGGACCTGGCCATTACCTGAGTGAATGTCCTATTCTATAGGATATTTTCTTGGTTAAAGAAGAAGCTATGTGGAAATAAATGGTTGGAGAAAAATTAGCACTACTTGTTGATTGGTTTACTTTGGAATAATTTTCTCTTGTATTTGTAACCCCGTAGTTTTCCATGTGAGAATGATATTTGAGGAAGAATTGTCTCTTCTCTTGTGGATATAGGTATAAATAACCATTTGGTTTTATATGATCATTGGGGTTTGAGAAAATGATAAGTTATTATAATTTGGGATGAAAATGAAAAGTATGAAATAACATTTATGGTTAAATTATGTTATTTTGAGGAATTTCTCTCATTTTGGTAATATTATAAAATATAGTTTTTGAAAAAGGACAACACGTAGACCGTGTGACAACCCGTCGCGTCGGACAAAGTTGTGGGAATCGAACCCACAACCAAAGTGCGATTGGGATTTATCTCCTACCACTGGACTACGTGAAGTCCCTGGTTAGTGTGACTATTTTTTTTTGTTAAATGATTTTATTGATCAATAATAAGATGATTTGGGTTCTTATGTCTTATCAAATGAATACCCTTGGTATAGGAAAATGATTTGGTGATTAAGTGATAAATGTTATTTTGGAAGATGTTCTCTTTGTTGGGAACACTATATGCCTAAGGAAAATAGAATACAATGGGGTTTCATTTGTAGAGTAATGGTGGATTTTTATCTACGTTTTTATTGTTGATTTATAGTGATTTGGGTTATTTATGGAAATGATTAACCTATAACAGAGAATATGTGATAATGTTAATTACTTTTAAGTATGTGACTTTAAGAGTATTTGATGTCATTTGGAGATACAATGTAACATGGGAGACTACATAATCAAATTCTTCTATGTTTTGGGTTCCAATATTAGTTTGGATTATATTAAAGGATTTTAAGGACAATTGGTTATTGAATGGTATCTATTTAACTTTGGGGTATTGTTGGTTTAATTTTAGAAATTAAGATTAGTGCATATTTATCTCAATGAATATCCTTTTGGGGGATCATTAGATCATTCACTAACCATTTTGGTTTTGATTAATTTTCAAAGGCAATGTAAATATATGGTTTATCCTGCATGGATCATGTGATTCTATAGAAGTTTATTCTAGCTCTTCCAGTGTGACCAAGTCTTCTTGAATACTCATCGTTTAAAAAAACAAAATAGAGTTAGTGGTGGAAATTTATTAAAGAATGAAAATCTACTTAAAATGTAAGTATATCTCATAATGTTCTTAGTCAATATCATAAATGAATTCCTCTTCCTTATGTAATGTAACTTAAAAAAAATGTTGTCCGTTTACTTTCCTACTAGGAGACTAATGGTCGTTTGTCCCAACACAAGTTTGTGGTTTTCTCATTGTTAACTTTCTCCTGATCATGATTTCTATTCCTCTCCATCAGAACTTGACACTTAGTTTATCATCCATATCCATGTTTTCTTACATGGAATCCTAGTATGGGTTATCTTGGATGACCCTTATACCTCTCTTTCTTTCTTTTAAAGTGATAGTTTTATTGACTTTTTTTCCGATGTGGGACTTTCCGTTATATTCCCAAGCAAAATTTTAAAAATTGCGAGGACGCAATTTATTGAAGGAGGGGAGAATGTAACACCCCAAGCTTCCACGGTACGTTTCCCTTCGAATAATGCGATAGCGTGTGTTGTACGCAACCTCGAGTTCTAAGACACACCACAACTAATTAAACTAGCCGTTGTGAATAGTAATACCTACTTTTTGAAATCATATATATTTTATATTTCAAAATGGACTTCATTTTTGGATTTGGAATATTGAAATTAGCATAGGCTGAAATTTTGGTACATTTCGGATAACTTTTATATTTTGATGAATAGTGAAAATTACTAAATTTTAATTAAAAATAACTTTTTTAATCAAAATAATTAATAGTGATAAATTGTGAATTTGAGTGGTTTTAAAGTATATTTAGAATATATTTTTACCATTTAATATAATGTTGGTCATTGGACATAATTTTACAATTAAACCGAACATAAACAAGTGTCAATCTTTTGATAGTTATTACCTCTTAAAAACACGCTTTTTGTTTTGACAGTGGGAATTAATTTTAAATTAATTTCTGCCACTTCTGTGTTTTGAATTTAGAAAAATGGATTCCATATTTGGAATCAGGATGTCCAAATTGTGTAAATAGGTAACTTTTATTTTTAGACATTTTGAATAATTACTGTGGTAAATATTTTATTTATCATGGTTAAGGGTAAATCCGGTAAATAAGGGTTAAAAAATAATATTATAATAATACACAATTACACTAAAACGTGTCCTAACCTTATTGGTGGACACATACCCGACCATGAGCATCCTTGGGTCAATTTGGGGACCCCTTGGAGCCACTTGTATGTGGTAGGGACACTTTATATTAATAAAGTTAAAATAAAAATAAAAATGGCATAAGCTTACATCTTTTAGAAGAACAATTTTTACATAGGGTTATACATGTTGGATTTTCGATTATAAATATTAATTATAAAGATAAAAAGCTTTCCTACATAATGATATTTTATTTATAATTTTTAGACATCAAATAATTTAAATTATTAATGACACAATAATGATGCAATGTTTACCTCATTAATAAATCATTTAAATAAATAAGATTATAATGATTAAACTATTTTCTAAAACCTGTCCAATTCTTATTGGTTGATGTTATTTAGAATATGAGTCATCTTATATTCGACCTCAATGATTTTTGGACCATTATAAATCGAATATAACTATATTATAAAGTAATACTTTCACTCTTTCCTAAAGAGCCCCTCTTCTCCCTTATAAAAGGAGACCACTTCTACTCATTCCTCACACCTCTCAAGCCACTTGGATCGTCCAAACTCTGCCCAACTAAGCTCCCCACATCCCTCTCCTCCTCCTTGAAGCTTCCCCTTAGGCAGAAAGCATTTCAAGAAGTCCTTTGGTTCCAACCAAAGTGAGTTACCTAAATTAAAGGTAACGATTTCTCTTAAATTATTTTCATTTATTTTGCTTCTCCAACCCCCAAAATCTTTTTATTTCCTTTCTTTTGTAACAACAACAGTATCCACAATATACTAGGATGTTGTTATAAGAAGGATTCAAACTACACATACACACAACTCCATCTAATGGATGATGAACATAATGTTTCTGTGGATGGCAAACTAACGCCTCACGAAACGATGATTGTTCAAATACATCTTACCGCCTCTCATGGTGGCCATTATGATGGCACTGTAATTAAATATGATATTAATGATATATATTTTATATATAAGCTTCTGTAATTCCATTTTATTTCATATCCTTATTCGTTTCATGTTGTATATACATACGATAATTTCATTTGAGGAAGTGCGGACTACCGCCCCCTTAAAATGATATGACTCGTTCATACCACACCTGGAACGTATAAAGGATGGTGTTAATGAACTTAAGTAACATATATAAAATATTATATTATACTGGAGTAATAATATACCTATGTATCATTTGGATTCAATTCTTTTAAAATGAAAAATTAAATGGAAGTAGCGTCAGTGCGTACGTACGGACTACCGTCTCCACGAACGCGATGAGATTCATTGTCCATCATATCCATTCAAGTATAAATATAATTTGATGATTTAAAAATAGTATACAAGGACTTTATATCATCCTGGATATGAATAATATACATCCCATTAATAACGAATATGGCTCACATAACAAAGAATATAAAGTAAAATGAACCCGTTAACACCCGAAATGACGATAATTCTAAGATATTATTATCAAATCAATGTTAAAAGATCATATATGATATCATATTAAAGTAAATGATTCTTGTATTATTCAATAACAATTATTTCACCATTATACAGGAGGTAAACCTACCATCGACCAAGGAAAAATTACAAAGTAAGGGATTTTCTTATCTCACTTTCAATTCCGTGAGATTTCCATTTTTCGCCACTAAATTATTGAAAGTGGTGTATTGTGTACTGCCATTTGATATATATTCATGATTCTATTTATATTCATGTTATTCTGTAAATCATTTGGTGGTTATTAACTTTTGGCCATACGACTCAGTTGATTAACGTGGTAAGGGGTTTCTTATCTCACTTTTAATTTCGTGAGATTTCCATTGATCACCACTTAATTATTGCATGTGGTGTATGTGTACTGACCATGATTGTATTCATTGTGTAATATACTTTAATTTATGGGTATTTACATCATCATGGTATGATACTTCTTTCATGGGTGTATGTTTCGTATGTTACCTAATCGATAAGGGAATTTGAGATTTCAATTCCCACTCATTTGGCTTTACGCATATTTCATTGATTATATTACCCCAAGATTATGTGTGGAATCACTATTCATTTGATTATGTCATAATTTCCACTCCCCTTCCTGTGGATATAAGTTTGATACACATAATCACTCCATTGGTAATTCTCAAGTCATTGATATGAATTTGATAAGAGTAATTTTAACTCATTCTCCATTTGTTGAGTTAAACATCCAATTCGTTGGTATTGTTTTTACAAGAATATGTGTGAATGTCCTTTGATTGTTTTACACTGAATATTCAATCATATTTAGTGTATGTATATTTGTCACACATAATTATGTCATTGATTTATCCTTAACCTAAGGATACAACCTTTATGAGATATTTCATCTCAATTTACATTCCATTGAGACTTCTTTGATGATATAAACCAAATCACTTTTATGTGGTGTATATAATGTACTTTGACATAGAATATCATGATTCCCTTTATTCTCATGATATTACAAAGTTTTTATTACCTCAATTATTTGTATTCAAGTTTCTCTTTTGGTTAGAATCTCTAACTAAAATACCATTTTTAAATGTTTTAAAGACTTATTCTTCTAAATCTTGCTCATTAATGTCCATGTTTTAAAAATGGTTTTGAGGATTTATTTATATGGACATTAAAGTTTTAAAATTAAAACTCCTTTTAAAAGTTTCAAAGTGGTATGGGACACTTTGATTCAAAAATCTATTTTTAAATGGCTTCTTGACAAATAGTGTGACTTTTAAATGTTTTCAAGAAAAGGGGGATATTTCTCTCAAAAAGTTTTGATGATTATTTTCATCTATGTCAACATCCTTCATTATTCTTGATTGAGGTTAATGTGATACAATAAAGTCCTCCAAATTGTATCAAATGAGTTATGTTTGACTGTGGATGTGCTATTTTTATACCATTCATGGTTTGTGGTAGAAGTATTGACATTTCGTATGCTATTTATAATACGAATGTTTATGTTATGTTTAAACCTGTTCATATGAGGAATGCATTGGACTTAATAAGTGACGGGTGGAGCCCGCTATAGCTCCTCGATGCATCGGTAGGTCTCATGAGACAAACTAGTGTCTTGGCACAAGGCCTTGACAAAATCTTATTTGTAGCCTTGGCACGAGGCCTTGACTATGTGGTTATGATAGTCTGGCATTATGCATTCCATCATTATGAAAGTGGTTATTGATTTTTGCATGTGATTATTCGATTAGTAGAATATCCATGTGAATAAGTAAATGGCATTATTTTATTTTATTTATGTCATACCATGTTGAAAGTTCATGTTTGAAAGGCTTTTGTTTTAGTTATACATTGCCTTAAAAGTTTATTCTTATTTATGAAAGTTTCCGCTATATTGTTATCCTTACTGGGCATTTGAGCTCACCCCTTTTCTATGTTTTATTTTGCCCAGGATTATGAAGAAGTAATTTATGAATGACCTGCAGGGATAGTATGAGGGGATATGAAGACAAGATGTTTTTTTTATGATGTAATGTAAAAATTTATGGATGTATCTAGTTATTCCAAGGCTACTAAACTAATCGGTATTTCGAGACTTGATCTTTCTCGTGATCATGCCAATGTTACGAATTAATGCACCGACTCTGGGTAGCTGGGGTCGGGGCATTACAGTTGGTATCAGAGGAAGTTTAGTACAAACCTTGGAAGCTAGATTTAGATAAACTCTGATTAGAGCACGTAGACCTAAGATGAACATTGAGGATTAGTATAAAAGAACTTCCTAGAATTTTGGTACTGTAGAGATTTTGTGTGTTTTTCGAGCAATACATCCCTGTCTGGATACGAGCAGGTAGAGGCGGCTCTGGCACAGATGTACCTAGGGGTAAAACCCGAAAACACCGCTTTGAGCTAGACTCGAACGGGAACTGGTGCACGACAACGGGCCTTGCTGCACTCTTGGTTACGACACTCCCAGGGGATATGCTTAGGATAATTTACATTTTCTTTACAAACCAATTTAAGTAATATATACATAAGATGAGAGTAAATGACCTTGGTTAATCCTAATATGTTTCAAATTGAGAATATGGTGACATTTTAATCTCTAAATGATTTTACGACTACTATTACTCACACAATGCTTTCTGGTTTTAGTCAATGGATGGATTCCAAGGAAGTCATAGTGACTTTGAGAATGATGTACAAGGTGGGAACGGTGGTGGCAATGAGCAACAAAATGGAATATTGATAGGCGTAAAAGATATCGTCTTTATGCCAAATCAGTTTTCCAAAAATATGATCAACAACATATATATTAACCAACTCCCAGACTCAACAAGGAAGAGAAAGGTGATAAATGATAAGAGCTCCAGCAATGGAGACCATGGAGAAAAGAACCCTCAATTTTCATCATGCAGGAAATGTGGAAAGAGACACCCAGGAAAGTGTCTCAATGGGACAACGAAATGTTTTACGTGCGGGAAGGAAGGACATAAAGTGAAGAATTGCCGAAGAAAAATGAAGAGTACTATGGAAGAAGATAAAAATGGTCCCAAGAGTCCATTTACAGTCATTTGCCGTAAATGTAGGGGACCTGGCCATTACCTGAGTGAATGTCCTATTCTATAGGATATTTTCTTGGTTAAAGAAGAAGCTATGTGGAAATAAATGGTTGGAGAAAAATTAGCACTACTTGTTGATTGGTTTACTTTGGAATAATTTTCTCTTGTATTCATAACCCCGTAGTTTGCCATGTGAGAATGATATTTGAGGAAGAATTGTCTCTTCTCTTGTGGATATAGGTATAAATAACCATTTGGTTTTATATGATCATTGGGGTTTGAGAAAATGATAAGTTATTATAATTTGGGATGAAAATGAAAAGTATGAAATAACATTTATGGTTAAATTATGTTATTTTGAGGAATTTCTCTCATTTTGGTAATATTATAAAATATAGTTTTTGAAAAAGGACAACACATAGACCGCGTGACAACCCGTCGCGTCGGACAAAGTTGTGGGAATCGAACCCACAACCAAAGTGCGATTGGGATTTATCGCCTACCACTGGACTATGTGAAGTCCCTGGTTAGTGTGACTATTTTTTTTGTTAAATGATTTTATTGATCAATAATAAGATGATTTGGGTTCTTATGTCTTATCAAATGAATACCCTTGGTATAGGAAAATGATTTGGTGATTAAGTGATAAATGTTATTTTGGAAGATGTTCGCTTTGTTGGGAACACTATATGCCTAAGGACAATAGAATACAATGGGGTTTCATTTGTAGAGTAATGGTGGATTTTTATCTACGTTTTTATTGTTGATTTATAGTGATTTGGGTTATTTATGGAAATGATTAACCTATAACAGAGAATATGTGATAATGTTAATTACTTTTAAGTATGTGACTTTAAGAGTATTTGATGTCATTTGGAGATACAATGTAACATGGGAGACTACATAATCAAATTCTTCTATGTTTTGGGTTTCAATATTAGTTTGGATTATATTAAAGGATTTTAAGGACAATTGGTTATTGAATGGTATCTATTTAACTTTGGGGTATTGTTGGTTTAATTTTAGAAATTAAGATTAGTGCATATTTATCTCAATGAATATCCTTTTGGGGGATCATTAGATCATTCACTAACCATTTTGGTTTTGATTAATCTTCAAAGACAATGTAAATATATGGTTTATCCTGCATGGATCATGTGATTCTATAGAAGTTTATTCTAGCTCTTCCAGTGTGACCAAGTCTTCTTGAATACTCATCGTTTAAAAAAAAATTGAGTTAGTGGTGGAAATTTATTAAAGAATGAAAATCTACTTAAAATGTAAGTATATCTCATAATGTTCTTATTCAATATCATAAATGAATTCCTCTTCCTTATGTAATGTAACTTAAAAAAAATGTTGTCCGTTTACTTTCCTACTAGGAGACTAATGGTCGTTTGTCCCAACACAAGTTTGTGGTTTTCTCATTGTTAACTTTCCCCTGATCATGATTTCTATTCCTCTCCATAAGAACTTGACACTTAGTTTATCGTACATATCCATGTTTTCTTACATGGAATCCTAGTATGGGTTATCTTGGATGACCCTTATACCTCTCTTTCTTTCTTTTAAAGTGATAGTTTTATTGACTTTTTTTCCGATGTGGGACTTTCCATTATATTCCCAAGCAAAATTTTAAAAATTGCGAGGACGCAATTTATTGAAGGAGGGGAGAATGTAACACCCCAAGCTTCCATAGTACGTTTCCCTTCGAATAATGCGATAGCGTGTGTTGTACGCAACCTCGAGTTCTAAGACACACCACAACTAATTAAACTAGCCGTTGTGAATAGTAATACCTACTTTTTGAAATCATATATATTTTATATTTCAAAATGGACTTCATTTTTGGATTTGGAATATTGAAATTAGCCTAGGCTGAAATTTTGGTACATTTCGGATAACTTTTATATTTTGATGAATAGTGAAAATTACTAAATTTTAATTAAAAACAACTTTTTTAATCAAAATAATTAATAGTGATAAATTGTGAATTTGAGTGGTTTTAAAGTATATTTAGAATATATTTTTACCATTTAATATAATGTTGGTCATTGGATATAATTTTACAATTAAACCGAACATAAACAAGTGTCAATCTTTTGATAGTTATTACCTCTTAAAAACACGCTTTTTGTTTTGACAGCGGGAATTAATTTTAAATTAATTTCTGCCACTTCTGTGTTTTGAATTTAGAAAAATGGATTCCATATTTGGAATCAGGATGTCCAAATTGTGTAAATAGGTAACTTTTATTTTTAGACATTTTGAATAATTACTGTGGTAAATATTTTATTTACCATGGTTAAGGGTAAATCCGGTAAATAAGGGTTAAAAAATAATATTATAATAATACAAAATTACCCTAAAACGTGTCCTAACCTTATTGGTGGACAAATACCCGACCATGAGCATCCTTGGGTCAATTTGGGGACCCCTTGGAGCCACTTGTATGTGGTAGGGACACTTTATATTAATAAAGTTAAAATAAAAATAAAAATGGCATAAGCTTACATCTTTTAGAAGAACAATTTTTACATAGGGTTATACATGTTGTATTTTCGATTATAAATATTCATTAGAAAGATAAAAAGATTTCCTACATAATGATATTTTATTTATAATTTTTAGACATCAAATAATTTAAATTATTAATGACACAATAATGATGCAATGTTTACCTCATTAATAAATCATTTAAATAAATAAGATTATAATGATTAAAATATTATCTAAAACCTGTCCAATTCTTATTGGTTGATGTTATTTAGAATATGAGTCATCTTATCTTCAACCTCAATGATTTTTGGACCATTATAAACCGAATATAACTATATTATAAAGTAATACTTTCACTCTTTCCTAAAGAGCCCCTCTTCTCCCTTATAAAAGGAGACCACTTCTACTCATTCCTCACACCTCTCAAGCCACTTGGATCGTCCAAACTCTGCCCAACTAAGCTCCCCACATCCCTCCCCTCCTCCTTGAAGCTTCCCCTTAGGCAGAAAGCATTTCAAGAAGTCCTTTGGTTCCAACCAAAGTGAGTTACCTAAATTAAAGGTAACGATTTCTCTTAAATTATTTTCATTTATTTTGCTTCTCCAACCCCCAAACTCTTTTTATTTCCTTTCTTTTGTAACAACACCAGTATCCACAATATACTAGGATGTTGTTATAAGAAGGATTCAAACTACACATACACACAACTCCATCTAATGGATGATGAACATAATGTTTCTGTGGATGGCAAACTAACACCTCACGAAACGATGATTGTTCAAATACATCTTACCGCCTCTCATGGTGGCCATTATGATGGCACTGTAATTAAATATGATATTAATGATATATATTTTATATATAAGCTTCTTTAATTCCATTTTATTTCATATCCTTATTCGTTTCATGTTGTATATACATACGATAATTTCATTTGAGGAAGTGCGGACTACCGCCCCCTTAAAATGATATGATTTTTGTGAAAGTCATAACAGAATTATATGTTCGAACCAAGTTTATTAAATAAACACTAATATATCATAGTAACCTAGAAAATTAGTGGAATTCATAAAAAGTCTCAAATTACATTTATTTGGGTGTTTATAACATCAATTATGTCAATATTTCATTAATAAAATAATTACTGCATCATCATTGTGTCATAAATAAATTAAATTATTTAATGTCTAAAAATTACGAATAAAATACTATTATGTAGGAAATCTTTTTAGATTTATAATGAATATTTATAGTTGAATTTACCTTATGTATAACCCCATATTAAAAATGATTTACTTATTAAACTTTGATTTTAACTATTTTAACCCTAATTTAAATAAATTAATAATAAATGTCCTAATCTAATCCAAGTGGGCCTAAATGGTCATATTATATTCATAAGGTTGTTTTTGGTCGAATTACACTTATCCAATAGAATTAGGACATGTGTTAGGGTAATAGTAATATCATATTTACCCTTAGTTACCCTATTTACTATTAACTGCAGTAAAAAAAGTAAAAAGTTACTATTCACCAAAAAATTATTTTCATCTCATTGAACCACATTTTAGTCCTTGATATTAACTGTGTCTCTCGGATTTTCAAAATTCCACCCACAGAAGCGGTAAAATTAAGTTTTATGAAAAATTCAGTTTTTTAACTGCCACTTAGTGGTTTCACTATTCATCAAAAATTGAATGTTTTCAGAAAAATACAAAAAATTAGGCCTAAGCTATATTTGATATTATGAACTCAAAAATGATGTCTATTTTACCAAATTCACAACATATCAGTTGCATTAACTAATTTAAAAATTAATTCCCGTTGTCAAAACAAATAGCGTGTTTTTAAGAGATAATAACTATCAAAAGATTGACACTTGTTTATAACTAGTTTAAATGTGAAATTACATCCAATGACCAACATTGTAATAAATTGTAAAAATATATTCTAAATATACTTTAAAACCACTCAAATTAAAAATTTATCACTATTAATTATTTCTATTAAAAAAGTTGTTTTTAATTAAAATTTAGTAATTTTCCCTATTCATCAGAATATGAAAGTTATCCGAAAAGTACCAAAATTTCACCCTAAGCTAATTTCGATATTCCGAATCCAAAAATGAAGTCAATTTTGAAAAATAAAATTTACAAAATTTCAAAAAGTGGTTATTACTATTCATAATGGCTAGTTTTAATAATATTTTAATAGCATATCGTTGTTTAGTGAAACTCGGTATTGCGTACTACACACGCTATCAAGGAAGGTCGCGATTGCGTGTAATGAAAGGAAAGTCAAGGATGTGTGTTGTGAAAGCTCCTTTTGGTGTAGCGTACAACACAATACATTAATGAAATTAAAAAGAATATTTTTCATAAAATCTTGGGGTGTTACATTCTACCCCCCTTAAAATGAATTTCGCCCTCGAAATTCGTCGGGGTTATAAATGGTTTACTATTCAAAAGTTTCTTTAATAGAAACCCACATCATAAAAAGGAATACCAAAACCAATCTTTAAAAACGAAAGTATGAAACGTAACGGTTACCCAAATAAACTAATCACTGGGTTTCCACATAGGTGAAAATATGTATATGGAAGAGAAATCTAACCATCATGTTCTAATGGAGAGTGGTAGAGAACATGGCTATTGAAAATCCAGTAATCAAAAAGAAATAAATTTGTGACGATATAAGGTGCCATATGATTCATCAGATATAAGAGCACTAAGACAACATTTTTGGTTTTCAAGATCATTTCCCTAAAGTTGAAGAATTTGAATTAGAATAAATACTTACTTTATTTTGGTACAATCTCACTGTTGTTCGTTCCTTGAACAATTTCCACTTCATCTCTTAAGTAAATGAAGTTGAATTTGTTATTCGTGAAGTTTTAGCAGATCATGTGATAGAATGACGGGTCATTCCATCTGTCTCAAACAAAAGGATAACAAAAGTTATTAAATATACATAAGTCATTCTATAGTGAGATTAATCATATATGGTTCCTAAAATGGACTTATACTTCATATATCATACTGTTTAATATAATAAAACTAGTTTCTACTAAACAAGGACTTCCTGTAGGCCAGTGGTAGGCGATAAAGGTCAGTCTCACTTCAGTTGTGGGTTCGATTCCCACAGCCTTGTCCGATGCGATGGGCTGTCGCCCGTCCTACATGTTGTCCTTTTTCTAAAACTATAACATCCCATCAATAATATCGAAAAAACTTCTATCCTTAAACAATACTAACTTATGTTCAACATAATCCATTCCAATCTTTAGGCTTATCCAGAATACTGCAGTCCACTCTCATAACATAGTGAAAACGATTACCAGAGATTTAATACCATCGTTGATCCCCATATATCATAAGATATGTTCTGTTGGTCACATTCCTAACATTCAAAGTCCTTAATCATGTATTCTCTTGAATACCCATTAAGCCTTAGTGAAAATATGAATGTAGTTAAAAGTTAACACTTTCCACATACCAAAATACTCAAAATTCTATATACTCAAACCATGATATCACTTAGTCCTTATATCAATCATGAGCTCATGAATACTATCAAATATTTCATTTTCTCGTTTCCCTTCATTATGCGCATATCATCTTATTTCCAAAAATATCTCAAGCACTTTGAATACCACATTAGACCAACACATAAATATTCCAATACTTTATGATACAACATTATTTTGGAATCCCATTACATAAACACTTAATCATTCTACCACATCGTTGTCATATTCAACATCGCCAATAGTGATCGCATGTGACTTCCCTTTGTCCTTTGCCTTAAATGGTTTCTCATGTTGATCATCACTAACCCTTGGATTAGGGCATTTATTAGCATAATGCCCCATTTCCTTGCACTTGAAGAATTGAAGTGTTGGTGGTGCATTCTCTGCAGTGTTTTCTTTATTCACATCATTAGAAACCCTTTTTCCATTACCTCGACACTCAGCTGCTCGATGACCTTCTTTCCCACACTTAAAACATTTTCTAGTCCCCTTAAGACAATCTCCACCATGCTTCTTTCCACACTTTGAGCATAAGGAAACATTCATCTTCTTTTCACCATTATTCTGAGATTTCTCCTTGAACTCCATCTTTAGTTTCTTGTCAAAACCATGAGATGGATATGTAACACCAACTTCCATTTCTACCTTGATAGCACAACGCACAATTTCTTCATAGCTACTGAAGTCTCTTATAGCTAATGCCCTTCGAAGACTTGGTTTTAAGCCACTGAAAAATCGATCAACTTTACTTTCAGGTTGGATGATAATGCCAGATGTATACCTTGTAAGTCTTGAAAAATTCACTTCATATATACCAACAGATTCATCATCCTTTTTCTTTAGTTCAAGAAACTCCTTTTCCATCTTTGTTCGAAGAATACGAGGGAAGTACTTACTAAAAAACAAGTTCTTGAACTCATCCCATTCCATGGACTCAATTTCATCTCTTGGCCTCGTATTCTTGATAAGATTCCACCATTGATCAGCTTCACCTTCCAAACGATATACTGCTAAGATGACTTTATCATGTTCAGAACATTGAAGAACTGAAAATATCTTTTCAGTGGTACTGATCCATTGTTCAGCAACAAGTGGATCAGAAGACCCATTGAAAGAAGGTGGACGTTGCCTCATGAAGGACTCAATAGAATATTGTTCCCTTCTCTGTTCATTTGGAAGTCCAGAATGATTCATTGCTTGTGTAAGTATAGAAATAAGATTTTGCACTCCATCTCCCATAACATTTGTTTGTTCAGGAGGGCAATCATTGCATTGTCCATTGCATTGATCAACACGGTTCCTTCGGGTTCCAGCCATCGTCTAAAACCCAAAAAGAATAGTGTGAGAGGCAAAAATCATGCTAGGGAAAACAACATAATAAAGGGGGAGTAACTTCAATATCTAACATCTTAGGTTTAATTCTATAATCATTAGCGTAATTATAGTACTATAACCTATACGTATACTTAACCTTAGACACATCCCTAGACACACCTTAGAAATATCTCTAGGGATCTCACTAAAGTTCTCGCATCCTAGTTTCCAAAGGTTGACTAAACCTTTCCTCTGATACCAACTGTAAAGACCTAAAGCTTGACGTAAATTGACATTACATTACATTTGCGGAATACTTATTAAATAACAAAAACACACTCGCAAGGATCGTAATTGTTTAGTGTCTTTGGAAACTCGGAATATAATCTTCTAATCCTGGTGAATGATCTTCAACATCTCCCATAAAGATCTTCCCTTTTTTTACCTAAAACCTTTCTTTATATCCCAGGGAAAAGAAATAATAAAAGGGTGAGCTCAAATGCTCAGTAAGGGTAAACAAAAGAAATATCAATCACATCATATACATAAGCACATAACCTTTGGAAATCTTAACCTACAAAAGAGATCATAATTTCATAACATGGGGTAAATCATGGCAGTGAAATGTAATCAAAATAATAATAACTTAAAACATGAAACATTGTGGCATTCACACATAATCATAGATAATCATTTCTTGTTAGTCAAGACTCATTTCCAAGACTATCTTAGTGGACAAAGTCCCTTTCTGAATCGAGTAACCCTCGTTTCAGTCCTGTTTCACTGAACCTGTATAACCTACCATTCCAGCCATGTCTATCTCATGAGATATAAAATCTTTACCCAATGAATTGGAGGGAGATATAGGTCCCACCCATCTCAAAATGATACCATTCTTATGTGTGCCACAAAATCATAAATCATACATCATTGCATAACCCATGTAATAAAAATGGGATTCTAAAACAAACATGACATCATAAAACAATTTATATAAGAGAAAGTAATTTATAAAAATAATTCCATCACAACATAATCAAATCAATGTAATAATAGGGATAAAAATATAACCCTTTATTATCTTAGATGGAAAATAATTTTGATAAAACACTTGAACTCCATTCTTGAGGAAAATATCCTTTCTTCTTCAAAAACATTTTTCCTTTCTTAACATGTCATACAATTATAAACTAAAATAAGTTGATTAAAAATAAACTTGAAAACTTGTAAAGGATGCTTCTTGTAAATAATGTTTTAAAAATCCATTCATGCCATATAAGTTAAAAAAACATTCTTCGTACTTTTGTCGGAAAAGTCCAAAAGTACCTCATATGAAAAAAACGAAAAAAGATTCCTTTCACATCCTTTACTAAAAACTCACCGAAGGGTAAAATTGTATTTAAACAATTGTAGGTGGATGGAAATAATATTACATATTGAGGAAACATGGATGTGGATGATAAAATACACCCCAGTAAATACTAATGTATAAACAATCTCGGATAAAAATGAGATTGTGATGTTTCCCTTACCTTAAGTACGATTTGCTTCGTAAGTGTCTGAACCTCCTGTATAATGATTTAAATAATGTCATTAACTTATTAAAGAATCATATTCATTGTTATTATATCATATATGGTTCACTTATGACTTTATATTACCCGTTCTTTTGTAAATTCCATGTTAAAGAAGTGTTTTGGGTAAAATCATTTCATTTATCGTAGGTGTTTGGACTTGTTGTTCTTGACATTATTATTACTTATATCATGATTTACATACTTCCAGAATATAAAACATGATTTATATATCAGATATATTCAGTATATATATATACAATAGATAGATAAATGAAATTAAACACACCGTTCATGGAGACGGTAGTCCGTACGTACGCATGAACGTTGTTTTCGTTTCCTTATTGAGTTGAACGGAATTAAGTAGATGACATTCATATATATACACATAAATCCAGTATCATTGTTATGTAATATATTTAATTATTACTTATTATATATACTTTATAATCATTCATGAATGGTTTAAAGTGGAGAATGAATCTCATCGCGTCGTGGAGACGGTAGTCCGTACGTACGCACGAGCGATGATATCGTTCTCATGATCGTGAACTTGTGTTGAAGTGTATGTATAATATTTCAGTATCAATATAAATTTATAATAATCATATATAGTTACTCATTACACCATTATACCCATCCTTGTAAGGTGATGGTGGAAAATAGATTACACCACGGCGTGGAGACGATATTTCGTACGTACGCACGCGCGATGATTTCATTTTTCCATAGGATGGATAGAAGTTGAATTAGGGTTGTTTCATATTTATAATAACATATCAGTATGTAAGTAATACTGATGTTATTACTTTATCATGAAACAACTAAAGAAGAAGAAGTTGAAGAATAAAGAAATTGAAAAGACCGGTAATGGATATTACCTCTTCTTTGAAACGCCTCTTTGAATCCTCCACTTAGGGAACTATGATTGGTCTTTGAAGAAGACCAGAACCTCTAGGATTATTACAGGGAAGTGGATAAGGGATTTTGGCAGGGTTTGTCCGAGCTTGAGTGCTCAAATTGGTGTGAGGAGGAGGGGGAGGAGGTGTCCTTTTATAAGGGAGGAGAGGGGCACCTTAGGAATATCTCAAAATATTATTTTATATTAAAGTCAAAATCGGTTTATAATGGTTCCAAACGGTCTTATTTCGAAGCTAAAGTGGGTATGGGTCGAAATCCTATCAACCAATAGGATTTAGACAAGTGTATGTTATTATTTTAACCTTATCAATTAGATTTAACTCTAAGTTAAATAATTTAACTTTTACCGTGTCTTTTTGTTTTCTTACACTATATGGTTAATAAACTTAATATAACATGCCAAACGAACCCCAAATTATTTATTATTAATATATATATCCTTATCTAAGTCATTTGGCCGAACCTTAGATTTTTAGGAATAAAATAACAATTAATAATGTAATATTTTATTTAAAAACTATTTTGTGTCAATTTTGACACTATTTGATATATGATTTTTGTGAAAGTCATAACAGAATTATATGTTCGAACCAAGTTTATTAAATAAACACTAATATATCATAGTAACCTATAAAATTAGTTGAATTCATAAAAAGTCTCAAATTACATTTATTTGGGTGTTTATAACATCAATTATGTCAATATTTCATTAATAAGATAATTACTGCATCATCATTGTGTCATAAATAAATTAAATTATTTAATGTCTAAAAATTACAAATAAAATACCATTATGTAGGAAATCGTTTTAGATTTCTAATGAATATTTATAGTCGAATTTATCTTATGTATAACTCCATATTAAAAATGATTTACTTATTAAACTTTGATTTTAACTATTTTAACCCTTCTTTAAATAAATTAATAATAAATGTCCTAATCTAATCCAAGTGGGCCTAAATGGTCATATTATATTCATAAGGTTGTTTTTGGTCGAATTAAACTTATCCAATAGAATTAGGACATGTTTTAGGGTAACAGTAATATCATATTTACCCTTAGTTACCCTATTTACTATTAACTGCGGTAAAAAACGTAAAAAGTTACTATTCACCAGAAAATTATTTTCATCTCATTGAACCACATTTTAGTCCTTGATATTAACCGTGTCTCTCGGATTTTCGAAATTCCACTCACAGAAGCGGTAAATTAGGTTTTATGAAAAATTCAGTTTTTTAACTACCACTTAGTGGTTTCACTATTCATCAAAAATTGAAAGTTTTCAGAAAAATACCAAAAATTAGGCCTAAGCTATATTTGATATTATGAACTCAAAAATGATTTCTATTTTACCAAATTCACAACATATCAGTTGCATTAACTAATTTAAAAATTAATTCCCGTCGTCAAAACAAATAGCGTGTTTTTAAGAGATAATAACTATCAAAAGATTGACACTTGTTTATAACTGGTTTAAATGTGAAATTACATCCAATGAACAACATTGTATTAAATTGTAAAAATATATTCTAAATATACTTTAAAACCACTCAAATTAATAATTTATCACTATTAATTATTTCTATTAAAAAAGTTGTTTTTAATTAAAATTTAGTAATTTTCACTATTCATCAGAATATGAAAGTTATCCGAAAAGTACCAAAATTTCACCCTAAGCTAATTTCGATATTACAAATCCAAAAATGAAGTCAATTTTGAAAAATAAAATTTACAAAATTTCAAAAAGTGGTTATTACTATTCATAACGGCTAGTTTTAATAATATTTTAATAGCATATCGTTGTTTAGTGAAACTCGTTATTGCGTACTACACACGCTATCGAGGAAGGTCATGATTGCGTGTAATGAAAGGCAAATCAAGGATGCGTATTGTGAAAGCTCCTTTTGGTGTACGACACAAGACATTAGTGAAATTAAAAAGAATATTTTTCATAAAATCTCGGGGTGTTACAGCGGCTCTCATTATTTAATGAAATTATATGCCTTCAATAATCTATCTATGATAATACTAAAAATTCAACATTCATCATTTTTATAATAAATTGATCAATGGTCACTATGATTAAATGTATTTTAAATTTTTGATCATCTTCTAATTTATCAATATTTGATTCTATTCATCTAATTTTTATTCTTCTTTTAGTATTTCATTGAGTATGGTTTATACTTTTTCCAATAAAAATAATTTATTTCTTTTTCTAGATATTCCAACACAAAAAAAAATCTATCTTGTATCTCCCGATCAAATGGTATGTAAAGAAACTTGGTTGATCCCCCAATAGTAGATTGGGGTGTGCCTCTGAGTTCATGTAAATGATTGTGTCTATAACATGGTTCTCACACATTGAAAAGTGATTTTCCAAGTGGGTACCAATATATTTCAGAAGTAAAGGATATTGAGGTGTAGACTATGATATTTTTTATCAGAACCAATATAAATATCTATGTTATTTCTTTTTAATATCCACATCACATCATATCAATACGACTACACCCACTACAGATCCATAATTTCTAAACACTGGGTTTTTTCCATTATGTTTTAAAAATGACTATTCACCTTCCACCTAGTAATTATTTCCATTACTATCAATCCAAATAGTAGTATTCAATTATGGTCAATATCTTTATTATCCTGATATCAATAAATTGGTATCATATTCCCATCTCTTATAAGTTATCATTTTTAGTTGACCTTACCTGGTACCAAAACATTGGTATCAGAGATGGTCAATAGTCTTGTGGTTATGGTATCAAACTCTCGGTATCATATCCTTTTCTAATTTTTGTTATCCTATCTGATTATTTCTGATGATTATTTTTTTAACTCTACATTAACCTAATATCATAAATGTTACATCTTATGGAATACAAGAAAATGTTTTTTTAATTATTGTTGTTAAAAATGTAAATGTTGGATAAATTCCATGCCCTAGTCTTTTATAGAAGTGACTATAGATATCGGAAAGATAAAATAGTATCCTACTAGAAGCAGTTATGTATGGATCACTAGAATATCATGGATAATCTATATAAGCTACCTATAGTTGGTTAGGAGAAACTTATAATTGATGAATTTATAATATATGTTATTAATTATGAATATAATAATATTTCTAATGTGCTATAAGTAGAAGTATATATAGCCATGTTTTAGCTTGTATTATGACCCAAGATATATATAGGATTCCTGAAGTAACTCATAATGGGAATGACAAGCTTAAGAGAACCAATTTGTTAATTCTCTCATCATAATATTGAGACTCCAAGATGGGAGACAAAGAATAATTAAACTAGAAGATTCATTTGTTTACTCATATTAATAATGTTATGAGTGCTCATTTTGAATTCCCTAATAATACAAACCAAGTGGAAACTGTATTGAGTGATCCAAAAATATTTTATGTAATGAAATTGAAAATCAAGGAGAGTAATAGAAACTGTATTGAGTGGAAACTGTATTGAGTGCTCATAATATTTTATGTTATGAGTGCTCATTTTGTTTTTATTTTATGATTTTCCCGATTGAACATTTTATGAAGTAACATGCTCTCTACTACTCTAGGGGTTAAAATTAAAAATATTACTTTTGAGGACTCTACAGAGATAAATGGCATTTCATTTAAATATTATGTAATAGATACCAATAATTACATTAAATATGATTCTTAGATAGTGACCAAGAGATGGATTACTTTAGCAGGAATCTTTTTTAGGTTATGAGAATCAGTGGTAGCAAGATACTGTTTATAATAAAGACTGAAAAATATTACAAAAATGTAATTCATGTAATTTTAATGATGTTTTATATCTAACATGTAAGGATTTCTTGACTAACAAGCATGACAGACCTTATTTCCCCAAAATCAAGAATTTAATGAAGTACAAAAGATAAAATGAGAAAATAAAAACAATCCTTATTTAGAGAATGGGATTGTTCAGCCAATAATGGCTTAAGAAGTTCTTTTATAAGTGTAATGGAAATGGTTAGTGTTGCCTTAGTGGTTATACAGAGTTAGGTAAGTGAATAACTTTTTTCTTAGTTGATAACTTATAAAAATGATAATGTTAATAATACTAATGAAATATCTAAATATGTAAATGATGCTTATTCAAATTCTAGTTGTGATTCTAATTCAAATAATCACAGAGTTAAAATTTTATTAAATAGAATGAAGAATTTAGGAATGGTAGATTAAAATGATTGAAAAAATATAGATAAATTTAATGTAAAAATAATATGTTAATCAAGGAAAATGAAAAACAAAAAAAATTAAAATTGTGAAAATATTTGTTTTCTATAAAGAGGAAGATAATAGTTATATCCCCGTAGGACGTCGTTAATTCCATACAGGTTTATGCAAAACACAAATTTAAAAAACTCAACAGTAATTAATTTATTTCAATGAGTAAATAAGAATGGATAAATAAATCCATATAAATGATGAAATTATTTTGATTAGTTTATCCAAAAAACTTCTCATTTGTTAATATGGAGAGAGTGGTGAGAGAATATTGGATTGATTTTATTTCTGAGGGAATGAATTATGAATGAATATAAGATCAATTTGTTGAGATCCAATTTTTAAAGTGTGTTGGGGGTTTTTCATTTAAACATTTTGGTTAAATTGGATTTAATAAAATTGGATGATTACTTCATGATTGGTGTTGGAGTCATGACAATGAACATCCAATCTTTATTATATCCCCTCCTCAACACAGAAATACCATATTTCCCCAAGCATGTAAATATAGGGTTTCTACGAATCAAGTATATCTCGATACCATATTTAGATGTGATATCCCAAAATTTTGACAATGTTCATGCCTCATTTAGTGTTTTCAGTATCTCAATTGAAGGCTTCCTTTAGTATTCAAATATTATTGTTCATGATAACTGTAAAATAATGGGAATGGAAATTGATTGAGGTAATATAATAGAAAAATACATGAATAAATAAAATGAAATTAATCTGATGGACTTTCCCCCATGTATTACATAACCATAACACAATGAAATTTTACCTCCCTAATCCTAGTTATGAGTGGATAATAGGGGAGGAGAAATGAACAATAATGAATAAATAGGATGGAGATGAACTCGGTGTGGGCCCTACACAACATAATTTCCAGCTCTATGCTTTGATATCTAAAATGTTTTACAAAATCATGATAGCCCTCCAGTAATAGGTTCTATATGGGCTCCATTATTATTGAGGACCATTAATAATTTTTCCTAATGTGTTCATGGGAAGGTCCCATTTCATATATTCTATCAAATATTAACGATACATTGAAATTCTATACTTAATTCATGTCCTTAAAATTTACATGACATATAAATTATTTCAGCACATGTAGTAAATTTACATTACATTTTTCTTATTTTCATGAAGTGTTCCTGTTTTAAAACATATACGAGTTTATGATGTCTAATTATTTACATGAAATGTGATGTCATTTTCCATCTCTAAAATCATCTTTTCCCCTTTTTTCTTCTGTTTTATGCCATGGAAGTGCTCTATTATTGTCATAAACTATACAGTGTCTCATGACATTGTTTCTCTCATTGAATGAAGGGTGATTTTTCACCCTTTACCATAATATATTTTATCCTACGAAAACACAAAAAATTATCTAAAATATCAAACATTTGGAAAGAATAATAATTTAAAATCAGAAATCAATATATTAAATCACTATAAGAATGCATGCATGAAATATAGATATCAAATACCCCACAAAAGAATTCATAGTTATCCTTAAGAATGGAATCTAAACATACTGAAATGGACCTTACTATACTAAACATTAAATTTAATTTCATTTTAATCAAATTATTAAATGGAATATAAAATTTTCAAGCATCACACATAGAAAATTTATCAACCCCTTATTTTTTAAAGGATTAAAATCAACCTTGTATATTACATTCCCTCTTTTGAAATATCCAAGTGTTTTTAGACATCCATTTTTATTTTTCAATAAATTATTAATAACCATTAAAATTTCAATTTATCTCAATTTTATTCCACTCATAATTATGGTAAAATTTAAATGGATATCATCTCATACATAAAAAAAAATTCACTTTCCCTAGGGTTGCGAGGCATTAAAAATCACATCTGTGTAAATAAAAAATCAAAAAAAATAATGAGGTCTTTACCATTAAGGATGAAATGACTTTTAGGCTTAGGAAAGGTAGGAAAATAATGTAAATCATGTATTGAAAAAACGAGGTTCAACACTAATTTAAATTGTATGAAAATAAAAATAGCTCAAAGATTTTTGCCACATCCCCAACATCTCGAAGCGTAATCGTAAATAGATATAATTTAGTTAATTAAACAACCCCTTTAATTATTATTATTATTTTAATTTTTCCCTAATGTTTTTATTGTGAAAATTATAACACCCACCACCCAACCCCAAATGATATCATCATGACACTATTTTTAATGGTTATAATAAAATCATCGGTCAAGTAATGCGGATTTTTGAAGTTCCCAATACATAAAAGTCTTTTTCTTCTATTTTTAAGAGGGTTTTAAATAAATAAAATGAATGTTCCATCGCCAAATCTCATGAAATATCACCACACTTATTCATTACAAAATTTACATCCCTTGCACCTGATGTTGTTCCACCAATCTTATGTATAATAATGGTAAAAAATATTTATAAGATGGTGGGAAAGGATAATATTGGCTTATAACAAAGAGTACTACCTAACAAGGTTATTCATGGATTATATGGGCTTAAAAATGATTAATTCAAGGTGTCATAATAATAAGTTATAAAAAATGAATTCCTCAATCATTTTAAAATAGAATTTTTTCAGTGCAAAGATATTTCATGAAAGAATCATGGCCGAGTTTCTCAAGAAATATGCAAAATAAATAAAGGAAAATACATTCTAATTGAATTTATTAGTAATGATATGAATGGTTTTTAAAATTCACAATATAAATTCATAGGAATAATTAAATCAATCAATTAAAAACAATTCAAAATCTCAAAAATATTTCATTAACAATGTTCAACAATCTCCCTTAAATCATGATCTTTCAAATCCAAATCACCATGATTATCATTACTGATTACTTTTCCCTGTTTAGTTTTTCAAATTTAATGAAAAATAAATTCTAATTTCATGGAATTGTAAAAATAATGGGTAGTTTCATGTCTCTTAGTTATATTAATTAAATAATGAATCAAATGTTGTTCCTGAAATGTTTTGTCAAAACACTAATTAAATGTGGGGAATATGGTATGAAAAGTATTAATTTGAAACTCTTAAACACATTTTTCTTGTTGATTAAGTCATGATTTTGTAGGTTTTTTCTACTATAGATTCACGATGTGTAATTTTTAATGAATCCACTTCTGTTTATTCATAACGCTTTCCACCGTATTGGGTTTTTATGGTCTTATAAATTAATGACAATCATGTGAAATCATAGGATATTTAAAAAAATTTAAATTATTTCTAGTGATATCAGGAGTGCCAAAAAATAGAAAATAAAAAAACAAAAAAACTACAGTTTCCTCTTGAAGTGATTTTATTTATCTTCATTGGATCAACATTACATCCTTTAGCTTCTACACACATGAATGGTGATTAAAAAATTCGACATGGAAAGGGTCTATAAATAGACACATTTGTGTAAAATCCAGACAGGTGGTCACAATCCTTATTCTTTGAACAAAATTATTCTCCCTAATGGTTGTACTTTCTTGATCTCCACATGACCGATCCACTATTTCTTTGTCAATAATAATGAACTAAATGGGATTTTATGTGACATCCATATTTTTTTACTTTAATAAAGGTAATGGATTCGATCTATCCTGTGATGTTAGTGACCTTAGTCTCCATATTTTCTTTCTTCTTTGGTTTATAATCCTATTTCACAATAACATATAACCCACATACCACATCAATTCCAATGATATACTCAAATTCATCTTTAGATTCTTCTACAAACTCATTTTCCTCTATCACATCAAATTTTCAAAGTTCTTATTGGATGTTCAAACTTACCGGATAACTGCCAGCTCTTTGGCAGAGTTCTTTGCTTTGGATGTTAATTTTCACACACCCAGTGGCTAATAAAGTACTGCACATAATTAGTGGAATTCTCTCCTCTTCCATGTCCAACACTACAAATTTGGTGGTTATATATAATTTTTAAACTCTAATTAGGATAAAATAAATCATTTCTCTTTTGGATTTTATTTTTTAGTCTGAAATTTGAATAAGTAATTTTTTGGGAACTATTCCTTCAAGTCTAAAACACTTGAAAGTCATATACAACATGATATTGACACTCAAAACTATGTCCCAAAAATATATTCCACATTTTTATCTCTAAAAAATTTAGGAACTGAAAAGATACCTATATTACTTTTCTTAATAGGTATTTCATTATATACCACTGTTGAACACTCCCCCTATGAGTCTAATAGTTCCATTCTCATCTAGATTTTTAATACTGGGTGCCATACCTTTCATGAATTATGAATATGATGATATGATAAAGAGATAATCTTTAAAAGGTATATCAAAATGAAATATTTTAATGTGTTATAGAAATTTGGAAATTTTTGTCTCATACTATGGTTGTTCCTCTTATACTTCTTCTTTAGTTAATTGTTCTTTGATACTGTTTGCTTCCTTTTATTCTTCTACCAATTTTTGTTTTTCTAATAATTATTTAAAACATCCTTTTATTTTCTTCCCACTTATATTTTTTATATATTGTAAATCTTTAGTTGGTCGTATTTCAGGGCATGCATGAAGTGTACCTCTAGGTATCTCTCTAAGAGGATAATCTATTTTGCCAACATTATGCTATAGATTTTATATCATGGAAATTTGGTTCATTACTTCTTGTTTTATTTCCTAGAGTATATCCTCAGAAGTGGTCATGAATGTAGCTACTATCTATCCCAAAGTATATACCTAGTTAGTTAGTGTAGTCCATTGGGGTGATTTTTGTTGATACCCATGGGGTCATTGTGAATGCCCTTGTCCTTGTTTTTGTTTTGGTCTCCATCCCTAAAATTTATTATGATTATTGTAGGAAACAAAATTTTATTCTTTGATACACATACCATATGGGGTTTTCTACTAGCCTATCATGGTATACATCTTCTTGGTTAATGAATCTATTTGTTCTAACATTTAAATCTCTTTTCTAATGGAAACTATTACTCATATTTTCATCTTAGATCGATTTAGGAGGCTTCATCATTAATGATCCTCTAGATGTATCATCTTGAATCGACCAATTTCTAGGATAAAACCCATATAGAATGTTTGGATATGTTTCCATAGCTCTGTTCAATGATTAGGGAATTTTTGAGTCATATCATTATATTTTTTCTGAAATGAATATAGTGATTCAACATTAAATTGAAAATAGATTATGATATTTACCTATATTTTTATTGATATAGAATGGGCAATGAATTTTGGGAGAAATTATCATGTTGATTCATCTCATGTTTTGATCTAATGGGTTTGTATGTTTTGAATCTAATATCGATATTTCTCAAGTAATGAAAATCAAAAAAGACAAAGTCATGCCACATTTCAAGAAACACTCTTGAATTGTAAAGTGATAGAGAGCTCTGGGAAGATTCCCAAATGTTAGATCGAATACTCATGTTTTATTCTGGTGGATTTCAAGCTATTAGATATCATCAAACTGATAGCAGGCTTGATCATGAATATGTTTTCAGAAACAGAGGGTGCTAGGATGCTTCATTCAATCATGTGTTTGATGGTCTCCTATAGTCTATGAAGGTCCACATCATTAGATCTCTTTGAATAATCCTTTATGGTGTATTGACTTCTACACCCTCCATGGTTGCAGTGATTATACTATCTGGGCATGGTTAAAAATGGTTTTTGGACATGATGGTTTCTTCCCTCTTTGACCGAGTGTTATAGTTGAATATTAAAGATTGTAATGTTTGAATCACACCAAAAGTACCCAATGTAAAAATTATAATTGAAATAAAAAAAATAATAAAAATAAAATAAAAAAACCTAAAAACTAACTTGTAACAATCATAAAAAATTGTGCCAATTTGACATGACCATAGGGTATCATTAATTCAATACATGTCTAGGCATACAAAAATTTATAAAAACTCAAAATAAACTAATTAATTACAATTCATAAGATCGATAAACATAGATGGTTTAATTTGTTTGATAAGTTTTAAAAAATGATTTTATTTTATTAATTTCGTGAATATTGTGAGGGATTATTGATTTTATTGTATTTCTGATAAAATGAATTATGAAATCAACGAATATTGATTTTTGGAGATCAGATTTTGAATGTCATCTAGGGTTTTGTAATTTTAGGGTTTGGGTGAAATTGGATTAAAGAAAATATATTGATTAGTTCTTGATTAATTTCAAAGTTTAGATAAGTAAGATCCAATGTTTATGGTATCCCCCCCACCTCAGTGTAGAAATAACATATTTACCTTACTATAGTAATTTATCATTTCCCCAAATCGAGCCTGTGTCGATATTGTATTTAATCCTAATTTCACCTAAATTTGAAAATAGGCATTCCTGCTTTATGGTCATAAATTATGCAATTTTATGGTTTCTTGAGGATTTAATAATAAATATTCAAGAAAAATGAAAGACAAAGGGATTTGAAATTGATTTAAGAAATGAAACAAACTAAATACATGAATAAATCAAATCAATTTAATCCAATGCACCTTAACACTTAAATTACATAACCATTGCATAATGTGGGTTTAACCCATCATCCTAGGGATGAGAGGATAATATGGAAGGAGAAAAAGCATAATTCGAAATAAAAATGTAGATGAACTCAAGGAGGGATATGTATAATGCTTCTTCTCTCTCCAATATTTGGTCTTTGAAATGTTTTATAGCAGCAAGATATCCCTCCATTTATAGGATCAATATGGGATCCATTATTAATGGGGATCCCAAATAATTGGTCAAAAGGTGTTCTGGGGTGGGTCATATGACACAGAATATGTGGAATTTTGAAGGTACATTGAAATTTATCACATAAATCCCACTCGAAAATTTACACGACATGTAAATTTACTTTAAATTTTTTTTCCACTTCACGATGTGTCCTTATTTTATTAAATTTGCTACTTTATTATAGGTAATGACATATATGATAGGTAATGTCAATTGTCTATACTAAAATCCTCATTTCTCATTGGTTCTTTGGTTTTATTCCTTATAAATTCTCCATGATTATCCAAAAAATGTAGTGTTGTAATTATGTATTGTGTCCCACCAAAACATAGAAAATTAGTTAGGCTATCCAAAATTTCAAAAAAAATTAGTAGAAAAATAAATATTCTAAGTCACCATAAAATTACATGCAAAAAATATATGTATCAAAAAGGAATTGTGACTTAAAGTTTCTAAAACTGAATTTGGAAAATGAATGACATAAAGTATTTCTGGATGTAAATGATTTAGAATTGAAATAACAATTTAATTTTTTATGACCACATTAATTAATGTTTATATTGATTATTAAAATGCAAAATAAAAAAACTAATAATATACAAAACATAGTGTCTGGCCCCAATGCTAAATTTTATACTGATATATAATCTATTCAAAAAGAGAATCACTACACAAAAATTTTTCATTAGTAGTGGGTTTTAAAAAAATCTCTTGAAAACAATTTTTTAATCATGACACTTATCCCCCCCCACCCGGCCACCCCCACCCAGAACCTAAAACCTCCACCCCTCTTACCCGGACCTCGTCAAGCTATAGCCCATTTCCACTGTCCCCCTTGTTTCACACACCACTAACCCACCTAACCCTCAACTTCAGCCCCACTTCACACCCTACTCCGCTGACCCCATCAATCCCACTCACCATCCCCACCAGCCTCATTCTCCTCTTCTGAATAGCCTGATTCTCTTTCAAGGTCCTTGATCCCAAGCCCAAGTCACAGACCCCTCTATCCCCTGAACTATCATTTTCACAGTTCCATAGGCATGGTAAGGGTGTGGTATTCCACTAACCTTGATTATTCTATTTTTTTTACAAATTTTATTGTAATGTATTAGATATATTTTACATACACTGGTTTATGGTTATCATGTTGACATACTAGATTGAAATACTTTTTATTTGTTATGATATTTTCATTAAATGATAAATATTTTATTATTGTTGATATAAAATTGAATTGATGTATTATATATGTCATTATAACACCCTCCATGATTTAGAATAATTTGCATGTTATAAAATATTTTATGATCATTCTTGTTGCTTTCTTGGAAGGCTCTAAACTGTAATATAAGTTATACTTTTTGTCAAATTTGATATTACTTGAGTATGGAGCACGATATAAAGGGATATTATATGATTGCATAGAAATGGTTTCTATGATACACCCATTATTTATGGATAGGTTTATGGTATGTGATGGGATCTCTATGCCTTAAAATACAAAGGATATTTTTTCTCATGATCATCAAGTACATGCAAAGACTGTGATTTTAAACTAGTTTTCATTCATTTGATTCATTATTTATTATGATAAATTACTCTAATTAATAAAATGGTAATATTATTAATTAAATAAATAATTTATCTTAATTATCCATTGAAGTTTACTTGAGAATATCATCCTATTTAATTTATATAAATTATTGAAATTACTTTTAATTTTATGTATAATCAGTATAAGACATGTATTGGGGGATGCATGGTGTGTACTATTATTATTTTAATTATACCAATTTCACGAGTTTAAAAATGATTCATAATATGTCGTTACATGATATGATGTTTGACTAACTCTATATATAGTCCTTGTCAAATAATATTTAAATTCATTGAATGTATACCAACATGTTGTGTTGGGATATAACACATTTTGATTTTTCATGGGTCAAGTCACATAGTTTTCATGGAATTTATAACAACATGTCATGCCTTGAATTTAAATAGTGTGTACTATGGGATATTTCCTTGAAGTGGAAGGAATTTATGACTACGATACATGTCCTTCATTTTATTAATAACTCAAAAAATAACTATTTGATCATTTAATTCCTCACGACATGCACAAAATCACTCTGCATGTGGGTAGTGTGATAAACCTCAATCATAGGGCCTGTATAACCAACTACACAATATTTAGATTTTTTTATTGAATTTAGTATTTTTTATCCATGGTTTGACTAGCATGAAATGTCATCATCGACATGTACCTTCAATGATCTTTCTCAAGATATATGGCTTGTATACTAAGATATATATTGCATGTAATTTGTTTCTATCCACCCATTCTACATTTCCATGGACTCAAAAAGTATTCGAAAATTAATTTCTTGTGTAACAGGGAGTGTATATCATCCATCATGCCAAATACATAAGGTGATTTCATTTCATTTGACCGCAAGTTAATATACAACATGTGTATTAATTTCATGCCACATAATTTGATGACATGGATTCCACAATATATATGGGGATAAACCATATGGGTTTACCTAGATTATACACCATATATCCACCATTTAATCACTAAATAACTATGCTTAAAATGGTGGTCAATTAATGGTAAAAAAATTACAAGCCACATAAAAACCCTCACATGGTGTGTTGTCATTACCACAACTCATGATTATGTTGCTGATCATGGGTGAACTTTTTATTTGATTTATTACAAAACCTTTGAACATGAAAAATTATTAGAATCCCAAACACCACTATATGAGATCTACATAAATTATTTATATTTTCTTAGCCTTCCCTTGGTCATACTAAACTGACCAATCATGTTTTCTTTGTTTTCATACTAAATTTGATATTTTTACCATTTAATATATGAATGGAGAAGTCATATAGGGGTTGTACACAAGTTTTGATTCAAGATTTCCCACTCATTAAACCTTAATTTTTAGTACATAGTATGTGTTTTGTTTTCCGAAATTGTGTGTAAGGGGTCTTTTCCTAATTTCATGAACATTATAGAATTTATGGATATTTTTTGATTGGGATCATGTGGAATTTCATGTTTATATAGTTATTTTCATTTATTATCATCCAGGTGTCCCCAATAGGCATGTTCCCATTACAAAAACTAGGTTATGTGTGTGAGTAACCACTACTTATGATAAGGTCATGTTAAATTTTTTTTCATGAACCACTAATATTTTAGTTAAAACTAACAAGATAAAAATATTTCTCATAAATATTTATTTCCCAATACCTTGTATTTGATCAATTCTTTAGAAATCGGAAGTTTCACATGATGTGTTATTGAGGCAAAAAATCAGTATTATTATGTTCTTTAGTTCACGGTAATTATATTTTTTGTGGTAGTTGAATAATTATAAGGAATTTATTTAACAAGAACACTTTATTGTTTAGGTATTAATTCTATAAAATAAGAATCCAATCTTGTGAATTTTAGTTTCTTTGTTGTTACACATATATTATGATTATTTAAACTACATTATCGGAATGTCTCCAAAATTATAGCATATACCTTACCCAGTTTCTCTCATAATATATATCTATATTTCTTCTTTATTAATATAAAATTGTCTTGATATTATTGTTGGTGAATGGTTTTCTCTATTAGAAATACATATGCTAAGTTACTATGTAAGTATTTTAATTCAATATCTATAAGATGGACAGGAGATAAAAATAGATTTGGGTTACACAAATAAATTTAGCACACTTATTATGATAGATATTAAGTATTAAATAGTTTTTCATTGAATAAAAAGTACAATCTATCTAAAAAATAAAAATCTATTTAATCATCAGATATTTGGATATAATTTTATTGCCCAGTTATTTTCGATCATATTTTCATACCCTATTTTTTTCAAAATAAAAAATTTATTACATAAAATAACTTTATTCACATGGATTATAATCATTAAAATGTGACGATTAAAATAAAATTGAGTTATCTTATTATGAATATATAATGGAATAAATAACAATTAATGTGGAAAACATTTTAACTAAACCCCGTTATTACATTACCAATATCAAAATATATGATTTCATTTTATATTTCTGGGAAAGTTTTATTCATGATGATATGTTAAAAAATATAGATTTTATCCTCCTCTTTGATTGAAAGATAAAAAATAGAATAGAATATTAAATTATTCAATCCAAACAACACATCTTCAAATACTCTTGCATAGAATTTCGTGGATCTGTTAGGTAATTTTAAAACCACTCTTGATAGTTGGAGCTGTAACATCTATAAAAAATGAAAAATAGAATGTCACATAAATAAATATTATCTCATAAGTCACCGATAGAAATTCTAGTAGCGCATTATGTGACACCCCCTCTTGTTAGAGATGTGTTAGAAATCTTAATCCACTTTTATAGTGATAAAGAATTACTAGGTTCACATAGACTTAGTGATCCTAGGGTGTTTATTATATGATTCCTATTTTAAATTAATGAATTTATTATTCTTATTTTGCTTCTAGTTTACATAATACTACCCATGATTGTTTTCTTATTTTTACTTATAATGTTTTAATACATATATGACTCTTCTTATAGCAACTTGGGTTATTTTTTTCACTACCATTTTTTAATTTCCAACATAGTAATACTTATGTGTTTTAAATTTTTTTAATAATGTGTAGGAACATTGTGATATGTAAAAAAGATGGATCACATTACCGAGGACCACACCTTAGTATGCTATGGGTTTGGAGGTGATTATATATATATATTTAAATATTTTCAATCGTTCCATTAATGAGAGAATAAGATTATCATTACCTAAATCTATATTTATAGGATTATTTAAGAACGATAATGTTTATGAACACTTCATATTGAATCAATTCCTTAATCAATATTTTTTTTTGTATTTGGACCAAATAATCATATGTTATGAAAAGTTTGATAACTAATGTCAATTGAAAGAATGAGCTCCCAACATCAATAAAAATGAAAAATTAAATGAAAAAGCTTACAAAAGATGTGTTATTAATTAAAAATAAGGTGATGCCTATGATATTGGAATTTTTTCATGATGTATTTTCTAAAGAAATCATCCTTCAATCATTTTAGGTTATGAGAAAAGTTGATAAGGTGACTAGTATAAATTATAGAAAAATACATGTATGTCCTGATGATAGTATGCTTTATTAGGGAGAGGATTCATGTATACATGATTGAAAATAATAGTTATTCTTATAAATGGTAGTCATTGGGTGATGTAAGAAGTCTGGATAAACATACTACCATGAAGAAAGAGAAAAGTAACACACCAGGAAAGGTTTTTCATTACATTCCTTTAAAGTCTTGATTTTAAATATTTTTCATGTCATCAAAAACCACCAAACACATAAAGTGGAATTATATAGATAATAAAAATGATAGGACAATACGATATCCATGATATTGAAAATTGTGGAAGAAATTTGATTCATTACATATATATTCCTAATATTATTTTAGGAATATTTGATTGGGATTGGTTTCCTGTGGATTCAACCCATTAAGTACTTTGAGTACCAGTTATTTTGTTTTTCTTATTATTTTGATCACTTAAAACCTACCTTTGTGGATGTGTACGTAATAAAAATCTTTTGTCATATTGATGTTTATTCCATGAAAACAATTCCTATAAATGATGTTGATATGTACATGGAACCTCTAATTGAAGAATTATAGGAATTATTGAGAAATGGTATTGAGACATGCGACGAATCTTCGAGAACAATGTTCAAAATGAATGTTTCTCTAATTTGGACCATTATTAACCTCCATAGGCTTTTGAATTTTGATAGTTCGAACACTTAAATGTGTTTGTATACTTCTATTTGTGACATTGATTTTGATCCTGAATGGCTAAAACACAATAATAAATGGCGCTTCTTGTGTCATCAACGATTTATTAATGCACCTCACTGATTTCAGTTGAACAATTCAAAATTAATGGAACTATTGACCGTAAACCATATTCAATATTTTTAATATGTTCAGAAATATTGGATCAACTTGGAAATGTTGAAACAGAATTTTGGATGGTGCATCATTTTAATGATAGTGGTAAATGAGTTCAAAGTGCATCGTCAAGTGAAATCAAAAGGCAATGATAGAATAAAAATAGTTTATTCTTTAAGATTTTTTATTATGAATTTAATTTTTTGCAGAATAATATCGATTTTATTCATATTGAGAAGAATTTTTATAACTATTTGACATTCACCTAGCTTAATGATTTTGGAAAATAGATGGACCATCTAAATTCTATAAAAAACATAAAAATAATGGACAAAAAGAACGATATCTAGATAGATGAGAATGGAAAGTATTCCCCCACAATTTTTGCAATAGGGTTAAAGATGCATTCCTTTTGATTTTAAAGCATGTGAAGGTATTTGATGGGTATTAAAGTAATATAACTAGGTGTTTTGACATAAAACATCATAGGTTAAATGGATTGAAAAGTCATGATTCACATAATTTGTTACAATATTTACTACCATTGGAATTGTGTACGTTATTACCTAAAATGGTTACTATTATTGTAATCTAGTTTTTTACATTCTTTAGACAACTATGGGATAGAACTCTATAACCATTTTATAATGAAAACCTTTATGAAGGATTTTTATTGAAACGTTTTACAATGGGGATGATCTTTCCTCAAATTTTTACTATAATTATCTATTAAACTATGCATTTAGTTAAGGAAGCTAAATTAGGAGGCCCTGTATCTTATCAATGGATTTATCTAATAAAGATATATTTTATTTAAATATTTTTCATTTATGTAAACAATTATGTACAATTCATTAAATACACAATCTTAATTTTTATTTTATTTTACATATATCTTGGGTATTTAAAATCATATGTGAAAATTAAATCTCAATCGGAAGGCACTATATTTGAAGGCCATTTGGAATAGGATTTTCTTGCCTTTTGTTATAGATACTTAGATGATATTGATAAAATATTCAATCTAGTTGGACATGGTGATAACACATCAACTCAATCTTAACTACCTGGAAAATCCAAAATCATTCGTTCAATTTGGATGATCAGTTGGGAGGAGCTCAAATGTTACACTGATAAAAATGGAATTTTTATAGGCATATAGATATATGCAACTAAATAGTGAAATGGAATATCCATTTATTTATGATTTGTGGATACAAAAAAAATTAGATGAATGAGAAGCCTAAAAAATGAGAATGATATAAAAAATATATTAATAAAGAGCTTGTAGAATGGTTTACATGATGTGTAGGTTAATAATTATTGAAATCAATTCAGATATTAAGTGGACTCAAATATTTTTTAAATCTAATTATGTATATTATATTCATTAGATAATGAATACTAATACTCGAGCTATGTAGTTAGAAGATTTAAATTTTCATTCATAAGGTCCTCTAAAACTGGCCAGAAAATTCGACAGTTACTATGTAAATGGATTTAAATTTTGTATAGTCGATTGGGAAGAGGGTCAGAAAAGACAAAATAACTGTATATTTATGTTTTATAATGTGGGATACTATGGAATGTTGACTGATATTATTGAATTAAACTACCATGGTAATTTTTTATTTGTTTTTTAAAATTCAATTGGGGTGATATTATGAGGGGTGTTAATAGAGATTATTTGCAATTTACTTTTTCGATCTTCTCTTTCTTAATGGATGTTGGATCTGTGAATTACATGATCTGTATATCTTTTCATCATAAGAAAAAATGGTATATTTTGTGGAAGATATCATGGATGAAGGGTGGAGTGTATTTTCTCACAAATAACAAGGAGACTTGTATGATATGGGTGATGATGTAGAAGATTTTATATCTATAAATTAATCACATCAGTAGAAATAAGAAAACGTATTTTTCCACTATGATTTAAAAACATTAGTCTTGTAAGGGTTAATGAAGTATATGAGGTAGTGATGGAGTAGGAAAATGACATTATTGAAAGAGAAAATGATTGTATGTGTAGTCATTCATTCATATGTCAACCACTTCTGTCATTTGTGCAGTCATTCAATATCATAGTTATATATATTTCGGTGGTTAGTACTGTATATTTATTATCATTTATACTTTTTATTCACAAGATGTTTTTTAAATATATGATCAGAAGTAAAATTTTTCTGATTAAATGACAGGAATGCCAATACAAAAGTGATATAATGATGATAGTCAACTCTCAATCTTTGTTCCATGGTCTATAATGATAGATAATGATTCATCAGTCTCCCTCTCTATAGCATCTGATGCACCCTTCGCATTCCCCATACACTGTCTCCCACACCCTCTATCAACATCACATCAGTAGCTCTACCGATGCCTCCCAATTCTATAGCATGAATAGTGAGGTAGAATGTCTCTAATCCTAGTTCATCATGGGGACGTTGGAGGGTGATAGTTATAAGTACCAATTTTAATATGAATAATGTTATTTCACTTTTTATACAAATTATTATATTTCATTAAATATATAAACAATGCTACTATGGAGAAAAATATGAAATATTCATATGTATAGAATCTAAATGGACTAAATATAGCTGTCCCATTGGACTGCTATGGGGACCAATGGATGACTCCGTATGAATATTTGGACAGATTCTAGGACAAACAACCACGGATTCAGTTACCCTTCTGAGGAAATATTCTGATTAGAGTTATATGCCTTCATCTTGGAAAAATAAAGTTTCTGATTCACATATAAAGGTAATTTGGTGACATTATGGTGTAATTGAATGTCATTTTGAATTTAAATTCTAATATTTTAAAAATGAATCTATTTGTATATATTTCTTTCCAATTTTATGATATTAATCTTATAACACATAAGTGGACACTATAAGATTGGGATAAGAAGTGGAAATATTTTAAATAGATATTATGGGATGAATACAATGATACATTGTTGATAAGGTTCCCAATATGGTACCTAGAAATCAATTCAATGTTTTTTTATTTCCATTGTGATGAGAAACATGTGGTATTTAAATATATATTATTATATTATTCTCATTTTACATTTATACATGCATATGATATGGAGATTACATTTCTTAAATTACTATTAAATTACATGTTATTTATTTTAATATCTTTCAAGGAACAATTCATCGAGACTAGCTAAGAAAAGAATCCCTCACATTGTAGGGTGAAATAGTTTTTCTAAAATCTAATAGAATCTTGAAAACATTTCATTATTTTAAATATTTATAAGAAAATATTATCTATTACCTATATTAAATTATTGTTTTATCTTTTTTAATACAGTCAAACAATTTACGGCACCAATTCTCCTGGATAGAACAGTTGTTGGATGTTTATAAAAATATGAGTGGAATTATGTTAGTGAGCCTTCCATAGAAGTTGGGGTTTGAATTCATTTTTCATTATAAAAACATATTATTAGTTGTCACTATGTTATTATATATTGCTTAAAATATGTATTTTGATTGATTTATAGATAAAATTTAATGAACTATGGGATTCCAATCCCATGCAGTCCTTCTCTATCTCCCAGGATGACCCAACTAGTAAAGTCCATAGAATGGTGCATCATGGTGGAGTGTGTGGGGTTGGTTTGTGACCAGTACCATAGGATTTTTTTTCATATACCATCAGATATTACACCTACATCTACTCAATTTTTTAGTCACTCCCTACCTTGATATTTTCATTGAGTGTTTTTTCTATGAAAAACAAAATTTAGGAATAGGGGGCTCAGATATCCGCTTTGCAGAAAGCATTGGTTGATTTATATCATAACACGACTAGATCTTTCATTTGTAATATTGCATCAATGTTTAGAGATGAGCAGGTAAACAACACAACATCAAAATCATTTATCTCAAAACATTTTATTCACTTTAAGTTTAAATATAAATATACAACACTATTTTATTTTCAATATTATTTTCTTGAAGGTGTTGGTAGTAGGATGTATAGACATAGATAGAGAGGGTGACGATCATAGTTCATCATCAGGTACTAATTAGTGTTCTATTTGATATATTGAACTAAAACATAAATAAAGGATTTTTTCATGTATCATTTTGTTCATAGAGTATTCACATGAAATTTTCATTATTTCCCATGTTTTAAGAGGCTAAAACAATTTATGTCATGTTTTTAGTATAAAATTATAGTGGAAATATACTGGTTTATATATGATTACTTTCATTTATTCATGTTTCGAGGGATTTTTAATATAAATATTCTCTAAGAAAAAATTAGAGAAATATATAGGATTTTTTTGGTTCTCATAAGCACGGAATAAATTCTCTTTTGCACTATTGGTAATTGAAATTTAATTGTGACAATGTCACCATGGTTATATGGTACAATGTAAGTTGAAATGATATTTTTTGTTGTATCTGGATATGAGAATTTATGTGGGTATCATTGGTTGTTTTACCAATGGATATTTTGAAATTAATGAGAGTATTAAGACTAGTGAAAAAATGTGTGAGTTGTCCATATAGATCAAGATTATGAGAAACACCCTCATAAGTTTGGGTTGAGATTTAATGTGCACTATGAGTGGGATGACTCCTTTGGGATTAGATGATGTGTGGTGGAGAAGAATCTAAACATTATGGAAGGCATAAATATCTTCCATAATATATGGGAAATGGAACTTCGGTGTAGGTCAGGGGAGTTGTTCGAAACATGGCCTCGTGAAGTATTTCCTTTCCCCAAGTAGTCTTGTTATGGGATTTTGGAACATTATTTGAGTAATATTGGGTTGTGAAAGTGAACCATGCCATGTGAGAGGGTTGATTCATTGTATAAGGAGATTCATGTATGATTTACACCACCTTGATTGAACAAGTAGTGGGTTAGGATTCAGATGTAAGCTTTTAGCATTATTTTTTAGGTAGTGAGTCAAAAACCTTGACGATGCCCACCTTGGATCTGTAGGTATTTTTTGGGTTATGAGTATGATAGAATGAGGTGAGGCAATGAGTAGAATTTGGCATCAAATAAATATAGGTAAGATAAGCTATAATAGTGTCCCAGTTATAACATAATTACATAATGAAAATATGGTCATGGTATCCGAGTTAGAAAATTTCATTCATGATCATATGTGAAGTATAGTTTTACCTTGTGCAAACATGTATATGATGGCATGTACTTGGGAAACTTTTTGAGAGCCTACTTAGATGTTCCCTCACACCCTGCATAGGCACCCTGGTGTGTATAAATACAATATTTTATTTTTCCCTTTCAGATAATATGATGTGTATTGAATCGGAATATAGAATATTGATAGGTAGGTGTATGTATGTTTTGGTGGACTGGGGATTTCAGTTAGCCCAATGTGTGTATTTTTTTACTTTTTCTTATATTTTAGATGGGATCAAGATAGTGGGAGACATATGTATGTTTTTTATATCCATGTGTCTATGTTTTGTTTCATTTTTTATGAAATTATGTTATTCATTTATGTTTGGTATGATTATAATATATATATGTTTTTGTAAAATTTGATGGTGGAATGTTTTCGTATGTTCACTGTTTGTTTTTTTCAGGGTTTTGGGCTCTAGATTTTACAACTGTTTTTTTTGTAAATAAGCATATATAAGCAGTTTAAACCACTGTTAAATATGGAAGTTTTTCATGGTTTTTTAAACCTCCTCTAATTATGTCACACTATTATTCATTGGACATTTATTTTTGTTTTAGCATTGGTTTTTTTTCTAAAAAACTATATGATTATGTGGAATTTTGAACCATCACTAATTCCTCACCACTTCTTTGGTTGGAAAACCACTGTAAATATGAATAGAACCACCACTGTATAAACATACTATAATTTTTTTCGAGAAACCATAACTAAATTTAATGAATCGCCACAGGTTTGATGATGAAAACAACTTTAGAAGCTGTTTTATGAAACTATCATAGAAGAATTTGGCGGTAGTTTAAATTGACACTAAATTGAAATTTTCTTGTAGTTGATATTGTTTTAAAAAAGGAAGTTGAAAATATTAATGATAATTTATCAATATATGATCAAGGTAGAGAAAAATATGATAAAGTTTTGTTAATGGTAAAACCAAACAGTAACAAGATTATATTTGGTTATAATATCTTTTCACCAAACATTAATAAGTCTACTTTTATTAGAAGTTCAAGATGAATTATTTCTTTTATGACTTCATTTAAATATTGAATAAAATTCAATTTAAAAAATGAATGCTCAATGATATTTTCTCAATGTTTTCATCATACTATAACTCTTTTGCTTAAGTATTGGTTCACACTAACCCATGAATAGATGTCTGAAATATGTTTGGGTGGCTATAAGACCTTCTATGAATTCTATTGAATTTATGACAACATGGGTTCTGAATTTATGTTACTCAAATCATATTAGACCTAACATGTTTAAAATTCATGGATAATTATTTTCTATCAACCAATATAAATATTTTATTCTTATTATATTATATGATATACAGACACACGATATATATAATATATTTTTTATAATCATTTTATTTCAGTTTTGAACGAATATGCATTAATGTCTATATTTTTTTTATTTAAAAAGTATGATGTTATAGTTTACAAAGTTAAAATTTCAGTTCTAAATATGTTGACTATATTGTTACTTTTCTATAAAGAGTTTCAATATTATTTATGTATCCATCTTTAGAGTGGAATGATTTTAGGTGGAGTTACCCTTTGTTTATTAATCAAAATAATATACTACAATGAATTTTTTACATTAGTGATTAAATATCTATATTATGAAACAAAAAACTTTTTTATTATCTATGAAATAATATTTCCACAAATATTTTAGGTTTTTATAATATAACTTATGGTTTTTCCTTCTTTACATGATTTTATAATGTTGCTGTTTTTTTTAAAATCAATGTGATTAAAAAATTTATTTTATTTAGTGGTTATTTTAAATTCATGTTTGAACACATTTAATCCTAAGAATTATTTTATAATCTAATAAATATCATTTGTTATTTATAAATAAGTTTATCATAATTATAATTATAAACATATTTAGAATTCTTGGTTGATTTAAATAATAAATTTATTTTCAAAATTTAATTAATTCTTGGAAGGTGAAGTTAGTCTTAATGCATATATTAAAAAACATTTGTTTGATGAAATAAATTATTTAAACATTTTTTTGAATTTTTAAATATATATAATATATTTAAAATTTTCCAAATAATTTTTACAATAAAATGTTTTTAGATGATCTTTTTTTAATCAAATTCTTTTGTTTGTAATCTCAAGGAGGGTAAGTTTTAAAAACCTTAAAGAAAATTATTTTTTCTTTATTTTTGAAAGAATATTGTTTTATGTATCCGTTCATGGAAATTATTTTAATTTTTACAATGAAAATAATTTTTTTTAATATTGTTATGTTTGAAATTAACATGCTAATTGAGTAAGATTTTTGTGTGTAAATGTTAGTATTGATAATACTATTTACTTTTTTTAGTTCCTTTTTTTCTTAAATATTGGAACTATCTCACTAACCGTTATTAAAAACTACTACTATTTTAATTTAAAGTAGTTCATTACAATTTAAATGGGAGATAGTTTTAAATATTTCATATTAATATTCTCTTTCATAAATTTCCAAAAGTGGGGGATTAATTTTGAAAAAATAATAAATTTTATGTTTTGTAGTTTACCAAAAGTGGGAAATTGTTTGTACATGAAATTGGTTTTATTACATTAATAAGGGTTTTTTATTTTGATAAATTAATGTATCATCAAATTTATTAAATTCAAATTCTTTATAATATATAATATTTTTAATTTTTTAGTTATTATTATTGTTAACAATAATTATGTAATTATCATTTAACGGTTTTAAAATATTTTAATGTTGTTAATAGTTAATTATTTTTTTAATATGAATTTTTCCCTCATCTTAAGTAAATAATTTCAGCCAAATATAGATAGCTATTAAGGTCCATCCATACTTCCACATCAAGGAGGCCTAGAGGTCAACCCCTATTGGAGAGCAGCCCAAGGGGATGAGCTATAACACCAAGCTATGCATTACGTATGACTAATGAGGGTGGACCTGTGTATAAGGACCACATAGAATACTCCGAAGAAGCATGGGTATGACTTTATAAACCTACTTGGCCAATGTATAAGGAATGTGCATCTAAATGGTAGGTTGCAGGTACTGATCTCTCACAAACAGCTCGATGGGGGTAAGGCACCACTTAATTATTTCACCATTGGAACACCACAACACATTTAAGGTGTCAGATGCTAAATTTGATTCACAAAACATCAAGTTTAATAAAAATTAGATAGATCCTCAGCCATTTTATCAGTTGAATGTGATATATTTGAAATTTTTTCTCCCACATATTTTTTACTCTCTCATGCTTTCTGTCTTTGAATCTTATCCATCGTCTTCCTCCCAAACCTTTATGAAATATTTTTCCATTGATTGTTCACTAATCTTCTCCTCATAGTTATAACCTTCTGGTCTTTATGTAGCTGGGGTTCAACTTTTCACCTCAAAAAACATTTAATATAAGAACATCCTTCAACAGTAGAACCATTCATCACTTTAAAAGGTTTTCTCTTTCCACGATAGGACAACTTACATTGTCTGATGGTTGGTTACCTAATACAGTCGAATACCGGACTCCACTTTCAGATCCCTCCTTCACTAGTTCATCTTTATTCACTAGTGGATAATTTATTCCACTAGTATATAAATGAACTACCTCTTTCAATCTTGCTTCCACTGTAAATACAACTGTAGATTAACTCCCCATTGTTAATTATTTCTTCCATAGTTGATTTACCAAAAATGGTCCCCTCTTCACAGTTGTTTCTCCATAATCTTTGGTGGGTTTATTTCACCCATCACTGGTAGATTTTTCCCATGGTAATTCATCTACCATTTTTGACATATAACTATTGATCATATATAACTTTTGGAAATCATCATCAGTATTTATTTTTACTAATGGTAGATCTTGTATCAGTTTCATACTAGAATAGATATATCATTATTTTTGTTCATTATTAATATTTTTTTGCTTATATTTGAAATGGTAGACCTCTCTATTTTTCAATGGTATATAAATTTTCCACCAATAGAAAAACCATCTACAATTATCTATTTTTTATACTTGGAAATCAAATGGTAGATCATCTCACCCACAGAAAAATAATGTTACCTCTCTCTGTTTCAATGGTTTATCTACACCAATGGTAGAGGACTCAATATCCCACTAAGATTTTTAATCCATTGTTAGTTCAATATTTTGTTTCTAAAATTTGTATTCACTATATGTAAAAAAATTATTAAAAAAATTCTTTTGACAATTTTTTTATCTTCCTTTTAATCATATATCTAATTTTTGTAATATTATTGTAATAATTATTTTCTGTACATTTTACATGCATTATATTTACATTAATGATACATTTTTTACAAATTTATAGTAAATTAAGAATTTAGGAGTTTACCTACTATATTTTCATATTAATAATAAATATAATTTCTATAAAGTTTTTATTCTTATTATTTTAATTAATTTATATTAATATTTCATGAATAAATAAATTATGTGATTGTACTATGTTTTTCATCATGGATTTAATCAACTAAATTTCAATGTAAAATTGTTTTATTATTAATCTATATAAAGTGTAATATATTTATTTGAAATGGACACGCTTCTATAAGATCTTGGTCTTAATTTTAGATGGACATATTCAAGGCCTAAAAAAACTTATAGTTTATATAATTTGATAGATTCTCTTCTGACACAACTTCGACACATTATTTCTTCTCCCATTTTCTCAAGCACTTATACGAGTTCAGTAATCTGACTAGGATCACAGAATATTTTCAACATTCGACATTATTCCATTAAAATGATCTCTTGTCCTTGAGGTTAAACATTTTTGACATTTTTAAACATATACTAATTTCTCTATCTTTTTTTAATATATAATATTTATTTTTATTTTTATTTCTTAGAGTTGGATTTATGATTTTCCAAATAAAAATAATATCTTTATTTTTGTGGTTACTCCCCCAAAAATGAATCTTTGGGTTGTGACTCATGTTCAAAATTAGTTAAACATACTAGGTTGAGTCTTATATAAATGAATGTTTTATTCCTCTGTGTTATTGTAAAATGAAATTTCTATAACAAGGTTATCACACATTTACAAATGATATTATTAGTTGGTGGAAATATCCTCACGGAGTATAGGAGGTTGAGGAGTGGACTTGGATCTTTATGAACTAAAACACTATAAATCATTTGGTTCGTTATTTAACTTCTTCTACACCTCATATCAAAAACATTGCACTCACTAGATATCAATAATATTAAAACACTGATTGGTTTTTCTTAAAATTTTAAAACAACTACTCACCCTACCTTAGTAATTATTTTCATCATTATGGATCCAATAATAGATAATTCCATAGTATATGCACTCTAAAAATCATTCTATATAGTTATTATTGATATCAGAGTATCAATAATATGTGTCTTACATGGTTATAATGAGATAACAGGTATCTCTAAACTTTCCTAAATAATATTTTGGGCTAAGGGGTTTACCAAGTGATATCTATATGGTCTCCATATAAAAGATAAGAGGTTACCCTTTCACTATTACCATTAATATAGATATGATAAGAGGATCTACTAGATATCATCAAAGGATTTATGAAAATATTTATCCCACTAATATATAACACCATTTTTCGTCAATTTCAGGAAGGAAAAAAATTTCCAATGAGATTAACAATGAATCATTTGATAAAGGAAAGAAACCCCTAGAGTCCCCTAGTCTATTTGAGATTATGAAGTTGAGGAAAATATAGTGTTTAACTTTTATTCCTATGATCAAAATAAATACCATGATTTCATTCCATGAGCTGGGAAAAGTTTATTCATGTTACCATGAAATCAAAATTTAAGGGGATTATATTATGGTTGAATTAAGACTATTTATTACAAAATCTCAATAATATTATGATCTTACAGTATAGGGGATTAAAGGTAGGTGTATGGATGGTTGGTATTTAGTGCTGATGTTTTTCAGGATAAAGGTAATCATGTCATTCCAATATTCCCCATGGGGTTCCCTAATGAAAATCATCATCATTGAGGTCCATATATGTATATTTATATCTTGAATACCCATCCATAAGGGAGAGTTCCTAGAAAATATAATTCATATTGATTATTAATTTTTTGATTGGGATAATGAATTAATCATTTGGGAAGTATCAATTCAGATACATTAAATCAATGAAGATAAAGATTTTCTTATTTCTTTTTCTTAATGGTGATATTTTTTACAATTTATTTTGTTTTTTGAACTAATTGGGTGATATTTTCATTGACGTGATTGAAAACATTTTCCTCTACCTAGGAATTATGATTTAGTTTTATTATCCTAACATCCTATTTAATGTCATGGTTTTCATCTTGAAAATATAAATGATGAGTGTCCACATCAGGATATATCCGAGACATCTCTGTATAGTTCTATAAAAATACATCTTGGTGATATTTGAGGAAGGCGATATACATATCAAATTCACATGAAACATGGTGGATCTAGTAATTTAATCCACATATCATCCTATATAACCATGATCACTTTCATGAGTTCATTAATGGTTGTGTAGTCACCTTCCTCCAATGGTGGAGGATAATCTATAATTCCATATTTAACTCCCACTTTGTATAATTTTTTAATAAGTAAATGATCAATTGACATTATGGGGTCCGAAAGATGATATTTTGGTACCATTATAAGCTAAAGACGATGAAATGATATCTTTATATTAGAAATATGACTTGAGGATATTATTATCAAGAGTATTACTATTTTTTATAAGATCACATCTCTCTTCTAAATGGATGTGTTTATAAGATGCAACAAATAACCTGTTAATGGGGTATATCTCCTAAACCCAATAGTTTCCTTCATTTTATAGATTCTTTCTTACTTGTTCAATGATAATTTTTTATCTATGAGTGAAGATTAATAAGAAATATACTACAGTGAAGACCCTCTACATCTATGTGTTGTGAAATAATCATTTCATTCCTTATCTATGGTTTCACTATAAGGATATTCATGAAACAAGTATATAAAAGAAATTTTTTTTATCCCTTCATTTTACAATAATATCGAACTCATATAAAAATTGAATATAAGGATAAGGTGTTGTTTCCTAAATTATATTTATTAGAAACGAATATTTTTTTAATGATTAATGTATAGGTTTATAGGGCATGCCTCTAGGTCATTAAGGTCTTTTATTTGGATGGTACTATCTATCATCATATGCTTCCACTCCCTTCTATAAAACTTTATTTTTATATATTGTGAATCATAATACTCAAATGGGACATTATCACCTTGTAGGGCCCAAAACATTTCCCAAAATGGAGTAATTTATGAATCAATGGTATGGATATCGTAATGTTTCTTCATTATGGAGCCATAAAATTTATAAAAAAGTGTAAATGTTATTCTCTTAGAAATCTAAAAAAAATCAAGTCAGATATGAGATCCCAAAACTGGGATCTAATTTTGACCCTCCCCAAGTGGCTTCTACTGACTCTTATCATATCCTTGAATTTCTAGTTTGGAGGGAGCAGAGTTTAGTAGATTATAACTGAAGTGGTTGAGGTTTTAGACTAGTATGATGTTGATCATAAGTCCATTAAATATTATGTCTAAATGGAAATTGATATGATATATCATTACATATATGTATACAATGGCCTAATATGAATAGTTATTTCTGCTTCGTGGTCATACTATATAAAGGAAATGGCTTCATGACATTACCCAAGACTATCCTTCACATTATATGCTTATCTTGTAGTGATATCCTCATTGAAATCATGAGATTTCATGTTGGAATTAATGAGGGATTCCCAGAGTTTTTTAGATTGGTGAAGATAATTCAATATAGAGATCATCTATAGAGCAATGGTTAGTTTTCTTATGATATCGTATTTCTAGACCAAGGTTCTATACTTCATGTCCTAGTTCGGGTCATTTTCTTAAGGTTTGGATTCTTTTATCTTCTAATATAGGTGACTCATTTCCTTCATCATGATAGTTTTCATTTTCATGGATCATGGGTTGGGGATAAATAACCATAAAACATAATAATATTGAAGAAACAACTAAATATCTAAAATTTTATCATTTATTATGATGGGTTTTGAGTGATACTTGGATTCCTCGGCATACGATTGATTCTGTCATTGGGCTTGTGGGAGGGATTATCTTTGAGTTTTTATGGTATATATAGAATCTTCCAAAATGGTTCCTTAATATTAATTTATATTAAATTGTCATCATAAATAACATCATAAACCTATTTACAGTTATCCTATATTACTTATAGTGAATTTATATTCATAAATTTGCTTATATATATTAAAAAAGGGGTCCCTAAATTGGATAACATTGATTGAAATTTATTGAGATTCCTCATCTAATGAGAAATATAGTTTGATGGGTTGTTTTCATTGTCTCATTTAGTGGGAGAATGCCTACACTCAAATTGATAGAGGTTGGATGTCTAAAAGAGTTAAAATTAAATTAGGTGTTTTTAATGAATCCTCATTTTGTTCATTTTTTCAATATCTCTTTGAGGACATGGATGATGAATGATTCATCGATAATATTTCAAGGGGAGGTGTGGTTGGAACTAGCTTCTTCAGATTCACCATATGTATGGTGTGATTATTTTGAAGGACTCTCTATTCAACCAATTTTTTAATTTCTATGAATTAGTTCTCATGATTTCCTTTCACCCCCCCTCTTCTTCTAGTGAATAATTAGATGTTTGGGTCACCTATGATGATATTTTTACCAACATAACCAACCCAAAATCATCCATATTTTAGAGTATATCATTTAAAAAATAAATCTTAGATATTAATAACTTGCATATGTCGAAACGGGTAATAATGATAGTTTAATTTTAACTGAATTTATCAGGCTACTTAACCTCTTTTAATTTTTGTGGAATATTCTATGTGTATGTTATGAATTGTCACCAAAATGAATCACTTCATGATGATTATATCTTATTACCTCTAATAAACATATTTTAGGAGTGGTTCATCCCTCCTACCATTATGTTGATTTAAATTCTATTTTTTGTCACTCATGGGAGGCACCCGATAATTCTTTACATGTTTAAGTGATTCATCTAGAACAAGTGTCGTTTTGAGCATAACTTTAACCATATATTATCTGCTAAGAGTCAATAATTTTGAGTATGATTTTAGTTTATAATTTTCCAAAGACCATCGTATCAAATATCAAAAGTGTTTTATGATTGATAAAAACTCTCAAAAACCATTGGGCTACTTCACGGGGGTCAATAATGTTGTAAGTTCATCATGGAGATTCTATATATAAATATTCTATATCATCTAATGAGTAATTTGTATATTTAAAGAGTAGTTCAGTCCCTTACATCTAGTTATAATTTATGAATCCCTATTATTGTCATGTTTTTTTCATTTGGAGATGTATGGGAAAATAGTATTCTATAGAATTGAGTTGAGATTCTATAGGAAGTATCTAAATATATCGTCTCTGATTTTAATTATACCTGGTTGAAAATTGTTATAATAGATGAAAAATTATATTTATAATGTATTTATGAAACATTTTATATTGTTTGCCTCTTGATTTTTTAATTTTCTCATCATGGGGACACATAGAAATATAATGTTTTCAACTGATACTCTCGGTCACCCATGCTACTAAAGATTATGAATGTTTCATTCCTAAAATTTCTAAAGGATAAATAGTATCAACCCGTTCAACATATGAATTTATATTAGGTTTTATTTTGTAACTTCACCTGATCATAAATTTATTTGATCCCTAAAAAAATGTTTTAGTCAAAATGATCATTCAAGAACATCACCTAGGTCCATTTATTTTTTAGGGAAACAAGATGTTCTTCTTTGGCCAGCTTAGTAGTGTCGATTATTCATATCTAGCTTGAGTTTTCTTGGGGTAGATTTCATGAAATAGATGTATTTATCTTAATGGATTAAATTTCTTATACTCTTTGGCTACCTGATTTATATAGACTTATTATCTAAAACTATACCTAATTTAGTGGCTAAACTTTTCTTTTACTCTCTATGTAGCCCTTCTAACTAAATATTTATCAAGGGATAGTCATATACCTCTACAAGAGATTTTTTCTTAGTAGGAATATTTTTGTTGAGTAGTTTATTATTGAGGTGCATTAATTATTGAAACAATAATTTTTATTAGGTAAATCATTCCTAAATGGAAAGGGATTAAACTTATATGGGTCATAATTGGGTTCTGGAAATAGCTACTCCATTACAATTCTTATTAGTTGAAGACATACATGTATTCTATAACTAGGTATTTGTTAAATATACAACATTTTGATACATTCTCTTATTCTAGGAGTGAACACCTTTATCATCATTGAAGGTCATGCCTCATGTGGATGTCTCTTCATTATGTTCTTTTATATTATGGGTTACTCTGGGTTTTCTAAATTAACGAATATAACTTTTACCAGTGAATACCACACAAAAAAAAATCATTTTTCCATCCGCCTTATAGTAATAAGGGGAATTTAAACCCTTATAATATCTTCTAAAGGGTGGATTGTAATATTTATAAATAGTTTAATTTTTGGTTGATTGTTTAGAATTATATCCCCTATGAGGATTTGGATGTCCTTCCTAAATGATAATGACTTTGATACAGTCACTCTTGAGTTTTAATAAAAACACCCATAATAAATGAGATATACTTCACCGAATGAGGAACTGAAAGACTATTTCTTGCTGTCAACCCTTATCACAGAGAATATACATTTTTTATGTGGGGACAAGGTAATATAAATTAACTTATCCATTTTGGGTGGGGGATGAATTAGTTCATCCAATGTCACTTCATTGAGTCTTTTTTTGATTTAATGATAATATAGGTGTTCGTGGTGGTAAAAAGAGACCCTAATATTATAGAATAGGGTATCTCTAGTATTAATATAGACATATATTTTATTGCAAATTTATTTAGTTTTCAGTAATTTTCATGGTTGTATTTTGGATTTAGTACCTTTTAAGGGTGATGCCATTTTTCCATTATAAAATAATTTTTGGTTATAGACCTAGGTTACCACAAATGAGGTTCTGACTCAACAAATTTGGTTTCATGATGTAGGATCAATTCAATAGCTTACTCCAATAGAATATGTTGGTGTAATGACTTTGGTAATGACATTATATCATTGGCCATACTGACTAGAATACACATAAATTATATTTGAGAACATAACTTAGGAGAAAATGTCATAAGTTATTATCCATAAAGAACTAGGATGGAAACCAAGTGCGGTGAAATATAGATCCTCATACTCAATAAACTATTTTTTTATGGATATCAAGTGAAGAATCTAGGATTATTTATTGGACTACATTTTTTCATTTAGGAATTCCCTTTGCTGAAATGCCACTACGTTTCCACATTGGGGTTTTAAACCATTACGAAGGTGGAAAAATAATCTTCATAATAGTTTTCATTCATATCTCTAATGCGGGTATCATATTCCTCATATGGCGTGTCATGGCCTATAGATGTTATAGATTTTCACATTGGTTCTATCATTAGTACGGTATGTTGTCCTCTATTATTATCTCTAGAATTTTGTACCCTTAGGGGGAAAGGGACAAAATATTCTAGTATCTTACCTTTTATGAGTTCCTTCCTCAAGACCATAGAATTATATTTATACATAAAGATATATTACTCAACATGATTATGAAATTATGAAATTATGAAATTTTTACTCCTTCTTTATCAAGTGTAGTATCATCTAATAGAACTTCCTAGATAATATTAGAGAATAAGTAACCTATGGGAGGCTCAAATGGTAAACGTCACCCCAAATTATCCTTGGATGGGATGGGATGTCACCATTTAGTTTAACATTCCCTAATTCTGGTATCCCAATTCATTTTGTTAATTTATTAAATTTTAAATATATATATGTGATCGCATCCCAAATGACTAAATATTTTAGTAATATTTTAAAACTACATATATACTTTAATCAAACATACATTAAAAAACAAAAAATAAAATAATTTATTTTCACTGATATCATCATTATTCTATCAAATACATCCTTACATATAAATATTATTAAACTTCATATAATGTAATATAAATAAATCAAGTTAATTGTGAGCTCAAATGTTCAGTTATGGTTATTTACAATATAAGTTATCTTGAGTAAATATGGAATAATTAATATAACAAACTTAAAAACTAAAAACACATGTCATTCAATAAATTACATTATCACAAAAAAATATGTAAATAATTATTGATGATCAATTAATTCTATATAAATAATCACATTATCTTGAAATATACTAATTAATATCATAAATATTAAAATAATCACAAAAACATTAATAACTAATTTCATAATGATAGAATAAAAAATATATTACATATTAAACATACGATTAGGGTCTTGGTCCATGTCATCATAAATATATCATCTAGAGATTGTGTCATGAAAACATAGTAGTATGGGTAAGGTGTATAGAAAATACCCAAATTAGGTTATCTCATGAGATATAGAAATTCATCAAGGAGATATTTATAAACAATCATCATCCACCACTTAATTAACCCATTAAATTCATTATATATTTAATGATAAATTTAATTAATAAACAATATTACATATCAATAAAATTATAGATTTAGTAAAGAATATAAAATATCAAGATTTCATACCCAATAATGTTTTAAAACACCTTATATATAAATGGTATATCATTTTGGAAATAAACATATCCCTGATGAGAATAATATTAATATGTCTGATGAAAAATAATCACAATAGTGTGAATGTTTTAAGATATTATTAATGGACTCAAAATTAATCAAGACATTATATATGATCGTTACCTTATCTAAAAATTATTTTTGGGAATATTATGACGTCTTATATTGGATAGAATAAAATGAGAGCAAAACATTTAAAATAATTTTTCTTTAAATAATTTTCATTGTAATACCATTGAGAAATTATTTAAGAACATCACTAATATAAAATTTGTTAGGGCGATGGGAAATTATTCTAACACCTTATATGTTAATAAGAAACAATCATTATGAATTATTATAATGAAATTTTAAAAATATCCTTTTGAAAAAAAAAATCCATTCAACCCAAATAAAATACATGGATAACTTAAACATTCATTTTTAAAAAAAATTTCCAAAAATATGGACCTGGATGAAAACTATATCCGATCCAAAATGTGAAATAAAACCTACATTTATTTTAATCATTTCCCTACATGATTCAAGTTCAAAATAGTGGAAAAGTTGGAATAAAACACAAAAACTCATTAAATATCCATAGGATAATACAATATGTTGTGTTTATGAAGAATATATGAGAATATTTCTTCAAAAAATAATATCAATCCTAATAAATGAGATTGTAATATAATTTCATACCTCTTTGGTACATTTACAATTATGACGCCCTTAAATAGAAATGTAGAAATAAAAATTTATTATTCAATAATATTTATAAATTAAAGTAAAATGAGTTAAAGTATTATTATATAAACTACGTAAAAGTATATATGTTCATAATATTAAATATGTCTCAATATATGGAAATTTATACAAATTACAATACAAAGATCATATCATTGAAATAAAAAATAGTCATGGAATAGATTATATATAAAAAATTTATATCCATAAAATCATGTTTAAATACAATATTATAAAACTATAGGTAATTTTACTCATAAATATGCCATAGCATAGTCTATGAAGTAGATGTAAAACTCGATGAATGGAAATTGAGTCAAGAAACCCCTTAACTCGGGTCTAGCTTGCTTCATGAGTGATTTTATACTCTGGAATAATAAATTTATAATTTTTATAATCCTATACCAGAATCCTTTTAACCCATTTATTATCATATATGATCCACTTATAATTTATTTATATCCATTTATAAATAATTTCATTTTAAATTCTATGATTATGGGTGTGAACTATATTATTTTTCAATGAAGATTCGATTCAACAGTTCCAGTACTGGTTATTTGATCAAGGTTCCTTCAATTAAATAATTAAAATAATTATTTAAATATCATATATGTTCTATAAATCTATCATTTTTATAACTCTTTCAATGAGGAAAGTAAAAACTAATCACATCACTTTGTAGAGATAGTATTCCACACTTATGCATAAGAGATGTTGTCTCTTTCAAATGGATTTAAATGTAACAATTTAAATAATATACTATATTTTTAAATAACCATAATTATGTTATAAATATCATATATACTCATTAGTTCCATATTTTATAACCATCAATGTAAAATGGGGATGAAAAAAGAATCACTCTATAATGTCGAGACATTAAGTCATACATATGTGTGAGTGTTGTTCTTGAATTTTATAGGGTGTCAAGGTGGTGAAAATGGTGTTCATATAATAATAATAACATATAAATAAATTTATTATACTTTATTTACGTTTCATTGTGGTTATAATAAATTTATAGTATTTTTAAAAATGAACGAACATGAATTATTGGGAAAAGATGATTACATCTTATTCATTAGTCCTCATTTATTTGCCTTATTAAGGATCCATGTAAATGTATTTTAGGAAGACTATAAAATATAATTAGTGTATATATAAGTTTATAAGATAAATTTTAATGTTTTATTCAATCCATATAGCTTATGGTGGTGAAGATTATAGAGAGATAGGTGTCCATATATAAGTAAAGGGAAGGACACTTTTAGAAATTACTGAAATATTATAATATATTATGTTGTTAAATCATATAAAATGGTATAAAAACAATATGAATTCGAATATAAGTATAATATAGTATTACTATATTCATCCAATAAAATTTAAATATTTTTAAATGTAATTTTAATATTTATATTTTGTTTTAACCCCTTGGTTAACCAATTTTAACCTAAACAGTGGTAATGTGGTTTTCAATATTAAAGGGTTATAATTTCAGTTATAAAGTGAAAATTGGATCATAAATGGGACAATGATGATATTTTAGACAACTTTTAGTCCTAATTATACCATTGAAATTCTGTTATGTTTTTTAAATTAATTAATAAAATATTATTTAACATAAAATATCATTAATGAAAATTTTCCAAACATTTCATATTGTTTGAATTCAAAGATATAAATGTAGTAATTTTTTTTGGAATATATACCTTTAACATGTCCTTGATATTATATGTTGATATATATAATTTTGGAACACTATAAATCATTCATTAAATATTACTTTAAGATTTTTTAAATTCAGTTAATTGAGCTTTGTAATCTTTTTAAAATCTCTCTATCGGTGTTGCGTATGAAATTAAGTCAATTTTTTCATCATTAAAATATAAAAATAAATTACCATAATAAAAAAGAATTTATAAATAATATAAAAAATTATATTATAATATAATTTCTTTTTATATTTTTTTATACAATATAATTATTAAAATCAAGAGAGATACATTTTTGACTTAATCCATTACCGAAAATATTATATAAGTGATGATCATGGAAAATTGTACCATAAAAAAAATAAATATCTATACTATGGTAATAATTTTACAAATAAATTCATAAAATAATAATTAATATTTGAAAATAGTTGCCTCATCACTTACTTTTAACCTTGGTTAACCATATTTACGTTTAATAGGGGCGACAAATTCTTTCGGTTTTTAATATTAATTATGACCCCAAATTAATTTGACCTTATTAAAAGACATTAATTATTATTAATATTATTATAAATAAGTAATATATTTTTCCAAATTATATCTTTTTAATTGGTAGAAATTCATTTGATAATAATCATACAAAGCATAATGAGATATGATTTTCTGATGAAAATTTCATTTTATGTTTAGAAGCATTTTTAGACCTTGATAAAAATCATGTTTATTATTATAAAAATAAGTACATTATTTATAAATAATTGTAAAATATATTAATTTATGATAAAACGTAAAATAATATGTTATTTTCCAATTAAAATAAATGATTTTTTACAAAAATAAAAAAAAATCACTATTCAATGAAAATTTAATCTTTTCATAAAAACTAAAATTTCCACCATGGGATGATTTTTATTTAATTCTTTCAACCAATGATTATTTTTAATGTTATATAATTTAATTATAATATTTTATTATAAAAATTAATAAATAATGTATTTGAAGAATACATATTTCTTTAGGAATAAATTGACTTCACTAAAAAGTGAGTTCTTATTTCAAAATCATTAATCTATAAATTTTTATTGAGTTGAGACATTATATTTATTTCATAAATTTTTTAATACTATTCATAAAATCAAATCAAACAACTATTTTATATTTATAACATTTAAATAATAATATTTCACATTTCTTTTAGGCTTGGTATCTTGTATTATATATTCTATCAAATTTAATGTCATTTTAAAATAACATGGTGTGAGATTACCCCCTGTAGTAAATTTCATTATTATAATTTGTAATTGATCTTGATAATGTATGGGTTTACATTGTAAAATACCTTTTTGGAAAACCCATGTCATAAGCATGGTTAAAAATTCATCATATTGAAATGATTGAAATAGAAATATGAAGGTCATATATTATAATAATAACTGGGTTTCCAAATAGAATAACATTAGTGGGAAGTAAAAACATGGAAATGGAGTAAAAAAATTTCTATATAATTATGAATAGTGATAGATAGAATTTATAATGAGATAGTTAAATACTAAAAATACAATAAGTTAGTGAGGGGTGAGAAGACTATTAATTAATTAGAAATGAAGTTAAAAGGATAACATTATTATTTAAAGATCATTTTCGTTATGTTGAGGTATTAATTTAATCCTGTAATAGAGAACATTATAAAATGTTCTAAATTTATTTCTTTTTATTTCATAAGAATAATTTTCCTCTTTTTCATGATATAATAAATTTTCACTTCAAAAATTATTCCATGAATTTTATATTGAAGATGAATTTTTCATACCTAAATCACACCAAATAACATTTAACAGGTCATAAGATCCATAAATGATTGAAACTTAATTCTATATTTCTAAATATATTTAACAAAAAAAAATCTATCATAGGTTATCCAATATGGATAAATAATAAAATTCCTAAATAATGAATTAGTCTCTAAAATCTTAACAACAATGCCCAAAGATCAACATAACCTTAAGACTGATCCAAAATTAGTCTTAAAAAATGTAAATCCTTAAATATGAAATATGTGATAATATATATATTAAGATAAACCTAACTATTATCTACATATAATATCAATCTCTCATTAATTTTTATACCAAAATTATACCCAAATCATATACTCCCAAAAATATGTTAATCATTCTAATAAATATTTTGTATCATAAAAAGGTTATAATAAAATCATATATTATTACATAAATTAATTCAATCATTAGAACTCAAATTATTTTTTCCATGTTAATTTAATATTCTAAATATAGTTTACATAAAATTAATCACTTTTTAATCAAATGGTTATCGATAATATATATTCCAAACATTTACTGGCTTTTTTGTTCCAATAAAAAATAATTTCATTATCATCAACGACCATTTTAAACATAATTTTTATCTATAAATTTATTATTATTTCTAAAAAATAAAAAATCTTTATTCCTAAAAAAACATTTTCACTCTAACATATACTAAATGAGATTCTTATATAATGATAATTGTCTTCCAAAATATTAATAATCATGTTAAAATCACATCATATAAAACCACATAATGGGTATTTATTCCTTTGAACATATGATCAACCATAGACATATCAACCCAAGACACATTATGTTTATCCCATATCACTATAGAATATCATAAGTTTCTATATCTTCAATTCTCTAATTCAACATGATGGTTTATAAATAAAATGTGAATTAACCCTAATATATCCCCTAGGAGTGTCAAACCATGAGTCAAGTAATAGCCCATAAACTATTCAGTTGAAGGATAGATGTGATATAATCAGAGAATAATTTTTTGTCTTATTTCTTTGAGATACATATATTCAAAAACCATATCCACTTATAGCATTTACACATGGATATATTTCATGGATAACGTCATAATCACGGTCATAACAAAACATTTTTATGTTATTATTCACATAGACTTATCTTCAAATTTTATCATATGGTTATATTCCCGAATCTATGTTTTCATAAATCAATTTCCCATGGTTTCTCATAAATATTCCCTGATACCAACTACGAATACCAAAATTTAAATAGCCCATATTTATTGGTATCTTTATTATATTGACACTAGATACAGGTGGTCGCATCCCAAACGACCAAATTGATTATAGTATTTGTAATATAAATACATACATGAATGGTATATAAATTAAAAAAAATGAAAATAATTATTTTCTCTAAGAACATCAATATTATATCTATAATATCCTTAAATATCAATTATAGTAAACATCTTAAAAAACCTAGGGAAACAAACCAAAAAAAGGGTGTACTTGAATTACAAGTAATGGTTACATATATGGAAATATATTGTAAATAAATAATGAATAATTAATATATAAATGTAAATAACTAACAAATATTCAATTTTAATCAATTAATTAAGGAAAAAAATAATTTTGATGGGAAAAAGGATTATCGAATGATTTTATATAAATAATCCTATAGGATTGAAACATATACATTGAAATCATAATTTTTAAAATAATCACATGGCCATCAATAATTGACTTAATAATGATGGAATTCACAATAGTGTACTTATTAATCATATCATAGAGTCCCTATACCAAGAAATCATAAATATATGATAAATGCCTCATGAAAGGAAATCATAGAATATTAGTATGATATATGAAAAATAACAAAACTAGTTTGGATCATGTTCCCTTATAGTGCATTGATGATATTTATATAACCAGGACCCACCTATCACCTAATAAGTCCAACTCATTTCTCGTATGTTGAATAAAATATTTAATTTATAAAAAATAATCTGTATCAATAAAAATATGTATCGAATAAAGAATACCTAATATTAAGGTTTCCCCAGAACATTAATGAGTAAAACATATATATATATAAATGGTAATTATTTTTCTCAATAATAATATCCATGATGTAATGAATATGGGTATTTCTAATGAAAAATGATCATAATAAATTGAATTTTTCAAGAGAATGTTAATGACCATAAAATTAATAAAGATATAATAGATGGCCCTTAAATCATAAAAGGTAGATTTCGTAGTAAAATATTGTATTTTATAAGATAGAATAAAATCAAAGATTCATTTTTAAAATAATTTTGTATTAAGTAATTTTATTTTTAAAAAAATTAAAAACTCATAGAAGGATCTAAATATCATAAAACATTTATGGCTATAGGAAAGTATATTAATGTATTATAAATAAAAGAAACATTCATTTCTAGTTTTTTAAAAGAAATTTAAAAACTAAAATTTGAGAAAAAAATTATAAATATTCCATTTAAACCTTTTTAATATTAATGTATAATCTAAAGATTAATTTTCTAAAACAATATTCCCAAATATGGATGTGGAAGAAAAATATACCAGACCATAACATGAAAAATATCAGATTTAATTTTAAACATTTATTTTCACGATTAAAGTTCCATGTGAGTAAAATTTATTGGAAAAAATATAAATTCCTTTAATATATAATGTATAATAAAATATATACTCATAATTAAGGATATATAATATTATTATATTCAAGAAAATAGGAGAGATCCCAAAAATGATATTGTAAAATAAATTCTCCTCTCATGGTAACAGATAAATTGGGACCCATTTAAAGTGAAAACATTAATTGAAACATTAATCATCATGAATAAATATATATTAATTTTAAATACTTCTACAAGGTATTATATACAGAACACAAAAATAAATAGATGCATAATACCAAATATGTCTCAATAGAGTAGAAATTGAGATGAAATTCCTAACCAAAATCATATTGTTAAAATTAGAATTATTCAATCAATAGATTATGTGTAACATATTTAAATCCAAGAAAAATCTAGTGTAAATATGGTATAATATAATAATAGGGCATTTCACACATAATCATGGCATAACATAGTCAATGAAATATAATAATAACTCATTGAATGGAAACTGTGTTTTAAAACCCCCAACCTGTAGTCTGACATGAATCATAAGTTATTTTCAAATAATGTATAATAAATTTAAATTTATTATAATTTTATATTATAATATTATTAATAATTAAAAAATCATATATGATCCACTTATAATCTTTCAATACATATTGCTCAATTATTCCTTATTAAAAGTTTCATTTATGGTTGTTAACTATTTAATTTTTCATGGATGGTTTAGTTTGACTGATACAATATTTATATATTAGAAATGGTTATATAATTTCTAGAATTCTAATAATTATATAAATATCATATATATATATATATATATATTAATTCTGTTCACATTACCATCCATTTGAAGAACAAATGAAAAATGAATCACATTGCTTCATGGAGGTGGTAATTAACACATATACACGAGCGTTATTATCATTTTTAAATAGATGGAAGGGTCTAAAAGTAAAAGATCTAATATATTTCTAGAACCATAATATTTTAAGAAATATAGTATATACTCATTAGTTCCATCTTTATAACCATCCATGTAAAATGGTGATGGAAAAATAAATTACACTGCTACGTGGAGATGGTAAGTTGTACTTATGCATGAGCAAATTGTTCTCTTCTCAGAGACAAAAAAATGGTATAAAATGGTCTTTGCATGATCATATTAAATGTAAATATATTTATGATACAATATTTATTATTTTCCAATGGTTATATAATATTTATAAGAAGGAGAAAAATAAATAAACAAGAAAGAGTTGCTAAAGACTATTACTTATTCTTCGGTAAACTGCCTTTAGATACCATATTTTGGACCATTGAAATGGAAATTTAAGAATACAAGAAAATATAAATTGTGTTTATGTAAATTTATGAGAGGAATGGTTAGTTTTTTGTTCTATCTATGTGGCTTAACATAGTGTAAATAAAATAAGGGATTGTGTCCTTTTTTAAGCGAGGGGAGAGGCACTTCTGTAAATTCATGGAATAAAATGATATAATATGTTTTTACTCATGTTTAATAGTTATAAAATGAAATTTATTCATTTATAAAGAGGATAATGTCTCCCTATAATCATCCAATAAATATTATGTATCTATATATATCATTTTAAACCATATCTCTTTCTTTAACCCATTGGTTAATTAATTTTAAAATTAACCTTGATAATGACTTTATAATATTAAAGGTATAAAATTATACTTATAAGGTGAAAATTTACTCATAAATGGAAAATGTATTAAATTATAAATTGTCTCTAAAACTAATTGTCTTATGTCACACTTTTTATGATTTTTAAATAATTTAATAAAATATTATATAACATAAAATTTCATTAATAATATTGTTTACACTATACTTTGACTATAGTGATGAAAATATACTAACAGATTTCAAATATAAAACTTTCAAGCATCCTAAATTTGTTATATTGATATAAAAAATTCATGGGATTCTATGAATAATCTAATAAATACTACATTAACAGTTTTGAAAATCATTAACTTGATTTTTCTACTACTTGTAAAAGCACTATGTCATCATCGCTTAAGCATTTAAGATAATTACTTCATAGCTAAAAATTAAAAAAATACCATTATTTAAAAAATTTAATCATTAAAATAAATATTAATAACTAGACATATTTTTTTATCCATTTCAAAAATATTGATATTATTATAAGCAAAATAGTGACATTTTAAACATTATATTTTACTTAAAATATTATGTAATATATTTTCATCGAAAAGTGTCCCATAAAAATTAAATATAGAAACTAACATAATATTGATGAAAATATGTTAGTCTAATAATAATAAATATGAGTAAATTATGTCCGTATAAGTTAGTTGTAACATTGGTTAACCTGATTTACCCTTTATCCGTGGTGACAAATGCTTACTATATTTACAATTTTGTTATAACCAAAAAATTAACTTGAAATTATTAAATGATATTAATTATAATGATAAAAAATATGAAATCAATTTTCAATATTTAATCTGTATAATTTTTAGAAATTACTTTTTTAATTATCATACAATGTGATATGAAAAAATAGTTTTTTAACGAAACAAATTTATTTTACATCGAAATGAATTTTTATATAAAGATCAAGTATAATATTGATTTATATTTTACTATTAGATTTTTTATTACTGTATTATACATAAATTAATTTAAGACCTAATTTTGAATAGTCTGTAACATCTACAATTAAAATAAATTCTATTTTTACAAAGATAGATATTTTTCACTATTCGCTTAAAATCACTATTTTTAGAAAAATGCCAAAGGTTTACCATATGATATTTTTGATTTCATGATTTCAAAAATTATTGTCATTTATATTAAATAATATCTCTAGATGTTTCATGAAATAATTATAATATTCAGTCATAAAAACAAATAAAATTCATTTTAAAAAAAATAATGAATAAAATGACTTTAATAATAATCGAGTGTTTATTTCTTATAAATTAATAAATATATATTTATTTAGTATGAAATATATATTTATTTTATAATTTTGTCAATACTATTCATACCCACCAAATTAATGGCTAGTTTATTATTATAACATTTCAATAATAATATTTCATAGTTCATTTAGTCTTGGTGTTTCATGTTGTATATGCTATCCACTGAAATGTTCATTAATAATCATTGGGAGTTTCATTAGTTATGATGCTCTTAGTGTATTCATCCTGTAACAATCGATTTTTTTTATATGAGGGAATCTTGAAGTGGTTTCCATATGGGAAGGAATTTCATGTTGAGATTGGAAGTCGTCGTGGGTTGGACCAGTGCAACGACTTCCATGGGGAGGACACCATGGTTTCTATTGTGGATTACATGAGGAGAACCTCTGAGATTGTCAATTATAGATGGGATATAAAAGGGATGATCTTCTATAAGAAACCTAAATTTTATAGAGATGTATCGATATTATTTTTAGGTACTCTTCTTCTTTGATTTAAGAACATTATATTTTGTTTATTTCTTGGGGATTTTTGGGTGAGGTTTGAGATTTTTTAAAGCAGGAGAGGATATGCATAGTTGGGACATGGTTTTCCCAAATGATGCACCCCAAGGTTGGAAACCATTCGAACCCTAAAAGAGGTTATTCACATGGCTAGAATATGGTTTTTCAAATTGTTCACCCTCTAAGTGTAAACCATGCAACCCTCTGGAAGAGGTGTAGAGTTAATATGAATGTTCTGGAAAACACTACACCACTACCTAGAAAATCAGGCACAACATTTTAATTGCACCAAGAATTAGATTTTAAAAATCCCAAACTCACATATTAATCTGTAATCAACCCCCACTCAGCACCTAATGTTTTCTATCAATTTTTTAGGTTCTTGTATGGATTCTAAGCCCTCATGGCCTCCTCTCTTGATGAATCAAAGCGAATAATGATGATTTGAACATCTTTAGATATCTGGTTTCTTACCAATTAGTAAAATCTCTCGCTCTTTCACTCCTCTTCCTAGTTTAAATATATATTTTTAATCATTTTTGGTTATAGATCTTGATATATGAATTTTATATCATGGTTATTCTAAATCTAGGATCTATGAATCAAGATCTTGTTCTTCATCATTGTTCAACTCAAATTGGGAATTTCAGTTGGTGAGAATTTTTCATCAATTTTGAGATATGTAGTTTATTATTAAAATCCCAATGAAGTGATTTCAATTAAATGAATTTAATTATCGAATTTATATTGAATGTTTATCAGTAGAGATTTTACATTGAATGAATTAATTTTGTAAATTAATTAATTAAGGATGGGGAAAGTATATAATATTGAATTGATTGAATTGATATAATTAATTACTGAATTTATTTAGGGATATTGAGATTTTTGAACAATAATAATCATTTTTTGAATTAATTATGGGGATATTATGATTTTAGAATTTATTTAATTAACTTTTGAATTAATTTTAGAGTTTCTTTTTGTTGTGTTATTGATTGAATTGGATTAAATAATTGATTTAATTAATTAATGGGAATAGTGTGATTAAATAGTAATTAAATTAATTACAGGGTTTATATGGTTAATTAATTGATTTATTAGATAATGATATCGTTGTGGTTAATTAATTGTTTAATTAATTATTCAGATTTATGTGGTTAATTGAATTTTTAATTAAATAATTTGGCATATATATGATTAATTAATTAGATATATGTGATTAATTAATTTTTGAATTAATCAATTGAATTATATTAAATATGCAATGGTTTTATTGGATTAATTAATTGGTGAAATAATTAATGGAGAGTTATGATATAGGTGATATTTTGATAATGTGACATGTGTTATTTGAAATAAAGAATTGTAATAATGGAATTAATATGTGAATTGAAATGATGAATAGTAATATTGTCAATCATATGTGAATTGGAACGATGAATGTTAAAAATGGAATTCATATGTGAATTGAAATGATTAATGGTAAAAATGAAATTTATTTTTGAATTTAAATGATTAATGGTAACAATGGAATTCAAACTTAATTTAGAAAATAAATGGTAATAGCGACATTCATATTAGAATTGAAACTATGAATGGTAATTGTTTCATTCAGATGTGAACCGAATAAATGAATGGTAAATATGGAATTTATATGTGAATTGAGATAGAGAATGGTAAATATGGTGGTTCACTTTATGGTCATACAACTATGACCACTTATGAGTAGTTTAAACTCTTGTTGATTGGAGATCTATGTAAAATATTCCAATAAATAGTGGGTTTGGGATTTATGTCATAGTTTCCATATTTAGATTACCCTATTTTTGGTAGCATGATAGGAGAAGGCATTATCATATCTAAGAAGGAATATACCCCTACTAATAATAGATTATATAGTTGTTTATGGAGTATATCCCAATAAATGGTGTAAAACGGATCACAAGTATTATATTCTTGTGAGTGTTTGGTTGTCAATATTGGGTCTGAACCTCGAAGAGGAATCCTATATTCTCTATTTAATTGAAATCAAAGCCTCCATACATCAAACTTCATATTTTATGTTCATTTGACATAACCATGTCATGTAAATTACCATTATATGGTAAGGATGTTAGTTTCAAGGAAGGGAAAATAGTAAAGGATGGAGTGGGGATTATGCATGTGTGGACCTTTTTGATTCATTCATTTTTTAGTAAAAAAATAGGAAGGGGAAGGCATGATCTCAAATAGTATGGAACATTGTAGTGTATGTTTCCCGTAAGAAATATTTCCCATTGAGTATTGCCTTGTAAGTGATATGGCCTTAAGAGAACGATTTAGAGATTACACATGTGTGTATCGTGTCCTTCCAAGGGAACATGAAGGCTACATTTTGGGATTACACCTATGTTTCTTTGAGATTGTTTTTGTCTTAAACCTTAATAAGAGTCCCATGAAAGCGTCTACCACTAACTAACCAATAATCATATAGAAATGTTGTGGGATTTGTGGATAATATTTCCCCATGATGAGGGATTTGAGGATTAGGTGTGTTCTTTTTAATGAAATTATTTTTATTGTGGGGTGTGGAAAATTAAAATATTTATCAATTTTTTATTGATGTATTAGTTTTATACCTGGGGTTTTCTCCAGATAAGTGTTATCAAAATCATATTTTGCCTTTGGAAAGGTGGTGTTTTAAAGTTATTTTAATTTAGTGCAAAGAAAAAATAATTAGGTAATGACATTAAAAGTAATATTATGAATAATGATGTGATTTGTTTTTGGATTTCCATGTGAAATTCTATAAACAATTTTAAATGGTATTTTATTCTATTGTTTTTATTAATTTGTAAATTAAAGATTCATAATTCATTCTATAATCACACTTAGTTGATTATTATTGTTGACACTTTCCAAACTACTATTACTAATTGGTTATCATCCATTTTAATGTGTTATAAATGATATTAAACCACCCTTAACTAAAAAGGTAATACCAAATTGGTTATTAGTGATACAGGTAATTTTATAAGTACACCACTACCTCCACTCATGTGCCTGCAATTTCTAAACACTCATTACCTAATATAATTGGTTCCTTCATAAACATGTGCACTATTTGTTGAGAGAATATGAATTATCTAACTCAATAGTAAAAATAAATAGTTTTAAAACTATTAACATTATTAGGTTGAAATTATCAAACATCCTGAGAAAAAATCAATCAATTAAAGATAGTTTATATTTATAATTATTTAATTACTCATGAATTAAAATATATATCTTCCATTCTCCTATCACTAAATATTTACCCCACTATTTGAATGAGTACATATGTAATGTGTAACAAACCTAAACCCATAATATTGGATCTAATGCTAAAATTATAAACAATAAATTTCTAGATTTGATAATAATGAAGGTGACCCAATTTTTTCATCCAAAATATAAAAATTCAAAATGAAAAAATATATTCACTTAAAATATCAATTCCCACATAGGTTTGGTGTTTTAGATAAGATGAGAAACTCCTACATAAACCGTACCTATGAATTTAAAAGATAATTTCTCCCAATTAATCCATATATTATTATTTCAAATTATGTTATCATCATTATATATATAAAATCCCTCTAGACATAATTTATTCAATATCTTTCCTGATATCATATAGAAAAGGAAACATATGAAGTTTGATCTCAAATGATCATTAAGGGTATATATAATCATTAAAAATTGAATTCCATCTATGAGTATAAGTAGATTATAAGGGTATTATGATATAATAAAAGTGGATGAGGATAACCAAATAATATTCATACCTATCATAAAGACCATCATCAAACATGAAAACATCACATAATACTTTCATAAAGGAATCACTTGGCAGAAATAATAATCATGATCCATGTGTTATAACTTTTGATAAAAGGAAACATTTATAACCATAGAAATAATATTAAAATCATAATAGTATCATGGAACATCATCATCATATAACCCTTAAAAACCCTCAATATTAGAATAACAATATGATTGAAATCCAATATAATTCTCTGAAGGGAATAATACCAACCGAAATCATTAGAGCTCTATTTTGGAAAACCCATCATATAAGCTATATCGAGCTAACCGGATGCTATCTAGGCACACACATCATATAATCTAGAATGGGATCACCTTGAAAAATATGATTACACCAATGATCATCAAAAATGTCTATATTCCATTCATTAATAATGTACATTGATCATTAATTTCATCAAAAACTCATAAAAACTGCCATCATTATGTTTAGAACATGATTGAAACATAGAAAAGAAATTTTTTTCAAGGAAATATATTTGAAACATGATTAACCCATATAATGTAAATGGGTTCCAATAAAAACTATTTTAATAACTATTAACCCGTAGAAATGAAATGGGTTTTATAACAAAATTATTGAAATATTAATAACCTATAGAAATTAAATAGGTTATATAACAATATTTTTGAAACATGATTAACACCTAGAATCGAAAAAAGTTTCATAAAAATATTTTAGAAACACTATTAACCCAAGGAAAGAAAATGGGTTCAGTAATAGTATTTTTAAAACATGAATAACCAGTTTAAAGGAAATGGTTTCCATAAAAATCACTTTGAAACATGATTAACCCATGGAAAAAATAGGTTCCATAAAAATCTTATTGAAACATAATTAACTCATTTAAAGGAAATAATTTCGAGAGGAATCTAATTAATGCATAATTTACCCCTATAAATAGAATTTGTTTCATAAAAATCCCTTTAAAACATGATTTTCCCATGGAAATTAATGTGTTGATTAAGAATTTCATTGAAAACTAATTAACCCATAGAAAAAAATAGGTTCCATAAAAATATCTTCAAAAAAATATTAATCCTTTCAATGAAATAATAATGATAGAATAATTTAATAATAAACCCATTGTATCATAATTAACCACAAGTGTTTTTGATGTTGGTGAATGCAAACACCATTAAAATGTCATAAAAACATTTTTTAGTAAAATAGATTTTTTATTTGGAAAATTGATTTTCAAAATTAAAAATTAAAAAATATTCTGAAAATACTTTTCATTAAAAAAATTGAATAATATAAAGGACAATTCAATGAAAATAATAGATAATATATAGTGGGAAATGCATACATGTTATAAATGTTAAAAATAAACATTCCATTTGAATTTTTTTTTTGAAAAGGGTGTCAACAATGACCTATTTGGATAATTTCAATAAATGTCAATTTAAAACATTTTATTATAATGATAAATATTATGAAAAATAGATTTATGAAATAATTTATTACTATAAAATAATTTTTTTTGAAAAAATAGAAATTATGGACATGGAAGAGAGATATACCTTATCCAAAAATAAATACAAGATCATTATAACTTACAAAACCATTTCTTGGTGTTTCTTGTATAAATAGGGGAGGAAAAAGAAATTAAACATGAAAAACACATTCAAAACCAGATGAGAATAAAATATATGCGGTTTAAAAAAATAATAGAATGTTATTTCCTCAAAAGTAACCATAACGATAAACAATTCGAAATGAAATGAGAATGTAACAAAAAAAATTCTATATTCTAAAACATTTCAATTGTAATCCTAGTGAAATAATAACTTCAAATGAAACATTTTATATCACTAAAATAATTATTTTTATGGTATTATTTTTAAAATGGGAGATAGATAAACCTGAAAAGAGAATCCATGTGCGTACGATTATAATTGGACTCAATGAAGGGAAATTGAGATGAATTCCATTATATGTTTTGGAAATACATGGACCATAATCACAATAAATGGTGATAATAATATGTATCTGTAAATAAAAATAATCATTATAAACAATAATTATTATTATATACACCACAATGTAAAAATAATAAGGGAATTTTTCATATGTCACACAGAAGTAAAAGTAAGATGAGAAACCTTTACCTCATGTATGACGCTCCTTGTACATATTCAATCCTCTTGTATAATAAAAATATATTAATAATTTTATTCAATAATAAAATTTTACATGTATAATACCATATAATTAAATGATTTATTTACTTTATTTTGAATTACATATTTATATACATAATCAGATAACTCCACATTTGGTGTTTTGGGGATGTTCAGTTTGTTGTTTCAAATTGGTTGTGGTGTGTTGACTGTGGTCAAAGACGTAATTTTTTCAAATTAGGAAAAATTATAATAATGAAATATTTATCAAATTTATGGCTCAATATTAATTTTAAAATAAATTTTGGTTTCAAGAGAAAATAATTAACTATGTTACAATCCTGTAGACGATAGGTCATACATACACATGAGTAACATTTCCTTTTTCATTGACCATTATAGAAAGATGGTATGCATTATTTTAAAATTTAATAATTATATTAATATCCTAAATACCATTTTATTTCATTAAATATTGTTATATATATCATCCATGTGATGCGGTAACTATAAACGAATCACATTTCTTCATGGAGGTGATAGTCCATGCGGGCACACAAACAACATTATAATTTTTACTATAAGAAATTAAATGATATATCATCTTATAATAATTTTTAATATTTCATTAATATCATGATTATGTCTTCAATATAAAATATTTTCATGAAATATATCCTTATTTCCTTCCATATAATTTATTAGAGATAACAAGTCATATAGCATCATGGGGCGGTTGTTTGTTGTACACAAGAGCATCGTTATCGTATCCCCCACTTTATGGAAAGTAAGAATGTATATGTGATAAAATAAATAAATAAGTATAATTATGTAAAAAAATTCAAATATATACATTAAATATGACATTATTACAATCCTTGAGACTGGACTATATAAAATGAATTACCTTGGTATGTGAGGAAATAGTCCTCCATACGTATAAATGATGATTTCATATCTCATTTGATGGAAGAGAAGATGGATTCAGGTTATTAAATTGAAATAATAACATATAAATATATGGAATATTCGAGTTTTATTATAAAATCCAAATTTAATAATATTTTATGGACTTGGAAGAATTTGTAAAATAATAACGCTTAGTTAAGCATAATACAACCTCTTCTGACAATCTCCATATGTAAGAATCAAAAGACATTGTAGGTTGGTTTTATGATCAACATAAGTTACCTAGGATGTGGATAATGAATTAATAAATATATTTTAGTAATTAAAGGATGAATTTAAATGGATTTTAATGTGTGAATAGGATAGGAGAGTGGGTATCCTTCCATAAGTGAGTGAGTGGGACACTTGTAATTTTTCAAAATATGTGTACCCATGTTTCTCACATGAAAAAGGCTTAAAAAATAAATCATTATCTAGAATTTCTAATTATAAGGAATAAATATTGAGATAAAATATACTTTATAAAATTTTATTAAGTAATTATAACACTAGTAATCTTAGTTTTGTCAATGGTAAACATGTTTTCCCCTTAACAATCTAAATTACATTTTACTATTTTCATTACTCATTAAATTATAAAATTAAATTAAACATATTTGATAATATAAATTATTGCGACTAAAAATATTCAATTTATTTTTCCATATTTAGTTCATATAGTTATCAAAATTTAATTAAAAATTAAACCCATATATGCGATGAAAAAGTGGGTTTTCAAGAAGTGTATTTCTCAATAAAAGGTTGATTTTATATTAACTCTATGCCTAATAATAAAGATTGAATGAATCATAATTAATATTTATAGATATATAATCTATAAATTTCATTTCAATAATTCATTATTATGTTTATTTTTAATTAATTAAAATAGATAAAAATATGCATTTTAAAAACTTTTCCTGAAAAATCATGTTTTAAAACCGAAAAGAAACATATGATAAAATACAATAATAATTTGATTGTAAAGAAATTAAATTTATTAAGTATAAATAAATAATTCTTATGTTACTAAAATTTATATTAAAAACATAATAGATCTTTTAAATTTCTCAATTTATTTAAATAAAATGATAGTTTTAGAAAAATCTGTATTTTCACTATTTTCCAGAAAGTTAATATTTTTCAAGAAAATAACAAACGTTATCAGAAAGTAAATATTGATATGAAGATTTAAAAAATGAATTTCATTTCAGAAAAATAAATTTTCAAAATTTTCAAAAAATTATTTATAAATGGTTTAAAACAAAATAAATGAAAATTGTTTTTGAAGAAAATATATTTTTGAAGAATAAAATTACATTATTATAAATTTATTGATTATTTTCTAAATCATTATCAATAATTTATATTATAAATAAAATTTATGTAAATATATATACCATAAATTAGTAAATAATATAAATAACCTCCAATTTAACAACTAATTTATAACAGTTGTATATTTTTCTGGTCATTTAAGGTCAGCATTGTGTGTCGAATACTCCATCGAAAAATGTTTTATTTTATAAAATCAATGGTTGTTACAACATTCTATAATAATTAGGTTTCACAGCTTATATGTTATTGAAAATAATTTGATTCTTTTAAAATCATGGGGAGTTACATCATCCCCCCTAATAAATTATTCCCTCCCAATTTGATCTTTATATTAGTAATCAATGGTTGGATATTTGAAAATACCAATGTTGTAAACCTACAACATTTCAAGGGTTAATAAAACATTATCTCAAAAAGTGGTAATGATAATTCTGAATTTCTTCACACAATTAGGTTTCCACAAAGAATAATATTAGGGACATTTGAAGATATGGACATGGATGAAAAATATAAATAATTATGCAGAGTTATAGAGATAATTGATTAAATAAAAGTAAATTATCAATATAATGTTGAGGACCTAAAAACAAAAAACCATTAATGACTGAAAAAAATTTCATAAGATATGAAGGTACAAGGTTAAAATATTTGTTTGAAGATAATTTTCCTAGTGTTTTGGAATTCATTTACCATATTGACAAATAAAATACTGAAATATACTTTATTAGTGAGATAAATTTTCATCATTTTTTCAATTTCCCCCACAATCTTGTATTTTCTCTAAATGATAAGTACTAATTATGAGTTTCTACTCATGCTTCGTGCACTAGAAATCATCATTTAAAGGGTCGTATGACTATAAAAAGTATAACTATATATTATGCCTATTTTTAGACATCAACAAATAAAACATTAGTAATAATATGATAAGATAATTCAAAAAATGAACGACAATTTATTTGATACATTAATCCTCAAAATTTAACTGAAATACACAAAGTTCAAAATAAATCTATACACAAATAAATAACCCTATATAAAAAATAAACTCAATAACCTCAAAATTAAAGAGTGTATTAAGCTATTATTTTATCTCAGGTCTTTCATATTTCATGATTAAAAATATGGAGATATTCTTTTAAAATAACATTATTCTATTAGTCACCAAACAATATTTCAATCTTTTGGTTATCAAAAATGTGTGTTCCCATAATTGCGTAAATATAAAATATCATATAATACCTAAACATTACCAATTCCATAAATCATATTTAAAAAAAATTAATCAAATACTTCACATTACACTGATGATTTATATATATAATTTATCACAATAAAATGTCTCTTAATGTTTCTTTAATAACATTCAAATATCATCACATAAAACCAAACAACGGGTGTCTAGGAACTTCAACATGTGATCAACCTTACTATTATATTCTTATGATAGTATCCATATCTCATTAGATGGCCCTATGTGAAAGAATATTAATCTCCAATGTTAGTTAAACCCTCATTTCTACAAATTGTAAAATCCTCAAACCCACACTCTCAGATCCAGTGATGAAATCATGAATTTTACATTTTTATCTTTGATACTAATTAAGGGAGCTAAATTTTTTCCATCCAAAATAGACAACATAAAAATGTAAAAATTCGATTAACTGATATTCTCAATGATTTTTTAGGATTGCAGTTTTAGTTAATTTGATCAAACTATTACAAAAACAATACAAATATATTCAAATGAGTGCTTGTCCCACATAACCTAGTTTTTATTATTTCACATTATGTTACCATTATCATCTATTTTATAATGACCCAATTGTTTTATAAATGGATATTAAATATTTTTAGAGGAACAATCATCTCATTATACTAACACATGCATTAGTATTGTAAAGCTATAATGCCTTTGGAAACCTATAAACATAAATAAGTGGGTCATAAAATATATTCATCATATCCCAGTTATTTATTCATAATTAAGACCCTTTTTAAAATATCATACTTAATTACATTGTCCATATCCATTAGAAGTGAAACAAAGAAAATAGATGAGATCAATTTTATAGTAAGGAAGAACATGAGAGATATCGATTGATGACCATATAAAAGATTAAAATAATCTTAATTTAAAAAGATATTTTCCATAATATAAAAGGATCATTCACAATTTTAAATTGTTCATAACTATGAGTTATGTCATAAAAATTATCATTTCAATATATATGAGTCATAATAATAATAATTCATTATAACTCGGTCATGAACCATATGTTCGTGTCATATATATATGTGGAATATTCATAAGTAGAGAAACCATTTCATAGTTAAAGGTTAACTACCAATATGATTGGATCAGAAATGAACACATAGTTCTCATAACGGATCAAGCCCATTTACTTTTTCTCATAATAGATCAAGCACAACAGTTTGTTTCTCATAATTGATCAAGAACATTGAACTTTCTCCCTTTACTATTCCATGAGATATAATTCATTACCTAATTCATTATATAGAGATATATATCCCACCAATTTATCATGAAAGCATTACATATGTGCGCTAAATGATCATAAATCTTTCATAATATCAGAACCCATAAAAAGAAATATGTTTCATGATCATTTTATCATAACATAACTTAGGGAAACAAAATGTGATTCATAAACTTCATGTCTTCATAATAACAAACCATTTAAGTAAAGAATATAGGATAGTATCCTAGGATAACATCCCTAGTAATGAATTAGTAGCATTAGATAATGTTCTCCTAGATAGAAAATAAAATTGAAATATCACTTAAAATAATTCTCTAGGAAAATATACTTTCCATTTTAAAAATTTTCAAATCAGTGTAATTAGAAATGAAAATTTTCATTTGATGAAAAATTTATTTTTGTAAATATCACATTAGATAATTATGTTTTCATAGTTATAAAAAATTCCACACATGATATGTAAGTTAAAAAACAGATTTTATTTATATTTTTATGAGATGCATCATATTAAACATCATTTAAAAAATGAAAAAATATTTTCTTAAACCATATAGTAAAAAGTAAAAATTGGGTAAAATGATTTTAATTTTTTTAGTAAAATATAAAAAAATTAAATAATTTTTATCAAAAATGGTAATGGAAGGGAAATATTCCTCATAGGAGACTTAAATATATAGAGTCTTGAATAATGATGAGATTTCGAAATAAAACCTTACCTCCAGTCTCAAATTTCTTTGTTCATGTTCAAAAATATTGAATAACAAGTATTTGTTTATTATAAATTTATTTCATAACCAAATATCATCCTTCCCATGTATTATATATTTATAACATCTTATCACTTTTTTATTAATATATTGTAATTAAAATCCATTATGTGGACGATAAATGCTTCATTTTCCAAGCATGTATTGGTTATATTGTCCCAGCACATATACATTGATCATGGCCCCTTCATTTATAGAATTTTAATAAAAAGTATAATCATAATATATATTAATTATATATATATATTTATTTATAATCACTCATAAAAATTTGATATTGAAAAATGAATTACATTGTTCAAGGAGACGGTAGGCCGCACATACGTATGAATTCTTATTCCATTATTCGATAAATGGAATGAAATAATGTTAAATAATAAGTAAAATTTCTATATTAATTATTATATATATATATTATATACTTATAAAATTTATCATTATTACCATCCATGTGAAATTGAAATTAAAACAGAATCCCATCGCATCATGGCGATGGTAGTCCATATTTTCGTACGGGTGATGTTTTCATTTACTAAATTGTTGGATTATAAAAAGGTGGACATGATATTATCATTCCAATGTATAATTGTGACATAAATATCATATATAAAAATTAATTTCATCATAATTCACAATCAAAGAATATAGTGATTATAAATGAATTCTATCGTTATGTGGAGACGGTAAGTCATACGTACATATGAGAAATACTTTCACCACTTATTTGATGGGGAAAGGGGTGTATAATTGTATTTAGTCATCATAATAACATGTCATAATATTTATAATACATAATTTATTATTTTATGATAAATATTATATATTTATAGGAGTTAAATAATACTAAAAAAATTAAGCGATCGATTAGAGTGGTTACCTCTTCTATGGAATGACTCCATTAGATCTCCTACTAAATGGATATAGGGTCAGTTTTTCAGAATTTCGTAACCTCTAGAATATATCTACGGATTTTAAAAAAAAATTAACTGATTATAGATATTTTATAAGGCTCAAATTGGCGAAATTAAGTGGTAGAGGAGGTGTCCTTTTATAAATGAGGTGAGGGGACTTTTGGAATTTCATTAAAAAAAATATTATCAGACTATTTAAGATACATATACATCCAAACAAACTATAAATGTATTGATTATTCCATGTTTTTAAATATATTATCCTAATTTTTTTATTTAATATATTATAATTTTTTAATAATTTAATAAAATATTAATTCAATAAGATATCATTTTTATTAATTATGATACTACTGAATACTTTGAAGCAAAAAAAATAAAGAAAGAAAGTTAAATTTGAAAAAACTATCTTAAAATATACTAAAAACATAATTTTATTATATGTAATTCTTGAATCACCTTAAATATGTCAAATTATATTACTTTAAATATTTTTAATATCATTTATTTGATTGTTCCATTAATTTAATAATTCATGCATCAGCATTGGCAAGAAGTTAAGGCTCATCACTAAAAATTAAAAATAAATTTAGATAATAAAGATAAACATTTTATATTTAAATTAATCTTTATATTCTAACATATCCTATTTATAATAATATATTAAAAAATATCACACTTATTAAAAACAGGATTGTAACATGCTTGACTATTCATTAAATAAAATATTATAAAGCTCATAATTTTGTCAAGTGTCTAAAAATTGTCATAAAATAGGCAACTGGATGATTAAGGTCTTGATATAATTATCCAACTATATTTAGGTATGTTCTTGGGTCATTTATTAATTCTTATCATTCTATTTTTAACCTTTAATTACCTGATTTTTCCTTTATCTTGGTAACAAAATTACTATGTTTACTCTTAATATTTTCCCAAAATAATAGGGAAATATTTAAAAAATATATATCTAATAATTTAAAATATAGAATACATTTTTAAAAAATCAAATCACATAATTTTTTGAATTTAATTTAAAAATAAACTGAAAAAACGTAATGGGAAACAATTTTTCAGAAAAATTACCTTTTAAATATAAAATGTTTTTATAACAATGTCATGTATAAAATCCACTTAAAACCCCATCATTGAATTTATTAAAATAAAAATAATCTAATAAATTTTAATAATGTATAAAATATTATTATACATTTGAAATAATTTAAAAGAAACAAATCGTTTTCAATAAAAATTTATATTTTTTCACTATTCATTGATAAATCAACTTTTTTGAAAACTCTCCAAAATTAATCTTAAGATAATTTTTTCATTATGATTTAAAAAAGGAAATAGTTTTCCATTTTATTTTTATAAAACATTCAGTAGTTAATTATAAGAAAATACCTTTTCTATAAAGACATATTATTAAATAATAAAATGACTTTAATTAAACTTATGCGATTATTTTCTAATATATTTTCAATATATTTATTTTGATTTTTATCTTGTTATTTAATTCATAAATCAGTTAGTACTATTCATACACACAAATCCAACTATAATTCAATAATGGACAAATTATATTTTAATAATATAACATGGTTTCTTTAAACTCATTGTTTTGTAAAGCATAGCCAATTGATGAATAAAATTCATTAAAGAGTTATATTTCATAAACAAAATCATGGTGTTACACATATGAAACTCTTATAAAGATAATTCATTGAACATAATTTGTGTTAACCTGTGTAAAATGAAACATAACAATGGTGAGCTCAAATTCTTAGTAAAGTTAAACATATGCATTAATAATTAAATCACATTAGTGATTATAAGAAGACCATGAGGGTATGATGACATAAGAAAAGTTAATGAGAATAACATAAGAAATTAATATCTATAAAAACAAGGATCATTGTTTCCTCTGGAATTGTGGATGACCTCGTTGATTTAAGGTTCAAACATTCCATGCAGTTTCTAACTGGTTTGTTCATAGAACCGGAAACATCCAATGATTCTATATCCATTTGGACCTACTTTCTGATGGTAGGTTCTCATTAGTTATGGAACTATGAGACTTAAGAATTTGAATTGGTCAAGAGGATGGGAGGTTGGACTCATCACACCTTTTTTAGGGTAATTATTGTCTACTCCGAAACACTCTTTATAGATTTAAGTTATGTTCGTGAATCCTTATTACATGACCAAGTATAAAATGAGGTTTCCTTTATATCGGAAAATCAATGATTAGATATGTAGGTAATTTAGAAAATATTTTATATGTATTCGAGGTTCTTTATCGATAGATAATGATATGTATTTGTTAGAGATTCTTAGTCAATGCTATCCTTCAATACATAAAAGTATCTTGGTCAGTATGATGACCATACAGGTTTTAAAGCCACTCAGTGGGGCACTTGAAGTTTATTTTCATTCCGAAGTTCATGGATTATTTCATAGTTGGTATCATACCCACAGATGGGCTACCTATGTATCCTTTGTTTATTAAAGGAATCAGAACCCGCATAGTTCAAATAAGGGAGTATGATGTTTATGCATGATTTATGGATCAAAGAAAGATGTCATTATTACTTTTACACTCTAAGCTCAAGTGAGTCATGCATGGTGTGAGAAACAAGAGGTATTGGTGAAACTAGACAATTGTTCCCCAAAAGATGCAATGATGTGGGGCTTATGTATGTATGACTACCCAAAATAGATGAATATTGGGTTTTATTTCAGGGAAGAAATCCAGGAACAAGGTCCATAAAGTTATATGTGCTTTATGGAGATTTGGATACTCTAACTTGGGGCTCACTCCTAATGAGGATGCCCAAATTAAGAGAGGAATTGTGATGGGTTTTTACTCCTGAGAAGGATGCCCAAATCAAAATTAAATTGAGACTGGTTAAGAGAAATTATGACTGGGGATTATTCCTGAGAAGGAGGCCCAAGTTAAAGGATTTTAGAACTGGGGCTTACTCATAAGAAGGATTCCCATATTTGGGAACTTTGAGACTCGGGCTTACTCCTGAGGAGGATACCCAGATTTGGGAAATTATGATTGGGGCTTACTCTTAAGGAGGATTCCCAAGTTAGGGGACTTGGCGTTTACTCATAAGAAGGATGACCAAATTAAGAGAAATTAGACTGGGGCTTACTCCTGAAAAGGAGGCCTAGGTTAAAGATTCTCTCATCTTAAAGGATGAGGTTGAATGAATGAAATATATGACCTTAGTGACATAAAGATATGTAGATCACTAGGTTTTAAGAGATGTTCCACAGAATTCTTTTCAGATAAGGAATCCAACAAGGAAATCATACCATGAATGGCTTTAGAGAGAGTTATGAAGGCTTAATCTTGAAGAGGATATGTGGATAGGCATAAGAGAGGTAAAATAGGTAGGAGGGGAACCCAAAACGCTGGTGGCGTGCATGTCTTGTGTGGGTGCACTAGTCCTGCATGGGCGTGCAAGTCCTGCGTGGGCGTGCAAGTCCTAGTAGGGCGCGCAAGTCCTAGTCATGCAAGTATACTTCCGTGACACATGGGTACTTGTGTGACGGTCAATTATTAAGGAAATACTTGGGTGAGACTTGGCTCAAGCCCATAGTACTATCCTTAGATGCTTTCAGAATAGTGGCGTGCAGGTTCTGTTGAAGGGGCAAGGCGATGCGCAAGTGTGGCCATTTCCCTTAAGGGTTGGCCACCTAGGTGCGCTTGTGTTGATGAGTTTCAACACATATCCCCCCCTTAGACATTACTTTCTAGGTAAGATATTACCTTATAAGTGTTCAGAAGCTTTGAGAAGAGACTATGGCACCGGGAGCTCAAATATGAGTTTCTGGAATTTTTCGTCCTGAAATGGGGGGCCCACAGGGGGTATTTATAGGCAGGAAAAGACCATGGGAGAAAATAAAAGAGGGCGTGCAAGTCACCTGTGCGACCATTGGGCGGCGCGCAAGTATACTTGCGCGACCTTGGTGGAACTTGTGTGACCCAAGTGCGTTTGAATCTATGTTCATGCCTTTGTCAATTTTTGATTTTTCTTGAAAGGATAAATCACTTTGGGTTCAAGGTATTTCCCTTTTCATTTATTTATACTTTGTGACATAAAAGAGAATCGAAAAAAGTCCCCCCTCTGAGTTGGATCCGAATGAAATGAGGATGTAACTTTGAGGAAAGAAGAAAACCAAGTAAACATCAGCGTGCAAGTTTTGATCGCGCAAATTTTGTCACGCAGGTGCGAGTCGCACATGCATCGGCATAGCTAGTTTCGCGCATAGGCTTTAGGCACGCAGGGTTGAGGCCTGGACTATATATATGCAGCCATTTCTCACGCAATGCACCAAATTTCAAACTTTCGAGCTCTCGCAGCACAAGTTGCTTCTGTCGCACATGTTGCTCTGTTTTCCGCTGTTTTTTCATTGTCGCACTGCTGTTAAGGTATTTGGACTTGCGATGTGATACTTGCGCGCCAAAAACTTGCACGACACATCCATACTTGCGCGACACATCCATACCTTCACGCCAAAATTAGACTTGCGTGTCTTAATGCCTTATCCATTTTTTCGAATTTCATCACAAATTTCATGAAAAATCAACCCATTTAAGAGTTAATTTATTCAACTTTTATGCAGATTCATTGGCTCCCAGGAGAATCAGGACGGCTGATGAACTGGGTAGCAAGCGACTTGATGATATGATGAGCATCATTGGCTCTGATTACTATGATATCTATGACAGAACTCTCCTAGATTTGGCCAAGTACTTGAAGAAATATCATGTCAATTTCCAACAGAGAATATATCTACCTTTGTATGGTCATGGCTATCTGCAAGGATTCAACATTCCAGAGCCAAAGAACTATCTGCCTGAGATGAATCCGCACTGCTACTTCTCTATTTCGGTTATGTTGTTCATTAATAGCAACAATAATGGTGTGAACATTCAAATTTTTTATTCATTCCATTTCCTTGCAGATATGAAAATGGAAAACCATGGGATGATATGTTTTCCACTCCCGGCTGATAGATAGAAGATTATAATGACATTAGAAACAATATATGAAAAGAGTACTGTAATGACCCGAAATTTTGAATAAATCTTGTTTCCTAATTTTATGTGTTATTTTATTTTGTTTTTATTACTCAACAAAAATGTTTCATTTGATAACATGAGTATAATTAAAATGAGACCATTGGGTTTTGACTGTTATATGACCATTGGTCAATATGACCCCTGGAAACTAAACATTTTGATTATTGTCTCTAAATACAAGTAATCTTGGTTAATTATTATAGAAAGAAGATTTGATGGCCTCACCCAGTAGTCTTGGACCAATCGAATCCCATCAAATAGAACTTGGGAAGGAGGTAGCACCACTAGGCTTTACTCTGGACCAAACCCAAGTCGAACTTCATCGTGTGAAGCTAGAACAGAATCACCTTTGCGAGAAGTTCAAACTGATAGAAATTACTACTCGTGCGATGTTAGCCGAGCCTCCCTCAGATTATCTCACCTTAGCATACCTTACACTTAGGTCCTATGCTGGTGTGATAAGGGGATATGTAAGGAGACCGTAACTGCCTTGTGTAATCCTTTGTTTTAAATAAAAATTGGGATTTCTTCTTATGATGAAGTTTATGAATTTTCAAATGATCGGATAAATATAGTATGCATATTTTTGATGAATTTTAGAAAAAGGATATTTTAAAAATGTATATGTAAACCTTAAATAATTAAAAATGTGTAATGATATTCAAAAAATGGTCTTCTACAATTATGCTCAGTACGAAATTTAGAGTCTAACAAGATCAAATTAATTTTTGATGAATAGTAATTTATGAATAGTGATTTTATGATTAGGATTAGTAATGTGTCCAAATGGATTAGTAATCTCACTTAAAGAAAGTGTTAATATAATCTAGGCACCTTGATTAAGTAATGTGATTCAATAAAATGGTTGAATAACGATTTCATAAATTATTATTCAAGTATTAGTTTTTTCGAGTGAATAGTGTTTTTTTAATTTAAAATTAAATTAAAAAATTATAAAAAAATATTTTTATAAAATGGATTTCATTTTTGAACTCAGAGCACCGATATTATGTTATGGTGATTTTTGGGGTTTTTTCTGAAAAAAATGAATTTTCGGTGAATAGTTTATTTATTTAAAAAATAAATTGAAAATATTTAGAAAATAATTTTTATAAAATGGAGTTCATTTTTTCAATCAGAGCATTGATATTTGGTTAAGGGGAAATTTTGGGATTATTCTGGGAAAGTTGAATTTTCGATGAATACTGAAAATACAGTTTTTAAGTTACGGGTGATTAATGACATCATTAAATGATGTATTAAGTATGTAATAAATATGGTCGACTTATGAATATTAAGATAAGGTATGAGATTTCCCAAGTGTCCAATACCATGGTCAAATACCATGGGCAAGCCCATGGTTTTGCCAAAACCACTAATGAGGTGTCCCTTTGCCATTAATGCCTTGTCCCCTCACTTTCCCTATAAATACCAACCCATCCTCTAATACATTCGACTCCCCACTCTCCCCCAACGAAGTTCTGGTCTCATTACCTCCCAAGGAGTCCTCCCAAGGTGCCCCCAAGCCCTCAAGGTCCCAACCTTTGAGTTTTAAGAGTTACGTTTTAAGGTAAGAGATCTGACCTCTCTCTTTCTTTTCAAGAAATCTCTTTTATGTCATTTATTTTATGCTCCATGTTATTATGTTAAAGGATGTTCTTTTATACTCCTCTTACTGCCCTTTCCCTGTTCATATAATGAGAGATCCCCTCTTACTCTCATTATTTCTTTTTATGAAGTTTTAAGTGGCGTGGTTAGGCTGCCGAAATTTTTGTAACAGATTCTTTCTCCCTTCTCATTTTTTAAGATCAATTTTCCAAGTAAAGTATTTCAAGTTACTTTTTATTATGTTGTGGTATGATCTCTAAATTTATCATACTGATCTTTTATGATCATATGATGAGAGACCCCATTTGATCTCTTCAATTCAGTATTTTGACGTTTTAAGTGGCGCCGTTAGGCTGCCAAATTTTTAAGTGGTTCTTCACCCTTCTCGTTTTGAAGTTCTACTTTCATGTCAATTCTTTCAAGTTCATTTTTGTTATGTTGGAGTATGATCTATATATCTATCATAATGATCTTTTATGACCATATGATGAGAGACCCCATTTGATCTATTCAATTTAGTATTTTGATGTTTTAAGTGGCGTTGTTAGGCTGCCGAATTTTTAAGGGATTCTTTCACCCTTATCATTTTCAAGTTCTATTTTCATGTCAAGTCTTTCAAGTTCCTTTTTATTATGTTGGGGTATGATATCTATATCTATCATACTGATCATTTATTTTCATATGATGAGAGACCCTATTTGATCTCATCAATCCATTTTTGGAAGTTTTAAGTGACGCCGTTAGGCTGCCGAATTCTCATAAGAGAAATCTTATTTTTGTCTTCCTTTCATGTTTTTCGTTTCAAATGGTATATCATTCAAATTTCATTACCATGTTCTTAAATAATTTATATTTTGTTCCCCTACATGTTTTATGTATAATTTTTGAGTGGGTGACCCATGTACCCTCTCTTTCGAACTTTTTCTAAAACCATGTAGCATAGCCGTTATGCTGCAGAATTTTCATCTCAAAATGCCTCTCTATTTTCTCAAAATTATTTTATGTTATAAAGTGAATACTCAAAGCTCTTATTTCTACAGGGGTATTCACATAGATACCAAAATGTTCTATTCTGGGATTTACATACATGAAACCCTCTCTCCCCTTCCGTGGGTTTAAAGTGACGTAAAGATCATGTCTTTAAAGCAGTTTTTAAAATGTTATGATTATGAAATGAAACCCATTTATTTTATGCTATATGGGTTATTTATGAAATGTTTGATGATGATATATGTGGATCACATGATAATAAAGGCAAATTTAAGGGTGCGCCCTGATAGTGCTCCAATGCATTGGGTAATGATGTAACCACTAGAGATTACAATTTTCACAATATCATGGTGAATAACCTTGGTAATTTTCAAATGACACCTTGGGGATGGACCTTGGTGATATGTTCATGATTGTCTATATTAAATGTTTCAACCACATCTTCATGTTATGAAAAATGTTATTTTTATTATGATATGCCACATGATTTCTTTATCATGCCTTAATGTTCTTTTCATGACCTTATTGAAGTATCTAAAGTTCACATGTAAAATGTTTCTCTTGTTTCCCTTACTGGGCCTTCTGCTCACCCTTTCTTTTGATGTATGTCCCCAGGTTATGAGATGCAGTAATTAACCTAGGATGAACATGAGGATAATACTTTCAAGTGTTTAAGAAGAATCTTTTATGTTTTCATGTTTAAAGTTCCTGGTTTCCAAGACACTAAACCTTAAAGATCCTCTGTTTTGTAAAATGTAATGGATGTTTATGTGATAAAAAGGCAGAATTCTATAGTTGGTATCAAAGGTTGGTTTAGTTATTTGTGGAAATTAGGATATGAAAACTCTAGGAAGAAACCTATAGAAAAGTTTAAATATAGGAAATCTTCCTGGTATTTTGGTGAGTATTGAGTAAGGGGTTGCCAAGCAAATACATCCATATCTGGATACAAGCAGGTAGAGGTGGCTCTGGCACAGATGTACATAGTGGTAAAACCCGAAAACACCGCTATGAGCTAGACTCAAACAAGAACTGGTACACGACAACGGGCCTTGCTGCACTCTTGGTTACGACACTCCCGGGGGATATGATTTGGTAAATTCATAAGCTTAGTTTGAACCATTGTTAAAGGAACAAAGATAAAATAAAATAAAGATTCACATAAGAATATATGATCATGGATAACCTAGATGGGAACCTAGGGTATCACAAGTTAGGGTATACTTCTCTTCTACAAGTTAACCTTATATGCTTTCAGTTCCTTTTCATGATTATTGGATAAGTACTTAAGCCCCTAATTATGCTTTCTCTTCTTAGTTAATGGTGGGAAATGGAAGAACATGTCCCAACAACCAATGTGGTAGGAAATGCGACGATTGTCGTATTAATATGACAGGGATGATTAGGGGATTAAAATGTGGTTATTATTTTGGAATACGTTCACTATTTTGGGGACCCTATATGATTGAGGTAGATAGATTACTATGGTATTTTCATTGAGGAGTAAGGTTGACTTATATTTTGAAGAATCGATGAATTTAAGGTGGACTTATAGTAATTTAGGTTACTTATGGGAATGATTAACCTATCTTGGGTAAAATATGTTTAGTATAGATACTTTTGTTATAAGATGTTAGGAGTGGTTGATGTTGTTTGGAGATGAACAATGAAGTTTATTTTGGAAGACTATGTTATCAAATCCTTCTTGTATTTGGGTTTCAATCTTAGTTTGGTTTATTTTGAGGAATTTTAAGGACCATTATTTATGGAATGGACTATGATGAACTTTGGGTAGTACCTTGGAACTTTGAAGATTTAAAAGTAGTTTCCATTCCTACGGGATTATTTCTTTTTAAAGAGTTGTTTTACCTTACCCTTTCTGTTTTTGGGATAATGTTTAAAGATAGAAGAAATAGATAGTTAATCTTTTGTGGATTATGTGATTCTCTAGAAGATGATTCTTGTGTTTTGATGAGACCAAGTAGTTTTGAATGCTCATAGTTTGGAGAAAGGATTAGTTTTGGGTAGAAACGTATTAAAGGATGAAACTCTACATGAATATAGGTATATTTGCTTATGTTTTTGTTTTATGTTGTAAATGAATTCCTCAAAATTATGAAAAGGAACGTAAAACAAAAACGTTGTTGGTTTACGTTTCCTACTGGGTAATCAAAGACCTTTTACACACATCATAAGTTTGAGATTTTATTATGGTTAACTTTCTCCTAATCATGTTTTCTATCACTCTCCCTCAGAACTTGACCCTTTGTTTTCTCCTCCATGTCCATGTTTTCGTACATGGAATCCTAATGTGGGCTAACTTGGGTGACCTTTGTACTTACCTTTTTTTTTTCTTTTAAAGTAATAGTTTTACTGACTCCTTTTCCGATGTGGGACTTTTAATGAAATTTCAAAACCCAATTTTAAAAATTGCGAGGATGTAATTTCTTAAGGGGGGGAAGATTGTAACGACCCGAAATTTTGAATAAATCTTGTTTCCTAAATTTATGTGTTATTTTATTTTGTTTTTATTACTCAACAAAAATGTTTCATTTGATAACATGAGTATAATTAAAATGAGACCATTCGGTTTTGACTGTTATATGACCATTGGTCAATATGACCCCTGGAAACTAAATGTTTTGATTATTGTCTCTAAATACAAGTAATCTTGGTTAATTATTATATAAAGAAGATTCGATGCCCTCACCCAGTAGTCTTGGACCAATCGAAGCCCATCTGATAGAACTTGGGAAGGAGGTAGCACCACTGGGCTTTGCTCTGGACCAAACCCATGCCAAACTTCATCGTGTGAAGCTAGAATGGAATCTCCTTTGCGAGAAGTTCAAACTGATAGAAATTACTACTCGTGCAACGTTAGTTGAGCCTCCCTCAGATTCTCTCATCTTAGCACACCTTACACTTAGGTCCTATGCTGGTGTGATAAGGGGATATGTAAGGAGACCGTAACTGCCTTGTGTAATCCTTTGTTTTAAATAAAAATTAAGATTTCTTCTTATGATGAAGTTTATCAATTTTCAGATGACTGGATAAATATAGTAATCATATTTTTGATGAATTTTAGAAAAAGGATATTTTAAAAATGTTTTTGTAAACCTTAAATAATTAAAAATGTGTAATGATATTCAAAAAATGGTCTTCTACAATTATGCTCAGTACGAAATTTAGAGTCTAATAAGATCAAATGAATTTTTGATGAATAGTAAATTATGAATAGTGATTTTATGATTAGGATTATTAATTAGTCCAAATGGATTAGTAATCTCACTTAAAGAAAGTATTAATATAATCTAGGCACCTTGATTAAGTAATGTGATTCAATAAAATGGTTAAATAACGATTTCATAAATTATTATTCAAGTATTAGTTTTTTCAAGTGAATAGTGTTTTTTTAATTAAAAATTAAATTAAAAAATTATAAAAAATTATTTTTATAAAATACATTTCATTTTTTGAACTCAGAGCACCGATATTATGTTATGGTAATTTTTGGGGTTTTTTCTGAAAAAAATGAATTTTCGGTGAATAGTGTATTTATTTAAAAAATAAATTAAAAATATTTAGAAAATTATTTTTATAAAATGGAGTTCATTTTTGAAATCTGAGCATTGATATTTGGATAAGGGGAAATTTTGGGATTATTCTGAGAAAGTTGAATTTTCGATGAATAGTGAAAATACAGTTTTTAAGTTAAAGTGATTAATGACATCATTAAATGATGTAATAAGTATGTAATCAATATGGTCGACTTATGAATAGTAATATAAGGTATGAGGTGTCCCAAGTGGCCAATAAAATGGGAAAATACCATGGGCAAGCCCATGGTTTTTCCAAAACCACTAATGAGGTGTCCCTTAGCCATTAATGCCTTGTCCCCTCACTTTCCCTATAAATACCAACCCATCCTCTCATCCATTCGACTCCCCACTCTCCCCCAACGAAGTTCTGGTCTCATTACCGCCCAAGGTGTCCTCCCAAGGTGCCCCCAAGCCCTCAAGGTCCCAACCTTTGAGTTTTAAGAGTTACGTTTTAAGGTAAGAGATCTGACCTCTCTCTTTCTTTTCAAGAAATCTCTTTTATGTCATTTATTTTATGATCCGTGTTCTTATGTTAAAGGATGTTCTTTTATACTCCTCTTACTGCCCTTTCCATGTTCATATAATGAGAGATCCCCTCTTACTCTCATTATTTCTTTTTATGAAGTTTTAAGTGGCACCGTTAGGCTGCTGAAATTTTTGTAACGGATTCTTTCTCCCTTCTAATTTTTCAAGATCTATTTTCCATGTAAAGTACTTCAAGTTCCTTTTTATTATGTTGGGGTATGATCTCTAAATTTATCATACTAATATTTTACGATCATATGACGAGAGACCCCATTTGATCTCTTCAATTCAGTATTTTGAAGTTTTAAGTGGCGCCGTTAGGCTGCCGAATTTTTAAGTGGTTCTTCACCCTTCTCGTTTTGAAGTTCTACTTTCATGTCAATTCTTTCAAGTTACTTTTTTTTTATGTTGTAGTATGATCTCTATATCTATCATACTGATCTTTTATGACCATATTATTAAATACCCCATTTTATCTCTTCAATTCATTTTTTTTAATTTTTAAGTGGCGCCGTTAGGCTGCCGAATTTTTAAGGGATTCTTTCACCCTTATCATTTTCAAGTTCTATTTTCATGTCAAGTATTTCATGTTCCTTTTTATTATGTTGGGGTATGATATCAATATCTATCATACTGATAATTTATGTTCATATGATGAGAGACCCTATTTGATCTCATCAATCCATTTTTGGATGTTTTAAGTGATGCCGTTAGGCTGCCGAATTCTCATAAGAGAAATCTTATTTTTGTCTTCCTTTCATGTTCTTCGTTTGAATTGGTATATCATTCAAAATTCATTACCATGTTCATAAATACGTTATATTTTGTTCCCCTTCTGTTTTAATTATCATTTTTGAGTGGTTTACCCATGTCCCCTCTCTTTCCAACTTTTTCTAAAACCATGTATCATAGCCGTTATGCTGCAGAATTTTCATCTCAAAATGCCTCTCTCTTTTCTCAAAATTATTTTATGTTATAAAGTTAATACTCAAAGATCTTATTTCTACAGGGGTATTCAAATCGATACCAAAATGTTCTATTCTGGTATTTACATACATGAAACCCGCTCTCCCCTTCCGTGGGTTTAAAGTGACGTAAAGATCATGTCTTTAAAGTAGTTTTTAAAATGTTATCATTATGAAATGAAACCAATTTATTTTATGCTATATGGGTTATTTATGAAATTTTTGATGATGATATATGTGTCTCACATGATAATAAATTCAAATTTAAGGTTGCACCCTGATAGCGCTCCAATGCATTGGGTAATTATGTAACCACTAGAGATTACAATTTTCACGATATCTTGGTGAATAACCTTGGTAATTTTTAAATGAAACCTTGGGGATGGAACTTGGTGATATGTTCATGATTGTCTATATTAAATGTTGCAACCACATCTTCAAGTTATGAAAAATTTTATTTTAATTATGACATTCCTCATGATTTCTTTCTCATGCCTTAATGTTCTTTTCATTACCTTATTGAAGTATCTCAAGTTCACATGTAAAATGTTTCTCTTGTTTCCCTTACTAGGCCTTCTGCTCACCCTTTCTTTTGATGTATGTCCCCAGGTTATGAGATGCAGTAATTAACCTAGGATGAACATGAGGAGAAGCGTTTAAAGTGTTTAAGAAGAATCTTTTATGTTTTCATGTTTAAAGTTCCTGGTTTCCAAGACACTAAACCTTAAAGATCCTCGGTTTTGTAAAATGTAATGAAAGTTTATGTGATAAAAAGGCGGGATGCTATAAGTACTCTCTCCAAATGGCTCTTTACTTCAAATTCTCCATTCTGAAATCCAGGTATCCTTCTTCCAAGTCTCTTGGACAGAAACAAATTCACTGTTTGATCAGCAGAAAATTTTCTCAGAAATCACTGAAGAACATTCTTTTAAAATTGTTCCAAGAAGAGCTGGTATCACTACATCTCTTAGTATATCTAGCTGAATGAATTCTAGGTGGCTGCTGATGAAGCTCGGGATGCTGTAAATCAAATGAAGAGTTATGTTGAAAGCCTTTTGTAATTTTTGAAAAAGAGAAGAGACTCCAGTCTGTGGATGTCCTTCTAACTCTTGTGCATTAATGAAAAACACTTTCATCCTAAATCATTTGTTCATACCTTCTTTTTCTACCTGCTTGAAATTTTATTCCTAAGCCAATGGGTCCAGTAAGCATAGATTGATTTTTACTAGGATAATTATAAATAACCCTACAAACATTGAATCTTTTCATTGCTCAATATTACCTAAATTACACGAAATACATGTTTAGTGAGCTGCGACTTGACTTTTTTTCAGAGTTCCCTTGTCTTTTGTGGGAGGTTTAAATTCATGCACGTCAGACATAAAAAGGATAATGTTTAAGGTCGAAATAGATTTGACCGAATGGATTATAATTGAATAAATTCCTTGATAATTTATCTGGAAATATATTACCGCACCCAAGTATGAGGGAAAATATGTAAACTATGACTTAAGAAATTCTGAATCTGAGGAATGATATGAAAAAGTGCTAAAAGGCGTTAGAAGAAGTAGTTACCAAGAACGAAGTAACCATTATTTAACAAACCCGTTAGGGGGTTGAATTATACAGGGCCACTTAAGGTCATTGGATACATAGTCAAATAATATTTTTCCTAACAGGTCTGTTATGTAGACTATTTATATAAGGCTACCTAAGGGAACGTGTTGCATAGTCATGCAAAAGAACTCTCAGAAATTTACTTTTCTTCTGCTAAAAAGCCAGTGAATGTTTATGGGGATTAAAATTTTCCAAATCATAGAGTTTTCTATATGGAGAGAGGTACTCAAATATGGAAAAGATATTTATAAACAAGATTGTCTAAGAATTGGATGAATTTAAATCCTACGAAGGTCTGAACCAAACGTAGGGAAGGGAAATATTAACCCTAAACTTGAGTACTTTCAGATCATGAAAAAGAGTATGAGACAAATATATTAAGGATCGATATTTTTTTGCAGATCCCTACATATTTTCGTGAAGACAACTAAGGAAAAAAGAGGATTTCATACCAAGAATGAAGTTACCATTATTTAACAAACCCGTTAGGGGGTTGAATTATGCAGGGTCGCCTAAGGGCATTGACTGCATAGTAAAATAATAGTATCTATTGGCTGACATGTCTGTTATATAGACTACTTATGCAAGGCCGCCTAAGGGCACGTCCTGCATAGTCAGGCAAAATAACTCTCAGAAATTGGACATTTTGTGACCAGAATTCAAGAAAACGGTTATGAAGATCTGGAAGTATTTACAGTTAGGAGTATGACACATAAAAATGGGCATTTTTTCAATGCATTTAGTGATACACATACCAATTCTAACCATAATCATGTTGTGGCTGGGTCCTGAATTGAAATGTTGGACTTCATTACGTATCACATAATGATGGGAATCAATCCATACATAGTTCTTAAAATATAGTTTATCGTCATGTGGGATGAAAGTATGAGAGATATTAGGTTGGGGTCATAGAGCTCAGACCATAATAATGAATACACAGTGTGTGTTTTCATAGATACTTTTTAGCCAGGGGACTGAAAGTAAAATTTGGGGTTAGGCCCAAAAGTCATTGGGCTGGATTATATGGACACTCAAACGTTCCTATGTATCCCATAAGGATGGGAATCAAGCCCACGTAGTTCTTGAAATACCCTCTGTACAGATTTGGTTCGTACAAGTGAAGGGTGAAAAGGGACTTTAGTGCAATGATGGTTTATCCCAAGATAAAAGGTTCAGGAATTTCCATGTATGCACGTAGTCTTTGGAATATAACATGATTGGAAATCAATGTAAATAATGATTCCCTCTCAGGTGATGATATCAAAGAATGTTGTAGTTTATGGTCGTACAGGATAAAAGTGTTGTATAGTTTAATGACATATAGCAAGGACCAAGGTGAACAAATGTAATGACATTGATTCTAGGGATGGCATCATGAATCAACATCGTATGAGATGGAGGTGAACCGATGTAAAGATATTCGGTTTGGGCTTGAACCTTGGGAGGTTGCCTACGTACCCAGACTAAAAGGCAAGGATCAAAGTCCGCGTAAATTAAATAAAGAATGAGTTAGTGATCAAGTTGTTCTTGGGGACAGCGACCTAAAAAATGATGTTGGTAGTTACAGGTGGTTAGTGGCCCAGAGAGGGTGTTATGGTTGAAGTTTACTCTAAGATCACGTTAGTCATACTCGGTGTGAAAAACAAGAGGTAGCAACAACCTTAATAATACACAGTTTAATGTCATGTAGGACATATGAAGGGACTATGCAGTTTAATGTCTTGTAGTGAGGACTATTGGTGCTTCAGAGTTTAATGTCATGTAACAGGGACAAAATACTGTTTAATTTCATGTAGGACAAATATAGGGACATAGTTTAACATCATGCTGGACATGAACACAGTTTTGCATCATGTTGGACAATAAGGGTGTTGTACAGTTTTGCATCTTCTAGCTAAGACGGTGGGGTCAATACAGTTTAATGTCATGTTGGTCGAAAAGGGGGACTGTGCAGTTTAATGTCATGCAGTAAGGACAAAGAATACACAGTTTAACGTCATGTTGGACGTATTAGGGATAAAAAATATTTTAATGAAATATGAATGGACCGTGGATGATGATATAGTTTAACGTCTTTCTGGATGAGATAAATTTCAATAGTTTAAGGTCGTATGCATGGACCGTTGGTCATGCAGTTTAACGTCTTGCTGGATATAAAGGACTTCTGTATAGTTTAGCGTCATGTAGTTAGGACGTCACAGTTTAACGTCATGTTGGACGTAAGTTCCAATAGTTTAAAGTCTTATGCATGGACCCTTGGTGTATTTTGTGTTCATACAAAATATTTCTTCAGAAATCTAGCATTGGTTGGAGTAGTGATGAGTTATCCATCTATTGAGATTAAAGAATAATCTCCATTGGAGTAGAACTTATGTATTAAATAAGGTCCTTCCCATTTTGGATCAAGCTTGGGAGGTTTCTTTCCTGGTATCATTGGAGTTCTGAGAACTAATACCAATTCTCCCTGAATGAATGAACGAAGAATAACTTTTTTATTGAAAGCTCGTGATACTCAATTCTGATAGACTTCCAAGTGGTGAAAGGTGCAGAATCTTTTCTCGTATAACTGTTCCAATTCATCCAATCGCTTTTGAGATTGTTCATATATAGATGACTGATCACAAATGGCTACTCTGAGCGAAGTTAATTGAACATCAATTGGCAAGACTGCTTCTGTTCCATATACCAATGAATATGGAGTTGACCACATTGCAGTGCGGGTGGGGGGTCCGATAATCCCATAAAGAATGAAAATGTTTATCAGGCCATGATTTCTTATCTTTATCCACCATCGTTTGTAGTATGTTTGAAAGAGTCTTGTTAAAAGCTTCTATCTGTCCATTAGCCACTGCATGATACTGAGATGAATGATTGGATTTGATGTTGTATTGTTGATACAACTTCTTCACCTTGTATGAACAAAATTTGGTGCCATTTTCCATCAGTATGGTATGAGGGACACCAAATCAGGTAATGATGTTAGACTTAATGAAGCTAAAAATGAATTTAGAACTGACTTCTTTGAGAGGTATTGCCTCTGCCCATTTGGTAAAGAAGTCAGTAGTAGTAAGAATATACTTCAATTTCTTGGTTGTAGCCGAAGGATAAGGTCCCACTACATCCATTCCCCATGTGGCAAATTGCCAAGAGTATTTAGCTGTATGAAGCAACTCTAGGGATTGATGAATGAATTTGGCATGTACTTGAAAAGAATGACACTTATTTGTAAAATCAACATAATCTTGTATCATTGAAGGCCAAAAGTATCCAAGCCTTCAAATTTGATCAGATAGTCTGTGTCCAGATAGGTGGGGACCACAGACTCCTGCACGTACTTCTTTCATGACAGCCATTATCTCTTCACCATCAATGCATCTGAAGAGAACTCCATCAAAACCACTTTTATAGAGAACCTTCTCTAACTGATCTGGGCTATTATAAAGAGTGAAATTGACCACACGTCTTCATATATATTCTTTCCCGGCTCTATTAGGTGGAAGTGTTCCATTTTGAAGGTATTCCCTGATAGGTATCATCCATCCTGTATTATGACCATATGGTTCAGATATGGGACTGATTTCATTGATTTATCTGTTCTGGCTTAAACATAAGGTGAAATTGTACGAAGGTGGGAAATACATATGGTTATCTCGTCCCAATTTGGATCTTCTAGAGCTGTGGCTATATTAGATAGTGCATCATCTTGGGAATTTTGAGGTCTCGGGACATAAGAAAATGTCGGTTGCGAAGGAAATTCCGCCATTAACTCTCTGACATAATCATACAAAGGGATTAGTTCTTATTTTCTAATTGCATAATCCCCATTGACTTGTTTGATTACCAGGTCTGAATAACCTTTCACCTTTAAGTGATTCACTTATTCTTGAAGTGCCAATTCCAAACCTGTGATAAGAGCTTGGTATTCTTCTTCATTATTTGTACCACCTCCAAACAATGAGAAGGAATAAGGTATCACTACCTTTTTCGGGGAAATGAGTACAACTCCTAACCCAACTTAGTGAATTTAGGATTTTCCATTTTCCCCCCTATTGGACTTCAGGACGCACCATCAAATTACATTTCCCATGTTTGAAGACTATCTTGAATAAGGAATACTTCCTCATCAGGAAGTTCAATATCTGAAGATTTATCTTCTTCTGAAGGATGTTCAGCAAGGAAATCAGCCAGAGCATGGCCCTTTATTGCCTTTTGAGACACATATTGAATATTAAATTGCTACAAAATAACTGCCCACCTCACAAGACGTCCTGTAAGCATTGAACGACTAAGGATGAATTTGAGCGGGTTATTGCGAGATACCAATTGGGCCTCGTGATGTTGTAGGTAGTACCTCAACTTTTGAACTGGAAAGATTAATTCTACGCAACACTTCTCAATATTTGAGTATCAGGTTTCTGTTTCAAGCATAGTTCGACTGAGATAGTAGAGACTGTTTTTATTCCCATCATCATTTTTCTGATCAAGAAAGGCACCCAATGATCGCTCTAAAGCTGTCACATAAAGTATAAGTGGCCTTCCTTCAACAGGTGGAATTAATACTGGTGGACTCAAGAGATACTTCTTGAGAACATTTAATGCATCTTGACATTCTTCAGTCCACTGGTAAGTGACTCCCTTCTTCATCAATTTGGTGAAGGGTAACCTTTTGCCTGCCAAATTGGAAATGAACTGTCGAATATAGGCTAAGTGTCCTTGAAGTCATCTCAATTCTTTCAAATTTCTAGGAGGTTACATACCAAGGATTGACTTTTTTTTTCTATGGATCTACTTCTATACCACGATGGCGTACAACAAAGCCGATAAATTTTCCATAGGTTACCCCAAAAGTACATTTTAAGGGGTTCATCTTAAAATCATGTTGTCGAAGATTGTGGAATATGACTTCGAAATCATCCAAATGATTAGAACGTTGTTTGGATTTAACCACCAAATCGTCCACATAACATTCAACAAACTTCCCAAAAAAGGGTTTAAAGATACGTTGAATGACATGCTGATATGTTGCGCTTACATTATTCAGGCCAAAGGGCATTACCCGATAGAAAAACACACCCTGAGGGGCTCTGAAGGCTATATATTCTTCATCTTCTAGAGCCATTAGGATTTTATTATATCCAGAATATCCATCCATGAAGGAAAGTGCTTCATAGCCAGTTGTTGCATCAATTAAGAGTTCTGTAATCAGTACTAGAAAATCATCTTTAGGACAATGCCGATTAAGATCCTTGAAATCAATGCAAACTCTAATTTTTCTATTGTTATTTTTCACTGGGATAATATTAGCCAACAATTTGGGATATTGAACTTCTCTGATGAAGATAGATTTGATAAGCTTATCCACTTCAGCTTAAATTTTGGAAGAATATGTTGGGTGTGTTCTTCTAGCGGCTTGTTTGAATCCCATATGTCCTTCTGGATAACCCAAACTATGAGTGGAAACATCAGGATCAAGCCCTAGAATCTCTGAATAGTTCCAAGAAAATATATCTTGATTTTTCTTAAAAATGGAATATACATCTCTTTTTATTCAAGAGTCATAGCTGCACTAATTAAAGCGGGGCATGTATCTTCTTTTGTACCCATATTTATTTCTCTGAGTTCATCCACGGTGGTAGAGATATCCTCTTCAAATGCTAGAGGATAATCCCTGAGATCTTCCTCTTCTTCTTAAACATGTGTTATTTCTTCTGTTTCTACTTGCATAGTAGATGATGAAGTAGAATTTTCATGATCAAAAGAGATGTTAAAATTTGAACATCTTGAAGAAGAAGCTTCCATTTCTGACCCTATTGATAATGAAGTGTCTTTCATGGGTATTAAAGAGTAGATGATGGATTGAGAATCGACATCATCTTTAACCTCTGACATTTCTATAACTTCCTCTGGTCTGGTTGGCAAACTATATAATTTCTAAATTTCAATGGATGAAATGAAGACATCCCCATTTGAGCTTTCATCATTTCTTGGTGAATCACCAATTTCTCCCATGCTGTCTGGCTTGATTGCCATAATTCACATTATGGAAGTTTCCATAAGAGTATTTGGATTTGGTTCTATCCTGTCAATTTGACTAATAGGCAACACATAATTTGTACTCACATGTGTAAATGGATTTACTGGAATCTTTTCCAAACCATATGGAGCATTAACTTTGGTAATCTCCCTTGTTGTGGATTTCTCCTTACCCTTCATATGGTAGAATTCCGCCTCAATGTATTGAGATTCACATGTATTTAACAGGGCCTTATCACCATAAAATGTCCCAACATTAACATTTAAACAATATTTGAGACATTGATGATATGATGAAGGGATAACTGCATGTTGATGTAGCCAGGGTCTTCCAAGCAAGATGTTGAAGGATGATTCTTGAACAACAACAATAAAATCTGAATTGGATACATGATCTCCAAACTGAGTTCTATGTGTAATCTCGCCCTGTGGTTCTTGTTCATTTTTATCATATCCTTGTAACATCATAGTAGAAGGAGATAAATCAGATTTTTTGTGGCCCAATAGACGAAGTGTACGAATGGGGATGAGGTTGACTCTTGAACCATTATCAATGAAAGATCTTCGAACATCTATACCATTGACCTTGCCAGATAAGTAAAAAGGTTTAATATGTCCTTGCGCGACATCATCTTCATCTTCATCAGTAAAATATATCCCTGCATGACATTCTACAAGATTATTCTCTACATGGTAGGATTCAGCCACAACAATTTAAGTTTCAAACTCCCGAGGACTTGAAAAAGCCTCGATAAATGCCTCTCGAAGATCCTTTGATAAATTAATGGAATCCAGAATTGATAACTTAGACGGTACTTGGGCCAAGTGTTTCAATACATCATAAATTTGATCCAAAGGTTGGAGTTTCCCAACAAGAACATGTGGTTGTGCAGGTACCTTAGAATTTGATTCTTTGGAAGTTGATGCATCTTGTACTGGGATAGGAGTTAGTACTTCTCCTAGATTTGGAAGATTAGACCGATTAGGTATATTTACTTGCTGATAGGAAGAAGGTGGAACCTCCAACCGATCTTCCAGAATAACTATGCCAGGACTGAATCTGCCTTGTGTGGAAGAACTTCCTTGTTCTTGTTGAGCTCGTTGAAGGACTCTGCCACAACTTTCTGCTACATACACAGTTCTAGCAAGGGTAGAATTGGAATAGTGGCCTCTAAAAGATCCACATCTTCCCATATACCCTGAGCCTTTGGAACTTCCTCTGATTCCTCTATTTGATACGGGGAACCCAGGTTCATCGAGTTCGAAACTGTGATTGGAATAAGGATCTGTTAAGTGAATCATATTAACATAACCAAAGATTAACTCTTCATCTGATGAAGACTCTTCCTGACTATCCAATATAGGTTGTGCGGTTTGCTGGGGCGGTGCCCATGGCATCAATGTAGATGGCATAAAATCTGCCAGAGTCAATGATAATTTGGTCTTTGACATGATATCATCTTCTTCTGATTGATCTTTTTTCTTGGAATTATGCCGTTTCTTTGAGGATTTTCCCTCTGATGAAGAGGTTTTTGCTGCTGCATTCATGGAAGAAGACACAATTGGTTTCTTCAATTGCGTTCGCAAAATGGCATGAGTTTGGTTGATCATTTTTCTGACCATCCAATCATCATATTTTTGTGCATTTTTTTCTTGACATCTTGCCACTCACCTTTCTCCTCTGGATCTGTAGCAGTAACACATGCTAACAGAGCTGAAAAACCTTTAAATTTGACTTGTCCTAAGTGAAAAATATTTTGAAGGAGGTCCTTGAAGACAAAACACTCCTGAATGGGATGCCCCAACATTTGATGAAATGAGAAATAATTGGGACGGTCTTCATCTCCTTCCTTGTTTGGCCTCTTGGGCCTTGACAATTGAACCAAATTATTTTCCAGAGCCAAAATGAAATAACCATGAGCTTTTTCATTTCAGAAAGAGTAAAAATTTCTCTTCAAATCCTTAAATTGTTTTCATCATTGATCTCCTTGATCATCATGACGAACCGGCCTCTGTTGTTGGCACTTAGGAGGTGGATCCCTTTGAGAAGATGAAGGCCTTAAAGTAAAAGCAGGTACAGGTGCTTGTTTAAGCATAACTATAGCAATCTCTGCTTTACCCATTCTCATTCCTAGAACAGATGGAATCACACGAGCTTTATCCTTAGTCTTTATAAGAGAGTCTTCAATCTGTTGAGCGATTGAAGTAAGGTCTTGAAACCCTCCTGTTTATTTCACAGGGATCAATGGTGTGCGTAATTCATCATTAAATTTTCCACACATATTGGTAACAATTCCTCTTGAGGGAGTGCTAAGCATAGGGAATATGGTAATCCCTTCCAACGAGTAATGAAATCCAAAACCCTTTCATTCTCCCTTTTTTTACAGTTTGTAAGATCAAAAACTATTATCTTTGATAATGTTGCACTAAATTGAAGAGGTAATCTTTGGCAGAGATCCTCCTATTCGGTAATTGACCAGGATTTCAAGCTTGTGTACCATACAATGGCAGGCCCTTGTAATGACTGTAAAAAACACCTAAGCTTAACTGCTTCCTGTTTCTGAGGGGTTCCCATCATAGGATCACAACGAAAAACAAAATGCGTAAAGTGTTGCTCTGGGTCTCTCGACCCTTTAAAGATTGGAAATGTGGTACTTGAAAAATTTGATGGGGGAGGAATTGCATCATCCCATTTAGGATAAGCTCCCTTTTCTGGTTTAATTTGAGCACTCTTTCCCTCCATAGCTTCCAACCGAGCTGTTAATGACTCAATAGTAGTTATTAAATTTTGAGAAACATCTGGTTGAGCTTGGACCTAAACAGGTGCAATGACTGGAGCTTGTACAGATGTGGTGGTTGGAACTGAAACTAATGGTAATACCACCAATTTTTGTTGCACTTGACCCGTATGATTAGACATGTGAGGGTGTGCTGGTAGAGGAGGATATTCATGATCCATCTCAGTAGCCGCAACAAATTCCCATGGCTAACTGACTCCAGAACGCTTAGAAGGAAGACTACCCTGAAGTATTTCTGCATTCATCCTCCTCAATTCCTTCATTTCTTCCTCCTCTTGTGAAAATCTTTGCTCTAGTGAGAGAGATTTTCCTTCTCCAGAGGAAGGGTATGTATCCTCATTCTTTCATTTCCCCTTGTTGGACACCTTTCAGAGTGGGGGAAGTAGGTTACTTGAAGGATTACCTAGATTCTGGGTAATCCTTTGATTTCGTGTACGCACACCTTCTTCATTTGTGTCTATGCATATAACTTCTTGAGCAGAAAACTCTTCATCTGATCCGTCTGAATGAGCCTCATCTGGTGGATCAGCAACAATGGCATTGATGGCATTAATTGATGCATAATGAATTTCATCCCTTCTATCGGCATTTCTATGATATTTTCTTCTTCCATGTCTCTGATGAGACATTGCCTTTTATCAATTTGATCCCTCATGAACTTCTCGATGAACCATAATTTGGAGGGAATCTCCTGATGATTTATCTCTTCGTTCCTCTTGAGTCTTCTTCCCTAATTGAGAGAATACTGACTTTCTCTAAGGAAGAGATTGATGATTTGAAAAAGTCCCCTAGTCCGGTGGACTGGGGCTCTTCCTGCTCAACTCCTCGAATCCCATTTGTTGATTCCGAGGGTTGGGTTAAAAGAGTCCCCAATATGGAAAGCTGGGGTTATTCTTGACATTCTATATCTGAGACATTCTTGTAATCTCTCCTGATCTTGTAGACTTTAGTCTGGAAATTAGCTGGATGCATCAACCCGTATCCACTTTTATCACCCATCTCAAAAGATCGTTGTATGATTTCTAACACTTCTGTCACTTGGTGATTTGATTGCTCCAAACGAGAGGCATGTTCAATATTCTTGTTTTCTTGATGCAGGAGTAATTCAACAACTTGTTTTCTGTATGCTTGATTTTGAGAGGAACTAGTTGATGCATGTTCTTGGGAAATCTTTTGATTACAAACAAAACCCATTGACTGTGGTGGTCCATGATCAATAACATTGAATGAGACCATTTTCGGTGGGCTTTGCTAATTGGAGAGCACATTGAAATGTATTGCTCCATGAACACCCTATCCCCTGATATGAATACCAGATGGGGTATTGGAAATTAACTGGCATAATCTTCATAGTGCGCCAAGGCATGAATGCTGAAGTGCTCTCTCCTACTTTTCATCATTCGGATATCGAGAAACTGAGAGATATGCCAAGTCAATTTGGCGTTGTAACCCTTTTATTATCTTGAAATGATTTTCATATTCATCATAAGATAATATTTTAATTTTCAACTGACAAATATTTCTCCATATGTTGAGACGAATATCATGAATTTCATCTTCTGTCAACATCTCTGGAATGTCATACTGAGAGACAGCCAGAGGCCAAAACATGAATGGCACTTTGCCTTTCTCCAGTTGTTTTCTCATATTCAGTACTCCCAATTTATCATTCAATGAATATTCTTCTACCTGATTAGACCAGATCTTGTGCTTTCTTGTTGCTTCACCGGATTAAACAAGATCGGTATAGAATTAACTAATCAAACTAGAAGATGAATTCCCCAGGGGTGGTTTGGAGAATTACCTACACCCTGGGATATATTCTGATTGAGAGATTGTTTCACCAGTTAGTGTTAAAGTATCATACATGACTGGCTTTACATTTTCAAGCACCTCAAGATAAGAGGGCTTTCTCATCACTACATTGTCCATTGTATAATTTTCCAGGCAACGTGCATTATTACTGCAGAGAGGACTTTCGCAGCTAAATTTATCATCATTGGGAGGACCACCATAGTGGGTTACACAAAAAGATGAAACATTTTTCTCCATGATCTTCTGACCACACAGTGTGTTCCTGTGGCTATCATCTAAATATGAAACTTTGAGATCGACCGTATTGTCATAATGCAAGGCCTCACGAGGAAGTATCTGATGCAGACCTTCGGAATTCATGATCCCACTATTGGGAACTGAGAGTACAGAATCTTGAGTTGCAACAGATAATTGTCTGAGTGCATCAAGAACTACATCATCGAGTAAGGACTTGTTAGGGATTGGCCCTTGATTTCTTGACTGTGCTGGACGGGTCTTCGTTTTAGATGCCTTATTACTCCCTTTGGGAACCACTTGTTGAAGAAAGTGGTCATTATGGGTAGCTGTATGTGCCTGTTCAGAAGAAATGATAAGGTTAGGCTGATTATCTCCACTCAAATCAGGTGTGTGTGCTTGACTTGGCTATCCGTATGATATGGGGGAGTACGCCCCACAACCCTCTTGGACTGGAAGATGTGTGTGTGTGTGTTCCGGAGTGAACTGTTTATGTGTCACTCCACTGGTAGGGATAGATTTATGTGTCTTTCCCTGAGATTCTACTGATGTTGTTATAATATCCTGGCAGGCATCCCGAATATAAGCAGGGATTTGCTTCTGCTCCTTCACCACTGATAGAATATGCTTGGTGACTTCAGCTATCGGAACGGGGATATACGTCCATTATGTGCTTGGAATAGGTGTGTGTTCCTGCTCTTGTCCTCATTTTCCTACCAGTGAATTTTGACAATACTCATGTGTAGGGGCATAGAGTTGAGTCTTCCTCCTGTTTGTTGCCGGAGCATTCTGACTGACTTCACCAAATGCTACAAAACGAGATGGTTGGTAGGCTTGATCAATACTAGTAGGTGTATGTGCCTACTGATTTCACTTCACCAAACGTGGTTGACGAGCTTCCTTCAATACTGACTGACGAGGCTGGTGGTAGAATTCTTCAGTGTAAGCAGGTGTATTTTCTTGTTTACCAGTTGTCAACACATTAGGTTGGCGGGATACATCGTATGTAGTCAGACGAGCCTGCTAACTAGATGATGACTTATAAACAGGTGTATGTTCTTGCCTATATTACTCCACCAGAATTTCCTAGTGGGACTGGCGTTTTGCTGCCAGACGAGTCTGCAGGACATCGGGATTAAAATGGATGGGTGTGTGTGCCCGCTCATTGCTTGCCACCAAGTTAGGTTGGTGGACTTCTCTGGAGATGGAAAAGATGATAACTTACTCACTTTTGACCGGATTTATCCTCTGCTGGTTCGTCTTTCCTGCTCGTGTTTGAGGAACCTGAGCCGAACGCCTATAGATGATACCATCATCTTATTGAGGGCGCACTGCCACACAAGTCTGGCGGTGATTGTTGATGGGATCCCTCAGGAAGGACTCATGTCTCCTTGAATTAAGGCCCTGAGGGACCTACTCATTAACCTCCCCAGAATATGGGAGTGAATGGTGATTGTGTTCTGGGGATAATGACCCAAAACGGTTGGAGACTGTGGTTGGCACCACCTGCTTTTTGATCACTGGTCGTCGCTGTCCGGACGACCATAGTAAGTTGTTCACTTGGAGGGCTTGTCGAGCAGCCTCCCGAGTTGGAATGGTACCGTGTTGACGGTACTCCTTAACCAGTGCATTTGATACCCAGTGTTGAAGATGCTGAGTAGGTGATGTCGTCTTAAGAGCAGACGACGATCCAGCAGCAGTAGCCGCAGATGCATTCACAGCAGAGGTTTTCACAACAGAGGCATTCACAGACGTGAACTTAAGAAAATCCATTCTTGTAATGCATAAGACCTTGGAAAAGAGTGCATATTTTATATAACAGTCGTAATCAAGATAAGTCCGGCCAATACATCTTTTGGATGAACATAGATTTTATTGATTGTCTTGTTGGCCCTCTCATTGAGTTTAAAAAGGGGCCTAACAAATAGGTAAAACATCACTTTAACGTGGTTAAGGATTCACATCGGGTTCACCATTTTTTGTTTCTTATAGAATTGGGGATGACCACGTTGATTTAAGGTTCAAACATTCCAAGCGGGTTCTAACAGTTTTGTTCATAAAACCGGAAATATCCTATGATTTTATATCCATTTGGACATACTTTCCAAAGGTAGGTGCTCATTAGTTATGGACCGATGCGACTTAAGAATTTGCATTGGTCGAGAGGATGGGAGGTCGGACTCATCACACCTTTTAAAAGGAAATTATTTTCTACTCCAGGACTCTATTTATAGATTTAATTTATGTTCGTGAATACTTATTACATTACCAATTATTAAATGATCTTTCCTTTTGATCTGACAATCAATGATTAGATATGTAGGAAATTTAGAGAATATTTTATATGTATTCGAGGTCCTTCATCGATAGAGAATCATCTGTATTTGTTAAAGATTATTAGTCAATGGTATCCTTCAATACATAAAATTATCTTGGTCATTATGATGACCATACTAGTTTTAAAGACCCTCAGTGGGGCACTTTAAGTTTATTTTCATTCATAAGGACAAGGATTATTTCAGAGTTGGGATCGTACCCGCAGATGGGATACCTACGTATCCTAAGTTTAGAAAAGGAATCATAACCCACGTAGTTTGAATAAGGGAGTATGATGTTTATGTATGATTGATGGCTCAACGAAAGATGACATTATTACATTTACACTCTAAGCTCACGTGAGTCATACTCGGTGTGAGAAAAAAGAGGTATTGGTGAAACCAGACAATTGTGTCATGAAATATGCAATGATGTGGGTCTTATGTATGTATGACTGCCCAAAATAGATGATGATTGGGATTTATTTCTGGGAAGAAATCTAGAAACAAGGTCCATAAAGGTATATGTGATTTATGGAGATTTGGATACCTTAACATGGGGCTTACTCCTAAGGAGGGTGCCCAAATTAAGAGGGGACTTGTGATTGGGTTTTACTCTTAAAAAGGATGCCCAAATCAAAAGTAAATTATGACTGGTTAAGAGAAATTATGACTAGGGATTATTCCTAAGAAGAAGGCCTAGGTTAAAGGATTTGAGAACAGGGGCTTACTCCTAAGAAGGATTCCCATATTTGGGAACTTTGAGATTGGTTCTTACTTTTGAGGAGGATACCTAGATTTGGGAAATTATGACTGGGGCATACTCTAAAGGAGGATGCCCAGGTTAGGGGACTTGGGGATTACTCTAAAGGAGGGTGGATAAATTAAGAGAACATGGACTAGGGCTTACTCCTAAAAAGGAGTCCCAGGTTAAGGATTTGATCATCTTAAAGGATGAGGTTGAATGAATGAAATATCTGACCTTAGTGACATAAAGATATGTAGATCACTAGGTTTTAAGAGATATTCCACAGAATTCCTTTCAGATAAAGAATCCAAAAAGGAAATCATGCCATTAATGGCTTTGGAGAGAGTTCTGAAGACTTATTCATGAAGAGGATAGGTGGATAGTCATAAGAGAGGTGAAATACGCAGGAGGGGCACCCAAAAAGACTTGGCTCAAGCCCTTAGTACTATCCATAGATGCTTTTAGAAGAGTGGCATGCAGGTTCTGTTGAAGGGGCAAGGCGGCGCACAAGTGTGGCCATTTCCCTTAAGGGTTGGCCACCTAGGCGTGCAAGTGTTGATGAGTTTCAACACTTATCCACCACCCTCTTTAGATCTTCTATTCTAGGTAAGAAATTACCTTAGAAGTGTTCGGAAGCTTTGAGAAGAGACTAGGGTGCCGGGAGCTCAAATCTGAGTTTCTGGAATTTTTCGTCCTGAAATGGGGGACCCACAGGGGGTATTTATAGGCTGGAAAAGACCTTGGAGAAATTCAAAGAGGGCACGCAAGTCACCTGCACGACCATTGGGCAGCGCACAAGTATACTTGCGCAACCATGGTGGAACTTGCGCGACCCAAGTGCGTTTGAATCTATGTTCATGACTTTGTCAATTTTTTATGTTTCTTCAAATGATGAATCACTTTGGGATCAAGGTATTTCCCTTTTCATTCATTTAGACTCTGTGACAGAAAGGAGCGTCAACAATCATCAATCCTGAAAACAAGGCATTAAGATTTAAAAAAGTAAAAATTCATCAGAATTTATAATCATGGAACAAATAATATCTACATTTACCAAATGAAACATCTATATCCATAGAAATAATAATGACATAATATATTTATCTTGGAATATCATCATCATATAACCATTATATAACAATAGGAATTATAATAACAATATTGTTAGCTTCCAATGTAATTCTATTGAGAAAATAATCATTACCTAATATATAGGTCTTTTATCCATGTGCACTCATCAGATAATCTATATAGAGCTCACTCAATGCTATATGTACTCACCCCTGTTCATAAATAATGTCCAATTACCAATCAATAATAATGTACATAGATCATTAAATTTTTCACAAACTCATTGAAACCATATTTATTCTTTTCAAAACGTGATTAACCCCTTGAAAAAAATTGGTTACCTAAAATTTCTTCGAAAGATGAAAAACCCATGAAAAAATGGTTCTAAAAAATATATTTGAAACATGGTAAAACTATGGAAAATAAATGGTTTCCAAATTAATCTATTTTAAAATTGAATAACCAATGAAAAAAAGAGTTCCATAAAAATAGCATTGAAACATGATGAATCCATGTAAAAGAAATGGGTTCCATAAAAAATTTATTAAAAAAAATTTTATCCTGTTGAAAAAGAACCAAATCCATAAAAATCTATATGAAACATGATTTACCAAAGGAATCAAAATATCTTCTACAATATTATATTTAAAATATTATTATCCCATTAAAAAAATTGGTTCCATAACAATCTATTTGAAGCATAATTAACTTAGGAAAAGAAACAATTTAAACAATAATATCTGGGAACATGATTAATTTATGTAAAATATATGGGTTATATAAAAATAAATTTTAAACATTTATAACAAATATAAATGAAATGGATTCCATTAAAATATATTTTATATCATGACTAAGTCATAGAAAAGAAATTTATTCCTTAAAAATCTATTAGAAACAATCGTAATCCGCACAGAGAAATATTGGGAATGGTATCATTAAAGGAAATCCGAATTATTTCATAAATAATCACAAGGGTTTTTTTCATTTATGAACATAAAAATCATTAAAATAAACCTAATTTTTTTTTGAGAAAATAACATTCTAATATATAAAATTACTTATCAAAAACTAAAAATTCACCAAAAAAATTGAATAAAATTTTCTTTGAAAAAAATATTAATATTTCAAATAAAATACAAGTAAAATAATGGAAATTATTAATGGAATACTCATTCATTTCCTAAATGATAAACATAATCATTCTTTTTAAAAAAAATTGAAAATGGGAGTCAAAAGTGGCCCAATTAGAAACAATTAAGAAATTAACATTTAAAACATTTTTAAAAATGATAAAACAACATGTAAAATGGAATTTTGAAATAAGTTATTTAAAGAGAGTAACGTTTTTTAAATAATTTTAGAAAATATGGATATGGAAGAGAAATATCCCCATTTTAAGAATAAATAAAGGATCAATATCAATTACAGAAGACTTTAATGAAGATTCTTCATTGAAAAATTGAGGAAGTAGAAACTCATCTTGTGAAACACAATCACAATAAGATGAGTATAAAATAGTTATGGTTTAATAAAATAATATCAAATTATTTCCTTGAAAGTTACCTTAAACATAAATAATCCCTAACAGAATGAGATTGTAACTAAATGCGTTTTCACTTTGGTAACATTTCAATAACAATCCCCATGAAGGAATAACATATAAAAATATTTTAATATCAATAAAATAACAATATTAAATATATAACATGATAATTTTAATCATATACACCTCATAAATGAATCCATTTTTGTAACATTACAATATGCCTCAGTGAAGGGAAATTGAGACGAAGTCTCTTATGTCTTTGGTAATCTCTTCATCAAAAACTAATAAAAGATAGAACCTCATATGTTTTTTAAAACCAAAAAGTTTTCCTTAGAATAATCATAATATAAATTAATGGGATGTATATAAATCACAAAACAATAAGTGGTGAATATGAAATTTGTCCCACACAAGTAAAAGAGAGATGATAAACCCTTACCTCTAGTCCCACATTCATTATACATGTTTGGTCCTCCTATATAATAAAATTATATTAATTTTTTTATTCCTTAAAAACCTTTTATATGTTTTTAATATTTTAAGTAAATCATTTATCTAATCTATTTTAAATTACATGTTAAAATATATAAACATCTATGTCCATGTCGGGTGTTTTGAGGCGTTTAATTCGTTGTTTCAAAACGGATTTAGTGTATTGACCATTGTAAAAAGGTCATTGTTTCAATATATCAAGATTAATAATCCTACAATATTTATCGTATTTACACAAAAATTATACTTTTAAATCTAATATTAGAATATGATTATGAAAAATGAATTACATTACCATCATGTAGACGGCAAGTCATACAATCAAATAAGCATTGTTTCCATTATTCATTGATCATTATGTAAAGTAGGTATGTATTATTTTGTCATTAAATGATGATAATAATGTCATAAATACCATATTATTTCGTCAATTATACCTAAATTAATCATTCATGTGTTTTGATGATGAAAAAAATATCACATCACTTCATGGAGGCGGTAGTCCACATGTGTACATGAGCAACATTTTCAATTTTATGTTTATGAATTAAAATTATATATTATATTTATATAATGATACATATTTCATTAATATAATAATTATTTTATTTAAATTATATGTATTTACTAACTTGATTCTTATTACCTTTCATGTAAATAATTATTGAAAAAGGAATCACATCAAATCCTAAGGTGGTAGCCTGCCATACACATTAACGACATTTTCATATCCCACACAAAATGGAACATAAGACATTATGTGTGTTATAATAACTGCATAAGAATAAATATTTCAAAAATATCATATATATAATTTCAATCCATAATTATAAAAATTCTTGATAGGTAATTATGGAGAATGAATGACATCAGTCAGTGAGGTTGTAGTCCATCATACACACAAATGATGATTTCATATCCCATTTTATGGAAGAGTAGATGGATTTGGGATATTAAATTAACATAATAAAATATTAGTATAATTTAGTTAATTTATTAATATATAATAATTACTTAATAATAATTCAAGGATGTGGAAGAATAAATAAAATAACAACACTTAGTAAAATATGATACTTCTTCTTCTAAAAACCACCTCTGGTATGAACCAAAACACTACGTAGATTATTTTTGTGATCAAAATAAGGAATATAGGATGTTTTAATGGTATTTTCTAAGATATTTAAGCAGTTTTAGAATGATAATAATGTATTTTAAGGTTTTTAGAATGTAGGAGACTGGGTGTCCTTTTTTAAGTGAGGTGAGTCGTGCACTTGAAATTTTGTAAAATAAAATATTTATCAAACATTTAAAAAATAAAATAAGTATAAAAAATATAACATTATAGACCCTTATAAATTATAAAGACATTATTTTTCCTAAAAAGTTATTTTAGTAATGTTTTTAGGTCATTTAAAACCTTAGCGTATTACATTCACCACCGACAAACCTGTTTTCACCTTAACAATGGTAAATCTTATTTTTTTTACTTTTTTGACTATTCATTTTGGTAAAAAAATATGTTTCACTTATTAAATAATATAAGTTAATATTTTTCTAAATATTTATTCCATTTTACCAAATTCTGTTCACATAAGTGGAAAATTTAAATTTAAATTTAAACCTGGAGATGCGATGAGAATCGGGGTTTTCGAGAAGTGTATTTTTCAAATAAAACCTATTTTTATTTTAAATCAATATAAAATAATAAAACTTTTATGGATACCAATTAATATTTTATATATATATATAATATTTCAATCTCATTTATATTATTTCTCATTAGGGTTTTTTATAATTAATTAAAATGGAAAAACATTGTGCACATTAAAGCAGTTTTCAAAAAATCCTATTTTTAAACCCCAAAACCAACTTACACTGAACTCCAACATGAAGTTTATTAAAATAAATTAACTGTATTGAATGGAAATAATTAATTATTGTTTTATTTTAAACCATATTTAAAACATTATGGAACATTTTAATTTTTTAATTTGAGGAAAAAATATATTTTTAGAAAAAACTATTCTTCAATATTCACCTACAAATTAGTATTTTCTAAAAAATCCTAAAAATTTTCCCAATTTGAATTCTGATAATGTATGTTAAAAATTAATTTAGTTTTATAAAATAAATTTCCAAAATGTTTCAAAAATAAAATATAATATTTTTTCACTAAACTTCTAATAATCATTTTTGGAAAAATAATATATTTTTAAGGAATAAAATTACATTACAAAAAATTGATAGATTATTTACTAAAAAATTATTAATAATTTTTATTTAATATTATATATATATATCATAAGGTAGTTAATGTTATTAATATCATCAAATTTAACATCTATGTTATAAAAGATATTTATTTCACAGGACTTTTAGATTGGTGTTGTGTATTGAATACACTAATGAACATAGTTTTAATTTCTTGAATCTCTTAGTGTTATGTTATCTTCTAGGGTCATTGTTCTATTTCATTTATGATATAAAAAATAATTTTCATATTTTAAAATCTAGGGGTATCACATAAAGGAGTAATTATTTTTCATTATAAAAAAATAATTTATGAAATAATGTGAAAAATAGTGAGCAATAGTAGTCGATTCTCCATGAGTTATCTACATGATCCATCTAGTTCAACCTCATATTTATTTTAATTATCCATTTTATTCAACTCTTTTATCAAGTTAGATCCCATAAAACTATTTCTATTTTAATTATTTGGAATGCATCCCTCATCATCATGTATTAAAATATCCATTGGAGTCTGATCTTCAGGAATTACATAGCTTCCGTTAATTTTTCTTGATCAAAATAATTTTCATTATATTCTCCTCACAGCCTCCTTTGAATGTTTTTTTGAATTATGATGTGTTTGGACAAATCCTCTGTTCAAAATCCATATGAATCCCCAAAATTCTAGTAATTATCACACTCCATCTAATTTTCCCCGAATAAAATTATCCTACACATGTAAAGTTTTTTGATGTTTCGGTGAGTTATCCTATAAGCTATCAAATATCTTTTATTTAAATATGTCGACATACATGGATCTAAAATATCATATAGTTATAAAAACATTCCTATGCTTATGATGTTTCTCTTTTCTAATTTTTCAACTCTCAAAATCTTCTATGTGCTAGCGCAAATGTCTAGAAAATTACTGAAATATCCTACATATTGAAATGTTATTCAATGATATATTATAATTTCTTATGTCATATGACATTTTAAATTTTCACATTTAGCTCAATTTAAATATCATAAAATATAAAAAAATATTACCACCCAAAATTTCTTACACATAGGGTAATTCATTTATGAATATTTAAAATACAATACAACCTAACAAATATCTCACACACATGCCATGTTTATCCAGTATACATGTCCTAAGATAACATTCTTATCCATACTTCTAAATTGAGTATAGTGTTTCTAAAATTTCTTCAAATGTGTTCCAAGAATCTTGAAATGGGTTTCATTATTTATAAAATACCTATTTTCATCTTATAATATCATCAAAACACCCAAGGATATGTATTCAATTAATTCAATTAATTAAAAAAATGAAATAAATAATTAAAAAACATGTGTGATGAAAATTAAACATTAAATTACATATGATTCAACAAAACTAATAAATATGTTATTTATACTATATATATTCAAAATGGTGAAATATATGAAAAATTTGGCACTATAAACTCCCCCACATGTTACCCTTGGATTACCTGAAAAGTTAATTTCAATAAAATTACCTAGGAAATATTTTACACTAGCTAGTGTCAGTTCCCTTTATCATCACCATGGTTCCCATATTCCCATTTATACTTAATTATTTTGATATAACATCCTTCATTATGTATATTATATTATATTACACTTCTATTTTCCCCTCATTCAAATTTATACGTATGTTTACAGGAATATTTCCCTCATAAATCAAAAATAAATTTCAAGAAATTATTCTCTTAATCTATGTTCATGAAAAGATCGCTATAGGATTTAAAAGTATCTTTATATCCACCCATAGAGACATTTATTTTGTTACATAATGATGTATTTTAATTTTGTATTTAGGATTAATGTTTTATGATTTTGTTGATAAAATTCTATGGAAGATTAGGTTGTATTCTATATATTGAAGAATAATGCATGATTTTCTATTTCATTTATGAATGGACGCATAATTTTCTATATCTTAGACTAAGTCAAATATGTCCCCTTTAGGATTGAGATAGGACATCCCACACTGAGATAACATTTTAGTAGTAATAATAATTTCATCTCTAGGTTTCCTTCAATGGGTATTGATTAATTATTTTTTCTACTATATTTCTACACTTGAATGCAAACATGGAATCTGAATTATTTTTCTCGGTGTAAGTTATTCTTGTATCCTCCATAAATTTTTAGGTGATATAGATACATTAATTAAAATAAATTTAATAATTATTCCAATATTATTATGCAGAATAACCTCTATATTATAACTCAATAGATTTTAACATTTACCAAAAAAATGTAACCTTCAAAGCGGTTGTAGATACCCTATAAACTCATCCCCATATTCATGGTAGTTTATCATTAAGATAATTTGTCATAAACAATATATTTACTCCACACTTACAATTTTCTATAAGTTTTCTCATCTTTAAATCAGATCATTAATATGTTGTAGAATGTTTTTTCATGGGAAATAAATATTATTTTTAACAAAAATAGTGGTATATTTACACTCCCATCCTTGTATGATATATAAGTAATTTCTCTATCCTTCTAAAATTTATTTTAAAAAATATTACACATAATTTTTAGTACTTCCTGATTTTATTTTCAACAGATTTGGTAAAAAACTTATTCCATCTCACTTTATGGTTTCACCCAAACTTCAATTGAAACAAGATAATGGATCTACTTCTGGAGTAATGAGGAGAAGTATTTTTGGATTGTATTTTAATTTACTAAAACATTAATTAATGGATGAAAATGGCTACAAATTTTAAATGTAATGGTCATCATAGAAATATAGTTCATTAAAAGTGGGGCTTAGTACTTGAATAAAAAACACCTCGATAATTTATAGCACAAAGTTTATAATGATCCAATTTTTTGAAAATATTACTTATAAAATTCTCAAAATTCAAGCATTCATTAGTTATCTCACGGAAAAATAAATTATATTAATTTTTCATAATATTTTTATAATCCTCTCAATTTATTAACTAAAATATAAGTAATTATTTCATGGAATATGATTTATAAATCTATGTAATTCACAAGAAAAATGTGCACATATAATTTGAAAACCAGTTCATTTCGACATTCATCAAGGGTGAGTAAATAGGGAATGTATGATTCTAAACATTGTAATAGATTCAATATTTATTTGAGTATTACATTTATGCTCATTGGGTTCCAAGATAAAAATATAAATATAAAAAGAAATAAAAAATGAAGAAAAAAATGAATAGATATAAACTACAAAGATTCATTCCCCTACACCTAAATGATATTATTCACTCAATGTATTCTAAAATTTTTATCATGTGGTGAATTTATTATATAGTATCATAGTAATCAAATAATTGTTTAGGAGAGGTACAACATAATTTTTTCCAATGGTATACATATTGGAGGACTGTGAGATCCTCCCAAGGTTATTCAGGAATATCTATAGATTTTATTACATTGTTTCATAAATAGTTAAAGGGTTAATTTTTATTTCTTTAATGAGTTTCAATGTACCAATAGGATTTACCGTGGAAACTATAAATGGGTTTTATTCTATGGAATGAAGCTTACATAGAATGAAAATGAGACCTGAGTTGAATATAATTACTTGGTCGCCTGAATGGAAGATTTTCAGATGGAGAAACATATCATGCTCTGCTATTATAATTTCTTGGTAAATTATTGATTTCTCTTCATATTCTATTATAACCTCATCAAGATGGGGTAGTTTAATTGTACTCTATTTTACAATATTATCAAGGTTCAGATTCATCTCTCCTTTTCCCTATTATTTATTGCTTTCTAGCTCCATAGGTACGTGATATATCTTTCCATAAATCATCCAATAGGGACACATTATAGTGTGTATTTATATAATTTATTATAATACAATAAGGTATCTTCCATCCATGGTCTCAATTATTTCTCATTTGGTTTAACAGTTTTCTCAAAAAATTAATTGATTACTCTCTTTGAAACATTATAATTCTAATTTTTTAGGGATGTTAGTGTGTGGAGGTATTATGATACACTAATTAGTTTTTCATTAGTGTATCCATAATCATATTACCATATATGTTTTTTTGGTCACTAAAGAATTATTTAAGAAATCCAGTCCTATTAAATATTTCAGTCCAAAAAAACGAACACAAAAATATAGCATCATCTATTTTGGTGGCCATGGATTCTAACCATTTTTAAACATAATCAAGTAAAAAATTTGTAATTTTATCCAAAATACATAATAAATAGTCCAATAAAATAAATACCCCTACTGTCAAATAGTATAAAATCATTTATTGGTTTTGGGTTCATTTCTTGTCCCTTAGTGTTCTTTCCAGTGAATCCTTATTTTTCAAATATTTTTCAAAATTCATGGCATATCTAAATAAGGGTTTCAAATAAATTATGATCTTTCAGCCCTTTCTTACTATCCTTTGTGGTTAAAAGTGGCATCCATAGTTTCGAGTGTACAAATATCAAAAAGAAATTTAATTTAACTCATTGGTAAGTATCTTCTTATCACTCAATAATTTCATATTTTCTATATGTATGGATCTTCTCAAATATAGGATTTTTATTCATGTTTTATTATATGAATTTATTGGTGGTTTATTTAAGTTGGGACTTAGCAAGTTACTAGAAACTTGTCCATATCATTATTCCAAGTTACAACTCCTTAAATTAAGTATAACATATCTCACAGAATGTGGTGATCTTGGTTTTTTTGGGTTGGAATATCTACTATTGTTGTCTTGGGAAGAATTATAAAGGGTTCAAATACTTCTTCATCATCTCCTTTATTTTCATTTATTTTAAAATGGAATTTTTTTGCAGAAAAATCCATTCAACTATCATCTTTTTGTGTTTATAATTTTTTAAAAAATATTTAGAGGTTAAATGATATGATAAAATTATGACATTAGTTTTAATAAAATAGGATCTGAATTTATCTAAAAATAAATTAAATGACTATAAATAATTTTTATATGGTTTTTTAGTCTAAATTAAGGTCAAAATACATGTGGTGAAAAAATATATAGGAATAAACATTTGGTTTAAAGATAATTCAGTCAAAAATGACTTAAAAATTCAATTAATTGGTTGTATTCATGAATGTCTAAAACTTAACAAATGACAGTAACCCATGGATGTCAATGTGAAGCTTGAGGAGGTAACCTTATCACAATGTAACTTCAGTTCATAAAAGTCTCCGGCTATGTGATGATTGTTGTTATAACATTTGTGAAACATAACTTTGGTTCACGAAACCCCATCAATTTTTGAATCTCATAATCATTCATGAAATCCTTTTTTCTTAAAAATAATGCATTTTCCTCTAGAGGGGAATATAAATACCACCTATGTTAGATATTTTATAAGAAGTGGCCATTCATCTTTTGAGAAAATATTTGAATTCATAAAAACATAAAATATTCATGAGTGATAGAAGATATAGATTTCAAAATGTATCCATATTTCATGAAATGGATTCCCATGGGGTTTTGAGAACCTCAATCCATGGTGGAGATACCAGTCACAAAGTTACATGGCCTTTGAATAATGGGAAATCCCATTGTGGATCTTGGGGTTTCATGAGATAATTAACCTTCCTGAAATAAACCATATAGGAACCAAGACATCACTATAAGGAAAGGTCACCTAGTGTCATGAAATATATTGTTTTCTTACCCCTAACATCATGAGAGTACAAACCTTCACAAATACGCTACCCTCCATGATGACCACAAAATCAAAAAACTCATCCTCTAAAACTCTATTTTATACCTCCTTTAATCCAATACCATTATGTGAGATTTGTGTTCTTAGGGCACCAATATTAATCTAGGACTAGTTAAACAACATCCCATGTAATTGTGTGATTAGTACCACCAACCCTATGTCCTCCCACTTTGCTAAAAATGTGGCATGGGATATTACCCTAGCTTTTTTCGCTTAAGTGTAAGTTCCCTAATGTCTTTTCATCCTAACCATAAAAACCCGAACATAAAGACTCATGATTTCCACTCATCCACAATAGTTTATACTCCATAACCTACCTATAAGATAATTAGTAGTATACATGTAATCATTAATGGTGTAATCCTTAAAGGAAACAACATACTTGTCTTATAAGAGAGTGCTTTCTTGGAATCTTCCAGTAAACTTTACATGGTCCCCCTCAGTGTATACACCCCATCCACATATGATTTTCCTGACCTAATGATACCTAGCTCTACATCCTAGTTGTATAATGTTAAAATTCATGAAAACACCTTTGGAACGTGTTGTTAATCAACAACATTACCATGTGTGATGAAAATATGATTGCCCATATATGATCATTATGGTATTTAACACCTCCCCTTCCATGGGATGGAACCCTAAAAATTGAAACCTTGGAAAAATTTATTAATTTTCCCCACACTATCCCCTATTTATGTTATTTTATTTTATTATTGACCCTTTCCTATTAGTATAGTCATCCATTACATATGTGTATGTGTTGCAAAACCTCACATGGTAGTTGGAATTCCTTCCAGGAAATTTCCCACATTAACTTTCTCACATCCCAATTTCTTCAACTTCTATAATCATTATCATATTAATTTTAACAGTCTCCCAAACGATAATGGTGATTGTCCACAATTTCATACATATCATCTGGGGATCCTACCCAAAACGATCCTTAGTAAAATATAATATCTCCAATGATTCAAATTTGGTCAATAGTAGATCCGGCATTTGATCACCCCATCCTAAAATGACACATGTGTAGAACCTATATTTATAACTTGGTATAATGTTTTCCCCTAACCACTGGTCATTATGCATTTATTATCCATCCTAAAATTTATTACCCCCCTCATAATACTTGTCAGCCTATTTGTCCCTTTCTATTTTCCACTTCCTCCAACTCATGTTTCTTATATCGAGCATGGATCACATAGTCTATGAAGTTGGGAAGGTTTTATTTCGTCATGAAATGTTGAAATACATGGGTTCCCACTTTTGGTTCAAACACTACATACATAATCTAGGATTCCAAGTCCAAACATTGTGACAATAAACTATGATAAAATCATCTTATGAATGTTTCATGTGTAACTGTGAAGACATACCCCACATTTAATGTTGGGTTAACTCTATTTCACACCATGTGAACTCCTTTGAGATGTGAAACTCATGTTCAAGGCATTATGACCCTATACTATTTTCAATCAACTCAAGGATCATGACCATAAAACTATGTGAACGTTTTTCTGAGATGTTTGGTGTAGAAGGGCCTCCTTAGATCCCCATTCACATTGGATTACCTCTCTCTTATGAAACACACATCCCTTTGATACACACAACCTTTTTCACCATTATTAATTAAGTTAAACTATGTGGGACTCACACAAGATTCTATTTCTTAATAGATGGTTTCCATGACACACCATTTCTATCAGTTTTGAACCCTTTAGAATAATAATTTCCTTTACAAGGGTCCCTTAATTCTAATCATTAAGACCTTAAAATATATATATAGCACCATGGCCAAGGACATATGACCTTAAAAGGAGTCATGGTCTGAGAATTATGAGTTTAATAAAATATAAACATTGTTTTCTGAATGGTATGATCTTAAACATCCAAGGGAAAGACGAATAGACTAATTTTATTTTGAAAACCCATAAGGGAAACCTAATAAATTGCAAGACTCCCCCTATCAAGTTTGTCTCAGTATATGGGGAAACATTATCGGGTAAAAAAAGTTGGTAAAATTAAAGGGGTACCAATCTAGTAGGGGCACACTATGAACCCTGGAAAAACAAGATTCTTCTCACTAAAATCATAAATTAAAGAAAATTTTAAATCCAATAATTAGGGGGCCTTTTCCTCTCTACCCCCTCTAGGGGGTACCCTATTGTGTTACCCTCTTACTCTCCCCACCACTTTGGACTCCGTTAGATCATTCCTTCAGATCATCCACATGTTTTGTCACGCACATCACCTCAGATAATGGAAACTTACAGGGAAATAAACTAGATATTGGTACCATTGATCCAAGATCCTAAAATATCCCCATAACTATGTAAATGTCCAATTTGATGACTCCCTTTGTCGATTATCTCCATATTTTAATTATCCCAACAGATCAAGCTAAGTGTGGGTGAATCTTCCATATTTCAACATATTTCACCCTTGAAATTGGAATTATCCTTTAGAAATCCTTTTATAGGTGCAGATTCAATGTAATTATCATATTTTTCATCTAAAACAATTAGGAACCATAGGTAATGGAGGTGGTCAATGCCAGAGCATGTGGAACCGATAAAGAAATATTGAAACTCTCCCCCTAGACTCATATATTAGGATACTATTAACCCATGATTCCAAACTACATTGAGATCATCAAAAGTGATCTTGTGTGCTAAGTCCATGTCAACTTTTTACAATGACTATGATTCTTCTCCACACTACTAAATACTCTTTCTCATTTTTAGTATTGTGAATCAATATTTTGTTTCTATATCCAAAGGAAAAAAACTCAACAGTTATAGTTAAATTTGCCCCTAATAGACCTTTTTTCATGTTTATGGAAGCGGTTCTCCTCACCAATGTAAAAAATATGGTATATGATTGAGTTTCTGAACTTCCACATCATCCATTTGTTTGGTGTTCCGCACACTATTCTCATATATCAAATCACTAACTTTTCAGCTACCAAGATGAAGAAACCACACACCAATTAAAACATATAATCTTACCATACATATCATTGTCATGGATAGGAAAATGGTAAGATTCATGCATTCAAAAAGAAACTCTCTGACATCTTACAGAAGTTGTTGGCTAGAACAAAACAATTTGGCTCAAAAAACACTGTAACACCCAATGGGACTATGGGATGATGATTTCAAATCCCACCCAGGTGACCCCATACTACATTGTGTATGGAAGAGAGGTGGTATTACACATTTATGATTTTTATCATCACTATGAATTATTTTTTATTCCCATTATAATCCAGATAGAATTGAAGAAGTCGGTTAAGCTATGTTAGAAGCCCTTAATGGAAATAGGAACACGACCTAGAATAACCTATAAAGGCACCAAAACATGATTGATACAGTGTTCACCAATAAGGTTAACTATAAACCTTCTTATAATAAATTTTGATCCCAAATGGGATGGAACATACATTATTAATAAGGTATATTCAAAGAGATAATACTCTTTAATCACCATTGACAGAGAGTGTATCACACCTCCCATCAATGTCATGTTTCTCAATCATTACTTCACATGAGACCATAGACCTAGCTATATGACATTAAAATATAAGTAATAGTTAAATATATGTATCCTTAACCTGAATTAATCGTAGTACAAGCTCTACAACCACAAAAATAGTAGCCTCTTTAGTCAAAGAATTATGACCTTAAACATGGTGTAGCCACTATCGTCTATGCTCAATTACATTAAAACTCGTATCATTTATAGTCTAATTTCAATGAATTTAAACATAATATCCCAACTCCCTTATCTCATTATGTCAAACAATATATTTACCTCATATAAAATCGATATTCATCATATGATAATTATGGGATGAAAAAACTAATGTACTCAACACATGATGATAAAATGTAGCCTTACCGCCTGATATAGATGTGGGATTCCCCGTGGAAATCATGGGATGATTCAATTCCATTATCAAAGAGGATATCCCCCCACTGTCGACATCAATCTCATACCACATCCTGTCTTAGGACTTCGTGTGTCTTGATTCCAATGGAATACATACTGATTCTTAGATAACCTATATTCTGACTCATCTTCCAATTCATCTGAAAAACTTCCTATGGGGATAATTATTTTTAATAAAATGTCCCCCTTTTTCCAACTTCTATTCCATGAATTTTGACATTTAACTATGTATAGTTTGATTTAGGATATTTATGTGGAACATGGTTTATCGTCACCCTCATTTCATATTGGGTTTACCCTATTTGTGCCAAAAAAAATCCATTAAACAAAAACTACCTCAATCCAAGAAACATGAAATTAATATAATTTCCAAATTCCCTTTGGTTCTATATTCATAAACATAAATAGAATAACAATAATACTTATATATTACATTTAAACTATAAAAAATATGTTCCATTCAAGTTGGAGAGGAAATCATGTCTTATTTTCTTTTTTAGTCTTCTACTCTACCCCATACCAAGAACTATGTGTTTCTTGATTCCCATTCCCATGGGACAGATAGTGATGCATATACATCCTATCTTCATTCCCAATGAAATATTCATCATGGAACCACCCATTATATAGGTAATTACCATCCCTAAACTCCCTTATGTGATTCCTCTTATGATATAATCCCCTCTCATATCCCTTATCTTTCAATTGAAATGATATCCCCAAATGACCACACATAAGGTTGGAATGTAACGAAAACTCAATGATTATCCCCGACCAACATCATTAGCAAGATACATTAAACTTTATCCTTACCATATTTAAAATCAGGATACCTTATATGACATATATTAGATGAACCAACCAAATTTCCTCAATGTAATAAATTAAAATGTAGCCTTACCCCATATAAAACCCAGAGACCTCATATGATAAATATGATATGAACCATATAAAGATCCTTATCACAATATGTTACATTGTATATTAAATTTTGGATGCCTCATATAACATAAAATAGATGATTTGGTGTCCTTGAACAAGATTAAACCACCTTACCTGCATCAATATTCTAACATGGTGAGTTTTAAAACTACATGTGGCATGATTCCCACACATGATGGAATGTGTAAGGATGCCTAGAATCAACATCCTTGGCCCATCCTTATCACCAAACTAATTCTATGATTCACCTTTGTCAAACATTATGACCTAAAACTCTATGAAACTTGTGTTAGGGTTATTATGTGTGGCCTGAAGCCTCCTCAACTCGTACTTGTCGAGTTCTAAAACATTCTCACCACCTGAAAATCCTTGAAGGGATATCCTAGGTCCATTAATTAAAAAAATAATTTACGTGAATATGGAAACGTTATCCCCATTTCACATAGTTTTCTTCACCCTAGTGATTCAGTAAGACACACCCCTTCTCATTAACATTAATCCTCACTCTAGATAATTCTCCATTCATCATCGATCTTCAACAACACTGTATTCAAAAACTATATATGGTTTGATACCCATTCCCATGGGATACATATTGATTATCGAATCTCATTTCCTTGTTCCAACCCCCTCCATTAAGACATTTTATGGTATTTACTTCTCCATCATCATGAAGTCAATTTTGGCATTGTTTGTTATGTTTTCTGTGGAAGAGTGTCTCCTTGGACCTCCCTTCACATTGGGTTATCACTATATAATTCCAAACTAGAATACTCAAGAGAACTAAACCCTATGGTCCCAGATTCATGACCTTAAACTATTAGTTTCCCCCATGTTCGATGAATTATGACAATAATGTATTATCGGTCGTAGTCCGAGTTATATGAATTTAAACTATCAAGCCCAGCTTCCAGAGCGCATTATGTTATATAGTAGCTTTATCTCATATAAAACTGGGATGCCTCGTATAATAAATTTTGGATTATCATAGGATGAATCATCGTTATCAAAAGAAATGAAACTGTAGCCTCACCCTGTAAAATGATGGGATGCCTTAAATGAAAAGTATTGGATGATTAGAAAACAACAACCTCAACATGTGATATTAAAATATAGACATAGTTCGTATCAATACATGATTCTTAATTTAACAATTCTGGGAAGAAAATAACCAATATCCTAAAAAAGTATATTAAAATATTTTATTATGATATGAAATAGACATATGATACCACATACAAACACAATGATATGGATTGACTTCTTATCCAGAGTGGACACTGCCCCCAACTGTAAACGGTATCCTACCATGCTATGTATTAGAACTACATGTCGCTTGATTCCCATTCCCATGGGATATATAGTGATTCAAGGATCTCCTATCCTATGTTTTTCCCTACCATCAATTCATTTAGTGGTCTTTACACTCTAGTCCTAGCATGAACCTCAACCCCTGATGTGGTCATCCAACACATTTGAGCACATGGTGAAATAGTTCCCATTGTACGTTACATTCCATCCAGTAAATTGCCCACATATTCTTTTGGTAATCACACATTATTCGATTTGGATAGTCATTATCCTTAAAATTTGTATGGGTGATTAAAGGGTTGTTTTTCATGGCCACACTAGCTCTACTATCATCTTGGGCTCAAACCTCAATGGACCCTCAGTAAAAAATAGAGGATCCCATTTTTCAAACATGGTCAATGGTAAATCCAACTATTCTTCACAATATCCTAAACTAAATCAGTTGAAGAACATATTTTTTGAAAATGGTAAACTATTGTTCCCCACCCACAAATCATTCCCCTTTTATAATCCAGGTATTGAAAGTCACGATCTACCCTCACAGAATTTTTCATTCACATTTTCCCGTGTTTTATTTTACGTTCTATCCCTTATTATTTCTCACCTCAATCATTGACCATACATTCTTAGGAGTTGTGAAGGGATATTTCCTAATGAAAAACTTTGAACCCAAGTCCAAGCATTACGAATTTAAACTATGTGAAATTCATCCTAGGAATTTTTCATGTGGTTCCAAGACTCCATAGATCTTAATTCACATATGTCCATGTATAATCCATTCCATCTGCATTCCAATGTGATATAAAACCCATGTTCCCTACATTATTCCATTAAACTATTTGAAATCATTCCAGTCATCATGACCTTAATACTATGAGCATGTTGTCTCTAAGATGTTTTGTATGGCAGCACCTCCTAGGCTTCTCATTCACGTTGTGTTGCCTATTCTCTATTGAACAAAAATTACTTTTATATACAAAACCCCATGGTCTATGAATCATGACCATAAACCATGTTTCACTCTCCATAGATTCCTTTCATGGTGTAGGGATTCATACGAACACCAATTTCATATTTTTGGAACCCTATTATATCATAAGAACCATTCTGGGGGTTCCCATCAGTCAAATCAGTAAAAAAAAATTAGAACCATGGTCCTAGATATTTGAACGTAAAATATTAGTCATGGTATGTTCATTATAAACCTATGATATTTGAAACTTTTGGGTCTGACTAGTATGACCTTAAACTACCAATGGAAAGAGGAAAAATTTCTTATCTGGTTGAAAAAAAATTAGGGAAACTAAATTATGAGTTAGACTATTTCTATAAGGTCACTCCCATTACTGGTCAAAAAAACAAGTGAGTAAAAATAAGGGTGTAAAAAGAATGAGGCACAAAAATATTAGGTACCCACTATGGACCATTTCATAAACAATTATATTCTCACTGAACCCATAAATTCGTAAAATATTTAGTGGAATGTATTAGTCTTCATTTACCCAATTATACCCTCTAGTCTGTACCACCATTTTGATACGCACTTCTCCCCCCCATCAAAATAGATGGGTAGGTGTTATTCACAATAGTTAAAAAATCGAGGTCACAAGATGATAAAAAATGTTATAAAAATTCCTATAATAATATCTTAAATTTTGTGATACATCACTCTCCATGAATGACATTAAAATATGTGTAAATCATCCTCAACATATAACATTAAACTATGTATACATATTTCGTAATGTATGACATTAAACTTCATGTTGATCATTCATATTTATTAATGTAAAACTATGAAGCATCTTATGCCCTCGAATGAGAAAAATATTCCCCATTTTGATGTCAGACACATACCACATCATCCATGTCCCTCAACCATTTCTCAATATATCAAACGATGATTCCCTTGTAAAATAATTCTATCCTTATTTTAAAAAAATATGCCTACCTAATCTACTCAAATACATAGTTGTGTAATTCTGAGAGCACTGAACTTCATTCGAATATCGCATCCTTTAATCCTCACGGTTCATGAATCAATTTATTTTAATCCCTATCATCTTACATGTTTAATTGGTCCCCTTAATGGAAATGGTGCATAGACACACCAGGTCACCCATCATCCTAGGTAGAATACCCGAATGACTTATGATGAAATTTTTAAGTAATTACCCTATTTAAAACATTGTCAGTGGTCGAACCTCATTTACGTTTTCCCATTATTGTAAAATGATAATGGATTTGGTGTTTTGATCATGGTTAGGTGTTATCCTCCATCATCATGCCACCCTCATTGTGTTCCAGATCCTGGGAATCTTGATTCACGCTCGTCATCACCCCTATATTTTGTTATAATTAAATTCCCCTGGAATTACCCCATTCATGCACAAGTGCATGTTGATAAATAATTTTTATTATTCATATAACAACATCCTCTATCCATATCCTTTCTATTTGATAAACTTATTTTGGTTAAATTGAAAGATCAATCCTCGAGTGTTTAATGTTTGACTAACAATCTCACATAATCGATCAATATTCAGTTTGTCCCATGATTCCCACACAAAACATGACTCATTTGGTATTAAGGATTAATTTTTTGTTGTTTTTTGAAAGTGTCAAAGATTTAGTTAAAATATATAAAACAAACTATGAATTTAAAACAAGTTATCCAAAGTTAGGTTATGTCATACATGTGTTGGAGCATCCAATTTATTTTAGTATAAAATAAGTTTACATATGGATTAACCATAGTGATGAATATCTCAAGATCAGTAAGTCGCTATTTAGAAGCCTCTAGAGTCCATTGTATCACTTCTAGAATGGTTGTCTCATTTTCTGTAATAGGGAGAAATTATTCATTGTTTATTTACACTCGATCTTGCATGACTTGGAACTGGGACACCAGAGATGTTTCCTCCACTATTTTTCCATCATCCATAACTAACTAAGTCCATTTGTAGATGATGATATCTACTTGAGTAGTTAAAATGACTACGCGAAATTTCCCCTACTTCTCTAGATGAGAAAATTCTTCTGGATCTACCTAATGTTCCTGGGTACCCTCAAAATATTTCTTGAGTTAGGGGAAATAAAACCCACACAACTCATCACATTTCTATTCAATGAGGATTTCTAGATATAGTGCATGGATTTAACTAGATTCCAACCACCATTCCCCAAGATGAATAGTTAATGGTGGATATATCCCACCTAGTTTGGAAGATCATTATGTAGAGTGAGAGTGATCAAATTCCACACACTCCTCCATTCATTACATCGAATGACTCGATTATCCTTAGAAGTGTCTGAGTTGGGATCCTCAAAGTCTTTAGGTGGAAAAGTTTTTTTACTATGGAAATACCACAAAAATCTCATGTTCTATGTCATCTACAAAAAATACTCTGGTGGGACAAGTCTTGAATTTATTTAAATTGTGTCCTTACAAGGCCCCTCATCCACAATGGAAGCTCCAACTACCTCCTATAGAACCTTGATGGATGGAATAGACACAACTTCTTCCCCGATCATCTAGTTTGATGGAACATTATTGACCACCCTAATTGAGGCTTAAGTTATTTCATCCTCTACCAATAATGCTTCGGGGATAGGCACATTCCTCATAACCTCCCATATCATCTTGAATTCTAGCATAATTACCACCTCCCCCGTTGAGGATTCATCTCTAGAATCCACCACTTTTGTAACTTTTATATCGTGGAAAACCTCCTAAACCACCTTCATAGAAGATATAACCTCATCCACTATTGACACCCTAGGGTTGAGCATCACCATATCTAACTGAGCTATAAATATGGTTTGAACTATCCCGTAAAGAATAGATTTAGCTTAGAATTATTTATGTTATAAAAAACATGAAGGAAGATGGGAAACAGGGGAAGTGTTTACCATAATGGTAAATCCCAATGAGTAACTCATAAAGGATCACATGTAATCCCCCTATAAGGGAAATTTAAATATTTTATCCTTAGCTAAACACATAACTTCAACCAATAGATGGTCTCATATGAAAAAAACATCATTGAGATTCCCGACACTAACCCCCAAAAGGGTTAGATCTCCCTCGTCCTCTATCAATGGTTCATCATGGAACTCCCCATCCACCGTGCTCACAAATTCCTAAATAAGTAAAAATTGAGTCAGTCATAAATAATAAAGGATGGGTAACATCCAAGGAACATGAGATCAAATAATTTTCCTATTCAATATCAGTTTTTCCTCCCCAAGTAGGGTCTTTATATGTTTCTCTTACCTAGTACTATTTTGATCCTTCTTTTATGTCTACACAAGTAGCCACATGGACCACATAGAGACCTAGAGAAGAAGGCATCCCGAGAAGAACCTTTTCCTTATTGGTTAAGGGCGGAACAATACCCTGAGAGTAGATCATGTCACTAAACTCCTTAATTTAAAGAAATTCCTTAGTATATGAAACATGTAATCCTATCATCTTGGGGCCCAGCTGGATGAGTAATTTCCCATTTTCATGGAGGTGATTATATATCCAAGTAAGGGAATTTATCTGTATGTAAATTCATGAACACTTATATATGTTGGAGATAATATCTTCATTGGTAACATTTGGGTGGTGTAGTCACTACCCCAACCCTTGGATTTGTTCTCTTAGAATAGCTTCATAGGATATTCATTCATCATGTATCCATATACCTAGGAGCATGGAGCCTAGGGTATCTCACATTCTTGTGGTTTCCACTTGTGAAAGACCTATAATTTTTGGATCTTCAGCTATTTCTCCACCCATAAAACTAAATATCCCTCTGCGGTCTTCCCTACATGCCGATTTTACTCAACCCTACTCCCATGGGAGACCGTATACCTCACTGTCTCATGTGGTACGCCACATTATCATGACCCAGGGATATGCGCTCTCCTGATTACATTATATATTTTTATGAGCCCGTAAGTAGTTGTGAATGGTTGTAACTCATTCTAAATAATACAATTGTTACCCCATAACATGAACCATATCAGTCTGAGGACTGAGGGTTGATTTTTGATATGAACCCTCTTCTATATCCTCTATGTGAGCCATTGGAGGCATCAAAACTACCTCATGACCTATTGTTGGGTTTAAGGATCACAAGTTACCTTAAAGTCTACCCTCATCACCCATACATTGCCTCAAAAGTCCATGAATTAAAATAATTGTTATTGGTTCTATGTTCCATCATCTCTCACCTTTTCCAAAAAGGGAGAAAGATGACGGAAAATAAATTGATTCTCTAACATGAACCTTGGTTGCACATCCACCAAGACAAAGTCAAGAGGCAGACTTCTGGAAATGTTCAAGATCTACACATTGAAGAGGTTTCTCCCCCATCCCCCATATGTTCCTCCCACACTAGAAACATCCTTACACAAATCAATTTAGTAATAAATTTTCTTAGCCTAACCACAGGAGTCTTAGGCTTCACCTTGTATCCCTAAAATAACACCGACTCACCTCTAAAATCCTCCAATTCAAGTTCTCTTTTGTAATCACCACTTATCAGTGTGTTTCCCCCATCATTTTACCTCCCCTCCCTCATTAGATCACATTTTAAATAGGAGTAATATTTTAATGCTTAAATATTAATCTGTTCGGAGAGTTCAAGGAAGTCACGGCTGGATCAAACCGAATTTTGTCCAAAACACCTTAAAAATCCATTTAAGGGTCTAGATTCATGATGGTATAAAACTTTGTTTATAGACGTTGAACATGGAAATTACAATCTACATAATTCTTGAGGTGTTATCATTCATGAAACACAAATTTAGCATATAGAAGACCGTAGACTTACGAAGATTTAGGCAATAACAGCCAATTCATGAATCTCGTAGTATTTTATGAAATCCTTCATGTTTCATGAAACCAATTCCCTTGCCTCCACTGGGCATAAATAAAAAAACTAAATTTTAAAAACTCAAAATATTTATATGTGAGAGATAATATGGTTTCTAATGGTATATATCCTTCATAAAACCATCTCCAATTGGTTTTTATAAACCACAAACCATGGTGTAGATTCCTTTCATAAAGGTCAATGGCCTTCATGTAAGAAGAAATACCTTTGCGGATCTTTGGAATTTACAAAATACTTATCTATTGAGATACCAACCCCATGGGAACCATGACTTCACTCTGAGATAGGGTCACCCTATTCCATAAAAAATGTTCTTTTTTGAGACTTATGGCCTTTTTAATACCCCAAAAATTTATGAATCTGAAACCATTGTGAATCCATAACATTCACAAAACCCTTCCTCCCAGCCTATCCATGGTTCCTCCTTTCATCTAATACCCTTATGGAAGGGTTATGTTCCTAGGGACACCATACCCATCTAGTACCAATTCAACCATACCACAAGTCCCCGTGTGACCGAACTACCAAAACATGGGTCCACAGACTTTGTTTCAAGTGGAATCTGGGATTTTACTTTACCTATTTACCTAAATAATAGGTTACCCAAAAACTTTTATCCAAAAACTTGGTAGCCTAATGTCGTACATACATATTTTTACTCCCCTATTGAGTTTTTTACTCTTTGGCCCACCCAGAAGTACTCGATAAATGGACACATAATCCCTAAAGGTGGCATCACCAAGTGAAATATATTACTTTTCTCGGAAGAGATGCCTTTTTTAGATATTACTCTTTCCTTCAAAATTTTACCCTAGGAATTTAAGACCATTCCACATTCTATATACATGATGTAAAATAATATAGATCTACATCCAAGTCATCTGAAAATAAAAATCACAAAAATATACTTAACATATTGAATTTTAGCCTTACCCTGTGTGATGAACAGAAGATGTCCCATGTATGATCATCATGGGATACAACTTCTCCCATTTAGTGGGATTTATACCTACATCATAATAAAAGACTATGATTTTATAAACTTGTATTTATTCTAATAACTTGAATATCATTTCATGAAACACCGTGATAATTTTATGTTACACAAAACACCGACTTTTAACAAAACGATAAATATATGATCAATATAGTTATTTTAACATAAAAATTATAACCTAGATTTAAAAAATAGTTATATTATTAGTAATAAATAATTTTTAAATATTAATAATAATTTATTATATAAAGGAAACAAATTGATAAAAAAGTTTTTAATTTTTTGATGTCTTTATATGTATTGAAAATATAATTTAGCCAAAAATAATAATTAATATATATTTTTGTTAAACTTACCAAATAATAAATTTCAAAATCATTTAAAATTAATATTAAAAAAATTATTTTTGAAATAATAACTTCAAAATTATGTTATGGTTAAGGTTTTGGGATCGTTTGGAAAATTTTCTTTTCTTGATGATTACTGAAAAATATTAAATTTTAATTGAAAATTGTCTTTTCATTTAAATTATTTATAAACAATTATACATTAAATTGGTATATAACTAAAAATAGTTAAATTATATTTATATTAATCTAGTTTAGGTCATTTTTATCTATTTCATATTGATAATAGATATGAAAACATTCTAAACATTTTGACAATTTTCACTTCAAAACCCCATTTTCTCGTTGCATCTGTGAGATTAGTTTTAAACAAATCCACTTTTGTGAATATAATTTGAAAATATTGGATACCATATTTATAATCTTAATAAATTATATTATTTATAAAGGTAAACTTAATCGTTGATTAAAATTAATAGGGAAAATAATACAAATGAATTACTAAGGATAAGGTAAAAATGGGTTTACCATGGGGTTAAACTACAAAGATAATAGTTAGGAATCACCCAAAACTTATACATCTACAATTTTAGGTCATATTCCCATCCTATACATACTAATTTATAATAATAGTTAATTTATAAGATTTTTATATTTGTAAAATTTCTCTATTATTTTTCTATGTTTTGGGAAATTTTCACATAGGATCAAAGTGGGTTCCTTTCCCCCATAAATAAAAGTTCACCACAACCATTCCCTTATTCACAACTTAAAACATTTTATTACATCCAATACATACCCAAATAACTTCCAAAATTCACTAATTACATCTTATATTTATTATTTGTGACATAAAACCCACCCAGGAAGGATTTTATTGCAATCTAAAAAAGGATATCATAAGAAGAGAGAACGTTCATCAATGAGTGTTTTTTTTAAATTTTTACTCCAGATTAATAAATTATTATTATACATAATTATATAATAAAATTATTATAAAAAATATAATTAAATGATTTTATGTTAATTTTATTTTATAAAACCATCTCTTCTTCTATCAAATGGGTTAAAAACTCAATGTTTATGTCTACGGTAGACTATTTCCTCACGAACTAATGTTATTGGTTTTTCCATTACCACCTCTAGTGGTATTGAATAATGATAGATTTAAAATATATATTATACTTATTACATAATTATACCTATTGATTTTATATATCATTTACAAATTTATACTTTCCATTCCATAGAAGATATGATAACTTCACTCGTGTGTAAGATAGACTACAACCTCACAAAGCGATGTGATTCGTTTTAACTGAAGCTTTACATGTAAGATAATAAAGATAATGTTAACAAATTTTTATGATATACATGACATATTTATTATATTCATGAAATATTTTCAATTCTATGAATATAATATATCACTTTTTTTCTTACCAATTCACTCAGTGAAATATGATAACATCGCTCATGTATGTGTGGACTACCATCCTCATAAAGGGATGTGGCTCTAGTTTCATTTCCACACCACATGGATGATATATAAGAGTATATTTAAAGAAATAATATGGTATTTATGATATAATTATCATTCTAAAAATATAATATTTTAATTACCTCAATTATATAAAGATTTTTGAAAAATGGAATCAATACTAATGTGTATGTACAGCCTATAGCCTTCACGATCATAACGCACTTCATTTCTCAAAACAATCCTTCATGGTTGGTATTAAATGTAAAATATACATATAAAAATTATAATTATTAAATTGTTATTATTATTAGGATTATAAAACAATTATAAAAATAAGATGACCAAAAATAACAAATCAAAACATACATGAAAAAAATGACATATAGCCTAAAACATGATGGTAATAAGGAATTTTCAGTGAACAGGTAATAAAAAGAGAAATATAAAATATTTTTGGAATGATATATAAAATTATGGGTTTTAAATATGTTTATAATAAAAATATATTTATTATCATGTAGTTTTTAACATGTACGAAAGAAGTCCATACATAAGGTAATGGATTTTTGTATTCCTTTTTACATCTCTGAGACAGGTTCCATATTCACCACTAATTTACATTTATGTGTTTTATATACTGAACATGAATGTATTTTATGATTATTCACCTAAAAATTATTGGGAAATAAATATCTACATTACAATCTCTATTTCATGCATCTCACCAATCACAATTTACTAAATTATTAAAGATTTTTTGTCACAATTTTTCCTCTATGAGATATATATTATGTTATGCCCCTTTATTCTTCTTTGAGGTGTATATACAGAACAATTTACTTGTAATATCATGAATTTTATTTATCCTCATGATGTTTTATGTTTCATTTTATGTAATTGATTCCTGGTTCTTCTGTTTCAATGTTACAAAATTTGTATATATTTTATTCTATAATCTCACCATTTATTAGGTTTTTTTATGATTTGGTATACAATTATAGAACATTATAATCAATCTCTAATAAAACTCATCTATTATCTTATCCTATTGTTATTTAGTGAGAACACATTTTTCTCCTTCATTTTTTTCTCTTTGTGTTCTCAAGATTTCAAAAATAATGCTTCTAATAAAATTCATCTTTTTAGAAACATTTTTTTCTTACAAAATGAGGTTTTTAATAACTTTTTTCAAATATATTTTTATCTTTATTGAAAAATGATTTATTAAAGAAATTTTACTCATGATTTAATTATAACAAACAAATTTAAAGAAATATTTTTAAAAAAAAAATTCTAATTTACCTTTCATCCAAAATATGAAAGAAATATTTTTTTAATGTGTACGGAATAAATGGAATTTCCCACCAAAATAATTATTATTTTATTTAAAAATTCTTTTAAAAATTTCAGGGTTAGTTTTAAATAAAAATATTTTCAAAATGTTTTATGTTATAAAATTTATTTTTCAATTAAAAAAGGATATTTTACTCATTAATTATTTTTATATAATTTAATAAATCGTTTATAAGTTTTCAAGTATATTTTTAAATAAAAGGATTTATGAAATATTTTATAATGTTTTTTTTTAAATTATTTTAAAATATTGTTTATTTTCCTCTGGATATTTTCCAAGTGATTTATCATTAAAATTAATTATCCTCTAAGATCAAATCCCTTAACATATCTTATTATTTTTCTATAATATGACTCAATCATACTATTATTATTATTTCTATAAATGGGATATTTTTGTGATGGCATGATGCTTTTGAAAAATATTTCTCTTCCATGGGTTATAACATTATAATATCCTTATAAAACCCACATCAATATCCATGGGGAATGCAATAATGAGATGATGGAAGGATTATGAATCTTTTCACCTTTCCACATCTTCATATATTATTAATTATTAATCAAGCCCATTTTATTTCATAGATTATGATATGATGAATTTATTATGATCTTGCGGGATGCATATGTATGATTTTCATTTTTTGGATGAGTGGAACATATATATCCCCCCAATTCATTATGTATAGATATATATCTCAAGAGATAAAAATTGTAAATAAGTTGATGGACTAGATCCACAATGGGAAATAGGTGTGTTGGGATCCAATATGGGAAATATGTGAAGAACCCTAATCCACTATGTTTATGCTCTTAGTAGTTAACCTTCATATATGAATTTTTTTAAATATTTATGATGGAAAAACACTTTTATTATAATAGTTTATTGTTAAGGATTTATTTATGATGATTTCTCATCCTTATGGGCCATGTTTAAATAAATGATAATTTTTATGCAATGGGTCGTATTTATGATTTATGAATGATTCAGCATGAGATTCATCGATTATTTTTATTATCACACATGCTTATGATTAACTTATGATTAAAAATGATCATATATTGATAAATCATATTCATAACGTTTTTGAGCATCTAAACTCTCTGTTTTTTGTGTTTCCTTCCCCGGATGGGATGAAAGGTATAAGATGGGTATGCCTTAGAGGAGTACTATGTCAGAATATTTTTTGAGATATGGTGAATATATTTTACTAATTTAAAATAGTTTTTACCTATTATCAATAGAAGATAGACTGTTATTTTCTTCATGTATGTTTTTTTCAAAGGTGTTGAATGTTCTTATAAGAAAATTTAATATTTATGTATCAACTTCATGGGTCGTTATAGTTTTTATTTGATAAAATGTGTGGTTTTAATTTAGAAATAATATTAATAAAACTGTATTGGGATCCGTAGTGATATTTATATGGATATTCCTAGGGATATCTCTTAGGATTTGTCTATGTATGAGTAAAATATCAAAAAAAATGACTTTGAATATATGCAAACGATAGAACAAGTGGTTTAAAAGAAAATAAATCCTTGTCTAGATAAAAGTATTAGATATGGATCTTACACAGAGGTACATAGTGGTAATAACTCCAAACATGGTGCCTTGAGCTAGACTCGATGATAATATGGTGAATTGAAATGGTCATTGTTTCGTACCTGGGTTGACACTCATGAAGGATATTATTTTTGAAATCAAAAACTCATTATAAACCATTATGAAGTGATTAAATAGACGATAATTATGAATGACCAAAGATAAACCTAAGGTGTTTTATATTAAAAATATAGTGTCAAGATTTAGACATCCTATAAGTGTTTTTATGAAGTTTTTTTAGCTATGATTAATGTTGATCACACTATTATTTTTCAATTTAGTCAACAGAATGAACCTGGAGTAGTTTTTCAAAATTTAATAATATGGAAAATTATTTGTTGAGAACCCAAATGGTGTTATTATTTTAGTATCAAAATTGTGATTATGACTAATCAATTATCATAATACATTATTAACAACCTAAAACTTAACCAACTATATAACACATCGAATAAGATAAAGGTATATTTATCTGAGATTTTAGGTAGTGGTGACCTTGAAGAAAAGATCGTTAAATTTATTATATGGAAATAATTTTGGAAAAAACACTCAAGAGAATGTCAAAATGTGATAGGAATATGGTTCGATTGGGGAAAAGACACAACAAATGTAATTATTGAGGGAAAATGAATGGTTCGATTAATGAAATAGATTAGCTTAATGGTATGCATATTCTATAATAAATTTTTTAATGTTATAAATGTGGAAATTTTGGGAATTATGAATATTGATGTCATAATTTGGAATATAATTTAAGGAATTAAAAAGATTGTATGAGTAATAAAATTTTTATTAATGATGTTGAGACTATGAATGAAATATAAAAGGGAAATGGTATTAAGGATTATGATTATAATGTTTTGTTAATAAAGATTATGAATTAATAAATATATAGGGATTTTCAAATATGTTTTTTCTAGTATGGATATGAAAACCTATATTAAATATTACTGATGAAATATAAATGTGATTTAAGGGAATGGGTGTATTTTAATTAATGGATGTTAACCCTTAATATGATCTAGATGTTGAGATAGTGATGTGGGGATAATGAGAAGTCAGGTATGAGTAAGTAAATTGGATAGTGAAGAATACCTTAATGGTTTATTGAAAAGTTATTTTATTCTACCATTGATGGAATTTTAATCCTATTTGTATTTATGGAATATATCAAATAAAATGACTGTAATAATAAATAATTCTTATTTTCAATAATGATTTATATTAATTCAGGTTATTTCTATGTTTTAAGATAAGGAACGTGGCAGGTATTCACATGTATGATATATATAAATCATGATATACTTTTTGATATATGGGTGATTAATGTAAAGTGGATATTGATAATTTTAGTGAACTTATATTAAAATATTAATTCTTATTAGAGTTATAATGTTAACTATTTTTATATTTATTTAAGTTAAAAATTGGATAATGTTTTTGTGATTAACATATTACACAACCATTTAAAGATTTATCCACATTTGAAAATGAATGCTATACAATTTATTAAACTAGGGATAGAAGGAATTAATTACCCTTAATTTATAGATCTTGTGATCCTTTAGTATTTCAATCATAAAAAATTTAATCTTTATTTATTATAGTAAAAGAGACTGTGGAAATTGATCATATGAGAACCAAAGGATGAAATTTTTATTATGATATAAATTGAGGCTAAAACCTTTGTATACAATTTGATTTAAAATTCTTGATCATATCAGGATGGTATCATATTGATTAGTGCTTCCAGTAAACTTTTCTCAAGTTCAAGATGTGTTCCATGTATATCTCATGAGAAAGTACTTACCTGATATATCACATGTGATGAACTTAGAGGTATTACCAATGGATCATGTTATTTATTATGAGGAGAAACCTATAAAAACTCTATATCAAATTGATAAAGTTCTCTGAAATAATACCACTCACCTGGTAAATGTTTTGTGGTAAAACTAACTACTTAAGAATGTATGTTTGAACTTGAGGTTGTAATGAGAAAGATGTATCCTTTGGTGTTGCTACCAATGTGATGAATTTTAAAGTCCAAATTCATTTTAGGTGTGAAAATTTTATCATTCTATGTTCTTATGAATTTATTTCATTGAATATTTTAAATTTCTTTGATAGCTTTCATTACATGCAACTATGAGTTTTAACAAAACCACTATATATTATTAATATAGTCATTTAAATTTTTTCATTATAACCTACATATTAAAATCTTTGATATGAATAATAATAAATAATTTTTAATTATTAAATATAATTATTTTATTTAAATAAAACATATTGATAAGAAAAGACCTTAATTTTCAGTAATGTCTATATATAAAAAAAATATTATTTTACAAAAAATGATTTTTATTTATTTTTGTGAAAACTAATATACTTTTGTTTTCACACTTCTAGAAATTTAATTTGATAAAATAAACATCAATTTTTAAATAATACATTCAAAACTATCTTATTGTGAATATTTTGGAAATTTTCAAAAGAGTTTTATTTTTTGATAAATAGAAGAAAATATTGAATTTTAATTGAAAACTATCTTTAATTTAAATTATTTATAAAGCTAAATGATATTTCAAATGGTTTTTAAAGTATATTTATTTCTATTATATATCTATTAATCAAAATTTATTCATTTTAATAAATTTAATTTCTAAATTGGATATAAAAGCTTTGTAAACATTCAAACATTTTCACATTGAAACCCCGATTTCTCCTTGGGTTTGCGGGATTAATTTTAAATTAAAATTTTTCTATTCAGGGAATGGAATATTGAAAAATACATTCAATATTTTTAATCCTCATAATTATTAATATATAATATGTCAATCATAATATTTATCAAAAACTAATAGTGAAAACAATAAAAATTAATTACCACAGTTAAGGTGAAAATGCGTTTATCAGGGGTAAAACTAAAATGATAAGGGTTAAGAATGACCAAAAACATGTTTAAATAATATTTTATATCCATATATACTTTTTATTATTTCAAATTCAGATATGTTGTAATTGGGATGGTTTTTTCTTAGGAATTTAATTAATATCTTAGTGTCATTTGGGAAATTTTCATGTAGTTTTCGAGTGGGTTCCTTTCCACCACTTATAATATTCCACCCCCACCCTTCACTTATTTAGCTTATAAAAACCTTTTACTTAATCAAATTACTACCCAAATCACTGCCCAATATCACTTGTATAATAATTTATACCTTATTTTTTAACACAAATATATCCCTTGAAGGATTTTGGGCAAACCTAGGGAGGATACCCGAAGAAGAGGTAACGTTCTTTAAGGGATGTTTTTGTTTTATTTATTCATCTACCTAGTTAAAAGATTATCATACCATAATTATATAATAATATAAGTTTCATCCTTATACATATATTTTTTAATTTTTATTTCATGACTTAAAACCATTACCACTTCCATCAACTAGGTTGTGAAATCATTGTTCTTGTCTATGGCAGACTATTGCCTTACAAACTGATTTCAATGGTTTTTCCATTACCAACTCTCCTGTTTGGGTATGATGATGGGTATAAATTTTATATATTATATTTATAACATAATTAGACCAATTGAGTCATTCTATCTTATATAACTTTTTACTTTATATTCTATATGGGATACGATAACATCGCTTGTGGTTATGGTGGAAAACTGCCTCACAAAGAAATTTAAATTGATTTCACTAACTGTTTTCCTGAAAGATAATAATAATATAATTTAATTAATATATATGATATAAATGAAATAATTATTACATTAATGATATAAATATAATTATTAAACGATAATATATAATATTATTTTTACCTTTCACTCTTTGAAAGATGATAACATCATTCGTGTATGTGTGGACTACTGCCTTCATGAAGCGATGTGACTTTCCTTGGAATAACATAGCATAGGGATTATGTGATTAAGTATATTTAAAGAAATAATATAGTATTTATCAAACTATTATCATTATATATTGATAATATTTTACTTACCTCATTTCCATAATGATCGTTGAAAAATAGAAATGTTAATCATACATACGTATGCCCTACCGTCTACACAATCGTAACACACTTCACTTCTCAAAATTGTTTTTCATGATTTATCTTAAAAGTATAGTTGATGTATAAATATCATAACTATTTCATGATTATTATTCATGAGATTATTTAACCATGGCCAAGGTAAGAGGAATGAAAATAATAAATCAAAATATACAGGAAAAAAATATGTTATTACCCGAAACAAGATATTTAAAAAGGAATTGTTCATAGATATGTAATAATTGGTCATAAGAAAATAATATAGGGGAAGATATATAAAATTTTGAATCTATAATCGATATTAAATAAACATATATTTATTATACATGAGTTTCGAACATATGAAAATTATATCATGACATAAGGTATGGGGTTTCTGTTTCACGTTTTTACTCACTACTAAAAAACATTCCTTTAACCGCATTGTCATTTATCAATGATAGAAAAAAATACTGACAAAGGTTCTATTTATCATCTCTAAAACAAGCACTGATCAAGGGTGCCTTTTATCAGCTCTTTTTTTGAGTTCTTATAAAAGGCTCCCTTTATCAGATCATTTTTTGTGCTAATAAGGTGTTCCCTTCAGTAGCACAGTATTTTTAGTTCCCATAAAGGGGTACTTTATCAACAATTTTTATACCTAATAAAAGATAGAATAAAATGAAATAAATAAATAAATATAATCATTTCATTTAATAAATATTAAAATTTAATTATTTATATAATTATTGATAAAAATGAATAAATTTTTTATACTATGTATAAATTATAAATACTAACATATAAAAAATATTAAATATATAGATATATTAAGAATGAAAAATGAAAAATGAAAATGAAAAATACGTAAATTGAGAAAAATATCCAAGATTTTATTAATGAAATAATTATTGATAATGTTAAAAAATATCATATATGTTAAATATATATATATAAATGTATTTAAATATTATTTATATAGTCACAAATATTTATAATTTACAATAAAAAATAACATATTTACTGAATAATGGGTTATAATTAAAAATAAATATGAATTAAAAATACTGAGTAATTGCATCAAGTAATGTATATAATTGAATGTCGTCTGATATTTCAATATAACATATATCAAAAATGTTTTATATTAATTTCACATATATGTATTTATAATGCATTTTTACACACAACACACATAAATAAAAAAAATCTATGAATTTAATCTATTTCTATTATTTATTATATATATTTATTTAATATGCGTTAATATTTTCAAAATGTATTAATCTTTATTTCAATATATATCCCTTTTTAGGATATATATTATATTTTTAAATGTCTCTAATTTTTCAATATTCTTAATTAAAGTGTACACATTTTTAGTTATTCAGTTTTACTCATTTTTTATATGCAGCCACATAATATTAAATATTTGTTAATAATGATAAGAAAATATTTGTAAAAAATATTTTAAAAATAAATATATTTATTAATAAATAAATAATATTTGTTTATAAAGTATTTATATGATTATAACTAAATAATTAAATATATTTATTTAAATAATTAATATATTTACTATATTTATAATTTTCTATATATTTATTAAATATATATATACATACATAAATATATAAACATATAATTACATAAATTTTATTTTTTAAAAAGTATTTATATAAGAATATAATCAAATAATTATAAAATTATTATTTTCTAAAATTTATTATAATACGTATTCTATTTATATATAATAATTATACTTTTTAATACAAAGTGGTATTTTTAAAAAAATATATTTTTAAAAAAATTATTATATGTATTTATCAACACTTTTTTATAACTGATAATTAGTAGGATTTATTATCTCTAAAAATAAACTGATAAAATTATTCATTATCAGTACTCAAAAAAGCGATGATAAATATTCCTTTTATTAGTGCTTTGTAACTTAATGCTGATAAAAGGTATCTTTATGAGAGCTTTTTTGGAGGAACTGATAAAAACTCTACAGATCAATTTTATGAACTGTAACCATTACATAGAATATTGTGATCTTCAGAGCTCTATGTAGAAAGATTATAATTATGGTTCTATTTGTCATCAACTCCAAGCTTGAATCTAGGCTAGAATCTAGGCTCCAACTATTCCAAGGCTTGAATCCACTGCTCTAGAAATTCTAAGGCTGAATATAACCAAAGTTCGAACAAAATCAAGGTTTATTGGTATCTCTAATTTCCTTTGGTTATCCAATAAACCTTCTCACCACACATCTTTGTATCCCAATGGGTTTATTTAACAATCCTATAAAAAATAACCCAAAATTCATTGATTTTTAGAATTATTAAGGTATCATTTTCCCCGATAGCCTGTTTCTCTCCTTGGGATATCATTGGTACCATGTGACTTCAAATATATCAAAACAAATGATGGGTTATTTTATTGTGAGGTGTAATCAGCTCCAAAGACCTATATTCGTTGACATCTAGCTATATGCAATCGTCTTCTTTTGAAAAATTCATCCATAGAGTGGTCGGTGTTGTAATTAGTTTGGAAAATTCCATTGAAAATAACATGGGATCCAATTTTTCATATTTTTATTATGAAATTAATGTGTTATTATTTTCTTTGTTTCAAATATAAATCAAGGAAAATGTTTCACCAATCATAGACATGGCGATATTTTAACTCATATAATCCACACAAAAAATCATTTTTGGTTTTCTAGTCCTCAAATATTATGTCTTACACCTTTGATTTTTCACTCTAAGTACCACATCACCAATGAAATTTTATTCATTGATGTCATCCTTTGTTTTATTTCATGCAGTCTATAATCCCTATTCATTTTCCTCACTATGAATGGCTTATTTTGAGTCTACCTCTTCCCTATGTTCTCCCCCTATTCTACTCAATTCAACATTAATTTCCTTCTATGTTTCATCACAATTTTAATTATTAAAAATAGACTCATTATAATTGGTAAAAAATATCTATCAATTTTATCTTTTCATCATAAAAACTTCTCAATCCACCCTTTTTATGTTAGTATTTAATTGTCTCATTATCTAATATGATCAGTTTTTCACTACCACAAATCAATTTTTTCTTTCAACCACAATTACACTAATTTATTACAAACCCAAAATTAAAAAATGATTTAGTTACTTTTCTATACCTTTGTAAAAATATATCCATAATTTAAATGATAACCCAATCATTAATACCTCACAAAAACCACTTCATTTATTCCACCCCGCGTCAAATAAGCACTATATATGTTTTACATTAATCCATATAAAAATATAATCCGTTAATATTACCTTTTGGTTCCATTATTAGAAATATCTGATTACCAATCATGAAATTATCACAAATGAGATTCATTACTCCTTTCAGAGAACACAATGAAGCATAACTGCCATCCTCATCAATTTTGTCTACCGAACTGTTATTGTTCCTGTTTGTTTTTTGGGACTCATCCCTCATCTCTTTTATATTTCTTGTACTAATATAAGCTATATTTATCAAATGGATGACTAATACATTGATTATTTCAAGTAACATATGTTCATTTCCATAGGAGATGGAGGATGAGGTGAAAACAAAAATAAAACAATGATAATTATTCAGAAGATGAGTTGATGAGGATGAAAATTGTATAAAACACTAACTATTTGATTAATTCAGAGGATAATTCCTACCATAGTTGAGTAATTATTTTATTAAATTAAATTACCCAATTTTATGAAATCATATTGATTTTTTTTTGAAATAATCCAATGGTGAGTTTCTGTTATTATAAGTATATATAACTTTAACATTTGATATATTATATATTATGTGGATTTAAGTATTTATTGTATAAAATGAATATTTTATGAACTCGATAGGATATCTATAGTCTCTATCAGATGATTCAATGTTTTAATCCAATATATCCTATTTTCTCCTCATCCACCTCACTCATTGATTGATTGTTTGGAGAGATCTGTTTGTTTTTAATCACCATTCTTTTCTCACTATTATCATGTCCCTAGGGTCTACAATGTTTTCATAGTAAAATAATTTTAATGTAATTAATGTATTTATTCATATGTATTTCTTATTTATTTATTTATTTATTTTTATCATTTATCATGTAATAATTGATTTCATGTACAGGTGGATTCTTTTGTTCGACTTGGGGAGGTTTGTTTGATTCTTCTCATAATTGTGAGGGATTGGACTTCAAGCCTATAAATGAAATAATGACAATAAGTAAATGCATCAATAATTGATAAAACAATTAGAAAATGGTTAATTGATACTACTTATTTTATTATTTTTTTCATCATTTAATTTACTATTTTTATGCTAATTTCCTCAACATTTTATTCTAATACTTATTTAGTTTTTTCGCATATAATTTTTCAAATCCTATTTTTCTTTGAACTATCTACAACAAGAAACAAAAGAGATAAAAAATTTATTTTTTTCAATGATACTACATTTTTCATTGTCATTTCCTTACCATTTTGATCTACCAATGTTGCGGATTGATTCGATGTTTTTATCTGAAAAACCAATTTCATTGTTGAAATCTAAAAGAGTAGACTAAACTCATGTTCTTATTGTGGTGAGTTATTATGGAATAATATGCACATGATCTTATTATACTCTTCTACATTTCAGCAAAGAGAATTTTTTTCATCTATGATCATCGATTCAATATATATGAATTATTGGATGTTCAACATATATACCCAATGGAAACATAGTAACATTGGTAACTAAGATTTTTTCATACTTTAGGTTGGTAATGAAACAACCACACCTCAATCAGGAACATTGTTTGACCGGTATGACTCGAAGTGTTTCTTTTTACTTAATATTGACACTAATTAAATTAAAAACAAAAACTGACATAATCAAAAACAATAAAATATATTCTTATTGTTTTCATACAGTATATAAATAATCCATTAGTTATTTAGGACGTGTATGAATCACATTCATCTCAATTCAATGCACGATGTGACCTCTATGACTCAATGTGTATGTTATTAGTTTAAAATTGAGTGTTTACATAAAAAAATAACTCACTAAAAAAAAATAAGACGTGTTCGAATTTTCCAGAAAATTTATGAAATCTATTCATAATTCAATTTTGATGTGTGAGAATTGTTCTTATGTCACACTAATACATGATGTGATCAGTATGATTCGATGTCGTGTTTCTAGTTTAAAATGTAATTTTATTAAAAAACAAGTGAAATATTCAAAAACAAGGAAACATGTTCATATTGTCTTTATACACTAGATAAATGATCCATAAGTTAGTTGATTTATGTAATAATCAGTCACACATCAATCCAATGCATGGTGTGACCAGTATGACTCCAAGTGAGTCTTTTTATTTAATATTGACATCAATTTTAGTAAAAAGTAAATTTAACCTTCTCAAAACTCGGAAAATACATTCATATTGTTTTGATACATTTGGTAAAAGATCAATTAGTACTTTTGATGTGTATGAATCTGTCTCACCACAATCATATTCATGATGTTCCCTGTATAACTCATTTTTTCCATTATCAATTTTAAATTTACAGTTTAGTTTAAAAAATGTCACTAATAAAAATAGAGAGAAGACACTCTTATTTTGTTGATAATTTATTATGTTTAATTGAGATTAATTTTTAATGTGAAGAATTAGTCTCAAATCAAACCGATACACAATGTGATCGGTATGAGTCAAACTATATGATTCCAGTTTAAAATGACATTTTTTGTAAAAAAAAGACAAGTGATATTCTCAAAATTGAGAAAATTCATTCATATTATATTTATTCATTTTAAAAATGATCCTTAATAAATTTGGGAGATGTTTAAATTAACCTTCCTTCAATCTGATGCATGGTGTGACCGTTATGACTCTAAGTGTATCTTTTTATTAAAAATTGACTTCAATTTTAGTAAAAGTGAAAACTAACCAACTGAAAATAATTAAAATGAATTCACATTGTTTTCATATTTTAGAGAAAATATTCATAAGTAATTTTGGATATGTATGAATCATCTAAACCTAGATCTTACTCACGGTGTGATTGGTATGACTCCAAGGGCGTCTTTTTTGAAAATTTGAAATCAATTTTAGTAAAAGGACAACTAACCTGCTCAAAAACAAGAAAACACATTTGGATTATTTTTATATTTTATTTAAATGATCAAAAAGTTATTTTTGACTTTTATGAATCATCTGAAGCAAATTTATATACACAGTGTGGTTGGTACAACTCGAATTATGTCTTTTTTATTTAAATTTGATATCATTTTTAGTAAAAAGGAAAACTGACCTACTCAAAACTGATAAAACAAACTCAGATTGTTTTTATATTTTTTATAAATGTTTCATATTTAATTTGTGACCTTTAAGAATCATTTTCACCTAAATATGATACATTATGTTCTTGTTATGGCTTAATGAGTCCGTTATCAAATTAAAATTGACATTTTAGTTCAAAAAGTGTCACTCAGTGAAAGTAGAGAAAACAATCTCATTTTTTTTTAATAATTTCACAAATAAATTTATAATTATTTTTTGACATATATTAATTAGTCTCATATAAAAATATATATGATTTGATCATTTTTAGTCATTGTGTGTGTTTCCAGATTAGAATTACATTTTAGAAAATAAACAAGTGATGTACTCAAAATCAAAAAAAAGATTTGGAATATTTTGATACATTAGGAAAATGATCCATAGGTCATTTGAGAAATATAGGAATCATACAAAAATCAATTCAATGAATTTTGTGACTAGTATGACTCTATGTTCTTATTTTGAATATATATAAGTGTATTTTTATCTTAAAACTCACATCACATCCCCAAAAACTAGAAAACAAATCCTAGATTGTTATCATAATTTAATCCTCTCTTACTTATATAATTTCCTTATAATTTTTTACTTATACTTTTTTAATTAATTTTCACGGATATAATTCTTGAAGATGAATAATAAATGGTGTGACATGAAATAATCAACAACAAGACACCTTCATTGTTTCCTACATAGTTCATCTTCTTTGAAAATCAACCATTCATCAAGGTATCTCAACATTTTTCTATATTATACAACAGTTAGCTTGAGATTTTTAATTTACTCTTTATAACCTTATTTCATTATTTGAAATTATTATTTCCATTTTTTAAAATATTCAATTTCATTTTTCTATAATCTAGAGTTTTTCATGAGTTCGGTGTTTTTTTCAAGTCATACCTCATGTTTTGATCATATTATGTGTTCAATAAATTTTTTTTCACCACCTTATTCATCACTACTTTATGTATCTTTCATTATCATAACATGACCCATGAAGATTATAAACCTCTAAGAAACTTCATTCGTTGATTACTATTTTCTATAGATTAATGATATTCCTTTTTACTCAATAACATTATTTTTCCCTTATATTGAACATTTTATAACTTATATTGAATTTTTTAACTACCTTTGATGTTTTAACCCACTTCATTCAATGAGTTATTTATTTAGAATAATAAGTTCATATTATCCATCCTTATTCTATAAAAAAATTATTATGAAATGTTTGATAAATTATACTAAATATTTTTAGGAGTTTTCCATTATACATTTTCATTGACTATCTAAAAATTCCAAGAGATAAGGGACAAAAACCTCTTTTGATCTTTATCAATATATTCCATATCTTTCGATTAATATTAGAACATTGGATTGTTATTTGGTTATATGCTTTTTTGCAACATCATTGATTCAAAATCTTTTTCCTCCTCAAGTTTCTTTTTGAATGTTAAATCATTCCATATTTAACTAGTTAGAAGGATGTTATATACATTATCCAGATATAAATTATCTTTATCTTTTAATGTAATGAAATTAGGATCAAGCCTATCTATAAATTTCATTATTGGGCTTTTAACAATTTTTTAGTCTTCTAAGATATCTCTGATTCATCTGAAGATACTGAGAATTTTAATCACATAGGTGAAGTAATCATTAATAATTTCTTCTCACATTACAATGATATCTTCAAAAATTATTCACAAGATTTGAATATGTGATTCCCTAACTTTTACATTCCCCTTATATGTGATGTTAATGATTTTAGAATGCATACATTTATATTTTGAGATCCATCACCTTCATATCAAATTTGAATGAAAAGGAAATTAGATTATCATTCCTTGATTTTAAAATATATTTATGATTTTATTTTTGAAAAAATTCAATATAATCAAATTTATCCAATGGTCAAAATCCTACTGTAACTACATCAGTCACCCATACAAATAGAAAAAAGATTTAGGATATCATTATATTAATCTACCCATGATAATTCATTTCATGGAATGTAGGAATACCTCTACTATTTTATCTTTTGATATTATCCATGATAAATAATATATGGATATTATAGAGGGAGCCTTCTATAACACCAATTAATGTTATTAGGAATATTTTGGAAACTAAGAAGGGGTGTTGAATTAGTTAAACCTTTCTAAAAAAAATTTTCTTTTGAAATTAACCCAGGAAACATGTTAATGTTTCAATACTCTCAACTCTAAAACTGACCCTCACTTTCATACATTGAAGAATAATAAAATTCATGAAACACATATTCTTACAAGGTTGCATCCCTATGTAGGTACATATTACTTTTCATTTATATTTTTATTGATCCCGGAATATCTTCTAAATAATGAATGTTAATACAAATTTGATGAATCCAGTAAAGCTTCTTCTATATCATGATAAGAAATGTTAATTATTCCCACATGTTAGGAATTATAGTTCTTCTTATGAGCCAGTAAAATAATTTAACTTGAAAAACTCATCACATTTTAGTCTATCTAGAATAAATTCCCTACAACCCCAGTTTCTGAATGATATACATCATGCCACTCAACAAAGTATGATACTTTAATATTGAAATTTTGATATAAATACAGAGACTTCTAGAATGATAGAACTTCTTCAAGCCATGTATTTTTTTTTAATAATGTATATCATCCACAAATCCAATATATATTATCATTTTATTATCAAAAACTCTTTATTTTATCTTTTTGGGAGATTATTTTTTATATAATCTTTTACTTCTTGAATAAATAAGAGACAAATGAAATTTGATCTCCTCAAATTTCAAATATTATTTAATCTAGTTAAAAAACATCAAATATTTAGGAAACCATAGATTCATGTTCAATTTAAACAGAATAATATTTAAAAAAATCTTTCAAATATTCCACTAAACTTTTCTAGAATCATGAAATTCATTTTTTTATAATGGAACATTTATAAACCTACTCAATTTCATCATATGTATTTGAATTTTAAAAAATTTAATGCATATATGGAATATTTAGGTTAATGTTCTTCTAATGAAATTGATAATTTTTATTTCATATTTATTCTACACTTTTTTTTATTCTTTTAGTGTTTTTTCAACATAAACACCCTTCTACAAAACATTGTATTCATGCCTAAATGAACACATTTCTTTCCCTATTTATTAATCACACAATCCGTTTTGTACATAAATTTCTAATAAAGAGTGTCTTAATATCTATAACAATCTTTATTCTTCTCTGTTTCATCTTCCAAAAAAATTATTTTATAATTTATTTACATTTTTTAAACCTAATTTAATTTGTACTGGTGAATTCAGATTCCTATGAACATATAAAATTGAATTGTTACTTATTCTGAAAAAAACACAAGTCCAAAATTTTCATATATTGACAAAACCCAATATTCATCCAATTATTTAGGTTTTGATGTGCTCAATATTTCCACAGTTCTTCTGACAAAATAATCTTAGTTGTATACTTATCTAACTTTTCTTCTTGTAAATAATCAACCACAACATCATCCTTCATCTGAATAAAGTAGTAGATAATGAAATATTATCATTCCAAGGTATTTATAGTTCACTGATTATTATATTGAATGGATTATATATGGATATTGAGTTATGATCAATAGATGTTTCCATTGAACTAAAATTTCTAGTACAAAGTCTATACCTATACATTTGTGACATTAATATTTTCTTTCTAAATATACCTCTCCCAGTTAAATTGCATCCCTCCACATATCATCCTACAAGTATACATAACTTTATATGAAATAAAAAAAATCATAGAATAAATTTTCACAAAAAATACAAAAACTATAAAATATAAAATAAAAATTTGTTCAAATTAAAACATTACATATGATTGCATTGAAAGTATCTAACTTCCACTGAAAACCAAAATCAATAAATTGAAGTGAATATTTTTATTAAGGGAAACCCCATAAGAATTAAAATGAATCACCCTCAATTCATATATAAATATTAATTTACTCATTTATTATAATTTTAACATATATTGTGGGAAGATAAATAAAAAAATAAAAAAATAAAATAAAAATAGTGAACAACTGTATATTTTTCCAGAGTATTCTTCATGAGCTTCCAAATTGGGTATCATTTTCCTTTGAAATATTGGTTCCCCTTCCCTTTTTTTGATAATAATACATAGAATAACATCTCCTTTAATTTTATTAGAATACTCCTTTCTCATCATAGCTTCAAATCTCCATTGTGATATTATCTTTCAAAAAATATATAGCTTCCATTCCTTTTCTTGATTGATAATTTTTTTATAATATATATTCTATTTTGAATCATAATAATTGTTGAATATAAATAATGCTCCATGATATAACCTTCGTTTGAAATCTATATTAGTCCCCCAACTAATACTTATGGTCATCCATTGGATAACTGTTTACAAATTAAATTATCTAATGGTTGGGGAAATGTCTTATAAATATGAGAACTATCTTATAGGACATTAAATATCCTATGTGTAAGTAAATTGACATCCATGACATGAAAAATCATACCATATTAGAAACTTTTTTATGTGTATGATGTTCCTATTTTCCATTTTCTCATCTTTTAATGCATACATATTATTGGCCCAAAAAGACTAACACAAAACTAAAATCTCTTACACGGTGTATAGTTCTCTAATTTCATTGTAGAATCTCTTATGAAATATAAAAATTTCATTTCTCTAATTAAAAACATATGAAATATAGTATGGAAGGTCATGATATATTTTAACCACCACAAATGTCTTACGCATAGAAACATTTTAATAACACATTGAAATTTTGTGAAATAATTTTTTTCTTAATTAATTTAATCAATTCTATATTTTTTTATTTCAAACAACACTGAATACAGCTTATGTTTTGTGAAATAAAAATGTTATTATTGATTTATATGCAACAAAATATTGAGTTATATCTATAAATAAACATTTATATCAGCTGGTAGAACATTGAACACTATGTTGGTCTTTTGTTACACAAATTCCTAATATCTTTTAATAGCTTGTGTAGCCTGCACAATCGAGTTTTACAGAACAATTTTATATTATTAAAATATTGTTATTTAATGTAATAAAACATAAACTAGACATTAAATTATTGTAAATGAATATTATTAACTAAATTCATGTAAATATATGGTTTATAAGATGAATTCAACAGTTAACAATTAATTAGAAATGAAAACATATACCGAATGAATATGAAGGAAATGTTTTTGTTTTCATGCTCCCAAAGCCAGTTTTTTATTATTAAATTAAATTAATAAAAATTATTTATTAGTATTTATGTAATATTTATGTTATATATTCAATAAAATATAATTTTTATATTCAACCAATATATTTTATAAAAATATTATAAGAATAAATCCATTTTTATGATTAAAAAGATATTTTTTTCAAAAGGGTAATGATACCGCCTATTAATGAGGAACCCATTTTAAATTCATATTTTTACACTTTTATAATTTTTAAATGAAAAAATAAAATTATTCATTGAAACTAGGTTACAAAAAAATTAATTTGGTTGAATGTTTTGTATTTTTATATAAAGTTTCTTGTTTTGATGAATAGTGAAAAATACTGAATTTTAATTTAAAAACTCTTTTCATAAAACTAATTTATTATATTATATTATATATTTTATTGGTTTTTAAGTATATTTAGACAAAAAATTAATAATTTAAATCAACTTATGTCATTTTTATTACTTTCACATTGAATTTGGATATAAAAACATTTCAATCTTTCGGACGTTTTCACGTTAAAAACGAGTTTTCCTGTTCCATCACTGATATTAATTTTAAATAAAATTTATAAAATTATGTGTTTTCATCTTTGAAAAATTGTTTCCATATTTTCAATATTTATTTATAAATTTATTAAATATTTCCCATTTACTTTTTCACAATACGAATAGTAACTTTAGTAGTTTTTATTTCCATGGTTAATGGTAAATCAGGTAACTAAGGCAAAAATAATATAATAAATTTTATAAAACTACAATAAGACTTATAAAATGGTTATTGGATGAATTTAATACTACCATTAGAACATAAGGATATGAATTGAATAATTTAATGGATAAGTTTCCCTAAAAATGACTTTAGTGTTATAAAACTCATTGGGAGTGAAAAAATGTCACACTCTTACTTTTTATTTGTTTAATATTTTTAATAGGTGAATAATTTTTAATTATTCTCATCTAAATATATTATAAAAAATTATAAATTCTTTATATACATAAAATAGTTTAATTTTTAAATTTTTAGTGGAGAAAAATTATAATAAATAGTTACAAAATAATGATGCAGTAATTACACAATTAATGAAACAATCAACTAAATGATGTAATAAATAATAAAATAAATATAATTTGACTTCAATAAGGATATAAAAAATTTATAGTTTAATATAACATATTATTACTGTCATAAATGAATTGGTTCAAATTTATATTTCTGTATGGATTCTATTAAATTCAATGTAAATATTTGTATCAAAATTGACCCTAATATCGTTTTATGAGAAAAAAATATTTGATTAAATTATCTTAAAATAATAAAATACTAAATGATAAAAAAGATGATACAATATGGTCTAACATATAATAAGTCGACAATTTATGGGAAATTTGATAATTTATATGTAAAAATGTTATCCTTTATATCTTAAAAATATTGTTTCCAAAATGAAAATTTAAATAGGCTAACTGGGGTTTAATAAAGAACGGTAAGGATTAAAATTTCAAAAACACTTGTATAAAATTTATTTTTGATGATATTAGTACCTTAAATCATGTTTTTCTTAATATAAACCCTTTCTTAGGGATTCGATTGAGTTTTTATTTATTATAAATTAATATTTTTTTGTTTTCCCAAAAATCGCCCTCTCCACTCTTATAAAAGGGAACCTCTACTTATCTCCAATTCACCCTTGTAATGCCATTTTTCAAAGAAAAAATTATCCCAAATTTCATGAAAACATATATAAATTCATCTTACACGTCTTAATTTGGGATGAAATCCAACAAGCAAAATCCTTTTGTGAAAATGAAAAGTGGATACAGAAAGAAGAGGTAACATTCATTAATAAATGTTTTTGTTTTATTTCATCCTTGAACCCATTCAATTATTTTTTATTTCATGATCATATAATAACATAATTATCCTCAATATACAGATATGTTTTTATGTTAAGGTTTAAAAATAAACTTTCACACACTTTCTTTTAATGGGTATCAATCATACCATTCATGTGTAAGGCAGTCTACCGCCTCACGAAACGATGATTGTTGGTTTTTACATTACCACCTGTCATGGTTGGAAATATGATGGAAACAATTTTTTTTAATATGATATTGATGAAATAATTATAATTTTTTATCAATAATATAGTATCTATATTGTTACCATTTAATATTTTATGAAATGATAATGTCGCGCATCCGTACATATGGCTTACCATATTCACGATGAGATGTGTTTTGTTCTTCGTCTATAGTTTTTATAGATGGTAATAATAATTAATATTATGAATATATATGATATATATAACATTATAATTATCCTATAATGATAATATGTAATATATTTTTAATTTTATTATGAGAGGAAAATGAAACTATCGTTCATGCGTACGTACGACCTTCCATCTTCATGAATGGTGTATTTTATTTTCAACCTCTAACATATATTAATCACTAGAATGAATAAATTATTATTATTATATATATATAATGGTTATTATTCTTTGGATAATGAAATCTTGATATATGTATGAGGACCAAGAATAACATGTTAAAACATGTATGAGATCTAAAGTGGTTATTGCCTGAAACATAACTTAAATGTAGAATTGATAATAAACAAATAATATAAAGTCCTCAGTATATCATATATTTTATTATATATATAAATATTGTTCTTTAATAGATTTTTAATAAACATATATTTAATATATAATAATTTTCCCATGTACGCTGAGAGTCCATACATAAGGTATGGGATTTCTTATCTCACTTTATTTCTGGGATATATATGCGATAATCCCCACTTATTCTTATTGTGTTGTGTATATATTTCCCTATGAAATTTTTTATCATGATTTAACTTTATTTTTTGAAATTAAATTTTTTAATTCATTCTATTATTCCTTGGGGACTGGGATTCAAAAGCTAATATTTTATTACCGAATTCATGTCTCACGTTCATTTCTATGTGGCACAAGCCTTATACACTACTATTTTATTCTATATGGGGTATATGATGCCAATGATTTTCTTTTATAAGTATTATTATGATTATTATAGTTTTTTTAAATTCATATAGTTATATTTCTTTCATGTGGTATACGATTCTACAAAATGTGATGTGATGAGTAATTATTTCACAACCTCATCAATATTTGAGACTGTTTAATTTTAAGTATCTATTGGGTAATATTTATCTTACAAGTCTATGTTTTTTAAAAATGATTTCAAAAAATGTTGTTACTATTCTTATATGGATATTTCATTACATTTTTACACATTTATACTTTTTACCATGTGCTCTGAAAGGAATCCTTTTATCGTTTCCCAAACTAGATTCTTTGTCAATTTTCTAGAAAAAGTACAAATGGAATGTTTTTTAACTTTTATGGCATGAATGTAATTTTTCACCATTATGAGTCCTTAATAATTTGAATATTACATTCAAATATTACAAGGTAAATTTAAAATAATATTATGTGTTTTAATTTTGCAAGGTTATTAAATTAAATAAAAAATTTCAAAGAAGAAAGGTTATTTTCCATAATAATTGTTTCTATTTAATCTCTAAAAATTATTTTCTATCCAATGCAACTTTATTTAATGTTACAAATTTTTACAATGGATATGATTTAATAATACCATTATTTTTATTTAGAATAATGTTTTATGTTTATGGTGTAATGATATTTAAAAAACCCATTTATTTTCTATTGTTTATGATATGATTGAATGATGTTTTTGAAACCCATTTCATACCATGGGCTATTATATGATGATTGATTTACGTTATTGTGGCACATATATGTATAGTATTTATTATGTGATATGTTTGAACTATATCACCCTCCAATTAATTTGGTAAATATATATATCTAGTGAGATAATGATTGGAATCTAGTCGATGGGCATGATACAATATAGAATATGGGAAGCCTAATCCTGTATAGGAAGATGGAATAACCCAATCCCTACAAAGGAAATGACTATGAATAGGGATGTCGTTTTGTCCCACCCAGTAGGCTTAGTCACCATGATATTCCCTATTATGTTTTTGAAAATACACTTTTACTTATAGGGAATGATATTACATGTTTATATGTAAACCACAACCTCTATTTCATATTTTTATGTTATGATTTCAGGGATTTTGATTTTGAATCCCTTATAATTAATGTATTATGAACATCTAATAATTATTCTTCCACAATTAATGTTTAGGATATTTTATATGAAGGGTATGATCTTCTAAGGATATGATCACATTATCATACCCTTATTATCATGTTTATTTTTATATATCTTTCTTGTTTTACCTTACTAATCATATGAGATCACCATTTTCTTATGTTTCCTTTCCCGAGGTTATAAGAAGTTGTTTTATGTAGGAGTGATAAAGTGTAAGATCTTAGTGGGAAACATTGAAGATATTCCATCAGACAAGAAGTTTGTGTTCAAATTTTCCTATGGAACTAAATTAATATAGTCTTTGTGTGTTTGATTGTATAATGTATGAAATGTTCTGCAAAAGGGATGTAACATCTGTGCTTGAAAAGCTTGGGTCATTATATTTGGTTTGATAGAAAAGTTTTATCCAACCATTGGAAACTATAATGACAAAACATTAATGAGATCTCTATATTTGTTTCTTCATATATGTCCCGGTATGTCTTGAAGGATAATCCTAAGGTGTCATAGATATAATATTAGGTGCCATGATTTATGAATCATGTACGTCATTTATCATGATTATTTTTTTATTCTATGATAAGTGTTATTCACGCTATGATTTCTAGTCATAGTCAATTACAGGAACTAGAAGAAACATGGTTTATATTTAATGTTTTAGATGTGGAAAGTATGGTAATTATGAATATCGATATCCTGAGCACAAATATCAAGAATAAAATCTTGAATGGGTAAGAGTATTGGTTATACTGTTGAGGATAAAGAGAACTAAAATGGAATATAAAAGGTTTTACATTCTATAAATGAATTATTTATATTAAACCTAAGAATCATGATTAGATTGCGGTTGAGAAACCGTAATACATGTTTCATAGTTTATATTCTCAGATAGAATAAGATTTTTAATCATGGGTAATTCTTTACCAATAATTTCGGATGATTGAAGTGTCTGTGTTTTGGAATTCAAGAAGAATATTATAATAATCATGAAATATATAAGTATTTTCTTTATTAGTTTTTTATTAAGGGTTTAAAAGGATATGTTAAATTGTTCTGAAGACTTAAAAAAGTGCTTTAATGAGAAATATATCTTACTGGGAAGCTTAAGATTAAGTGAAATATTACCATTAATATCTTTCTAATATTAAGTTAATGATGTTTTGATAAAGATATGTTGAATATGAATATGTTAATTGGATGGTATATATCACCTTGAAACTAAATAAAGCTTTTTTTAAAAGTGGTTTACTCTATCGTGGATGGAGTTTATAACATTTTTTTACATAAGGAATATATCCAATAATAATTGGAATATGACAGAATGCATTATTTCAATAAGAATTTATGATAATTACCATGTTTTATGAGAATATATGATGAAGGTATTCACATGTTTGGTATGTTATAAATAGGAGATACATTATGATATATGGGGGATCAATGCTATGCTGATTTTAGGAAATTTAGTGACCATATTTCTAAAATTATTTACTTTTATATTTTTTAAGGATTATAAGGATAACCACGTACAGAATAGTTAATGTTAAACAACATATGAGGTTTTAGAGATAAAATTATTCTCTCATCATATGAGGATTTATTCATATTGGATAAATGTTTCTAATTTTTTTTTAATAAAGACATATTGGATTATATATCATTCTAATTATGGATCTCATGGTCTTATGACACTCCAAGAGTGATAAAATTCACCTTTATTTATTGGAATAATAGATTAAGTAAAATTGATCATGAAACTATAAAGTGTGAGGTTTTCCGTAAATCATGTATTTATATTTTCTCAAGAAAATTATTAAACATTAAGAAAAATTTCCTTCAAATAAATTTTCTTCCTGTAACCATTAATGACCTTTTTCAAGCCTCCATGGGTTATGGATTTATGATCATTAAATGTATCCTAACCTTGTTATCTATCAGTCATTATCAGAAAATAACTATTAGATTTATCTTATATGTCCATGTGTCCACAACCCACCTACATTTTCTTATGATGAAACCTATTTATAAGTTATTTTTGGTAAATATTATGTTTCCATATTTCCATTTTTAAAAGGATGTTTTATTATTCATTTTTAAATAGTGGATTTCTATGAGAGTAACTTTCTTGTATTAATCCTTTGATAACATAGAACAATTTCAAGGAAGAAATTAATTTTAAGGGGCATTTAATGCAAAACCCTTATATTTTTTTAAATAATTTTCATTAAATTAATATAATCTTTTTGTTTTTTTAATTTCACACAACACTGAATACTGCTTCTGTTAAGTGATAGAACCAAGTTATTAATGATTAATATGAAACATAAAGTTGAGTTTTATTTACAAGAAACATTTATATTAGATTTTAGTATACATAACACTATGTTTGGATTGTGTTGCACTCAATGGTATGTTCTTTTGATAGTTTGGGTTACACGCATGATTGAGTTTTACGGAAAAAATAACATATTATTAACATATTATTATTTAATATAAAAATATGTCACCAAGCTTTTGAATTAGATTTTATGAATAATATTAACTAACATAATAAAATTATATGGTTTGTAATATAAATTCACTGGTTACTATTTAATTAGAAATGAAAAAATACAAAAAATGTATATAAATGAAATATTTTTATTTTTATTCCCCCAAAGTCATTTTGTATTGATACATTATATAAATTTAAATTAGTGAACTAATTTAATTAAATATATATAATATATGTTAAATAAATTATTTTTTATATTCATCCAATATATTCGATAGGAATAATATAAGAATAAATACATTTTTATGAATAAAAAAGTGTATTTCTAAAAGGGTAATTTTACCACATTTTATGGAGAACCCATTTTGAATATAATTTTTGTAACATTTATAATTTATATATGATAAATTAATATTATTATTAAAATTTTGGATGTAAAATTTTACTTTGGTTAAATTTTTGGTATTTTATGACAAGTTTCATGTTTTGATTAATAGTGAAAATTTTGAACTCTATTTGAAAACATCATTTTCATCAAAATAATAAACAGTGTATAATCAAATATTTTATTGGGTTTAAATTATAAATACATCATATTTTGATCAATTAATCCAATTTAAGTCATTGGGATCAATTTCACATAGAATGTATATATAAAAACATTTCCATATTTTCGATGTTTTCACTTTAAAAACACGTTTTCATGTTCTCCCAACATGATTAATTGTAAAAAAAATTATAATATTTTTTTTAAATTATAAAAAAATTGAATCCATATTTTAAACATTAAGTAACAAATTTATTAACTAAATCTCTTTTATTTTGGGACAATATGAATAGTAACTTTAATTATTTTTATTACCGCAATTAAGGGTAAATCATGTAATTAAGGGTAAAAATAATATTATAAACATTAAAAAATTACCCTAACACTTAACTAAAATTTATTGGATGGATTTAATTCCACCCATAACACATAATAATATAAATTTAACAATTTAATAGAAATTTCTCCATTAAAATGTCTTAAGTGTTATTAAACTCAGAGTGAGTGACAAAATGTAACACTCTTACATTTAATATGTATAATATTGTTAATTTTTGGATAAATTTAAGATATTATAGACTATATATAATATAAAAAATCTAAAAAGATTATATACATCATATTATTTTATTTTTAATTTCTTGTGATGAAATAATTATAATATATAATTATAAAATAATGATGGCGTAATTACAAAATTAATGAAACAATCAACTAAATGATATTATAAATATTAAAAAAAATCTACATTAACTTAATTAAGGTGAAACAAATATTTCATATGTTACTATGATATATTAAGGGTGTCTTAAATGAAGTTTCTTGAAGTTATATCACTTTATGGATTTTATTAAAGTTGATGTAATGTATAGTGTCAAAATTGACAATAATGATATTTTATATAAGAATTATATTATTAAATTACTTAAAAATAATATTAATTAAATATAAGAAAAATATGATAAATTATAGTATAAATTATTTTAAAAGTACCATTTCTGGTCCAATTGGTAATTTATATGTAAAATATTCAACCACTAAATCTTAAAATGATTGTTACTATAGTTAAAATTAAATTAGGTTAACTAAGTGTTAATCAACAATATAAGGTTTAAAATTACATCATAAGCTCTATTAAATTTATTTTTTGATGATATTATAAACGTACATTACATTATAGTAAAATATATTACAATTTGGTGGTATTTTATTGAGCTTTTATTTGTTATAAATTAATTATTTTGAGAGTTTCCAAAAGTTCCTCTCCCCTCTATCATCAAAGGGAACCTCTAATTATATTTTATTCACACCTCTAAATCCCCTATTGTTATACAATATCTTCCCAAATCACCCCTAAAAATAAATCCATTAATCATATAATCCTTCCTTTGGGTAGAAATCTAACAAAAGACTTTTTTCGGGAACACTACAAGGAGATACCCATATAAGAGGCAACGTTCATCAATAATCATTTTTCTATTATTCCTTCCATAAACCACCTATATTCATTTTATTTAATGTTCATATAATAACATTGATGTCCAAAATATAAATACATGTTTTTTTATAGTTTCTACGTACACTTTTTCACACTTCCATATAATGGGTAACAAACTTATCGTTCATGTGTATGTCGGACTACCACCTCGCAAAATGATAATTGTTTGTTTTTAGTTTACCACCTATCATGGTGGGAATTATGAAGAAATATCTATTATTTATGATATAGATGATATTTATGAAATAATTATACTTAATTAATGAAAATATCATACCTAAATTTTTACCATATGATTTTGTTTTGAAATGAAAATGTCGTCTGTGTGTACATATGGCTTACCATCTCCATGATGTGATGTGAATCATTTTTCATCTATATTCCACATGGATGGTAATAATAATTAATTTTATGAATAAATATGATATTTAAAACTTATAAATTTATTTTTAATTATAATATATCATATTATTTTCTTTCATTTAATATGAAAAGAAAATTAAAATAGCGCTCATGCGTACATATGTCTTACTGTCTCCTTGAAAAATGTATTTTATTTTATACATATAACATTTATGAATATCCATGAATAAAAATATAATGAATATATATATATCATAATTAAAATTATTTAGATAATTAAATAATTACCTATGTAGGGGAACTAATAATAACAAGTTAAAACTTGAATGAGAAACAAATAAGTTATTACCCGAAACATAACTCAAACTCCGAATTGTTAATAAGTGAGAAATTTAAATTTATAATTAAATCATATATGGTATTATATATTTATTTATATGGTTCTATAATATGTTTAATAAATTTATATTTATTATATAGGAATCTTTCATATGTACAATTAGAGCTATGACATATGGTAACAGATTTCTCATCTCACTTTATTTATTTGAGATGTATTCGATAATCAGTAGTTATTATTATTGTTTGGTGTATATATTTCACTATGAAATTTTATATCATGGGATAATTTTATTTCAGGATATTAAAAGTTTCAATATATTTTGATCTTTTTTGAGGATCATGATTCAAAAGTTACACTAATAGTAAGGTATTTATGTCTCATGTTTATTTCTACGTGTCACATGCCTTATACAATAGTTTTTTTTATTCTAAATGGTGAATATACTACCCATGAATGTATTTAATTAGTATTATTCTAAAGATTAGAGTATTTTAACATCAATATAAATTTATTTTTTACATGTGGCATATGATTATACTGATTATATAGTAATGATTATTTAGTTCAGAATCTCATCAATTGTTTCGTTTTAAGTCTCTTTTGGGGAATGTTTATCTTCCATGTCCATGTTTTCTAAAAATGTTTTCACCGTTATCTTATGTGTGTTTAAATTCATTTTTATGAAATTTTTTACTTTTTTACTATATGGTTTGAATGAAATAATTTTTCTTTTTCTAAATGAGGTAGTTTGTGAAATTTTAGGAACCATTACGAAAGGAATGTTTTCCATAACTTATACGGCATGAAAAAAATTTACCTCTATCTGTAATCCATAATTATTTAATTCTTACCTTTAAATATTACATGTTTATTTTCAAGGAATGTGATGTGTTTTAATATTTCAAAGAATTTTCAGAATACAAAATTTTTTCATTTTAGAAATAATATTTTCCTCAAGAATAGTTCTTAACTAATTTCTCAAAATTATTTTCCATTATAGATAAAACTATTTGATGTTACAAATTTTTTACTATGGAAATGCCTCAATGATACCGTTATTATTCATTCTATTAATGGTTTATCTTTATTAAGTAATAATATTTATGTAACAAATATCTATTCTATGAGTTATGATATGGTTGAATAATGATTTTGTAACTCATTTCATTGCATTATTCCTGATTTGGTGAATGATTTATGTTCATTTGGAACACATATGTATATTTTTCATTATGTGATTGGTGGGGCCTATTTCTAAGTTAAATGAAGTTAGTAATGATTTATATGTCTTTAGATTATTATGGGAATCAAGTTGATGTTATTGGTATATTATGGAATATGGGGACACATAATCCACTATGGGTATATTGGTATAACTGATCATTAAAAAGAAAGGATTACGACTAGAGATGATGTTGTGTCCTACCCAGTAGGTTTAGTCCCCATTAAGTTGCTTCTTATTTCTTTTAAATGTGGCTTGAATTATTGGGAATGATGTTACATGTTAAAGTGACTTCTAAAAATTCCATATAATATTCTTATGTTTTGATTTAATGGGTTATAATTTTAACTCCCTTATAATTCATGTCTTGTGAACTATTAAAATTTATTCCACAATTCAGGTTTATGATATTTTATATTTATATTATGATATTTTAATGTTATGATCAAATTATAATACCCTTATGATCAATTTTATGATTATATATCTTCCTTTTTACACTTTATGAGCATCTGATCTGACCCTTTTCTTAGGTTTCCTTTCCCTAGGTTATAAGGAATGATTTTTAGTGGGAGTAATAAAGGGTATGATCTTTTTGGGGAATGTTTTAGATCTTCCACAAGACTAGAAATTTGTTTTCCATGTTTTTGAAGGCACTAAACTAATAAAATATTTGGGTTTGTGATTGCATAATGTTTGAAATAGTCTGAAAAAAGGATGTAACATCCATATATGAAATCTTGGTGGTTATAATTCCCTTAGGCAATAGAGGAAATATAATATTGGCTAAAAAATGTCACATAAACATGAAACACTGATGAAATGTCTTACGGTCTAAAAAATTATCCTACACATGTGTGGTAGGATAATTTCCTTACCCCTACTTCATACTCAAGCATAGTGTTTCCTTGATTTCTTTAAATATATTCTAAACATCATGAAATACACTCTGGTATTTCAAATTCACCCATATAGAACCTATAATAAAATCCAGTAACCAATGGTTAAATGTTAAATTTATCTAAAATTTTCAAATATGAATCATATAATTAAAAAACGGGTACTAAGCTAATGAATATTGAAACTGTAGATTATCCACAACACTAATAAATATGGTTTTTATAAAATAATTATATAAAATTGTGGAATCAAATTCTTGAATATAAATATGAAATATAGAAACTTTTGGTAAATTTTATTTAACATGAACCTCAAAACAATAATCATGGATGATACCTAAGGACCTTTCCTTATCCCCAGCTCATTGAGTGAACCAAGAGACCCACTATGTGCCCTAATAAATTGAAATTTTTATATTGTGCATCCAAGTTGGGAATCATATATTGAGAGAGAAATTTCTTATTTCCTCATTCTAATAATTCTTATTAATAAGGGATACATGATTATAAACCCCTAAGATCCCCATCAGTTGTAGAGTAAAATTTGTAGAAGAACATTATCAATGGAATACATGATCCAAAGGGTACTTTCATTTTTCATAGCATGGTAACATAACTCTAGAGACCATGTAAGAGTATTAAATGAGTACAACCTAATAGTTAGTCGGTTTGGGATAAAAATTGTCTACACTATCTTTTGGAAAATCCTACTAGCCTATTTGGGAAACATGAAGGAATGAGGTGCCCAAAAAATCTTATTTTTTGGAAACAAATAATGGGAAAATGGTTCCCTGGTAGGGATTTATGGGTGATTTCTCACCAAGGTATATGTTTAGGGTCAAGTGGTTTCCCACATATGAGGCTATTGAGAATTGGACACACTTTTATGAGTCTTATGTGATGTGTATTTTTAAGTATGAGACTAAGGAAATGTTTTCTCCCTAGTGTGGTGGGGTGGGGGTTTGATAATGGATCTATCTAAAATATTGTGTAATAAATTCAAGATGTAAAATATATATCATAAATACCATTTTAATTACATAAAGGATTTATCCTAGGAGTTTCAAACCATTTTTTTGGTATGTAACCATTAATCATGTCCTTGGTGAGGATAATGTTAATACACAACCAATGATTTTCAAAGGTAACATGTCTAGTAACATATGTTCTGAAACAACATCCAATTTAATGTATCTAAATATGGATTTATTTCTTAGGAAAATTATACTAACTTTAAAAAAATTAATTTTTATAATAAAAATAATGAAATAAATACCATTATCAAAATAAACTCATAAAGGAGGTGAGTTATAAAGTATATAAGAAATGGGATACATAAAAATTTAAACCCATTAAGAAAAGTAAATATTCCCCCCCAAAAAAGATCAATAAATTCAAAAAAAGATATATCAAAATAATATTTGAGAGGAGAAACTATTTTATGACTTTAAGATAACTCAAAATTTCCAAATAATAAAAAAAGATAAATAATAATTTCATGATATTTTTCAATGATATGCTAAATATAAACTTTATAGATATAATCCCAATTGATTATATTGTTACCCTTTGGAGAAATAAAATCATTTTTCCCATTCCTAATTATAAAAAACTCATTAAATGTGTTAGATGGAAAATTAATTGAGACTACAATGAATTCAATCCAAAAACATACTCACAATAGGGATTAGATAATTAAAGCATTGAACATAAAAAAAGAAAGGCATCTATTCCTAAATCATAAAATAAATATTTATAAAAATGAAAGTCAAAATAAGTATAATAAAATATCAAAAAAATAATATAGATATAAATAATGATAATAATAAATAATTTTTTTAAAATATTCCCCATAAAGTGATATCTCCTCCTCATATGGACCATTATTTTCAACCTCAAAGAAATATGTTAAATAAGGGAAAAATCATGAATTAATATCTAGACTAAGAGAGTGAGTGTATAGAAAGAAATAGAATGATAATTAATAATAACAAGAAACATAAAATTGGGGAAATGGGTTTTTAAAGAAATAGTAATTTTTCCCACAAGATAAACACATTGATGTCATCTTGTAGGTTCTATATTTAGTAGAGGAATATGATGCGTCATTCCAAACTATTTTTCGTCATGATCAAAGATCCATCTGATATCATCATAATGATATATGTTGTGATCAACAGAATTTAAAAAAATAAATTCAGAAATGGACAATATCTTGGTACAATAGAGAGGATCTTCATATATTATATATAATTTATTTAATAAACTATTGAATTATCTTGTTGGAATTATTTATTCATTGATGGATTTGAAAAAAGTTTTTTATTTTTTGGTCATTTCATTGTAATAATCAAATTAGGGTCCCACTATAGGAGATCCACATGTGTTCTAATACTCACTGAATGTCGTTGAATGAATCATTTTGTAATATCAAGATGGATCTTATCGCTAGAATTTTCCGCCTTTAAACTCCTCAAGAACATATTCCAATGAGTTTTACATGACCAATATTTATATAAGAGTATAAGGTGGAGGGAGTCATCTCTTCATGCATGGGATCATTCTCAGAGAAGGGAGCTCTCTAAGGCCTGATGAGATTCTCCAAAAATGTTGGTCAAAACCCAAAAAATGAATTGTCTCTCTTAGAAAATAATATAATTTGGTTTATATACCATTAGGGTTAAAATAAAATAATTGAAAAAGTTACATTTTTATTTATTTAATCTTTAAAGAACCATATTTTAGATATTATTATTATTATTATTTCTCGATATGGTTTTAACTTGAGAATTAAATTAAATACTATTTAATCAAATAATATTGAACTATTATTTCTCAGAGGGCCATTAAACTCGGTCTTCCATTCCTTGAGAATATTTATCCGCCCTTGAATAACTAATATTTATTTATTAAATAAATATCACTTTATTATTCACCAAAAAATAAGTATGTATTTTATTTACTAGACAGGAAATAAATATTTATTACATATTCTTCTCAAATTATATTCCCTCAAATAACTATTGGTGGAATATATGAGATCAATCAAACATGATTAATTATTTAACCATTTGTGGGAATAATGTTAATTCAACTTGTTAAATAACACATAATAATATATATTATATATCTTTGACTCTAGATACACTTAGTGTTTGGACCTTTAGTCCACTTTCTCAACGGCATTAAGCAAAGCAGCATAAAGTCCATGGTTAGAATTTATCAACACATCAAGGCATCCATATATAATTATTTTGATTGTAAAAAAACATAATAACTCTTATAGAAAAATACTATGTAATATAATACCTTTATCAAAATATCTCTAATCAGGTTGGTTGCATACCAGTGCGATCAACCTATGTGATCGATGTCTCTTTTTTTGACATCTTGGAAATTGAACATTCCTATAGAACACCATAGCCATAGATTAATTTGGGCTATAAAATTTCCTTAAAAGGACCATAGATATTAACTTCTATAAATGAACCTAAGGGAAAAAACCTCTATCACATTTATTCACTAATTTAATATTACTCGTGATGCACCTAGTGTATCCTACCTTGCCGAGAAGATCAGTCTTCATGGTTTTCATCAATGCATAAAAGTATATTAATCATAATAAGAATTACTAAAAATAATAAATTATATGGATTGATAAACATAAGTTTATATTGAAACATCAAATGACACATATAATTGTGGATTTATAACTTGAAGTTCTGGTTATCATAATATCCTATATTGTATATTACAAAGGGCGTACTCTCTGATAAGGTGCCTCAAGTTCCTATGTGTCTCCACCCCTAATATCCTATAACATTTTTGTCCTTAAAAATATGACATCCAACTGGAGAACATATATTTAGGAATAGTGACATAGCACTTAAATGTTCTCATCATAATAAGGAACTTCTATGACCTTTTATTGTGAAAAATACTCATAGGAAATTATCAGATACTATGTTACACTAAATAATAATGAGAATGTGATAATAAAATTATTAATATACATAAGTATGAATAAATATTATCATAAATTACATATAATATGGTTCTAGGGAACCAACTCCAATAGAATCCCAATTTCACTAGTGCCAACTACTAAAAACTTTTAGTTTGTTGGCAATCAAATGATATTAATGCTTCTATATAGATAGATCATTAATCAAGTGGTCACCCATGTTATCTTTCATGGGTACTCTAATTACTAAAACATCACCCTCTGGTCAAAACATTCAATAGGTGATTCTTCTTAACCATATGATTTTTCCATTGGGGTTGCATTATCTCTTTTCCAAGATACACCATTGTAGTATTATATCAATACAAGGTGATATGGTCTTTACTACTAGGTACCTCCTCATGATCTTGTAAAATTTTATGTATCTAAATGGACTCCTTGGATTCATCATAAGACACTATATACTCAGACTCAACTATTGAATCATCCACAACGGGATACTCTAAGCTCTTCCCCCTCACAGCTCCTATGATGAGATAGATAACATATCCTAACAGGGAATTCAGATCATTATGATCTATCTAGAAACTAGAATTTCTATAATCCCTATTTGTCAGCTCATCATCTCCTCTGTACACTATGAACATATCCTTCATTCTTGTCAGATACATAGTGATATATTTAACAACAAACCTGTTCTTTTCCGTGGATCTTCTTGATATCATCATACTATTCTCAATTTATAGGAAACATGAATTCTAGTACATAACATGGAATACATGATTGATCTTATAACTGAATCATATGTGATCTTACTTATTATAACATAATTCTATTATTTTTGAGTAATTTTTTTCCCAGAAAGATTTCATCCATATGATACTGCAACCAATACCCTCTTAGGTAGTTCCGTACTAAATTTCATTAGTATCTATCCAACATATGTAATTGCACATAGTCTAAGAATCCTATTCGATATATCATAAATGTTCATGATACCTAAAATATAGTCTACTTAACCTATTTCCTTTGAGGATACACACTTTTTTAATGAGTCCTTATTATAATTTAAGACTTCTATTTCATTTACAATAAGTTTTATTTCACCAGCATGAACAATTAGGTTAATGACCACATTTATAGTAATCCGCTTGAGAAAACAAATCTCACACTCATTATTAATGAAACCAAATTATTTTATAGCTTCATAAAATAGAACGTTCTATGACATGGATGCTTTATTCAATACATAAATGGATCTCTATGGCATGAAAATCCTTTTGGAATCACCAAAAGTCATATACCCATATGGTTGTGTCATCTAGAATCTTTTTTAATGGTTTCAATTATGGATTTAATTCTAAACATCAATTTTACAATTAGCATAGTAATGGTAACAATCAAAATAAAGTAAAATTATGATGGATTTTAACATGGAAAAAATTAAAAAGGCTTCTTCATAGACAATTATGATATGTTTTTTAAACCATTTTTCCACTAGCCTTTCTTTATAATTATATACTTTACCTTCCCTATCCATTTTTCTCCGGAATACCCATTTGCCCCCAATGGGATTTTCATCAACATATTCCTTGGATATAACTGAAATATGGTTTTTATATATATAATATATTTTAGAATTTAGCTCTTATTTCCATCCTTCATCTTCTAAGCTCTCTACTACCTATTTTTCATAGATAGGTTCATCATTGTCAACCAACAATTAGTCACCATCTTCGGTAAATTGAAAACCAAATCTCTCTGGTCCTGTTACCTCTCTTCCAATATTTTGTCATACTTATGTTTTAGGGACCACTTCCATGGTGACCTATAAAATCTTTTTTTACAAAATCTTGTGTATCATTAGAACAAATTCAAGAATAAAAGTTACTCCCACTATAATTTTTGAATATCTTCTCCCTCTCAAAAAAATATTGCTTGTCTAGTTATAATCACATTGTTTAGATGGTTTGTATAGGTAGTACACCTTTGATTACTTTATATTCCCTATAAAGATACACATTTTTTCATAGGTTGATAGTTTCTTACATGATATGTCCATAACAATTATTCAGAACCCCATACATGAGGGTGGGATAAAACGGGTTTCACACCGCTCCATAATTCGAGGGGAAATCGGTTTTCCATGTTAGATGGTACTAGGTTTAATTTGAATGCCATAGTTTGTAATATATATCCCCAAGAGGATAATGTAAGATATACAAGACTCATTATTGACCATACCATGTCTAAAAGGTATGGTTCCTCCTTCCACAAACAACATTCCACTATGGTATATAAGGTGGAGTGATTTGAGATAGAATCACAAACTCTTCTGAGATGTTGATAAACTCTTGTTTAATATATTCACTACCTAGATCCAATGGAAATTTACATAACATCATTAAATGTTGATTTTATACTTCATTCATGGATTCCTTGAATTTTTCAAAGAACTCATACTTATACCTTATCAAGTAGACATAACCATATCTACTCAAGTCATCAGTAAATGTTCAGAGGTAATCATACCAACCTATATCTTCTATTGGAAATGGTCTACACACATTAGTGTGTACCAATCCTAGAATCTTTGTGGCCCTCTCACCCTATCCACCGAATGTTGGTTTGGTTATTTATTCATCTAAATAAGCATGACATCGTTCAAATAATTTTATATAAGACAAGTATAAATACCATCTTGACCAATATTTTTCAAATACTTATCATTTCCATGACCAGGATGATGATTCAATAAGTGGGTGTTATATGAGTTGTTTGAACATGATTTTTTTATCAATTTATAATACATTGTTTTATTAATTTAATACATAAATAATATTATATAATTATTACATACCGTAACATAAGTTTTTTTTATGAAAGAAATACAATTTATTTCAAAAAAATAAAATAAACCCATCTATATATAGTTATGATTCATGAATTATGTTCTAGGTAACCATTGGTAAATAATACAAATATTTTAAAACTAAAATCAGTCATGTTGGAAATGAAAGGTTGTAGTCACCAATTTCTAGGGAAGCTATCCTTTAAATATTAAAATATCTCATATTCTCCTCTACTCTGGAAATAATTTGAAATCTACTTTGCTTGTTCATTTGGATACATATCTAAAAAACAAAAGATTTATTTAATACAAAATTTCTATATACTAAAATATTAAACTCAGTAATGAATTTAACTTTAGTTTCCCTTACTTTTGGGTGCAGTTCATCATCCAGTGAAATTGCTTTCAACATGAAAAATATACAACCATCTACTATTTTCCCTACCTCCATATCTTCTTCTTCTTTATGGTACAATGGTGATCAGGGTATTTATACTTGTTGTGGGTCACATACTTCTTTTCCATGTACATGATTTTATTTTAATGATAAGGACCATAGGTTTTTCACTCCCCTCTCCTTATATATATTGAGAATCAAAGTAATAATTTCTAAAAACTCTTACCATTATTTATCATATTATAATTAAAAATAACCTAGAGATTGTCTTGTGATGTGATTAAAGTATGAGATCTATATACAGATTATAAAATAATTTAATCCCTAAGATGGTTAAGTGTCCAATGTATCTAATAATATTAACTACATGTGGCCTAGTTGGTGCAGGATCTCCAAACATTGTTTAATAAAATAATTGGATATATTTTATCTTTGGTGACTCACCATCTCTGAATAGAGATATCAAAGGTGAGACATCCTTTTGTAGGAATCCACGTCCTCATGTTGCTTCAAACTCTCTCTGATCATGGATGATAGCATAAAAAATTAAAAAAATTTGGATTCATTCAAATTTTTTTCATATAGAGATAACACTTCATCGCTTTTCTCCTTCCCAACACATCTGGAATACGTTCTTCCAGTACATACAATTTTCTTTCATGGTGAAGGATAACACATAACTGCCATTTCTTCTCTTGGAAATTTGTGCTAGTAATAAGGTTATCATTATCATGTATGGATCATGGTGATATGTTTGAATTCAATTAAATGTTGTTTATAAAATATAGGATGATAATAATTTCAGTAAATTGTCTTATAAAATTTAGACAAGTAAATAAATATTATATATATTAGTCTCCCGATATATTATCGAAACCCAGCAGCCCTCAACATTGAATTTAGAATACATTGTTTCTTGGAAATTCTTGTGGAATGGATCCATATTAACCTTCTCATTATCCTAAATTTGGTTTTCCAAGAAACATTAATGGATTTATGTAGGAATTTAAAATTGAAAATCCATTAACTCATAGTTCCTTGATCTGTTGTTTGAACTCCTTGGTCCTAAAATCCTTAAATAGGATTTCCTCAAACCTTGCCTCTTAGTTACCCCAAGTCCTACATTGACTATAAATCCTTGACGGTAACTAAGATAAGTCAAAATAAGACATAATGATTGAATTCTTTGATAATTGAAAGCACGCCAACATTTTCTTGAAAAGAACTTTGATCTATAGTTTTATTTTAACTGATGAAGTGGAATGCTATTGTAATGACCCGCCAATTCTCATTGGATTGAGAGCACAATGAGTCATTACTATGCCTTAAGAGATATCCCCAAGGTGCTAAAGGATGGAAATAAATGACGAAGGGTTTCAAATAAAAGTGGGGGACGATTTACCCTTTAAGAAATAAACCCAAAAAACCAACCGTAACCAAACATTCACTATATGATGCATGAACAAATGAAAGACCAACTAAACAAACTTCATTCATGTCAAACAACATCAGAGTACAAAACAGTGGAAGACCAAACCAAGTATCAAACATCACAATAGATAAACAACTAAAGTCTCTCAAAATACACTAAGACTTCGTGCTCCACAAGCTCCATGCTCCCCAACATCTCCCAAGCATCACCACAAGCCACTAGCATTAAGATGCTTTACCTTTACCTGTGTCCCGTAACACGACATCTATGAAAGCACAAACATTCCAAAGCAGGGGTGAGTATAAAACTAAGTAGGTTTTCCCCAATTACATCCCTATTCACGCCACTAGCATATAAGAGTTAGCAACAATTATATAAAAATTGTTTATATAAAACATTTTCTCAAAAGTAGTTTATAACTAAATATAAACAGGTTTCCAAAACCATTCGTGACCAAAAGTATCCAAGAGTAATTGAAACTAGTTTTCCAACTTGTCATCTTTACATAAAAATTACAAATAATGCTTTAGAACCATTTCGCAATATCCCTTTTTGGTATAACCAACCTTTCACAACCCGTGACATCAACCATGCATGCTTCATTATGACAATTCCATACTCATGAGAAGCCTCTCGTCGATCTACCAAGTCGTCACAAGGTAATTGTTTCCCATGTGCCATTAAATCTTTGACACTGAGCACAAGGTCATATTTCAACCAAGCCCTGTACAAGTATTTACCATGTGCAAATACATCTTTGGCACTGAGCACAAGGTCATATTTCAACCAAGCCTCATATATGAAACATGAACACACACCACAGATTCCCAAAAATCATGAAAAAATATCCCTTTCAATAAAAGAACCCTCTTTATTGAAAACCCATTTTTCATCAAACCACTTACAAATTCAGAAAATCAAAAATTTAAAATCATCATTTTAAATTCAAGAATCCAAATCACATTGCATAACAATTCACCAAGATTTCCCAATTTCACTAAAACCATAAATCATCACTAAAGAAGATTTATTCCATTCTTTTCACAATCAATTTCCATTCTAATAAACCAATTTGAAACTAATCCAATAAATTATAACAAGAATATTTGAGATTGAATCCTCCTACCTTTAGGGTTTTTATGAAAACCACAACAAACGAAGAACACATAGGAAAACCGTGTCAATTCTCGAAGAACCCACCTTAGATCTCTTCTCAAAGAAAGAACAAGACCAATACTCTTCATATTTGGCATCCATGCACTTATATATACCCATAACGGGCGTAGATCTAAGAAACTGAGAGAAGATGAGAAGTATATCTAAGTAGATCTAAGAAACCAAATGAGAATGACCACATACCTCATGAATCTGGATTCGATTCGCCAAGAGAAGCCTTCGGGTCGCCCCCGAAATGATGGGAGAACCCTCATTGACCTTAGGAGATAGAAATACCACGTTAGGTCCACTTAAACGCATGAGATCCACCTTTATAGGATCTCATTTAAGTGGTTGCACGGTTAGTTCGCATGGTTTGACAAACCTTACGGTAACCGTGTGTTAGCTACTGCCTCAGCCACCCTTCTCGCATGGTTTGGCCACACGGTTAGACAAACCGCACACCGCCCATGCAGAAGCTACTGCCTCCAAGACCAACTACACAGTGTTTGGCTACACGGTTTAGACAAACAGTGTGCCGCCTGTGCGACTTCCCCTCGGCCTCAAAACATCACTTCAAGTTCTCCTGACTCTCCCATTCAACACTCTTAACTTTAAAACTCTGAAAAGCATCAAGTAAAAGTTATATTCCAGAAATTGGGGGTACTACATTCTCCCCACCATTTTTATTTTCGTCCTTAGAATGTAGAAAAAATTCATCCAATTAAAATAGTTCTGGCTACTACTCTTTCATTTCCTTTTCACGTTCCCAAGTCTCTTTCTGAATCTGGCCATGCTTCCATAAAACATGTACTAGACCGATGCTTTTTCCATGAAAGACATTCTCTTGACTGTCCAAAATCTGTACTGGGATATGTAACAATGAAGCATCTGGCTCTAGGTCAATGTGATCCCATCTGATCACATGGTCAGGATCAGGCTGATACTTTTTCAACTGAGTTACATGGAAGAAATTATGCACCAAACTGAACCATGGTGGTAATTCCAACTAATATGCTACCTCTACAACCCATTCCAGTATCTCAAAAGGTCCAATGTATCTAGGAGATAACTTTCCTTTCTTCCCAAAATGATGATATCCGAGCCTGGTAGAGATCCTCAAGAAGATATGATCACCCACAACGAATGACTATGGTCTTCGATGGTGATCTGCATAAGATTTCTGACAAATATGAGCCGTCTACATCCTCTTTCAATCAAATGGATATTCTATATTATTTCTTGGATTAGGCTTGGCCCGAATAGTGAGGTTTTACCCATTTCTACCCTGTACATTAGAGAACGACAAGGACTCCCATACAATGCTTCAAACGGATCCATACAGATCGAGGCTTGATAATTGTTATTGTATGAGAACTCCAATAAAGATATATTATCCTCCCATGAGCCAAAAAAATCCATTACATAGGCCCGCAACATGTCTTCCAATGTTCGTATCTTCCGCTTGGATTTTCCATCCATCTGAGGATGATACGCCGTGGTCATTGTCAACTGAGTTCTGAGGGAATGCTGTAATGATTTCCAGAAACAAGATGTGAACCTCATATCTCTATCTGAGACAATAGACATTGGTACACCATTCCTCTTTACCACTTCTTGGATATAGATTTTTGAAATATCTTCCACCGTATGGGTTTCACAAATAGGGATGAAATGGGCCGACTTGGTTAGACGATCCACTATCACCCAAATGACATCGTGTTTCCGGACCGTTCTTGGAAGACTTGTAACAAAATCCATTGCTATCTAATCCCATTTACACATTGGTATAGGTAAATATTGTAATAGACCAGCTGGTCTCTGATGCTCTGCTTTTACCTGCTGACAAGTTAAGCACTGCGAGACGAACTTGACCACCTTCCTTTTCATGACGCTCCAGTAAAACGGTGCCTTCAACTCCTTATACATCATATGTGTACCTAGATGTACAACCCATCTTGAATGGTGGTAAGCATGAAAGAGTTGTTCCTGACAAACCATAGGTACAATCATCCGATCTCTATAACAAAAAACTGAACCCCCATCAAGTTTACAGCCATCAATGGTCTCCCAACCATTGAGTTTTGAACTTACAACCAGACATTCTACATCAGATGTTTATGCTTCTTTGATCATCTTTACTAAATCAGGAACAAGTGTAGCTGAAAAGAAAACAATAACATTACCTCAGTCTTTACATTCCACATGCATGTCGGCTAAGACTGACATCAACTGCCATTCATTTGGAGCTTCCTTCGCCAACTGAGTATATGACATTCTACTCAATGCATCCTCCACCAAATTTCCTTTCCTAGGTGTGTACATCAATTCAACGTCAAAAATTTGTAGATACTCCATTCCATATCCTTTGCCTCAGATTCAAATCTCACTTTGAGAAAATCTGTTTTGAGTTTTTTTTATCCATAAACACAGTAAATTTCTCACCAAAGAGATAACGTCTCTATGTTTTCAAAGCATGGATGACTACAGCCAACTCCAAATCATGTGTTGGGTAATTGTTTTCTCATGCACTCTAAACTTCCTTGAACCATAAGCAACCACATGTTCTCTTAGCATGAGAACACAACCCCACCCTAATCCTGAAGCATCACAATACACTACATAGCCCTGTCCTGATTATGGAAAGATCAAGATAGGTGCTGATGTAAGACGAACTTTTAGTTCTTGAAAGGATTTCATACATTCTTACGTCCATTGGAAGAGAGTATTCTTCTTAGTCAGAGCTTTCATTGGTGAATCTAGTCATGAGTGGTCACGCACAAAGCATCAGTAGTAACCACCTAGACCAAGAAAACTGCGTATCTCGAACACATTCTTCAGTGGTTGCCAGGAGATAATGGTTTCTATCTTTTCAGAATCAGCAGAAACACCTTTCTTAGAAATGACATGGACAAGGAAACGTACTTCCTGTATCCAAAAATCACACTTTGGTAATCTGGCATACAAATGATGATCTTTCAAGATTTGTAACACTATTTCCAGGTACACCTCATGTTCAACCCTTGTCTTTGAATACACCAAAATATTGTCCACAAACACGACAACAAAAGAATATAGATATCGTTGAAATATTGATGAAATGTGACAACTGGGTCCCAGTGACAACACAAGCACCCCGCCTTAACATGGTCATCGGGTCCTGGGCTACCAGGTACCACCAGTTGCCTCGCAGACACATGGGGCCCACCCCAGGGTCCACCCACGTGCCCGAACGGGTTATCTAACTAATGACTATCCCCATAGGCCAACACATATCCTTTCCAGTGTACTTTATCCTCACTGACACACACCTTGGGAAACTTCCTAGAAGGTCACCCATCCCGATCACTACTCTAGGCCAAGCATACTTAACTATGGAGTTCTAATCAAACAGGCTCCCAAAAAGAAAAGTGTACCTTGTTAGACCAATAGGCATGACTACATATTCGTAGTTTCCATATATACTTCTGAAAGCTGTCTTTGGAATATCCTTCTTCTGAACTCACAATTGCTGAAATCCTGATCACAAGTCAATCTTGAAGAACCACTGAGCTCCCCTTAATTGATCGAAAAGATCATCAATGCATGGAAGTGGATATTTATTCTTTGTCGTAACTTGGTTAATCTTATGATAATTGACACACAGCCAAAGAGTTCTATCTTCCTTATTCACGAACAAAACTGGTGATGCCCACGGAGATGTACTTGGATGAATGAAACCCTTTCGTCCCAGCTCCTCTAACCGCACTTTCAATTCACGTAACTCTGTTGGTTCCATACTATAATACATAAGGGAAATAAGACTGGTCCCCAGAAAGAGATCAATCGTAAACTCCACTTACCTTAGAGTTGGTAACCCTGAGAAGTTCTTTGGGGAGACATCTTGAAATTGATACACAACAGCTAGAAAACTATTTTCCTCGATCTCTTCCATTGATTCCAAAGACAAAACCTCTAACTGATACGACGTCGTGCCAACAGTTGGTGCCAAACAATCCGTTTCACCAACTTTGCACTCTTCTCCCCTCTAATGAAATGTCTAATGCCATCCTTCCTCACAAAAATCACCATTCTGGCATAGAAATCGATGTGGGCCTTAAACATCGCCAATCAATACATTCCCAAGATTATTTCATAATCATCCATCTAAAGAACTAAGAAATACCACATCAATTCAATGTCATCCAAAAATAAACAACATGCTCGACATACGAAGGTTGGACAATCTCTTTGACCTAGAGGAGTTAGTAGGTTCAAAAGAGAAGACATCATTTCTATGTGTAAATCAAACGGATCAACAATACCAGAATCAAGAAAAGAATGGGGAGAACCCATATCAAACAAAGCTTACATCAACATGGAAATTAAAAGAACCATACCTCACACTTTGTAGGGTCCTGACTGATCATCCACTACAACTTTCTCATCTCCAAGAAGAAGCGTGCTTTCCATGCTCTGCTCTTTATTTTCCTACTAAAAATTCCCTTTCTGAAGAGTGTCACAAACACCCGACCTGAGAGAATTATGGAAATAGTGCTGAAGGTGTCCCATCTTGTTACAATTATCACATTCTTGAGGTTTTTCCTTACAATACCACTTGATGTGGCTAGTATAGCCACACTGGAAACATCCTGGATTTCTCTTGGGTCTCGGAGGATGTTTTGGAAAACTTATGGTCTGATTCTGATGTGTTCTTCATCCTTGAGAAAAGTTTTCTAATTCCATCTTTCACTACTGTTAGAGTTCTCAGCTCCTCTAGTGAAGATAACCATACTTCCTCCACTTGGATTTTCAGCAGTGGCAGATATCCTAAACAATGTATCCAGTTTCAGTCCCAACTCAATGGTTTTAAAATCTAGAGCGATGCTTTGGACCAACTGTTGGTTCACCTGTGGTTCTGGTGAAACCACATTCTCACTGGCCTCTTTCAACTCGTTTCTATGATTCCTACCAGGAGCCATTTCCTAAACCAACAACAAACTCTGTCAATCTCACTCTTTAGGAACTGTTGTCTTAGCATTTCAAATTCTATCACATAAACTATCACAACATTGTTTTCCAAAACATCCTGTTTCCCATGTTCAACCATTTTTTAAAACATTCTGCATACTTTTTGAAAATCAAACCATTTTCAAAATACACCAAAAATTGTCTGTTCAAAATCATTCATTTGAAAATAATATCTGCATTCTTCAAAAATTTGCACTTTTCCCAAAATCATAAATCATTCTTCACCATGAGACATGCAATCCTAGTTGGACATCATTCCTCTAAAATGCATGTCATGCTCCTCTCATTGGCTAAACCCATGAAAATGAGATTTCCAACATTATAGAAGTGTATCAAAAAGACATATGTACCCAACACCCTCGTAACTTGAAGTTCAACACAAACGGGTTAGCTATGTCCTTTTATGATATATGTTTCATGTTCCGACAATCCTACTCATGTCTAAGATTTCGACCCAAGGAATAGACAAGAAGGAATTTCAACTCCAAGACCAAGAAAATCGATGACTACTTGTTAGGCAAGGACTGAACATGCTGATACCATTTGTAATGACCCACCAATTCTCATTGTCTTGAGAGTACAATGAGTCGTTAATAGGCCTTAAGAGACATCCCCAAGGCGCCAAAGGCTGGCAATAAATGTTGAAGGGTTTCAAATACAAATGGGGGTGTTTTACCTTTAAAAAAACCCATAAAACAACCATAACCAAACATTCACCATATGATGCATGAACAAATAAAAGACCAACTAAACAATCTTCATTCATGTAAAACCACATCAAAGTACAAAAAAGCGGAAGAACAAACCAAGTATCAAAGTTCACAACAGATAAACAACTCAAGTCTCTTGAAAGACACGAAGACTTCGTGCTCCACAAGCTCTAATCTCCGCAACATCTCCCAAGCATCACCAATAGCCACTAGCAATATGATGCTTTACCTTTACCCGTGTCCCGTAACACGACATCGGAAAAAGCACAAACGTGCCAAAGTAGGGGTGAGTATAAAACTCAGTATGTTTTCCCCAATCACTTCCCTACTCACGCCACATGGATAGAAGAGTTAGCAATAATTATATAAAAACAGTTTATATGAAAAAAATTCTCAAAAGCTGTTTATAACTAAATATAAACAAGTTTCCAAAACCATTCGTAACAAAAATCATCCAAGAGTAATTGAAACCAGTTTTCCAACAAGTCATTTTTTCAGAAAAATAACCAATTATGATTTATAACAATTTCACAAAATCCATTTTTGGCATACCCAACTATTTCACAACCCATGACATCGACCATGCATGCTTTGTTATGACAGTTTCATACTCATGAGTGGTCTCTCCTCGATCTACCAAGTCGTCACAAGGTAATTGTTTCCCATGTGACACTACACCTTTGGCACCGATAACAAGTTAATATTTCAACCAACCCTCATACAATTAGTTACCATGTGCCAACACACCTTTGGCCTAGACCACAAGGTCATATTTCAACCAAGCCTCATATATGAAACATGAACACACACCACATATTCTCAACAATCATGACAAAACATAATTTTCAATAAAAGCACCATTTTTATTGAAAAACCATTTTCCGTCAATCCATTTACAATTTGAGAAAATGAATAATTTAAAATCATCATTTTAAATTCAAGAAGCCCAATCACTTTGCCCGGCAATTCACCAAGATTTCTAAATATCACAAAAACCATAAATCATCATTAAAGAAGATTTATTCCATGCTTTTCAAAATCAATTTCTATTCAAATAAACCAGTTTTAAACTAATCCATTCAATTCTATTAAGTGGAGTCGAGAGTGAAGCCTCCTAACTTTAGGGTTTTGAAGAAAACCACAATGAAAAAAGAACTCACAAGAAAACCGGGTCGATTCTCCAAGAATCTGCCTTAAATCTCTTCTCCTAGAAATATCAAGACCAAAACTCATCATATTTGGAATCCACACACTTACATCTAACCAGAAGAGGCATAGATCTTTGAAATCGAGAGAATATTAGAAGTAGATCTAAGTAGATCTAAGAAACCAAACACGAACGATCACATACCTCGAGAATCCGGCTTCAATTCACCAAGATAAGCATTCACATCCCCTTAAGAATGATGGGAGAACCCTCCTTGACCTTAGGAGAACCAAAATCCTGAGGTAGGGACACTTAGGAGGAAAAACGAGCTACAAAGAGGCAAAAACACATGAGATCCACCTTTATAAGAACTCGTTTATGTGGCCGCACGGTTAGTTCGCACGGTTTGACAAACTGTGCGCTAACCGTGTGTTAGCTACTGCCTCGACCACCCTTCTCACACAGTTTGGCCGCACAGTTAGAAAAATTGTGTACCGCCCGTGCGGAAGCTACTGCCTCTAAGACCAACTACGCTTGGATTGGCCGCACGGTTTAGACACACCGTGTTCCACCCGTGCGACTTCACCTATGCCTCAAAACATCACCCCAAGTTCTCCCGACTCTCCCATTCAACACTCATAACATTAAAACCATGAAAGGAATAAAATAAGGGTTATATACTTGAAACTGGGGGTACTATAGCTATACCGACATTATATATATTATTAGGTGATTTTATCCTTTTTGTGTGTAAATTTCCAATTATTATCTTTAGAATATTCTTTTTAAAATTAACTAAATTTATTTACGTGATTCAACATGTCATGGATAGTATTTACAAATAACAAATTTTATTTTGGATTTATCATGAATGATAGTTAATTTCATTAATACATGTGATCGTGAAACAAATTCCATTATAAAATAACTATGAAACTTTAAAAAAAATTGTGTATGATCATGTGATTTTACTAATGGTTATTTTGTCTAATAGTTGATAAGATAATAATTGACTTATAGGGAAAACACCATGAACCAATTAAGATTATTGTTACTACTTTCCACCTATACACCTATATATCTCTCTTGGATTGGTTTCACCTCAACTCCAAACATGAACCACCTCTACTATTATGAGATATCCATCCATTACATATGATTTTAATCTCACTTATGTTAGGGGAAAAGGGTTTACAGTAAAGAAACAATGGGCATGCATACCCTTACATAATAATTGGAGATAAGTGACATAGGAAAAAAAATTATCTTAATAATAAATTAAATAAATCCAATCTCACATAAAGGTCTGTTCTATGTTCATGATTATCCACACACACACAAAAAATTAAAAATACAAAAAAATAGAATTCATTTCTTAATAATTACTAAATTAATATACAATTAATTCTTATAGCATCGGGATTTCACAACTTATCACATGATATTAGTAAATCTACTCTAAACATAATGATTGCATGAATTACATGATTTTTCTATAATGTGTTATGAATCCGTGCTTGTAGAGTAATATTTTTCATACAACTAACTCCTAAAAATGATGATCTAAATATTACATAGAAATTAATTAAACATTTATATATATCAAAAAATTCATAACATGGTATGTCCAGTAAACTTAATAAACAGATAGAAAAACATATTGATATGGTTTACTTAGTATAATAAATTAATTTCAATTCTTTGTAATTTGGTATAGATATATTTCATGTATTGGAGAGCTACATGGTTTGTATGTCTCTAACCGTCTATCTAAGGAATACTCCAAGGACTCAGCATGAATATTGTGCCTCAACAAATTGGAGTACATGGCGTGTATAATAGATTACATGACATGTGGTCTCCACATTACACAGTCACCATTTAAGAAGGCCGTGTATGGAATTACACAGCCCGACTGTGACATAAAGGAATGTACATAAATACGTGGGCTTCATGGAGTGTACTCTAGTTGACCGTGATCTAGGTTAGCCCCGCCATAATGTGGTGTATGAAATAAATGCACTATGAGTCATTAATTTATATGGTTTTAAATAATTCAATATGTATTCCTTATGAATTCAACACAGGTACATGAAATGTAACTCTAGATACATGGATCATACTTCTACGTTATCTAGCTATAATCATTTACACTTACAGATGATTTATGCAATTTTATTTCGTTTATAAAAATATAATTCTTATTAGATATATAAGAAATGAAAGATGAAGAAACAGATCTGGCAGTTCAAATTAATAGAAAAATTGTAAAAAAAAGTAAAGTAAAACAAAAATGATTAAATCAATCATTGATCTTTAAATAATTATAAATAATTATGTGACTTCTCTGATACCAAATTTTTGTTATGTGTGTAGTGGAAATGTGTTTTGGGTTATGACTAACTTTTATTTTTCCCCTGATTCATGATCTATCTGATATCTAATTGATTGTAAAATTCATGATCAACAAAACTGAATAAAAGAAAATAGACAATGGACAATACTCTGAACCCAGAGGGAGGATCATCATATATTATTTATAAATAATTTAATAAATTAAATAATTACCTTGTTGTAATTATTTAACTATTGATATATCTGAAAAAAAATTATCAATGTATGGTTTCTTCATTATATAAATCAGAGAATATTCCCTCT